>CM040121.1:390094277-390694277 GCA_022559845.1 Amorphophallus konjac | reverse complement strand
ACTTGCAACCGATCTCTGATAATACAGATGTTCTTGGACGATTCGGAAATGAGATCTGGTCCAAGCCATTGCTTCTCACCTACCTCGTCCCAACATAACGGGGATCGACAGCTTCTACCATACAAAGCTTCAAATGGAGCCATCTGAATGCTGGCATGGTAACTGTTGTTGTAGGCGAATTCAACCAATGCCAAGTGATCACTCCTACTACCTCCAAAGTCAATCATGCAGGCTCTAAGCATATCTTCCACTATCTGGTTGGTCCTTTCAGTCTGTCCGTTTGTTTATGGATGGAAAGCAGTACTGAAATTCAGACGAGTTCCCAAGGACTCTTGCAATCCTTTCCAAAAATGAGAAGTGAACCTGGGGTCTCTATCAGACACAATGCTGACTGGTATACCATGTAGTCTTACCACTTCCTTTATATACAAAGCAGCCAAGACATCAACTATCCATTTAGACCTAATAGATAAGAAATGAGTAGATTTTGTTAATCTGTCGACAATCACCCATATTGCATCAAATCCACTACGAGTCCTAGGTAGACCCATAATGAAATCCATGCCAATGCTCTCCCACTTCCATTGGGGTATATCAAGGGGTTTCAATTTCCCTGCTGGTCTGAAATGCTCAGCCTTGACTTGCTGACAAACCAAGCATCTACTTACGAAGTCCGCAACTTCCCTTTTCATATTCGGCTACCAAAAAGATCTTTTCAAATCCTTAAACATCTTAGTACCTCCAGGATGAATGGTGTATCTAGATCTATGAGCTTCCTCGAGGATCTTACTCTTTATCTCAGCTACATCAGGTACACAAGTTCTTCCCTGAAATAACAATCTTCCATCATCAGCCATCATGAAGTCAGGTCTGTTACTCAAACTTCCCTTGATCTCTACCAAATCCGGGTCATCATTTTGCAGAGACTTGATTTCCATCAATAATTCGGTCTTAAGTTGAATCTGAGCAATCATAACCCGATCCTTGTCAACATTAAGATCCAAACTAGTTAACTGCTCCAGCAATTTCCATTCTTGTAACATGAGGCTTGACAACTTAGCTATAGGCTTGCGACTTAAGGCATCTGCCACAACATTACCTTTTCCAGGATGATACTCAATGGAGAAGTCGAAATCCTTCAAATACTCCAGCCATCTTCGCTGCCTCATATTGAGTTCCTTATGAGAAAACAAGTATTTCAAACTCTTATGATCTGAAAACACCGTAAATGCCTCTCCATACAAGTAGTGCCTCCATATCTTCAAGGCGAACACCACTGCTGTTAGCTCCAAATCATGAACATGATAATTCTCTTCATGCTTCCTCAACTGCCTAGAAGAATAGGCTATCACTTTCCCGTGCTGCATGAGTACACACCCTAAACCAATACCTGAAGCATCAGTGTATACAACAAAACCTCCTTCTCCAGAAGGTAAAGCCAAAACAAGTGCAGTAGTCAAACATTCCTTCAAGGTATGAAAGCTTCGCTCGCAATCTTCTGACCAATCGAATTTGATCTCCTTGCGGGTTAATCTTGTCAGAGGTACCGCAATTTTGGAGAAATCTTGAATAAACCTCCGGTAGTAACCTACTAGGCCTAGGAAACTTCTCACTTCAGTCACATTAGTAGGCTTATCCCAATTCTTTACTGCCTCTACCTTCGAAGGATCAACAGAAATACCTTCTTTTGTGATGATATGCCCTAGAAAGGACACCTCTTGCAGCCAGAAATCACACTTACTAAACTTGGCATATAACTGATGATCTCTCAATAGTTGCAATGCCATCCTCAAATGTTCAGCATGTTCCTCCTCACTCTTAGAATAAATCAAGATGTCATCAATGAACACCACGACCCATTGATCAAGATAGGGCCGAAACACATCATTCATCAGCTGCATGAAAGCTGCAGGTGTATTCGTTAG
The DNA here is from genome assembly GCA_022559845.1 of Amorphophallus konjac. Lineage (NCBI taxonomy): Eukaryota > Viridiplantae > Streptophyta > Magnoliopsida > Alismatales > Araceae > Amorphophallus > Amorphophallus konjac. The sequence continues at coordinate 390,692,352 of CM040121.1, read as the reverse complement.
CCCAAAAGGCATTACTACAAATTCGAAATGCCCATACCTGCTGCGGAAGGCTGTTTTATAGATATCCTCTTCCTTAATTCGTAACTGATGATATCCAGATCGAAGGTCGATCTTAGAAAAATACTGAGCTCCTGCTATCTGATCAAATAACTCATCAATCCTTGGCAATGGATATTTGTTCTTGATAGTCAATTGGTTCAATTGCCGATAATCGATGCACAACCTCATCGAACCATCCTTCTTCCAGACGAATAATACAGGGGCTCCCCACGGGGAAGTACTTGGACGAATGAACCCTTTCTCAAGCAATTCCATCAACTGCTGCTTTAGTTCCCTTAGCTCCGCAGGAGATATACGATAAGGAGCTTTGGAAATAGGAGTCGCACCAGGAATTAGATCAACAAAAAAGATAACTTCCCTTTCAAGAGGAAGTCCTGGCAGTTCCTCAGGAAAGACATCTGGAAAATCTCGGACGACAGAAAAGTCCTCAATCTCAATCTTCTGCTCATGGGTCACATAAACAAAGGCTAGAAAAGCCTTACATCCTCTCCTCATCAGCTTATCAGCTCGAAGAGCCGAAATAAGTAGAACAGACTTATGGTGTCTAATTCCTATAAAAGAAAGTCCAGGGTGTCCAGTGAAAGACACAGAACTAGATCTGCATTGAACATTGGCCTCATACTTAGCCAACCAATCTGCTCCTAGGATTACATCATAATCCTTCATGTCCATACAAACTAAATCAGCTGGCAGGTTTTGTTCATTGATCATGATCTTACTGGAAGGATAGAAATACTTAATTTCTGATCCGGAACCAATTGGGGTTGAAATCTCTAACGAAGAATTCATCAAAACTGGCTTCACAGCTAAAGACTTCGCAAATCTCCGAGAAATAAAAGAATGAGTGGCACCAGTATCAAAAAGAACAAAAGTTGATTTATCATGTACAATAAGAGTACCTTCGACGAGTCCACCCTCCTCGGCGGGTCATGCCTCGTCTTCCTGTAGAGCTTGGAGCTTGCCTTGCTGCTTCTTGATTCCTTGCGGTTTCACCGGGGTAGCTTGCTCAGATAAAAGAGGACACTCGGGAATACGGTGGTCCCTACTGCCACAACGTAAACAGGCGCCCAACTTGCGCCAGCACTCCTCCATCTTGTGACCTGGACGGTCACGATGCTTGCATACGCCCTTGAATGGAACAATAGGGCCAGGCTTCTTGTCTTCATTCTTCGGCATCTTGCCCTTCCATGAACCAGACCCGCTAATGGACCTCTTCCCGCCATGACCGGGCTTGATACTCCCTGAACCAGTATGGTGTTGTTCTTTCTTAACACTCTTCCCACGGATTCTCTCCGTCATTTCTAAAGTATCTTCCAATACTTGAGCCTTTCTCACCATCTCGGAATAAGTTTGAATTTCCATTGGTGCCAACTGGTTGATATACTGCAGCTTCAGCCCATTAAGAAAGCGCTTAGCCTTCATCTTCTCGGTAGATATCAAGTGAGTAGCATAACGAGATAGCCGAGAGAACTGAGCATCATATTCAACTACGGATAGATTTCGTTGCTTCAAAGCAGCAAACTCAGCCGCCTTCTTCTCTTGTACTCTATCAGAAAAATATTTACCATTGAAGAATTCCTCGAACTATTCCCATGTGACTTGTCTATCACCAAGGGTAGCCTTCACTGCGTCCCACCATATCCTCGCATCACGTTCAAGTTGAAAGGTCGACAAGAGGACACGTTCTTGATCGCTGCATTACATCACTTCAAAAATTCTCCCTATCTCTTCAAGCCGGTGCTCGGCTTCATCAGGGTCAGTCGAGCCACCAAATCGCGGGGGATTCATCCCACGAAAGTTCCGATAAAGGTCGCCAGTGCCATGGTTTGCAGCTCCTCCTTGGGCCACTTGTTGCAAGGCCTGAGTAAGTCCTTGAACCGTACGCTGCAAGTTCCTCCATTCCGCGTGTTCTCCTGCCATTGCAAAAGTCTACACGTGGAATAGGTTATGTTAGGTTCAATTAAGATTGGATAATCGTGCAATTAGATTATTAACTCATCCCCAGTCTTCTACCCAAATCTCACCAGGTTGGGTCCTTAGACTTATAACAAGTTATAGGTCCTATGATATCACTTAGGATCCTAGAACTTAGAGAACCTAGGAATATTAGAAAACCTAGGCTCTGATACCACCAAACTATCACGTCCCGACGCGGAATATCGGGACTGGCAGTAGGAAACGCTAGTAATGATAACATGCTAAGCTAAGAATTTACATAACGTCATGAACAGAAATAACTCCAAATCTATTACAATAGCCATCAAACTGACTTAAACATAATCAAGCATAACCTCTACTTGACTTCGTTACAATAACTAACACAAGCTCTAAGGCATAGCTAGATGTAAAATAACTATAACAATCTCAACATATCTACTAGCTGATACACTCCAAGTCATCACTCTGGCCCATTCCCATCCATCTGTGAATCTTCACCTGAGCTGCCTGGAAAGGGGGAAACAACTATATGAGCGAATGCTCAGTAGGTAACAACAGGCAAGTGTAAGTAATTAACCAATTAATTACATGTTTATATGAAACGGAAAGAAAAGAAATGACGATCGGATGAAACAACATAAAAAGAAAGTGCTAAAGAACGAAATGGAATAACAATATGGCAGGATGATATAACTACAAGAATTGCAAGTTTATGAACAATATAAATAACAGGAAATTGTAGGAGATTGGCCAATAAACAAGAATATAACCAAGTCGAACACGATTCAAGTAAGAGATTAAGAGATCATTGTCATAGACATCACGCTAGTCATGCACTCGGTGCAATGCCTCACCATGTCATTACAAACTCTCATGGGCACAAATACTTTTCGGGCGCTCTCCCCAAGACCAGACCGGGCCCCTATGATGCGTTGGCATTAATTTATTGGATCCAAGATCCCAAGTTGTCTAGACTTTAATCAAGTTAAAATGACCAATTCTAATCAAGTACAAACTTACTTCGGAACATCCCAAGGCTAAGTTGAAGAGATACTGTCCAAAATTCCTATCCAGGAGTTCAAGTTATCAAGAACCATCATGTTCTTGGATTCAAAACCATAAAACACGGAGAAAACTCGTCTCTGGGAGATAGGCGGTCACTACTGGGCCGCTCAATAACTGGGCGGTCAATTCTGAGCCGCTCCAGCATTGGGCTGGAGATCAGCCTCCACGAGGTCAAGGTTGAACGGACGATTAAGGGCCTCTCAGAAGTTGGACGGTAATTACTGGACCGTGCTAGTAAGATGAACGGGCAGTACTGGACCGCTCAAGAGATAGACGGTAAAAAATAAGCCGCGCAGGGCCAGAAGATAAGAACAAGATATACGGGCAACATTGGGCCGCTCAATTGACGGACGGTCCAATAAGGGCCGCCTGTGAGATGGACGGTCCAATATAGCCCGCACAACACAGGGCCTATCAATAAGTTAGGAATTAGCCCAAGTGGGCTCCCGGGCTACCATAGGCAGGGTGGAACTGAACTAGAGTCCAGCCCACTGTCTGTTGGTCGGCCTAGGGCTTACTGGGCTGATCAAATCAGGGTTTGGCCGAAGATGGATCAAAGATAAACGACCAAGGTTAATTGGCAATAACCAGAGTTGAACGGTCTCTGGCAGGCCGCTCAATGACATAGGCGTGATAGGATCGGTGCGATGGATTCAGAGGGGGGGGTGAATGAATCCCACCCTTCAAAAACTTTTCGCTCAATAAAAGACTAGAACACTATCAAGGCAAATAGACAATCTGAAGAACAAGTTAAATTCTCTTTTAAACCACTGAGCAAATATATAAGGCGCGCCTAAACAAGCAACTAGCGGAAGCAGAAGAATGCAATCAACTTACAGCACGGAGAGAAACAAGAATGCTCAAAGCAACCTGTGAAGGAGGTAGACGATAAGGAACAAGCGCACAAGCCCAACCACACTGCACAGAAGATTTTTAGGTGGTTCTGTCACCAAGACCTACATCCACCCCTCACTCCAAACCGGAGTGAGGCTTCACTAGCTAACGCTAGAACCAGCAGACTCAGTCTGCGAACACTTGCTGTCAAACAGCTTGACCAGGGGAATAGCCTCCCCTCTTCCTCCAAACCGGAGGGCAACCCTAGTGACACCCAGTCACTAGAAACCAGAGACCGAGGTCTCTCTTCCTCCACCCAGGAGGGAACCCACCAGTGACACCCAGTCACTGGCAACCAGAGACACAAGTCTCTCTTCCTCCAAACCGGAGAGAACACCTGGACTTGCAACCCACAAGACCAGAACCGGAGACGAATCTCCCTTCTCTTGAGACCACAAGAGGAATACCGATCTCTAACTAGAGAATCGGAAAGCACAGTGATCAAATAAAAGGAAAATAAGAAATGAAAATACAGCACTCGGAAAGCTGAAAACGCAATGTAAAATGTAGCTCTCGCAGGAGCAAACTGGATTGGATCTGATCCACGTCCAGTAGACAGATCTTCAATAAAATCTTCTTTCTTCTTCTCCACGAACTCTCTCTCTTTCTCTTCTTCTTCTTCTGCTTTCACACTCTACCTCTCTGCTGTTTTTCTTCTTCTTCTTCTTTTGCTCACTGCCTCTCTGCTGCTCTCACTTTCTTCTATCACTCTCTCGATCAACCCTCTGTTATATGTCTTCTGCGGATGAAGAAACTTCACATATATATATCAGCAGCAACTAGGGCGTGTGCCCCCTTTATCCAGAGGACACCTCGGATCACGTGCCAGGTGCCAACCTCGGATCACGTGCCCATTCATCAGCTTGTACAATGACAGAGTTACTTCAGTCGATCAGCAAAGAGTGTATAGACTTAATGAAGTAATGCATGAGCGTGTACAGACTTTAGATGCAGCATTTATGCAAGTATGTACAATGTGAGAATGTGTAGACTTAGAATGCAGCGATGTGCAGACTTGGTATGAAAGATGATTGTGCAATAGAAGAGAAAGTGTGTACAATGAGAATGAATGTACAGACATTACATTCACGAGTGTACAGACTTTTGATGAATGCATGTAATGCACTAAGCGATGTACAGACTTCATTCATGCGTGCAGGTATGCTAACAACCGGATGTGTAGACATGAAACAGAGGAGTGTATAGACTTGATGTTTACATGCATGAGAACTCAATGTACAGACTTGCTGTCTCTGCAGCAGACGACACCAGTGTATAGACTTGGTAAGCTTTCGCTAAGTCTGTATAGACTTGATCATGCAGTGTCAACACCAGTGTACAGACTTGAATGAAAGCAATGCATGCACAATGATGCAATGTTCAGACTTTGCTGAAGGCTGCCAGTCAATGTATGGACTTGGCTGAAGGCAACGCTGAAGCAATGTTCATACTTCATGTATGCAATGCAGTGGCGTGTACACACTTTGTGAATGCCAAGCTATAGCATGTATAGACTTCACATATGCAATGCAGTGGCATGTACATGCTTTGATTTCGTTCATGAGAAAATAATGTTCAGACTTGCTACAATGCATGCATGTATAGACTTTGCCTTAGAGACGCTGCATGAAACGGTGGATGTACAGACTTGGGCTGTACAGACTTGCAGTGTGCAATGCATGCGATGTATAGACTTGATAAAGCTTCAAAGCACAAGACACTTGGCCAATGAACAGACTTGGAAAGCTTGAGGGCCAATGTACAGACTTGGAAAGCCTGAACCAATGTGCATACTTGAAACAAGTGAACACGGCGATGTGTAGACTTGGCCAATGAACAGACTTGAAGCGAAGACCAATGTATAGACTTCAAAGCAGATGCCAAGGCCATGTACAGACTTGAAGTGAAAACTAATGTATAGACTTCAATGCAAATGAGAAACTAATGTACAGACTTGAATGCTCGAGACAGCAATGTATAGACTTTGATGCCCAAAAGCAATGTATAGACTTGCAACAGTGAACGTAGGTAAAGATGACAATGTATAGACTTTACTTCGTGCAAGCTACAGGACAGTGTATAGACTTGATGCAGCTTCAAAGCAGCTACAGGACACTGTATAGATTTGATGTAGCTTCAAAGCACACGATGTATAGACTTTGCTTCGTGCAAGCTACAGGACAGTGTATAGACTTGATGCAGCTTCAAAGCAGCTACAGGACACTGTATAGACTTGAATGTATGTGCAATGCAAAGGCAATGTGTAGACTTAGCGTGTGCAGTGAACAATGTATAGACTTGGTCATGCGTGCATAATGTATAGACTTGCGTTATGCAGCCAAACTATGTACAGACTTGATGAGGCGCTAAGTGAAACAGAGCTGGCTGTACAGACTTCAATATGAAGGCTTTGGCTGTATAGACTTTGAGAGAGACGATGCATGAGACGATGCATGCACAAGGTTGTACAGACTTGGTCTTACAATGCAACAAGACTCTGGAAGATGTATAGACTTTACGACCAAGATGCAACATAGTGTATAGACTTGAACAAAGCGTGAAGCACAGACAATGTATAGACTCTACGAGCAAGAGGCAATGCTGATTGATGTATAGACTTGCTAAGTGATGCACATGTGACGATGAACAGACGATGTATAGACTTGTGAATTCACGAACAAGCTATCAAACCAGTGTGCAGTGCAGACTCTGCATGCAGTGTACTGACTGTATGCTCAATGCAATCGTGCTGACTCTGTTACATGAATGCATCAACCAGATGTCAGACAGATAAAATGTGTGCACACAGTGTATATAATGGAATGTCATTCACAAGCACACATTCACAAATACATGAACACATATGAATGCAAATGCACTTAAATGAATCAACAAGGTCTTTCATGCACACATGCATATGGTGACTTATAGTGTTTGCTATCATCAAACCACAGGGGCACAACAATCTCCCTCTTTTTTATGATGGCAACACTATGAGTCACACTGACTCAAGTCAAAAATATTCTCCCCCTTTGACTTCAGCAAAAAAACATTAGTTAGAGAGAGGAAAATTAAGCAGATATGAAACGATTGATGTAACATTTCTCCCCATTCCAATTTCTCTCCCCTTTGTTTTAAAAAAAAATCATGGAAGAGGTATGAATGCAGAGATGCAGATGCAACAAGAAATGCAAGAACTCCCCCTAAATGTATGAATGCAAGACAATTCTCCCCATTTAAGAATTTCTATGCAGCATGATTCATATGACAAGGAAACTCCTCTCAATAAATGGAACCTTATGAAATGAATGAGAAGGAAACCACATGGGCAATCAAGGATAAGTTCAGGTCATGATGAATCAAGGACAGTGAGATTCAACAAGATTTTCAAGGAGATATCAATCTCATAAATCCAAAACATAAGTTTTCAAAGTCTTCCATTATAAGGGCTTATGAATGAATTTTATTGATCAGCAGGGTTTAAACATGATGTATGCTAAGTTTGTCAATAAAATTCTATATTTATATCTAAAGTCATGGTTTAATAAAAATGAACCAAGCCCTCATATATATATCTTGATTAATCTCTCTTTCTCTTACACAATCAAAATTATTGACTTCTTTCGGAATTACATGCACTAGTATTGAGATCAAGCAATTATGAAGTCATATGATTTTGTCTAGGGTTGTAGCAATTTGATTTTTGCATCAATATTCAAATATAGCAATTTGTTCAACAAAATTTTTATGCTACACATTTTACGAGCACTCTAGTTCAGTGTACACCTTGTAACTAGAGGTTATACGTTGATCAGACGCCAATATCCCTAAGCACTTAGTGTAACTAACAGTCATGCTTTATATAAACAGAGGTAACATTTACACTTCATGACATATCTCAACTCATTTCTTGATGAGTGAGATGTATTTCTCAGTGTGCATGTCAGTGCTCTGCCTGATTAACACTCATTCTTAAGTAGAGTTAACTATGGCACCTCATGACACAGTCCTTTGGACATGTGTTTCTCAGTGACCAAAGTCATTGCTCTGACAGAATTTACCCTTTAGACATTTCAGAAAAACTCATTTGCTTCAAATCAATAATAATTTCATATACTTAACCAAATAAAGCCATGTATTCAATAATGCAGATTTCAGAAGATTTTACAAGACACAGTATGAAACAGATGGTTAAAGTTTATTAAATATGATTCAGATATTTTTAAGAGATTTTAAAGTCAAACTCAATGAATACATTAAACTTAAACCACCTGAGTTATTTCAGACATTCATAACAACGTATAATAGAAGATTCTTAGTTCAAGTGTTTTTCAGATTTATGATCGAGATAGCCCCATTGAAAACTTCATGAAAGACTGATAGAATTCTGATACCAAATGGTAGAAGAGATTTTGAAGCCCAGTGTTTTCAAAATATGATCAAGGTTTGTCAACAAATGCAATGAATTCTGACAAGTGTATGCATTTGACAACCTGCATGCAATGCATTGACTCCCCCTGACAATATGCATTCAGTCAATCTTTTTGGCAATTTCAATGTAATGAAATGCACTTAACTATATGTATGCAAAGTCATGCAAAGACTCAACATTGAATGCTATGCAAAGACATGCAATTAACTACCCCTGAAAACATGCAATGTTTGCCATGAGAACAAAACATATGTCTTTGAGACTCATACACATTCAGACTGCCCTATCAAGCAATAAGACCCATGGTACTAGGCGGAGAACCTGGTCTAAAAGACCATCTCATACACAGTAAGAACCTCCAGACAGATTTCCCTGCCTTTTAGTAGCTTACTATTTGATATACCATAGTGGTCAATCATGATAATTCAACATGCAGTCCTATAAGCAATCCAGATTTTCAGTGAGCTATGCAACAGACAGATTTCAAACAACATTCATATGTAGTTCAGATTTTCAGAAATTGCAAGTTTATTCTCATTTCAATATCTAAATAGCCAATTCATATGAGCATTGAGAGACATGAATACTCATAGTGTGCAAAAGATGACAAATATGCATGAACACATCAAACAAGATATGCAATGAATTTTAAAACAGGAAATGCAGAGAGTTTACCTGAAAAGTTCAGAAAGGGGTTTTCTTTTGAGTGCCTTGGCTTATTTACCCCTCTTGTTTTCTCAGTCCCAAGGCACACCTGCAAAACAAAATTTATTTTGCACAAACAGGTACCCAAGAGGTCTTGGGTCCTGAATTAACAGTAACATTTCTAGCAGGTTTTCTCAACAATTTTCGTGCATGAAGGTCATCAGATTTCATCAAATAGCAATTATACATTGAATGACCTATTTGACCACAGTAATGACATGATGCAGCGGATTTCAAATTCTTTTTATGCAAATTACTGTTGTCATGGAATTTATTGGCAGAGAGAAAATTCTGTTTACTATTATGATAGCAAGATGCAGCAGATTTCAGATTTGATTTATGCACATTCTTATTAGCATGAATTCTATGTGCATATGCATGAAAATTTTTGTTAACAGATTTGAAATTCTGTTTACCAGAATAAGCCAGCCAACAGTCAGCAGCTTTATGGCCTGGCTTCCCACATTCAAAACATGCAAGAGTTTTCCTTTCAAAAACAAATCCATTTCTACCAGAAGTGTTTCTATTGACAGGGAATTTACCAGATTTATAGTTAGACTCCCTTCCCTGAGCATGCCAACATTGGGCTGCAATGTGGCCCATCTTGCCACAGTGAAAATATGAATTAGAATTTCTTCTACCAGCTTTTGGCCAACATTCAAATGCCTTAGACCCAATTTGCCACAGTGAAAGCATTCAGTTTTCTTTTTATGAGGTGAAGGATTTTTATCATGAAATTTCCTTGCATTCATATCATCCTTCTCCATCAACTTACATTCATGCATCAGATGTCCAAATCTATGACAGTAATGACAGATCATTTTCTTTTTAGATGCATGTGAGTGTGTGTGAGGACTGTGATCAACATGCACTGATGAACCCTTTTTATTTATTTTCTGTTTTTCAGTCTTTTTCTGATTTTTATCCTGTTTTTCTGTTTTCTTAGCCTTGTACTGAGGTGGAGATGAGGTAGAAGGCTTTTCTTATTCTGAAGATTTAACGAAAACAGTTTTCAGGTTGGATCCATCAACCTTCCTCATGACTGGATTGTAACCCAGTCCCTCTTTCTTAAAATTAACCTTTGTTCCCAGCATTTTCTGAGCAATGGGCTGTTTATCTTTTGATGTTGTGGCTACATTTGAAGCATTTACAAATGATGTCATAACTTTGTTCTGAAAAACCTTTTTATTTAGATTATTGTAGCCCAACCCTTCCTTTTTGACATTGACTTTTACACCTAGTAGCTTGTCTAGGTTTTCTTGCCCACTCACAAACTGAGACAGAGAACTCTTCAAATCTTGAATTTCATTTTCGAGAGATGCAACGTTTATTTCATAACTTGCAATCTCTTGTTCACTGCAATTGACAACTTCATTCAAGACTTTGTTAGCTGTTTTGTATTTTTCAATTTCCTTTCTCAGCTCATCTACTTCTTCAGTTTCGTTTGTACAGATCATTTTTCCTTTCTCCAATGTAAGAAGTCTTCCAGACATGTCACTGTTTAACAGCTTCAATTTCTCAATTTTTTCTTTAAGCTTATCATTTTGAACCAATTCATTTATTAGAAGCTGATCTTCTGAATTGACTTCATACTTTCTTCTATTTTCAATTTTCTTCATTTCTCTTCGCTGTTTTTCATCCTTTTTCTGTAACTCCATGTTTACAGATTTTATGGCTTCAAATTTCTCAATCAGCAAATCATTCTCTCGTTTAAGTTTCTCTATTTTTTCTTCATTTTCTTTGGAGAATTTTCTGAGGGAATCTTTTTCAGACTTCAGCTTGTCTAAATCTGAGTTCACACTTTCAAAATTTTTCATTAATTCTTTACTCTGAACAGAATCATGACAAGTTAGGCTAAGCTTCTTCTCAAGTTCAGAGATTTCTTTTACATGATCTTGATTCTCAATTTTCAGCAATGAAATTTGTTTCTTCAACATTTGAATATCAGACATACAAGCATCATGAACATTTTTCAGTTCAGCACAATTTTTACATGGAGAATTCAAACTGTCTGATCTACTATTCTTCTTCAAATGTTTGTATTGTTTTCTTAAATGTTCATGAGATTCAAGCAACTCAGCATATGCATTCTCCCAATCATCTAAAGAAAAATTCTCGAAGGGATTTACCTCTTCATCATCATCTTCTTCATTTTGGCTGCCACTTTGATTGCTTCTGTTAGCCATCATGCAGCTGTCTTCACTTCTCTTCTGAGCTCGCTTCAGCATATCTAGAATGTCTTTAGCAGAGCTGCAATCATGAAAGCAGGAATGTAAAGCCTTATCAGTAGCTGCCTTCATTAGATTCATAGTTATCTGATTCTCTTCATGCATTGATCTGTGACTGTCAGTCCATTTGGACTTTTTCTTTAGTAATTTATGAGGACCGTGTGAAATTAACTTCCACAGATCAGGATTAACTGATATAGCATAATTTTTCAGACTGACAAACCATACATTAAAATTGGAGCCGTTGAAAACTGGTGGATCACCCATGGAAACAGATCAGATTTAATGCAACAGGAATATTGATGCACCAAAAGCAAAATAGCACCTAAGACTGCAGGATCAGATCTGCAGGTCGCTGGACCTACTATGCAGACACCGCTCTGATACCAATTGATAGGATCGGTGCGATGGATTCAGAGGGGGGGTGAATGAATCCCACCCTTCAAAAACTTTTCGCTCAATAAAAGACTAGAACACTATCAAGGCAAATAGACAATCTGAAGAACAAGTTAAATTCTCTTTTAAACCACTGAGCAAATATATAAGGCGCGCTTAAACAAGCAACTAGCGGAAGCAGAAGAATGCAATCAACTTACAGCATGGATAGAAACAAGAATGCTCAAAGCAACCTGTGAAGGAGGTAGACGATAAGGAACAAGCGCACAAGCCCAACCACACTTTACAGAAGATTTTTAGGTGGTTCGGTCACCAAGACCTACATCCACCCCTCACTCCAAACCGGAGTGAGGCTTTACTAGCTAACGCTAGAACCAGCAGACTCAGTCTGCGAACACTTGCCGCCATACAGCTTGACCAGGGGAACAGCCTCCCCTCTTCCTCCAAACCGGAGGGCAACCCTAGTGACACCCAGTCACTAGAAACCAGAGACCGAGGTCTCTCTTCCTCCACCCAGGAGGGAACCCACCAGTGACACCCAGTCACTGACAACCAGAGACACAAGTCTCTCTTCCTCCAAACCGGAGGGAACACCTGGACTTGCAACCCACAAGATCAGAACCGGAGACGAATCTCCCTTCTCTTGAGACCACAAGAGGAATACCGATCTCTAACCAGAGAATCGGAAAGCACAGTGATCAAATAAAAGGAAAATAAGAAATGAAAATACAGCACTCGGAAAGCTGAAAACGCAATGTAAAATGTAGCTCTCGCAGGAGCAAACTGGATTGGATCTGATCCACGTCCAGTAGACAGATCTTCAATAAAATCTTCTTTCTTCTTCTCCACGAACTCTCTCTCTTTCTCTTCTTCTTCTTCTTCTGCTTTCACACTCTGCCTCTCTGCTCTTTTTCTTCTTCTTCTTCTTCTGCTCACTGCCTCTCTGCTGCTCTCACTTTCTTCTATCACTCTCTCGATCAGCCCTCTGTTATATGTCTTCTGCGGATGAAGAAACTTCACATATATATATCAGCAGCAACTAGGGCGTGTGCCCCCTTTATCCAGAGGACACCTCGGATCACGTGCCAGGTGCCAACCTCGGATCACGTGCCCATTCATCAGCCTGTACAATGACAGAGTTACTTCAGTCGATCAGCAAAGAGTGTATAGACTTAATGAAGTAATGCATGAGCGTGTACAGACTTTAGATGCAGCATTTATGCAAGTATGTACAATGTGAGAATGTGTAGACTTAGAATGCAGCGATGTGCAGACTTGGTATGAAAGATGCATGTGCAATAGAAGAGAAAGTGTGTACAATGAGAATGAATGTACAGACATTACATTCACGAGTGTACAGACTTTTGATGAATGCATGTAATGCACTAAGCGATGTACAGACTTCATTCATGCGTGCAGGTATGCTAACAACCGGATGTGTAGACATGAAACAGAGGAGTGTATAGACTTGATGTTTACATGCATGAGAACTCAATGTACAGACTTACTGTCCCTGCAGCAGACGACACCAGTGTATAGACTTGCTAAGCTTTCGCTAAGTCTGTATAGACTTGATCATGCAGTGTCAACACCAGTGTACAGACTTGAATGAAAGCAATGCATGCACAATGATGCAATGTTCAGACTTTGCTGAAGGCTGCTAGTCAATGTATGGACTTGGCTGAAGGCAACGCTGAAGCAATGTTCAGACTTTATGTATGCAATGCAGTGGCGTGTACACATTTTGTGAATGCGAAGCTATAGCATGTATAGACTTCACATATGCAATGCAGTGGCATGTACATGCTTTGATTTCGTTCATGAGAAAATAATGTTCAGACTTGCTACAATGCATGCATGTATAGACTTTTCCTTAGAGACGCTGCATGAAACGGTGGATGTACAGACTTGGGCTGTACAGACTTACAGTGTGCAATGCATGCGATGTATAGACTTGATAAAGCTTCAAAGCACAAGACACTTGGCCAATGAACAGACTTGGAAAGCTTGAGGGCCAATGTACAGACTTGGAAAGCCTGAACCAATGTGCATACTTGAAACAAGTGAACACGGCGATGTGTAGACTTGGCCAATGAACAGACTTGAAGCGAAGACCAATGTATAGACTTCAAAGCAGATGCCAAGGCCATGCACAGACTTGAAGTGAAAACCAATGTATAGACTTCAATGCAAATGAGAAACTAATGTACAGACTTGAATGCTCGAGACAGCAATGTATAGACTTTGATGCCCAAAAGCAATGTATAGACTTGCAACAGTGAACGTAGGTAAAGATGACAATGTATAGACTTTACTTCGTACAAGCTACAGGACAGTGTATAGACTTGATGCAGCTTCAAAGCAGCTACAGGACACTGTATAGACTTGATGCAGCTTCAAAGCACACGATGTATAGACTTTGCTTCGTGCAAGCTACAGGACAGTGTATAGACTTGATGCAGCTTCAAAGCAGCTACAGGACACTGTATAGACTTGAATGTATGTGCAATGCAAAGGCAATGTGTAGACTTAGCATGTGCAGTGAACAATGTATAGACTTGGTCATGCGTGCACAATGTATAGACTTGCGTTATGCAGCCAAACTATGTACAGACTTGATGAGGCGCTAAGTGAAACAGAGCTGGCTGTACAGACTTCAATATGAAGGCTTTGGCTGTATAGACTTTGAGAGAGACGATGCATGAGACGATGCATGAACAAGGTTGTACAGACTTGGTCTTACAATGCAACAAGACTCTGGAAGATGTATAGACTTTACGACCAAGATGCAACATAGTGTATAGACTTGAACAAAGCGTGAAGCACAGACAATGTATAGACTCTACGAGCAAGAGGCAATGCTGATTGATGTATAGACTTGTTAAGTGATGCACATGTGACGATGAACAGACGATGTATAGACTTGTGAATTCACGAACAAGCTATCAAACCAGTGTGCAGTGCAGACTCTGCATGCAGTGTACTGACTGTATGCTTAATGCAATCATGCTGACTCTGTTACATGAATGCATCAACCAGATGTCAGACAGATAAAATGTGTGCACACAGTGTATATAATGGAATGTCATTCACAAGCACACATTCACAAATACATGAACACATATGAATGCAAATGCACTTAAATGAACCAACAAGGTCTTTCATGCACACATGCATATGGTGACTTATAGTGTTTGCTATCATCAAAACCACAGGGGCACAACAAGGCGGTCAACTTATGGCCGCGCAATCTCTGTCAGGTCCGAAGGCCTTATGGAGTTGGGCGGTCAGTAGGGTACCGCTGAGAACGTTGAACGGTTGGAGACTGGCCGCGCTTAGGTTGAGCGGTCAGGGATCTGCTGCATGTCTCTGGAGACGTAACAGCAGTGAAACAGTAGAACGGTCTAAATCCGGCCGCTTATATGGATATGCGGTCTGTCGCGAAGCCGTCTAAACCAAAATAGGGGTCAGGGTAACGATCGGGAGGTCGAAGCCTTGGACGGTCAGAAACTGGCCGCCTAAATGGTTGGGCAGTCTATCGTGAGGCCGCGCAACCTCAACAGGTCGCTGCCCCTATTGCCTTGCCCGCCTCCGGCGAGGTTGGCTAGGGTTGGGATAAAACATACAATTCGCATGATATAAAGCATTAAATTTGGGACTTTTACTACCAAAAGAAAGAGCACGAAAAACTCTACAAGATACATGAATCAATTTTATGTTTACAGCCTGAAATTACTACTTAATTGAAAGAGAACAGTTATAACCCTAGATGTGACATGCTTCTACTAAAACCAAAAATTCTCGCAGAACACTTAATAAAATTTAGGACTTTCTACATCAATGAAAAGCTGACATGATGATGCTTCCAACCATATATTATTTGTAGGGTTTGGCTTGCTATCACCTACCTGAATCGGATGAAGAAGGAAGGAGAAAGAAAACCCAAGGCGCTGGTACACGCAGCCCCTAATCGCTGGAGATCTCCCTCGATCCAGCTCCTCTGCAGCCGCCACTGGTTCTAAACGATTCTAGGGTTAGAGAGCTTCATTTTTATAGGTCACACGCCTTCTAGAGGGTTCTATGCGCGGAGTATTCGTCCACGCAAGTTGGGTTAATGCGAACGCCGCTGCAATTGTTGACGCGATCCAATCTCCGCCGATTACATCTCCTAGGGTTAGGGTTTCGGGAGATTAAGAGAGGGGAAATGATCCTCTCATCCTGGCCTTTCATTTGCCACTGGTTTGGGCTCATTTGATGGAGTATTGGGCTCGAATTTTGCGTTTCAAGGTATAGTTAACTAAGTGTTTAATTTGGACTTAATCCACAAATTCGGCCTATCTACAGATTTTATTTGGGTTGGTCATAGAAGACAAGTTTGTTAAACGTGTTATCCTTTACAAGAATATAATTTTTCAGGATTTTTATAAAGTGGTCGAAATTTAATTTATTCTATTTTTTAAGGAATTTCTAATTAATTTCTTGAAAAATCGGGGTATTACATTATACCTGTGCAAAGACTCCAAAGATATGAAATTTGAAGCAAATCTGGTTGGCCCTGCACGGATGATATCTCGCCCCTCACTTGCATGTTCCCTGAACATGTTCAATATCCTAGGATGGCCATAAATATACTGGGTAATCCTTTGTGCCCTTTCAACTGTCTTCTTCACATGATTGTCCTTCCTAATATCTTCCATAATCAAATCTAGACAATGTGCAGCACATGGGAGCCAGTATAAGTGACTGCGCTTCTGCATCAATTTCTTCCCTGCAGCCTTATAACTAGCTTCATTATCAGTCACTACTTGGACAACATTGTCCTCTCCAATTTGGTCTACCATGTTATCCATCAAATGAAACAAATAATTGGCATTTTTTTCATAGTTTGATGCATTTACAAATTTTACAAATACTGTACCTTCAATGCAATAGACCAAAAAATTAATCATGGACTTCTTCGTGGTACCAGTCCAGCCATCACACATAATAGTGCATCCTCTCTCCATCCATGTATGCTTGAAGCTTTCAACCCAGTCATGGAGCTCCTCAACCTCTCCCTCAAGACCACGTCCGTATATGTCTCGACGTGATGGGGCCTTCAAGCTAGGGCCAGCATCTGCTATGTCATCTAGCATGGGTTGAAAATATTCACTTTCAGCTGCATGTGCAGGGACACCTGTATGAAAAAATCATTTGCAGATACTTTTAAATGCATGCCCTACCACTTCTACTGATTTTTTTGCCCCTCAATGCAGACTTGATTTTAGGTTGTGTAGCCTGGGGCCTTCTGTGGAGATAGCTGTCCATGGGGCCTGTTCTCTGCGTCTGTGGGGCAACACCACTATCAGGACGTCGTGCTGCTGTACTTTCGTAGGTCCCTGAACCCATGGGTGCCTTCCCTTTTCTTCGAGCGGCTTGTTCACGCTCCCTTGCTTCAGTCAGCTCTGGATTTGAATCCTCAGTGCCTTCCTCATCATCATCCCTCCTAACCCTTCTGTCAGAAATCTCCTCAGCAATTTCAGCCTCATCCTCAGCCCTTTGTTGCATCCTCTCCTTTTTACCCAGAAGGCACTGGCGCATCTCTTCTCGCACCTCTCGGGGACAGTGGTCACATTGTCTCACCTCTCCTTTGACCCCTGCCAAATGTTGCTTTCCTCTAGTAATTCCGCCATGTATCTCTCTACCACAATAATTGTATTTCACCTTTCTTCTCTTAGCATCAACTAAGGACAGGTGGGCCCACCCCGGATCCTCCTGCCCTTGCTGCTCCTGTGTTTGTTGACGTCTAGGCATGATGCTGCATTAAGACAGTCCAAGAGAAATAGTTGTAAGTACAATGAAAAAATTACGGCTTAATTATGAATTACTCGCACGCTCCCACCCGGCCACCCCAAAATCTTCAATGAAGCTTAATTGAGCTTCAATTGAGGCTAAACAAACCAAAATAGACAAAAGTCCCAATTTCTATGAACTAATTAGAGCTTAATTAGTAATTAACCCTTAATCACCATTGAAAAAAATTAATTACCCGCATACTCCCACCCCAAAATCTTCAATGAAGTTTAATTGAACTTCAATTGATCCTAAGCAAATCAAAATAGACAAAAGTCCCAATTTTTATGAACTAATTAGGGCTTAATTAGTAATAAACCTTTAATCACCCTTGGAAAAAATTAAATACCCGGATGCTCTCACCCCAAAATCTTCAATGAAGCTTAATTGAACTTCAATTGAGCCTAAGCAAACCAAAATAGACAAAAGCCCCAATTTTTATGAAGTAATTAGGGCTTCATTAGCTATTACCCTCCTTGCTCACCCCAAAATTTTAACCCAACCAAAATAACTCAACAAAATAATCAAACCCTAAATGAACCCAATCAAAATAACCTCAAACAAAACAATCAAACCCGCAATGCTCACCCAACACAGCCCACACCAACCACCGGTTGATGAATGATCCTTCAAGCCAACAGCAGCAGCTCCCTCTCCCTCCTGTCCACCTCCAGCAGCAGTAGCAGCAACAACACCTGCAGGTGCAGCAGGCGCAGTAGTAGCAGCCTGCGGCAGCAGCAACAGGCAGCACCAGCTGTCGCAGCAGCAGCAGTAGCACTGCAGTAGCCAGCAGGTCGCAGGCTCGCAGCAGCAGCAACAAGCAGGTCGCAGGCTCGCAGCAGCAGCACTGCAGCAGCCAGCAGGTCGCAGGCTCGCAGCAGCAGCAGCAACCAGGTCGCAGGCTCGCAGCAGCAGCAGCGGGTCGCAGGCGCGCAGGGGGTTTCGGCCGTGGGTTGGGGTTTCGGGGGGGAGAACAGCAAGTGAAGTGAAGTGAACTCCCCTAAAGGGGAGTTCACGTGGGTTTCGGACCGAAACATGTAACTTTCGCCCGATACCCATATCGGTTTCGCCCGAAACCATTTATTTTTTAAGTTTCGGACCTGCTACAGTGAACAGGTCCGAAATCGGATCGGTTATGGCCGTGTGATACACTTGCTCGGCCACTTCGACAGGTTTGCATGCACGTTTTTCCTCCTAACTTCCATTGCTGCGACGCCGTTTGTAATTGTATGATCGGGTTGATAGACCCTAAATCACGGAGGTACTCCGCGATCCGACGACATCGGTGCTACGCCGTATTTTTCGTCAGTTGTCATGAGACAAGTTTCTCGAAATATTTTGAGATAATTACGGGTGCAACAGCCCCAAAGTTGGATCCATGACCATAATAGTAGGCAAAAGCCCGCAACATGGCCCTTCTGATCTCTAATGCACCCCCCATCTGACGGACCAGGATTACCCTTCGAAGCTCCATTCACATTTAAGATACAACCACTTGGAGCCGGGCACCATTTTACAATCTTGGGAGCCTTGTAAATAATATTTAAACTTAAGACGGAAAAAGTCTAAAGCAGATTTCTGGTTCTGTGTTAGAACCGACTTAAAGGTTTGCTGCTGAATGGAAAAAGCCACCTGTTGAAGTATAGAGTCCCTTAGCTTGACAGGGCTCGTGCCTCTGCCATCATATCTCGCGGCACACCTCGCCTTCTATACTTCCCAGAGGATGAGAAGCATGACATGGACTGCAGCAAAACCGTAAGGGTTGCTGAGGTCCGCAAGCTTAATAATGTCCCAGCAGCGAATGGAGATTCTATTGCTGGTTCTGCATGTTTGATCCACAAGGAGATGAAAATAGTCCCACAGCGGGCCAGCAATATGACTGTTCAGAAATAAATGGTCAAGACTCTCAACTTGGGGATTAGCTGTGCAGCAAGAACACTTGGAGGGAAAACAGAAACCACAGCGTGCAACAGACGCCGGCAGAAGTTAGAGGATCTTGGGGAGAAAGCGTTGTGCCAAATCTTAGCCAAGTGGGTGCGTTTGTTCCCATGCACCCGCACACAATTATATGCTGACTTCACAGTGAACGCTCCCTCTGTGTTTCCAGTCCAGACACAAAAATCATTTCCTCCACCCAAGGACATGCTAGGGATGCTTTGTCTATAAGTCGATGGCACGCTATGGAGCAGCGACCATGCTTCGTGGTCCGGATTGGACACCATCTCCTGGAGGGAAATATATGGAGACATGCTGGAGGATAGGTTCTGCAGAGGACCGACATCACTCCAAATGTCCTGGAAAAAATCAATCGTGGCACTGTCCCGGGGAATCCAGTGACTATGAGTGATGATGGCATTTTTGGCCTCAATGATGACATCGTTTCTGGTTCCAGAGGGGAAAGGAGCAGATATCTCAGAAAAACGAGTCTTTACAAATTTCGCTCTTGCATACTCAGACCACAAGTGCCATGCAGAACTGACCATATTTGCTTCATCGACATGGCAACCTGCACCTCATGGAGATTGCGAATTCCAAGGCCACCTTCAGTAGCCGGCTTGGATACCACATCCCAGGGGATCCAGTGGCGTTTATGCTGGGAGGCTGACCCACCCCAATAGAAGTTAGAAAACATTTTTTCCATGGTGTTAATAATCGATTTGGGCAGACACGAGGCACTGGCAGTATATATGGGAATTGATTGCAGGACCGACTTGATGAGGCATGCCCGGCCGGCTTGAGATAGGTATTTTGCTTTCCAAGATCCCAGCCTGGTGCTGATTTTCTCCAGCAAATATTTGTAGTGTTCCACCCTGCGGCGGCCAGCATAGATTGGGATTCCAAGATACTTCCCTATAGATGATTTATGCTGGAAACCCGTGATTTCAGAAATGCTCTGAATAGTTCTGGCCGGAGTATGGTTAGGCATGACAAATGAGCTTTTGCTGGCATTAATCTTCTGACCGGATGATGCTTCATAAGCGTGTAAAAAATAGAGCATCCACCAAATATTTCTGGTCCCTCCGTTGAGAAAAATCAATGTGTCATCGGCATATAATAAATGAGATACATTCATGCAACCTCTTGGTACCTTATATGCTTGGACCCGACCTAACAAGTGAAGCTGTGAAATTCCACGGCTAAGTGCCTCTTCCGCAATGATGAAAAGGGATGGAGCAAGTGGATCTCCCTGGCATAGGCCCCGTGAAGATTTGAAATAGCCTCCAGGAGATCCATTGAACATGACAGAGAACCAGAAATTACAAAGAAGCATTCCAATGTGTGAGCAGAAGCGGGACGACAAGCCAAAACTCCTCATAACTGCGAGTAGAAAATCCCACTCAATATGGTCATATGCCTTGGCCATGTCAAGTTTAAGCACCACATTATGACATCTGACCTTGCGGTCAATCTCCTTCAACAGCTCGTGACAAAGAAATATTATCAATGATTTGGCGGCCTTTGACAAAAGTGACCTGCTGCGGCGAGATAATCCTAGGGAGAATAGGAACAAGCCGCTCACAAATGACACGTGAGATTATTTTATAAGAGAAATTATAGAGGCTAATGGGCCGTAATCAGCAAAAGTGGATGGAGACATCACCTTAGGAATGAGAGTGATCATCGATGAAGTAATGCCTTGGGGAAGAGGAAAACCACTGAAGAATCCTTGAATAGCTTGAACCACGTCTGAAGCAATTATCTCCCAGCATGAGGTAAAAAACTGTCCAGTAAACCCATCCGGACCCGGGGCACTATCCACAGACAGAGAGAAAATCGTGGACTTCATCTGCAGAGGGGATGGCAGCAAGGCATTCATTGTCCTCTGGGGAAATAAGAGATGGAATAACATGCAATAATCCCTCATCAATGGAATGCTCCTCTGTTGAGAACTGTAGGTGGAAGAAATCAATGGCATGCTGCTTCAGAACCATATCCTCATCACACCACATGCCACTTGGCATCTTCATCCTCTGAATAGAAACTTGAGACCGCTTATAGTTGGCATGCAGGTAAAAAAACTTGGTGTTGCGGTCCCCATTCTTGAGCCAGTTGACTCAGGCTTTCTGACTCCAAAATAACTCTTCACAGTGAAGTGCGTGCCTCAATTCGGCCTGGGCTGCCTGCATAGCCATTCTGTTGGCCTCAGTCAGGTCCGTGTCAAAGTTGTGCTCTGTCCCCAGGACATTGTCCTCAGCTTTATGAATGTTGTCAAAAATGTTGCCAAAACGTTCTTTGTTCCAGGCCAGCAAAACCTTTTAAGCTCCTTCAATTTGTGCTGTAGAACATAAAACTTGTTAGCATGCAGAAAGTGAAAGGAATTCCATGCGTTCCTGTTGCACCCGGGATTTATTCCAACCAAAATTGACATGGCTGCCATGTTAATCTCGCATTGGTTAAAACCTACAGACATTTGGCGTATCGCCTCTTCATGGAACATCTCCACATACGGGTTCAATATGAGGCGTGTCTCCTCTCCCGTGAAGTATCTCCGTACATGGCTTCATAGCCTAGTTATTGCTGCAACTACAGGCTTCTCGCAGCAAAACGGGGTGATCAAGACCCGGATTAAATCCACACGATTGTTAGGATCATGTTGTTTTGAAGAAATCCCTAAGGGATGAAGTCTCCTTCCTTTGAACATGTGACTACGGGCAAGGGAAGCGTCTACAAGAACGATGGAGGCTCCAAAAAGAGGTCTACGTACCGAGCACAAAGTCCCTCGCACGTGTAGCACGTAGCACGGATAACAACACGCCTTCCGTCGGCGGCCCACGGCACGAAGAGGACGACAAACGAGCAAGGAGACGCTTCCCCTCGCTATTCATCACGAGTCACGGCGAGGAAACAAGGCTTGAAAGCCCCGGAGACCTCCTTTTATTGAAACCCCGCGAGGAGGAGACTCGTCCGGGGCCGGAGGGACCCGTCCGGAGTCGCCTTTACCCGGGCGGGTCCGCCCGGAGGCGGACGAGTCCCGCGCGGGACCTCCCTGGGCGGGCGGACCCGCCCAGGGTCGCCCGAACCCGGGTGGGACCCACCCGGGGTCCGCGACCCAGGGGAGGCCCCCCTTGGGGGGCGTGCGACCCCGGGGGGTCCACCCGGGGTCCGGGGAGGTCATCCCCGGGGCGTGCGGCCCCAGGCGGGTCGCGACCCCGGGCAGGTCCCCCAAGGGGTTCGCGACCCCGGGGAGGTCCCCCGGGGGTCGCGCGGCCCCGGGGGACCCGCCCGGGGTCGAATGACCCCGGGGAGGTCTCGGACCTGCCCGGGGTCATTTGACCCCGGACGGGTCCGGGAACCTCCCACCCCGGGCGGTTTTCTCTCCCGCGCACGGAAATAAAAAAAAAATGACCTCCCCGAGGTCATTTTCATCCCATTTAACCCGTACGACCCCGGGGAGGTTCCCACTTCTATAAATAGACCCCCAGAGGTCCAGACGAAGGAGAACAACCTACATACGGACTGCACACTTGGAGCATCCAGCACACTTGGAGTTTTTGTTGTTGTTTTGACCCGCGAGGGGTAAGTCCCCGGGTCTTGTGTATATACCCCTATGAGGGTATTTTTTGTAATTTTGCCCCTCGGTGGGCTGTGTTGTTGTTTCTAAATCCCGGGGCGAATATGTCATATAATTCTACCCCAAAAATGGGAGAATTGCTTAAATGTCCTCCCCGGGATCTAAGAAACATAAATGTATTGTAAATTACAGTTTTACCCTGCAACTTTTGTAATTAGGGGTGCTACATCCCTATCTCTCGCGTTAGCGCGGACTTTTGTACAGTTGACAACTCATCGATAATCCTTGTACTCATTCTGATTATAAAAGCACTCAGCATGTTTTATGTATGTCATCGGGGAGAAAATTATAAGAAAACCTCCGGTTTTCACAGAATTGCATATATATCCCTCTTTCGACCAAATTGACATCTATGTGTCTTCTACGAAGTCCCTTGTCATTCTTTTGGTCTAGAAATGTTGTCAGCTCAGTCCAACACTCAGATGTCATCCCAACCTTAGGTCTGCTCAGGATAGGGTAAAATTACCCAAAGTGCCCTTATGACGTAGAAATGGCCTCAGAGCCCTTAAAACCCTCCAGAAACAGCCTCAGCGCCTTGGGAAGTCAGGAAACCGATCTCACTTCCACTTCAGCCCAGAAATCTTGGAAATACCCTTGGCCTGGAAAATTACTAAAATACCCTTGGGTCGGTAAAATTACCAAAACACCCTCGAGGTCCAGAAAATCTTCCTCTACTTTAAAAATGTCTATGGCTTCCCCCAAATCATCTTCATATTCCCAAATCCTAGGGTTTTGCCCAAACATGGCCTCAGTTGAAACCCTAACTCAATTGTTTCTGTTGGTCGGTGGTGAGTGAGTGGACATTGTGAGCCCTCCAAGAGAGTTTGCCCTCACCATCAGAACCCCTATAGAAGAATTTTGGGATTTCTTTGACAGTCAAACAAAGGTGTTCGGACGTTAGGCCGATGTAAATCAACACTGACTCCGGTCAGTGGGGAAAGGTCCAGCACTCGAACCCAAATCGTCTGATACTATGCGCACACACGGAATAACCCTCTCTACGCATAGGAATGTCTCTTTTCAAAAAGAACATTTTATCGTTTATTTTTCCTACGTGAAAATATTCCGTGTCTCACAGTTCCTTACCACCAAGAGAAAAGATGAGTCCGTGAGCCACATATGCTGGAATATGAAGCGAGCTGGACCCCGAGATGCTTGAGCTATCGAAACGAGGAGGGGAGCATGGTCAGATGGCTCCCTGGCCAAGTGAGTGACGGTGGTATGAGGCATTTAGGTAACCCAGGCAGAATCATAAAAAACCCGATCCAATCGAGCACGGATACAACTTTCCCCCACACGCTGATTAGACCAAGTAAAAGAACTGCCGGAGAAGCCAGCATCAAGGACACACGCTGCTGAAGTAAAGCCTTGGAAATCAACCATGGAATTCAAGTAGGACATGATCCCGCCAATTTTCTCTGAAGGAGAGAGAATAGAGTTGAAATCCCCACCGACCAACCAAGGAGTGTTTAAATTTTCCCCAAATGAGATTAGATCAGAATACAACTCTTTGCGAATGCTTGCATCACACAAAGCATATACGACAGTAATGCAGCATCCAACAGAACCACCAATTTGAAGCCCCAGAGTGGCAAATTGGGTAGACACCTGCACCGTAATTAACTGAATGCTTGAATTCCAAAAAAACAGATTTTAGAATTTTCACTATCATTGCCTCCTGCATGATCGAAATGCAACCTCCATCTAATATTGTCAAGTCTAGCAAGAGGAACCTTAGGCTCAGAGATAGCAACAAGCTACAATTTATATTTCTTCACATGCTGTCTTAAAGCTTTCAGGGAATTAGCATTCCCAATCCCTCGTATATTCCAAATCATGGCCGAGCAAATCATTGGGAAGTGGTGATCCCTGAAGAATCCACGGCCACATGTTTAGCTTTAGAACGAGTTAGAGGGGGAAATACCTGCTTATGGGTTATAGGAATTTTCATTGCCGGTTTGGGTGCACCTCCACCCGTGTTGGGAGCATCCAAGAATTGGGCAGACGGCATAAAGATGTTCTCAGATCTGGAAAGATCAGAAATATTGGATTCACCATGGTTTCCTTGATGAAGATGTAGCTCTCGCATAGCAGACTTAACACCATCCTGAACACCTTCTTGAACCATTGGCAGAGTAGCAGGAACAGAATTGACAGGGGATCCTGTGATACCGGCGCCCAGGACCGGGCTTCCAAGAGGCAGAGTAGCATGAGTAGGTTGTTGAACAGGGGTCCCGGCAGAAGAGGCCGCTTGAACAAACACCAATTCTGGATCACCGATATGCTCTTCCAGCACACACTGGAGGAGAGTTAGTATGACTTGTAGAGGTGCCGTTGCCAGCATGGGAGATGACTTCAATCTCCAAATCGCCAAGGCCTTCCGCTGGGACAGGATCAATAGGCACCTCCCTATGAGGCATCAGATTTTCAAAGACCTGACTAGGTGTCACGCCCCGAGCGCGGAAGATTACCCGGAGGCGTGACGCGTCTATATAGATCGTGTCAATCTTGTAAATATCAGAGTGCGCAAATAACTAAGATTTAACTCGAAGTTAATACAATTAGGATGAGCTGACAATTGATACAACTAACCTAATGACAATTACATACATATCCAAGTCCAACTACTAGGCTTCAAGCCCTTATTACAATTATTGGACTAATACAGCTGACGTCTGACATAACTTGATATGACTGACATAAATGAAATTACAATAACACCATTTACACAAGCACAATTTACAAGATAACAAGATAACTCTATTTTTACACTCATCACTCCGACTCATTTCCTCCCGAGTTCTGGCTGATATCTGAATTTCCTGGAAAGGTTAGAAAATAACCAGATGAGCGAATCGCTCAGTAGGATTTACATCTCAAATTTTAACATGCTTTAAGTGAATTACACATTCATTTAATGTACGTAACCTATGCATGCAGACAGATAGATATTAAAGAATTGTAAAATCGACGGGAGTAGAAAGTGAGAGTATAGATTTCACAATTTCAAGCAGCAGTGGCAAGTGATAGTAAATGATGTCAAGTCAGTGATAACTGAATAGCAACATGTTATTCAAGCTAGTAATTGAGTAGAAACATGTTATTCAAGCTAGCAATAGTAAGCAAAGTAGTTTCAAGTATGTATAACTGGAATTGGCTATTTATAATGCATTCAAGTAAGCACTTTTACCCTTTTGCGGGTCTCAAGTCAATCAATCAAGTAATATCATGAGAATGAGTGGAATGTCTAAAGTCTAGCAAGCAAGTACTTCGGTGCAATGCCAAACACCGTGGTCAATAAACTCCCATGGGCACAAGTACCTTCGGGTGCTCCCCCCAGGACCAGACCGGGCCCTATATGTACAGCATTCATCATGTATGTTGACATCCACTCTCATTTATAGCCAATATGGAATTTCAAGGTTTGACCAGTATGATATATAAGGTGGAATTATGGAATGGAATCCAAGGGCGCATTGATGTGTAGGGATGAACTAGGAGTGGAAACCAGTAACGTTTAATACACGGAAAAACTAGATAAGAGAGGTGCCTTATAGGCCACCTGACAATTTTGGAAATGACACCCTCACTGTGGGATGCCCTTCCTGGGAATTATACAGGGTTCAGAGGACCCTATCAGGAGTTAAAATCACCTCTCCGGCTGCCATCTATCAGTGGAGATGGAAAAAGTGAAAGCCTAATGATCACGTTAACGTAATGAGCTAGCTGGGTCGACTCAATAGTCCATCGCGTCAACTCATCAGTTCATCGCGTCAACTCATCAGTTCATCGCGTCAACGCGATGAACTGGCAGGGTCGACTCATCAGTTCATTTTCACAGGCAGGGTCGACTCATCAGTTCATTTTCACAGGCAGGGTCGACTCATCAGTTCATCGCGTCAACGCGATGAACTGGCAGGGTCGACTCATCAGTTTACCAGTTCACAGGGTCGACTCATCAGTTCATGTGAACAGTGCTGCGTCAACCCATCAGTTCATGTGAACAGTGCAGCGTCAACCCATCAGTTCACAGCGTCAACCCATCAGTTCACAGCGCCAACGCAGTGAACAGACAGGGTCGACCCTATCAACAGGCAGGGTCGACTCTGCCATTCACTGCGTCGACGCAGTGGACAGGCAGCGTCGACCCTGTCAACAGGCAGGGTCACTGCGTCGACCCTGTCAACAGGCTGCGTCGACCCTGTCAACAGGGTCGATACTTTCTTTTGTTTCCCAGTTTTCATGCCCTTTCAATCCTCTTTTCACTCTGAGTTCTTCACAAAAGTTCTTCTTCTCTTATAGATGTAGATTTTATTCTTCTACCATGACCTCCAATTCTTCTTAATTTTTAAGTTATAATTAATTTTCTAAGGTTCTATTTTTTTTTACTCAGTAACTGTTCACATATGCCTATAGATCTCGTTTTTTCACATTTTTCACCTTCTTCCTCTCATTTTCTCTCTCTGCACTCTTCATAAAACTTCTTTCTAACCTTCCAATCTACGATTTTCTCTTCTATCATGTACTCTCATTCTCTCTAGATTCTTCGTTATTCTCCTTCTTAGAACCCCCCCTATTTTCAATATAATTTCTTGGTCTTTTTCAACTTGGTCTCTTTTCCACATTTTTCATCCTCTTGACTACAATTTCTTCTTTCACTATTTCAGGTTTTTGTTTCACAGAAATTGACATAATGACAGGCCCTTTACTAAAGCATGAACTATATCAAATATAGATACTAGCTACTACATGCTAATCATCTCAGATTTAAGCCAACATATGTTAATCATTCTAGATATGATACTAATACTTGCTAATTCTTCTGGGTATAAAGTTAATACATGCTAATTATCTTAGGTATGAAGTTAATATATGCTAATCATCCTAGATTTAAGCCAATACATGTTAATCATTCTAGATATGAGACTAATGCTTGCTAATACTTGCTAATTATTTTCGGTATAAGGCTAATACATGCTAATCATTTCAGATTTAAGCCAACACATGTTAATCATTCTAGATATGGCACTAATACTTGCTAATACTTGCTAATTATTCTGGGTATAAAGTTAATACATGCTAATTATCTTAGGTATGAAGTTAATATATGCTAATCATCCTAGATTTAAGCCAACACATGTTAATTATTCTAGATATGAGACTAATACTTGCTAATACTTGCTAATTATTCTGGGTATAAAGTTAATACGTGCTAATTATCTTAGGTGTGAAGCTAAGACATATTAATCATGCTAGATTTAAGTCAACACATGCTTTATAAACACTAAAATCGCATGGAAATGAGCCTAATACTAAAGGCCTAGACTAATCATCCTAGATTAGCTACTAATTTAGTTAAAAGTTGAGAACACCTACCTCTGTGAAGTTCGTAGCAGCAGACCCCTTGGCAAAAAGGGTAGATACATGGTGGATGCTAGGATTTGAACCCTGGTCATTGGGTTGGAAGGCAAGTCACTTAACCAACTACACTAGGAAGCCACTTGTTAAGTGAATAACCTTTACATAACATAACAGGGTCGACTCATCAGTTCATGTGAACAGTACTGCGTCAACCCTTCCAACAGGCAGGGTCGACTCATCAGTTCATGTGAACAGTACTGCGTCAACCCTTCCAACTGGCAGGGTCGACTCATCAGTTTATGTGAACAGTACTGCGTCAACCCTTCCAACAGGCAGGGTCGACTCATCAGTTCATGTGAACAGTACTGCGTCAACGCGGTGAACTGGCAGGGTCGACTCATCAGTTCATTTCCAGTTCACAGGGTTGACTCATCAGTTCATCGCGTCAACGCGATGAACAGTACTGCGTCAACGCGGTGAACTGGCAGGGTCGACTCTACAGTTCAAATCTGCTCAAAATGGTTTAAGGTATTAATCTTTACATATGATAACTTCGTTTCCACTTCTTACATAAACTTCCTAAAGAGTTTATTTAAATTTTTTTTTTGTGGCAAATAATAATAATAATAATATTTTTTTTCATTTTTTTTAAAGGGTGCTACACTAGGCCTTTGCTCTGATGGGAGGCATTGTGTGTGGACCCTATTTTTTGTCATATGGAACCTATGTTATTCAAATCGCGCCTAGGAGCTGGCCTAGGCACCGAGGCGAGGCGAGGCGGCGACATCGCCTAGGCGAACGCTTAAATCGCCTATGGGTCACCTCCACCGCCTAATCACACTCGGCCAGCTTTGGTCGCCTCGGCCCAGCCAGCACTGCGTGTCGGATCAGTGTATCGGTTGCCCAGATCCGCGTATAGGCCCACTTCGCCTGCTAACTCGTATCCGACATATAAAAGAATCTCCCAGTGTTAGATCCCCACCCTGATTATTTTCTCCCCTCCTCCCCCGAAACTCTAGATGATCAGTTCCGAGCCTCTTTTGTGTCTTCCAATGTGGCGATCAACCTCCGGTGAGTTGCGACGAGCGGCAACCCTGAGCGGACGATGCAGGAGGGGGGTAATCCCCCCTCATCCCTCCCTCTCTCGCATGTACCCTCTCTCTCTGTCTCTTTCACACACAGACATACGTGCTCGGCCCTTCTCTCTATCTCTCATCTCTCCTCCCTTTCTCTTCTCTCTCCCAATCAAGCCCTCCCGTCTCCCCCTCTTGCGTCTCTCTCTCTCTCTCTCTCACACACACACACACACACACACACACACACACGGATCGAGCCCCTCTCTCGCTCCCCATTTCACTCTCTCTCTCTCTCTCACACGCACACTCTCTATCTCTCTCGCACATACAGAAAGAGGAGCCGAGCCCCTCTCACTCTCTCTCTCTCTCTCTCTCTCACTATACGTCTTACCCTCTCTCAATCTCTGTTCCACACTGTCTCTCACAGTATGTTTTTGTTTTTACTTATGATGGAAATATGGCCAAGGCAGTGCAAGGTCATAGATGCTTTGAAGACTTCAAGAAAACCATTAGTCGAGATAGGTATGTGTCTTAACCTATCTACAACATTATCATAGGTAAATGCTTAATCTGACCGGTCATGTTACAGTATTATAACATACTTTGATTGTTAGAAAATCACATCTTTGATTGAATTTGTTTGCCAGTTTGTGTTACGTAGTTTGTGCTTCTAATTGTTTGCATTTTACCATATTAAATGCACATAATTGTTGGTAGTTTCTATCTTTAGAAAGCCATATGTGCAAAGGCCTTTCAATTTTTTTAGGAATGAATGAATGTATGCAATTTTGTGATATTTAGACATATAATTTAATTTCTAAATTATAAATAATTTTTTAATAAAATCTTGCCTCAAATGCCTAGGCCATCGCCTAGGCGTTTGAGACGTGAGGCGACCTCCTAGTCGCCTCGGTCGCCTCATGCCTCTGACTACATAATATGGACCAAATTCTGCCAATCAAAACACATGCTTGAAGGTCAAACTATGAGCAAAGTTATTTGGCCTGCTCCACCATAACCTGAGAAAGATCCGTCCGAGTATAAATTATTCTGCAATTGAAGTTACTATATTTAAAATCTGAAAAGTGGCCCTGCAATTAACAGTTAAGATAGGAGTCTTTTCACATACCATGTATACGTTTCATGAATGCTCAACTTAGAGGTAGGAGTCTTTTCACATACGATGTATATTGTTAAAGGATTCTAACTTATTCGAATAGACTGGTCAAAGATTGCCACTGCTTATATAATTTGCCTCTTTAGAACTCTTAAATCTTAAGGAAAATTAACTTGGTCGACCAGGGGAATGGTATCTGTAGTTTCTGAAGGAAAGTCCGGCAAAAGTGCCTTCAGCTTGTATTTTTTTGGTAACTGTCTGTACTTATGTTAGTTTTTTGTGCAATCCGACGAACAGACTTGATCCCAAAGAAACTAGCTATAAAGTCTTTAATTGTAGGTTACATTCTGATAGCAGTGCTAGGTCAACTTAGTATGACTACATGTTATTATTTGATCTTTTATCTTGGTGGTTAGCAAGAAATCTCAAGTGAGTTCTTTTTTTTTTCGTGAAGTACAATTCTGGAAATAATATTCTGAGTCTTGAGTGCATCAGCAAGAAAAAAGGGGGAAAGTTATGTGAAGTGCACAGTCACTCTGTTTTGTTGCCTGGATACCGAGTTTATGGTGATGTCTGTAGAATGCTGAATCGGATAACAGAAATTCTCTATTGGGGCTTCTGGAACATGTAAGATCTGGAAATTGCCTGGTAGGTGGATTATGTGGCCCCGCAGCAAATGGATCTATATTTATTATAGTAAGTTAGCTACTTTTTCCATGACATGACTCAGAAAATAATTTAAGGGCCGTCAAATGCCTCCAATGCTCGGCAGGCCTTCGTTGCTCTTACAAAATATAAGTGAACCTGCAATTGTAGACATACAAACATTCAACCATTTTAACGCGTTTTCATCTTGGGTTGGTGGCTTCCGCTGGCTTGGCTTGCTGAAACATGATGAATGGTTTTTTTTTTTTTTTTACTATAGATCTCAGAAAGAAAGATGGTGTTGAGTGAGCAACAGATGTCGAGGGAATCTGCATTCTTAGTAAATGAAAGAAGGAAGAATTAGTGAGTTCAGAACAAGAGCCTCAAGCCATTCTATATTAATCCTGAGACAAGGGTACGTGCAATTGACGCTGTAGAAACTAGAAAACAAGCTTCGGACGGGAGGAGCTGGTGGTTTACATCATCGAGATTACTCTCAGAAGGAAAAGAAAGCAGGCAAAAGCAGCCGCTCTGTCAATCTCCTTTCGCATCATCCGTCTCCTTCGGTTTCTTCTGTTTGTTCTTCAAGAAGCAGAAGCAGGAGCAGCATGGGCACTGGAACAAGAACTTCATCCCTCCTGCCCGCTCGACGGCCTGCAGCTGGCTGCTCCAAAAGCAGGGAGTCTAGGTCGTCGTCGTCGTCAAGCAAGAGTGCCTCGCCTCCCTCCTTCCTTCCTTCCTCAATCCTTGAGATCTCCTGCCTGCCACCTTTTGAGAAAAAGGAGATCTATGCCGACCATGTACTGCTGCTCTAGCTAGGGAAGGTGGCCATGCTCAAAAGGTCACGTAGCCTTTTGTTGTCTGCCCTGTGTGGTGGTGGTGGTGGGTGGGCCTTGCCGGCGCCAGTTAAATTAAGTAACATCATCTCCTCCTCCTTTCCCCACCCCCAACCCTTAATTCAAACTCCCACAACAATTAACCTGCAGGGAAACCCAATGCCAACTTTTTCTTCTTAATTTTATGTGCTCGTGTGTGTGTGCGCGCGCGCTCTAATGATGGGCTTGATCATCTCTTCATCCGTCATTTTTTGCCCCATTAACGTGCGTTGGTGTTTCTGGGGAGGAAGGGAGGGAGGATAGGCAGACCACGGTGTTTTAGCACTGTCAGTTTGTACTGTGGTGTGGTCTGTGTCTGCAGACAAAGGTGGAGTTGGCAATTTTAGACGCGAGCTTCGAGACCGACACGTTCCGTACGTGGCCAGGTCAGCTGTGTGTAGTGGTTGGATCCCAGGACGTACGTGAACAGATCTGGTGAAGTTTGGGGGGAGAGAAGGGGGGGGGGGGGTTGTGGAGTGGGGGTTGTCGACGCTTGCCTGCCGAGATCTGCTTTTTTAACGTTGTAACTCAGGTTTCTTTTTCTTTTTCTTTTTTTTTCTTGGGGGTGGGGGGAAGGGGAAGGGGAAGGGGAAGGGTTAGGGTGGTTGTGGTGGTGGGGGAGGTTCATACCTGTTACAGTTTGGATTAAATATAATATTATATACATATATATATATATATATAATCAATAGAGGAGAGGAAGGTCGTCCTGTTGCATGCAAACGGAGATAGACACCTGTCCGTGGGCCAATACACTTGTCACGCTTGCTAAGTGCTGCGGTGACGGAAAATGAGGATTCACTTAAAAATAAGGTCTTTCAATGCACCAAGCATGGGAAATCAGTGTTATCGTAATCGGACCGGATCGATCGGTCGGATCGGTTCGACCGTGAACCGGTATAGGAATCGGTCCGATTAGGCCTGGTCTGATCAAATGGTAAAAAATCGTCCAAACCGCGGTTCGACCGTTGAACCGGTTCGGGCCGGTTCGATCCTATTCCCCCGAGAAAAAAATAAAAAATGGTTCGGTACCCGCCCCCCTCAACCCGACCCGGCCCGGCCCGGCGCGGCACGGCACAAATAAATAAATAAATATATTATTTACTTATATTCTATGAAATCATTTAATTCGACACACAACTCAAGCTCACATCCTATGCCCCTTGGGTCCTGACCCAAGGGTGAGTTCTCCAACATATAAAGTTAAATAAGTCTTTCTAACTTCCAATATGGGACTAAATATAAAAATTCTATTTCCAACATATAAATGAAGATATTTGAATCAACATAAAGGCTCTATTTCCAACAAGTAGTTACAAGTTATTCTCTATATACATGTATGTTTATTTATTTTGATCATTATATCTTATTTGAGTTATTTCTTATTGTATTAGGTTATAGAATCGGGTCGGACCATATATCAATATTATAATGACATCACGGTTCAAACCGGTTCGAACCAACGGTCAAACCGGTTCGAACCAAACCAGCTCATTGTCCGGTTCAGGCATCGGTCCGGTTCTGATAACATTGTGGGAAATAACTTTTATGGTGTGCATGCAAGTACCAGGGATCAGATTAATTAAATTATGGAGGTAAATGGTTACTTCGGTCATCATCATTATTAGTTCTTAGCCACCTATCTAAAGTCCCCCTATGATTGTATATTTAGACATGTACCACTAAGGAGGCAATTGTATGAGTATGTTTCGTTCGGATATTACAAGGGGTGTCTCATCTCTTGGAATCACCTGACGATAGTGAAGAGGGGATTCTCCCTCCTTCCTAGAAAGCTCGATAACACGGATCAGTCTAATAAGCTAGTGGTCGGCCCACTAGCGACTGTCCTACTCATTTAGAGTGTTTATCTGAGGGCCCAGGAAGAGTTATCAAATTCAGCACACCCCACGTGTCAAATGGGCTTCTCTGTCAGGTTTCAAACTGGGAGGAAAGTCCCTCGGAAAATAGCTAAAGGCCCTTAAGTGTTAGCTTAGGAGGTTATTGAGTCTTAACTAGACCTCGAGCCATCATATGGAGAGTCTTAACTCGATCATAAGCCATCACAGTTTTAGCTCGGCAAATGGCCTTATAGCTCGGCCTCCGTAGTCATAGCTCGGCTAATAGTCTATAGCTCGACCATGTGAGACTCGATCATCGGCTCAGCCAGAAGGGGTTATTGCTGATAGATTGAATGACAGATATAGAAGGGAGGGGATGAATATGTCTGTCAAAAAATTATTTCGTGCAAATGCAAAGTAAGCTGAATGATACTAACCATGCAACGGCAGTCCTAAGGATATCCCACGCATGGAAGGAACCACCCATCAGACATGTAGAGTGCATATAAAGGAGGAAACGCAAACTGAACTAGATGATCAAGGAGACGCCAGATGTAAACACACTCAGCCTCTGAAGGCGTTTGCACTCATAAACAATGGTACTAGACAGAGGGTTGATCAGAAGATCTCCTCGCGCAAAGAATGGCCTTCCAGATAGGTGTAACATATCCTTTCAGCTAAGCCTTTTGATATACCATATAGCTGTTGCAGCTCATTCAGAAGGCAAAGCTAAACAATCAACGTAGTAGGATTAGAAATGAAAGACCAAATTAACAAACCATCAGACAGAACACCGGCAATTTTTATAGTGGTTCGGTCAGACCCAAGGTCTGCCTACGTCCACTCCTTCACTCGAACTGTGTGAGGTACCTTGCTTATCTAAGCAATCAAGCACAACAGACTTAGTCTGCAACAATGACTGTCTTACAGCTTCCCCAAGGAACAACTCCTTGCTTCTCCTGCAACCCAGGAGGAAACCCCGGAGGTTCAACTTCCCTTCCTCTTAATCAAGAGAGAACCCAGTGAATTGCTCCCAGCAATTCACCCAACTAGAGGCCACTGACCTCTCTTCCTCTTAACTCAAAGAGGAGACATCGGAGATAGACTCCCTTCCTCTGAATCCACAGAGGGAGACACAAGACGAAATCAGAATGCGGAAGAACAAGAGAAAGTGAAAACCAGAAACAAAAATAAAAACTTCGATCGGAAAGAAATGACTGCAATGTAGCTTCAGATTCGAAGCGATTCGACGATGAAATTGGCTGGATGGCTTCTCTCCCTCTCTCTTACAGAATTCTTTCTTTTTCTTCCTTTCAGAAGGAGCTCTCAGATGGTGGCTTTCTTTCTACGATTTCCAGCACCTTTCTCTGATCGAGGCCGCGCAGCATCGTATTCCTCCTTTTCGCGATTCAAATCAACAGCAGAAAGTTGATTCGTCCACGTGGGTTGAAAAATATTCCAATAACAATCATAATTATCAAGAGAATTGCCACGTGTGCTAAGTGATTTCACGCCATTTCTTAGCCAGTACAGCCATCACGCATTCTTCCTTCGAGCAGTCACGTGCCTAGATCAAAGTTATTCTTTGCAGCTCAATTTTTTAAAACAACCCTCCATTGATATTTATTGATAATCCAAATATCATTTTGAACCTTCAACATATCAACCGATACTTTAAACAATCCGACTAATATCAGATAATAATCCTTGCTCACAGACAAATAATGTGAATTAAGGCCCAAGGTAGACATGTCGATGTTGGTCTCTGATGTGTCAGAGCATTGGGCCTTGGCTCAGTCTTTAATCATTGGTTGTGGCCTGATGCGTGGCCTGATGCGTCGATGCATGGTCCAGATGCCTTTTGAATTCAATGCCTTGACTGCTGCCTCTGAGCATCGCCCTGATGCGTTGACATTGTTACTGAAAAAGGTTTACTGACTTCATTAATGCGTTGGTGCATTGTGCTGATGTGTAGACCTCAAAAGTACTATGGCAGTTTATCTTCTTGATGTGTCGGGGCAGGAAGCTCTAGTGACATGCTGAATATTTGTGCATCATCCAGTTGCGTCAATGCACCTGCTGGGTGCATCGACCTTACGAAGTGGCTTCTTGTTTTGAACCAGGTGACTTTCATGATGCGTCGAGGCATCTCTTGAGACTTAGCTACTCAGCCCTATGAATTTTTATTCAGAAGAGTGACTGCACCGAGGCATCTGTTGAGTCCATCGATGTATCTATTATTTTTATGGTGATTGCGTCGATGCATTATGCTGAGATTGCTTCGGTGGTCTTGACTGCATCGAGGTATCATCCAGATGCGTCGATGCATCTTGCACTGAATCTGCTGACTGTGTTGATGCATCATTTCTGTCATAGATTTTATGCAAGAATAAATGTTAGTATTAGTCCAAAAAATACATAGTATATTGACATCATCAAAACTTAGAATTCAACATTCTCCTCCTTTTTGATGATGGCAATACATGAAGTATTTTATTCAATTGAAAAGATTTATTTTTCTGAGTCGATGGAAATACTAGAGAGTTGAAATGAAAATGCAGAGAATGGATAGACAAACACTCTTTCACTCTCCCCTACCATTTTGACTGCTCTCCCCCTTTGACTCCTTTGACTGCTCTTTTGACAAACTCTCCCTCTTTGACATCATCAAAAAATAAAGGATGAGGTGAAGAAAGTGAAAACAGACCACGGGATCAAGAGGTCCCTGAGACAGTAAGGTCACAGATTGTGAATTTGCAGAGTTGTCTCTCAATAGTTTATAGAAGTTAACTGAACAAAGCTGCTTAGATGTTTCACACTGATGAAGCGGAGAGATTTTTCATGATGAGATTGAAGATTATGTTTATACAAAAGGAATGAAGTTGAATCAAAGTATCATATAGATGCCCAGAACAGACTGTCTAAAAACTATACTAGCTGAACATGAATAGTTCTTTCAAGAGGCTAAATTTTCAACAGTATTGAGGACAAACAACCATGCTAGAGGTTTGGCAATAATTGGGGCAATTTTGTAAGCACAATTTGATATTTTTACTTTTACAATGAGCAACAAGGTTGGACCTACACTTTTCTTCGTGAGGAGACACACTGATTAGATGCAGGAATCCCCAATTACTTAGTGTGGTAACCTTAATGCTTCTCTTTGAGAATAGAGTTAACATGTGGAAGAGTCTTTTTGCATGATGCACAACACGTCTTAGGTGAAGTGACCTAGTTACTCAACCTCCTGTGTCATTGCTCTGCCATGATTTTAGAGGCAATGCCTTTTTGATCAGAGTTAATCCGACACTTCATGTCTCAACTTATCTTCCACTTCAAGGTGAAAGGGTTGGTTTCTCAGTGAACCAAATCATTACTCTGAGAAAAAAAGTTTTATCCCTTAGATTTTAGAAAGGCAGGATGTTTGAAGACAATACAGCGTGTTTAAACTTGCTACTCGATTGTAATCTATGAGTTCAAGGTTCAAGTTTTTGGAAGAATTTCAAGGCATTATACTTCAGAATTGATCTTGACTCATTGTTTTTGTAGAAAAATATTCTTCAGAAAACATTCAGTATTATCTCTCCAAGGTCATGAATTTGAAGCATCCTGACAAATTATTCAGTTAACAAATTTATACTTTTAAGAGTGTTCTGAGAATCTCGATCTGTGAACAGACTGTATTTAAATCTACAAAATCACAGTGGTCTGACAGACATAAGACCTAGACAGCTCTCCCTCAGACTAAGACTAAGTGCGCCAACCAGGAATAGACAATGTCAAATAGGAATCTCCCCCTTACTCTATAGATCAAGTATCCTTAGTACTTGGCGGAGAACATAGGTCAGAGACCATCATCACGCATAGTGCAGGTGTCTAGACAGACATGATCTTCCCTTCTCCTAACACTTATTTGATATACCAAGATTGAATGAACAAGTGATACAAATGATGATGAACAAGGGAAACTTAGATGCGTCGACCTGTTGGCTGGATCTACTGATGCATCTACTGATGCAGCAAGGATGGGAGTGAGGAGGATTGATCAAATAGGTTGAGGCATTAGTTTATTGTAATGAGGCATGCAACAACCTCAGAAGTAGAAATTAAGGCAGATTGAAAATGCCTAGTTCTCTTCTTAAAGTAGAAAACTTGTCATTATCCAAAGGCTTAGTGAATATATCTGCAACTTGTTGTGCTGTGCCTACGTGGATTAATTCAAAGTTTCCTTTTGAAACTTCATCCCTTATGAAATGATGTCTAATCTCTATGTGTTTGGTGCATGAGTGCAGAACATGATTTTTAGATAAGTTTATAGCACTGGTGTTGTCACAGAAAATGGGTGTGCAGCAGGTCTACTTGGTAGTCCTTGAGCTGGTGCTTAATCCAAATAACCTGTGTACCACAACTCTCTGCTGCTACATACTCAACTTCAGCAATGGAGAGGGCCACGGGATGCTGCTTCTTGGATACCCAAGAGACTAAGCACCCACCTAAGAATTGGCAGAAACCACTAGTGCTTTTCCTATCTAGCTTGCAACCAGCATAGTTTGCATCCGTGTATGAGATTAGATCTAAATTGTGTGCAGCAGGATGCCATAGACCCAAGTTGTGTATGCCTGAGATGTATCTAAAAATTCTTTTAACAACACCTAAGTGTAATTCAGTGGGTCCGGATTGAAATCTAGCACACATACACACACCAAACTGTATGTCAGGTCTTGAGGCAGTTAAGTATAGGAGAGAACCAATCATACCTCGATATAGTTTTGCATCCACTTCTTTACCTGATAGATCAGCGTCTAATGAAGTGTTTGTACCCATTGGAGTGGATATGTGTTTCAACTTGTCTATGCCAAATCTCTTGAGAATCTCCAAGGTGTACTTTGTCTGGCTAATGAAGCATCCATCCTTCAGTTGTTTAACCTGTAAACCAAGAAAAAATTTCAGTTATCCTACCAGGCTCATCTCAAATTCATTCGACATCAGATCAGCAAATTCATTACATAGTTCAGTACATGTTGATCCAAATACAATATTGTCTACATATACCTGGACTATGATTAGGTGGTCACAGAGATTCTTAGTGAAAAGAGTTTGATCCACCTTACCTCGGCTGTACCCATGACTGATCAGAAATTCAGTCAATCTGTCATACCAGGCCCGAGGAGCCTGCTTCAAGCCATACAGAGCTTTATTTAATCTAAACACATGGTTAGGTTGAATAGACAGTTCAAATCCAGGGGGTTGCTCAACATAAACTTCCTCTTTTATAAAGCCATTTAAGAATGCACTTTTAACATCCATTTGATGAAGCTTTATG
This sequence comes from Amorphophallus konjac, assembly GCA_022559845.1. Classification (NCBI taxonomy): domain Eukaryota; kingdom Viridiplantae; phylum Streptophyta; class Magnoliopsida; order Alismatales; family Araceae; genus Amorphophallus; species Amorphophallus konjac. Next base: position 390,652,995 of record CM040121.1, on the reverse strand, counting down.
TTTTTAGAACAAGCAAAAGCTAGCAATATCCTAATTGCTTCCATCCTAGCCACTGGGGCATAGGATTCATCAAAGTCTACCCCAAACTCTTGACAGTAGCCTTTTGCTACCAACCTAGCCTTATTCCTACAATTGACTCCATCCTCATTTATTTTGTTCCTAAAGACCCACTTGGTTCCTATGACAGACACGTTTTCAGGTCTTGAAACAAGATTCCAGACATTATTTCTTTCAAATTGACCCAGTTCTTCGTTCATAGCAGTTACCCAATATTCATCATTCAATGCTTCTTCTACTGTTTTGGAGGCTAACCCATGAGGGTGTGTTGGCCTATGTTACCAGAGTTGCTGGAGGCTGGAGGCTGGAGGCCGGCCCATGAGGGTGGGTTGGCCCATGTTGCTAGGGACTAGAAGCTGGAGGCCGACCCGTGAGGGTGTGTTGGCCTGTGTTGCTGGAGTTGCTGGTTGATCCTGAGGTATGTTAGCCAAAGACCGGTTACTGGCAAACTGGTCATTGACATGTTGTTAGTCGGAAATGTAATTGATATCGGCTGATCGTTGAGGTATGTAGCTGAAAAATTGGAATTGGTTGTTTGGCTATTGAGATGTGGTAGCCAAGGGATCTGAAGCTGACCGATTGACCACTAGGGATGTTGTACTCGGAGGACTAGAACTGGAGTTGAAACTGGAGTTGGACGGCTGACCACTAGGGTGTTGTAGTCAGAGACTAGGGTTGGAGCTGGAGCTGGCCGGCTGACCGCTGGGGGTGTTGTAGCCGGGGAATTGGAGCTGGCCGGCTAACTGTTGAGGTGTTGTAGCCAGAAACTGGGATTGGAGCTGGAACTGGAGCTGGCCGACTAACCGCTGAGGTGTTGTAGACGGAGGCTGGGACTGGTCGGCTGACCGCTGAGGTGTGTAGCCGAATGCTGGAGCTGGAGATTGGAATTGGAGCTGGCCGGCTGACTGCTAATGCGTAGTAGTCAGAAGACTGGGATTGGTTGGCTGACCACTAAGGTGTGTAGTCGAATGCTGGAGCTGGCGACTGGAATTGGAGCTGGTCGGCTAACTGCTGATGTGTAGTAGCCGGAAGACTGGGACTGATCGACTGACCGTTGAGGTGTGTAGCTGAATACTGGAGCTGGAGACTGGAGCTGGCTGGCTAACTGCTGATGCGTAGTAGCCGGAAGACTGGGACCGGTCGGCTAATCGTGGAGGTGTATAGCCGAATACTGGAGCTGGAGACTAGAGCTGGAGCTGGCCGGCTAATTGTTGATGCATAGTAGCTGGAAGACTGGGACTGGTCAACTGGCCGTTGAGGTGTATAGCTGAATATTGGAGCTGGAATTGGCGATGACCAACCCTCGGGGGTGTAATGGCCACCATTAATGTGGAGTGATGTTGAGCTCGTCATTGGCGGGATGTCACGGTCGACGGCTTTCATCAGTGAGGAGTAGAGAGGAAGAGAGTTTTTTTTGATTCTCTTTACCAGCTCTACCGCCCTTGCGAGTTTTCGCCAGAGCTAGCCCCCTTTTACTTTTTTCGGTGCGCCCTTGCGGGTTTTCACACCGAGGTGTTACCCGATTTTACCTGAAAGTGCCCTTGCGGGTTTTCACCTTAGCTGGGTTGATGGCAATTTTTACCCTCAGTAGTCCCGTAGAGACAGTTGACTGAGGCCGTTGGGGTATCTCTATTTTTAACCTCATTTTTTTTGACCTGGAAACCTTGTGGCTATCGTCTGTAGCGTGCCGCTGTCAGGGGATGTGACATGGAGTTTGTGCTGTTGATGGCTTGTCGCCGTTGTAGTAGTGACTGTGGCTTTGGTTGGTTACTGAGTAATATGGAGTTTGACTGGTGATCTGGGGAACCGGTGAGCCTTGGTGGTATATTGCTGGAGTCTTGACTGGAATTTGGGAACTGGTACACCTTTGTGGCGTATTGCTAGAGTCATGATTGGGTTCATGGTGGTTTAACAATGATGGGCTGATGACAGGGAGTTCTAGGTTGATGGATCTTTATGATAGATGGATCCAAGGTTGATGTGGTTTAGAGGCCAACCGAGGTGGTGTGTAGGCTGAGATTTGCTAGAATGAATGGCTGGAATGGTGCATGGGTTGCTGGTGTATATGGGCTGACCATGGTGGTGTGAGGCCGGAGGAAGTGTGAGCCAACCGGGGCAGTGTATGGCTAACTGGGGAGTGTAAGATCAATGAGTCGGAGAGGGGTACTAGTCAGGGACTGGTATAGGCCACCCAGGGAAGGGAGTGGCCTAGGGAACTGGCTTAGGCCGAGCGTGATGGTATATGGCCGATAGGGAGGTGCATGATTTATAAACTGGAGCAGGGCATTAGTCAAGGACTGGTATGGGCTAACTAGCAGGGGATATGATTGCTAGAAGGTGGGTAGCTAGTTACCCCGGATGGGCGGAGGAGAGAGATTTTATTTTTGTTCTCTTTACCAACTCTGTCGCCCTTTCGGGTTTTCGCTAGAGCTGGCCCCCTTTTACTTTTTCCGATGCGCCCTTGCGGGTTTTCGCATCGAGGGGTTACCTAATTTTGACTGAGGTGCTCTTGCGAGTCTTCACCTCAGCCAGGTTGCTGTGGGGACGGATTTTATCCGATTTATATTTTATGTATTTTGTTTATATATTTTGATTATTTATCTGTTTGCATTCATTGATTATTAGGCGTGCCAGTCACCGGGGTGATAGTTTATTATGCGCTCGACCTGACTTGGTCAGTCGATTGTGGAATTCGGGTCGGGACCGGAAGTCCGCCATACCGTAAAGGCTATGGCGTTAATTACGCCCTTCTTAAGAAGGACAACCCTTGATTAAACGCCAAAGACAGTAGGCATCGGAGGGCGATCAGAAATATTAATGTGCGTAATAAAGTTTTCATGCTATAGAAAAATGAACGGGCAAGTGGTAGACTGGTTGAGTTTCAGGAATTAAACCGGGCAGCATATCCCCACTATCTTGGACTATGCCGAGTGGGAATAGGAGACCATCCATGTAGCGGCAGGATGGAGTCCGTAAAAGATCGGGTATATATATATGACCCGGGATCCGGAGGGATTAAGACATCGTAGTACGCTGTGTGACGGTACGATGCTTTATTGATATTCCCCTTGCGGGACCGTCGGAGAACATGCAGTGGCAGGACTCCGTGGACCATCAGGGTTTTAGGAGCAGACATCATAGGGTTTGGTGCAATGCGGGAGAGTTCCGGCAGCACCTCCCCTTAATCTTGGATTATGCCAAGAAGAGATAGGACATCCATCCACGGGGTGCCGGGATGGAAGCCGAAGAAAGGAGTTGGGCATGTAACCCGAGCTCCATTGTGATCGGGTCATGGCATCTCATTGGTATTCCTCTTTTCAAAAGAGCCATCGGAGCACATGCAGTGGCAGGGCTCCGTGGACCAAGGGGCCAAGGAATGTAGGGACAAAGTCCCGTTAATTTAGCTCCGAGAACTAGTGGGTATGAGACTCATACTCCTCTGGCGACCCAGTGGGGCCTGGGCTATAGGATGGGTCTGATTGAGTGGGTTTTACAGGCCCTGGAGGGTTCCCGGCGCAACAAGGAGGGTGTGAGGCTAGTTCTCGGCGCGGTGGGGAGTCGGCGCGCCTTGGCCTGGTGATCTCGGCGCGGCCTGGATTTGGTCTCGGCGCGGGAAGGCTGGCGCCGAGAGGTTTTGGGGCGCCGAGAGTATTTGGCGCCGAGGAGCTCTTCTCTGGGGTTTTCAGGAGGGTTTAATTCTGGGAGTTTCGCAGGGTTCGGACATGGGATTTCAAAGGGGGTTCTTGGGAATCCTGGATCTTCATTCTTGGGCTTCAGAAGTTGAAGGCTGGGGGATCAAGAGTAGTTAAAGGGATATCTGGCAGTCTGATTACAGGCTGGTTATCCATGGAAATTGAACTCGACCAGAGATGTTCGTCGGGGCAGAGTGACAATCAGTGTCACCTGAATATTGTTGCTCGCAGATGCACTAGCGGAGACCATGAGATAGGCTGTCTCAGGTCCAGCTAGTGACAGAGAGACCCAAGGGAAAATGCAGACGATGATATTGGGGGAAATCGACGGTGAGGGGATTTGGGAATCAGCTCCGGAACTCAATGACCCATGAGATCGGGGGAGGAATTCCGGAGCCAAATTCAACAGAAAAAAAGGATGCTTAAATTATATTCACATATAGTGCACGAATACAATAGTCATTGACTTCTGACTTGCAGTGCAGATAGAGGATTACCATCGAGAGAACACTCGGAGATGGGAGGCCGTAAAACCCACGAAACTGGGACTCCTCGGAAGCCCTGGGTCCCAACCATCCATGGGTTCGAATGAGGGACCCTGCTACCTCCTCTACCAGAGCAGAAATAAGGGAGAGTAGAGAATCACGGCCAACACACACACCGGACTCCCACTTCCAGACGCCCATACATCTACCTTCACTCTCCACCAGTGCAAAGCAACAGCATACATCGAAGAGGTGTCCGGAGAACAAGAACTAGATGCATTCGATGTTGAAATCAAGGGAAAAGACCTTGCTCATTCATACATATATATCGTCGATTACATCATCTGGCTATGCTAGTTCATAGGAAACGGGGAGGGGAGATAACAACATTCTTCGGAGAAAAAGGAAAACAGATGCAGAGGATATACATCGGAGGAATGAAAAGCGGAGAAATAAAGGATGGGGGAGGGCGGAGTATTGGCTCCTCTCCCTCCCCCTGCCGACAGACCTTCTCCTCCTTCTTCAGCCTCCGCAGCAGTCGCTCTTCTTCCCTTTTTCTTTCTTCTGTTTCTCTCCTCTTCTTTTTCTTCTCTCTATTGCCCTCTTATCTGTCCCTATTACCTCTCTCTTTGATCTCCCTCTCTCTTTGATATCCCTCTCTCTTTTTTATCCCTCTCTCTTTTTATCTCCCTTCATAAGTGGAGGAAATGGGGTTTTTATAGGCACATCACCCCCCTTCTTGGCTTGGCGTGGTCTCGGCGCCCTTCCTTGCAGCAAGGCTCCTCGGCACGCCAACTTTGGTAGACTTGGGCTTCACTTATGGTCACTCGGCGCCAAGGACTATGGCCCATTTAGGGGCTTTAGTCATTTGGGTGCCCTTTTGTTAGTGGCACGAGCTGTCACAGTTACTGCATCTGCCTTGGCATTCATTTGATCCTTTATATCCATAGTGGGGGATAAGCAGCGTAGATCCCATTCTATAGTCATCAGAATATCCCGAAGCTATTCTTCATCAGTCACGTGACTGTATGGGGGTTGACATGGTTTTAATCAACACCACCGTCTGAACGATGGCAGTGCCGGACATCAGCTTGGCCGGAGAAGGCTTCAGCCGGGTGAGGTATTGGTAGTGACGGCTCTTCTTCAATTCTGACTTTGCAGGGATCCCTGGGATCTTCATCTCTGATTTGATCTTCTCTTCGGTCCCATCTTTGTTCTTGATTATATTTTAGGTGTCAACAAATGCCCCCCACCTATGGATGGCGTAAGTGCAGAATAAGCGGCACGGTGTCCGCAGGTGCATCATTTAACATATGAGAGTATCTTTCTCAGCCTTTCAATACTGGTTTTCTTTGATCTTCAACCTGATAGCTTTACTGTAATGGTTTCAGTATATTCCTTTTCTTTGTTTTTCCATATTTTCTGACAATTTTTTCCTTCATTAATAGCTTCAGATGGCTTCTTGGCGCATAGGGCCTGGTTCTCGGCGCACCACAGCTTCTCGGCGCGGAATTAATGGGTTCTCGGCGCGCCTGAGTTGGAAGGGTTCTTGGCGCGAAGGGCTTCTCGGCGCTGGACTTCTCGGCGCGCATTTCAATCATTCTTCTGTCATCTTTCTCACAGACTTTTCACTGCGGTGACAGCCGGAGAGGAGGCTGGAGTCATAGCAGCGGCAAGAGATGTGCCTCAGCCACAGGAGGGTCACAAAACCCAGACGAAATGGGGCATTGCCCCCACAAGGCGCATAGTTACCCGGTCCACATCCCGGCATGCTCCAGAAATGACTGCCCAACCTGTGAATAGTGTGGAAATATCTTCCAGTAGCTCTGCGACTGTCTCTGATGCAAAGGAAGAAGAAGCAGGTTTCAGTGATAGTGAGGCGGACATCTCCCAATCAGGGGTCCCACCCGTATCCACCGAAATTCTTCCGCTGTTCCACCCTCCCAAATTGCTGGTGCTGTCTTCTGAGGAGGAGCTACAAGAAGAATTTGCTGGTCTGGATACCGAAGCAGACATAACCCCTCCCTTTGTTGCTTCAGCCGCGGAGCTTTCCTCTCCCCTGCACTCTTTTGAGGACATTGACATCACATTAAGAGTGAGTATCTTCTCCTTGTTGTTTATGTTGTCATTTCATCGTCTCTTCTTTTTTTTATTCACTGCTTGATGTCGTCTTGATCTGTTCACAGGAACATGCTGTCACCAGCCCAGTAACAACTGCAGTTTCTGAGGCCACTCCATCTGAAGCCTTGGCTATCATCCCTGTTTTGTCAGCAACCTGTGTGGGCATTTCTGGGATTGTTCGCCCCGTGCCAGTGAGGGTACAGTCTTCTACGGACCTGGCGTTATTGGACTTGGGAGCCTCGGGGGAGAGCTCGACTCTTATCAGAGTTTTAGATTTTAGAGCTGAGGCGGACCCAGCTAGGGGTTCTGCTTTTGTACCGGCCGCAGTGATGACTATTGCGCTTGAATCAGCGATCCCTACAACAGCGATTATGGAGATTGAACCCCTGCCCCTTCGAGTCATAGCCCCTGCGGCCTCATCACTGAAGGAAGTAGCCGTTGCAGAAGATATGGCCAAGCAGGAGGCAACTGCTGCAGAGACTGGCCTGTTATCCATAGCTGGCTCAAAAGCAATCTTCATGGTTTCAGAGTCGGAGGAGGGGGTGCCCCGGGAAGAGAACGTTGAAGATGCAGCCATTGCACCGGAGACCCATGAAGAAACAGCTCCAGCACTCACGAGCCCTTCCCATCCGAGCATTCAAACAGCATCCCTTGAGGAGGTGGCGGTGGAAGAACCCTCAGCTCCGCAAGAAATTATAGAGAAGGTCCAATCGGCCTCTTCAGCAGATCTCCCGTCTTCTTCCTTCCAGCCAGATGTTGCATTATGGGCAGATATTGATAGTGAGGTGACTTTCGAAGTAACCCCATTCCCTTCCCTTGGCTTTGCTTCATCCGAGAGCTTTGTTTGGCAAAATCTGGACATGTTGCGCCAACTGGTGGAGTCCCATCCTAGACTGACTTATCCGTAGTTAAAAGAGATAGCCGAACGCTTCACTGCTGGTCTGCAGGCGATGGGCTGTCCTTTAGAAACATGGGCCCAACGTGTTCTGTTGTTGCTAAAATTTGTACACCGTCGGGATTTCCTGGCGCGTGTTATGTCTGACAGACTGGCAGCTTTGAAGTTGCAGAAGGTAGAGTGCAAATCTGAGCTGGGGAAAATGAACTCTATCCTTCAGGAGCGCCGAGGCCAACTGCAGTCTCTGACACAGCGGGAGCAATTTATATGCCACCGGATAAACATTCTAGAAGCTGAACTGGCTGATCTCCGAGCTGAACTGCCGCAGATAACAACCTCTCGGCCACAGTTCGCAAGGGAAGTAGCTCTGTTAGAGGGGCAGGTGGTGTCTCTTCAGGACGAGTCCGCTCGGCTACAGGAGGAGGAGGCTCGTCTACATGAGTTGGGGGCTGCTCCGTATGTGGGTCTTCTGGCTTTCGAAGACATCTTCCGGCGCCAGTGAACATCTCTTCTTTTTTTCCTCCTCTTTTTGTAATACAATTCCCCCTCAGGGGCTCTTCTTGTACTCTTTTTCTTCTTTATATAGTGAAGAGGAATCTTTATGCTGGTCTCATGTGTGGCTGTTCTTCACTTATTGCATCACCATTACTTCATGATGATTCGGTAGCGGTTTTAGCAATCCTCATGCGGATAGCCCGTATTTAGCAGGAGAGCGTCCACCCCTTCAGAGAAAGGATGGGGAACTCGCTCCACCGCGTGACGGTATCCGGACGGTGCTTAAACCGAATTTTGTAGGTAGTAGCGGATGTCTTTTTCGGCCATATGTGCCGCAAGTGAGGTTGTTTGCAGAAAAGTGAATGAAAAGGTTTAGAGTATCATCTGGAACAGACGAATGGTCCATCCCGGGTAGGTTTCAAAGCCGGTTGGGGCAATGTGCCAGTCGCCCAGTGAATGATTTTATCATCGATATTGGGTTTATATCGATGCAAAGAAGTTCTATAGGTTTCATCAGAATAGACGTAAGGTCTAGACTGGGTAGACTTTATCGTAGGTGGGACATATGATAGGGTATGCGGTTTTCGTCAAGACAGACGTAAGGTCTGAACTGGACAGGTTTCATCATTGATCGGGCGAGGCGCCGGTCGACTAACGGTTGGTTTCATCATCGATATTAGGTTTATATCGAGGCAAAGGAATTTCATAAGTTTCATCAGAATAGACGTAAGGTCCAAACTGGATAGGGCTTCATTATTGATCGGGCAAGGTGCCGGTCGATCAATAGCTGGTTTCATCATCGATATTGGGTTTATATCGATGCAAAGGAATTTCATAGGCTTCATCAGAATAGACGTAAGGTCCAAACTGGATAGGGTTTCATCATTGATCGGGCAAGGTGCCGGTCGATCAATAGCTGGTTTCATCATCGATATCCGGTCTATATCGATGCAAAGGAGTTTCATAGGTTTCATCAGAATAGACGTAAGGTCTAAACTGGGGGTAGGGTTTTGTCATTGATCGGGCGAGGTGCCGGTCGATCAACGGTTGGTTTCATCATCGATATTGGGTTTATATCGATGCAAAGGAATTTCATAGGTTTTATTAGAATAGACGTAAGGTCTAAACTGGGGTAGGGTTTAATCATTGATCGGGCGAGGTGCCGGTCGATCAACGGTTGGTTTCATCATCGATATTGGGTTTATATCAATGCAAAGGAATTTCATAAGTTTCATCAGAATAGACGTAAGGTCTAAACTGGGGTAGGGTTTAATCATTGATCGGGTGAGGTGCCAGTCGATCAATGGTTGGTTTCATCATCGATATTGGGTTTATATCGATGCAAAGGAATTTCATAAGTTTCATCAGAATAGACGTAAGGTCCAAACTGGGGTAGGGTTTAATCATTGATCGGGCGAGGTGCCGGCCGATCAACGGCTGGTTTCATCATCGATATTGGGTTTATATCGATGCAAAGGAATTTCATAAGTTTCATCAGAATAGACGTAAGGTCTAAACTGGGTAAGGTTTCATCATTGATCGGGCAAGGTGCCGGTCGATCAATAGCTGGTTTCATAAGAGTGGTGATGGGTTTTATCGTCGGTGGGACTTTTGAAAGAGGTATGAAGACTTTATCAGGACAGACGTAAGGTCTATCCTGCAAGGGTTTTACCGCTGATCGGGCAAGATGCTGAGCGACAAATGGAAGGTTCTTGTAAATGGTGGGAGATGAAGGTAGCATGTCATTGGCATGGAACTTTTTAAATTACCATATTACTGACCCAAGCGCCCTTTCGGGTTTTCGCCGGAGCCAGCCCCCTCTTGATTTTGCCCACGCGCCCTTTCGGGTTTTCACGTGGCGGGGTACCTGATTTTGCTTGCATTGCCCTTTCGAGTTTTCACCACAGCTGGGTTTTGGCCATTTTTGCCCTTGTTTAGAATGTCTGAACAAGTCTAGCGGGGCATCTCTATTTTTAGCCCCATTTTGTCTATTTTTTTTCTTTCTTTTGTTGAACTGGGACTTTGGCTTTGTAAATTGTTAATCCATGTGCTCAACTGTGTATGCATCGTCATTGATGTGGGTGTTAACATCAATGCAAAGGGGTATGGGGTTTCATCGTCCACCCAGGCAGAGGGCCTGGTCGACTTGAGTATGTTTTGTGGCTTAGGCGCGAAGCCGTTCACCGAGAGCATGACTGTAATCGTCAATGTGGGGATTGACATTAACACAAAGGAACGTGATTTCATTATCCATCCAGACGGAAGGTCCGGATTGACTTGAGAATGCGGGTAGCAGCTTGGGCACGAAGCCGTTCGCTGGGAATGTAGGTTTTATCGTTAATGTGTGGTTTAATCATTAACGCAAAGGGATGTGATCTCATCATCTATCTAGACGGAAGGTCCGGATTGACTTGAGGAAATATGTTGTGTTTTTATCAGAGCAGACGGAAGGTCTACCCTGGATGGGTTTCAGCATCGATCAGGCAGTGTGCCGCTCCATCAGTAGCTGATTCCACCACCGGTATTGGGTTTATACCAATGCAAGGAGTTCCATAGGTTTCATCGGGATAGACGTAAGGTCTAAATCGGATAGGTTTCATCGTTGATCGGGCAGTGTGCCAATCAATCAATAGCAGGTTTCATCATCGGTGGGACATATGATAGGTTTCATCAGAATAGATGTAAGATCTAAACTGGATAGGTTTTACCGTGGTGGGTCTCGGGCAGAAAGTGGAAGGGTTTTATCAGAACAGACGGAAGGTCTATTTCTAGATGGGCTTTAGCATTGATCGGGACGATATGCCTTATGATCAACGAGGTTTCATCATCGGTGGGACATGCGGTGGAAGTGCTGCCGAAGGAGATTCATGAAGTGAACTTTTTATATTACCACATTACTGACCCAAGTGCCCTTTCGGGTTTTCACCGGAGCCAGCCCCCTCTTGCTTTTGTCCACGCGTCCTCTCGAGTTTTCACATGGCGGGGTACCCAATTTTGCCCGTAGCGCCCTTTCGGGTTTTCGCCACAGCCGGGTTGTTTGCCATTTTTGCACTCGTCCAAGATGTTTTGGACAAGTCCGGCGGGGCACCTCTATTTTAAGCCCCATTTCTTATCATTTTTTTTATTTTTTTATTTTTTTCTATCATTTCTCTCGCTCTTTTTTTTTGATTCTCGCGTTGTTTTCTGAGCATGTGCCATTCATTGATGTGGGGTGAACATCAACGCAAAGGAGAGTAGGGCTTCATCATGCAATTCAGACGGAAGGTCTGAACTGAAGTTGGTGGACGGCGGCTTGGGCATGAAGCTGTTTGCCGGGAATGTGGATCTTATCGTTGGTGCGGGGGTAAACATCAACGCAAAGGAGAGTGGTTTCATCATCTACTCGGACGGAGGGTCTGAGTGACGTTGTCATGTAGCAGCTCAGGCATGGGGCCATTCGGTGGAAATGTGCATAAATTTTATCGTTGATGTTGGGCGAACATCAACGCAGAGGAGAATGGGATTTTATCATGCAATACAGACGGGAGGTTCGAACTGATGTTGATGTGTAGCAGCTTAGGCCTGAAACCGTTCGCCGAAAAGGTGGATGAGTTTTATCGTCGATGTGGGGTAAACACCAACGCAAAGAAGAATAGGGTTTCATCATTTAATCCAGACGGAGGGTCCGAACTAATGTCTAGTGTGTAGCAAAGGAGCGACCCTCCTGATTGTCATCAGTCATCATTCATTCACCGTTTATTATTATTTTTTTGCCAACTCTCTTTTTCTTTTTCTTTCTTTTTCATATCATCATTTTTTGTGTGTCATTCATGCTTCACCTCCTCCTTGTCATCTCATCATTTTTTTTCTTTCTACTGACTTCATCTGCTGCCATCTGCCAGCTCTTCATAGGGTAGTGGCGCGGCATGATAGAGCTTCAGGTGTTTGCCATTGAGGGGTGAGAATTGCACATCTCCACGGTGGTTAACGACCACGTAGGCTCCGCCTTCGTAGACTCTGTATACTACGTAAGGACCTTCTCAATTAGCGGCCAGCTTTCCTTTTGGGTTGGAGGCCATGACCTCCCTCTTCTTGACCATAACGAGGTCTCCTTTCTTGAATTCTCGTCCTTTCACGAGTTTGATGAAGGCATTCGCCATGCGCGCCTGATATATTTGGATATTTTTCTGGGCTTGCAGACGCTTCCCCTCCAATTCAGCCAGTTCTTCAAGTCTTCTTTCGGCATTGGTTTGTTCGTCACGAACTAGGCCATGCTGGACTACAATTCTGAGTGACGGTACTTCCAGCTCTATAGGGACTACTGCCTCGGAGCCGTATACCAGCGAATAGGGCGAGCAACCCGTGGGGGTCTTATAGACGGTGCGATATGCCCATAGTGCTTCATACATCTTTTCGCCCCAGTCCTTCTTATTAGAGCTGACGACCTTGGCTAGCAGGGTGCACATCGTCTTATTGAAAGTTTCGGCCAATCCATTTGCTTGTGGATTGTAAGGAGTGGAGGTCCTCCATTCAATTTTGTACTTCTCGGCAAGCCGATATATTTTCTGGTTCTTGAAGTGACTTCCATTATCAGATATTATTCGGCTGGGGACTCCGAAACGAAAGATGATATTGTGCTTGATGAATCTGGCAACCAACTCACCAGTCACTTCTCTGAGTGCTACTGCCTCTGCCCACCTGGAGAAGTAGTCTGTTATAGCCAGGATGTGCCTGTGTCCAGCTGAGGAAGTCGGTAGTGGCCCGACCACATCAGTTCCCCATTGAGCAAAAGGCCAGCTGGGAATTGTTGGGTGTAGAGCTACAGGAGGCCTCCTGTGTCACGCCCCGAGCGCGGAAGATACCCGGAGGTACGCGACGAGTTTATATCGATCATGTCAATCAGAGGGGTCGTGTATTCGACACAAAGACAGAGATGCGCAAAAGTAAAGATAACCCAATCCTTTATTCCATAATAGATAGACTATTACAAATCCAATACTCTATTCAAAATAAAAGGAAAAGTACATAGTTGACTCAAGAAAATAGGAAAAAGACTAGATGACACTTGGAAAAGCTCTAGCTCTTTCACTCTGGACTTTCTCCATCCGTTTGAGTCTCGTCATCGGACTTACCTGAAAAGTAAGGGATAAACACGGAGTGAGCGAACGCTCAGTAGGAAATTATATCTCAGGAACTAGCAAGGGTTTAAGTAGTTACATCTTTCATGAATGCACTATAGCTATGCATGCTCGCATAAAACGACAAGATAGAGAATTTATCAAGCAAGACAGCAAGATGAACTAGTCATGAGTTTTCAAGAAAAGATAACAAGATATTCAAGCAAGAACTTTTAACAAGTCATGTCAAGAACTTTGGCTATCATGTATCAAGCAAGCAAGTAATTACCCTTTCTCGGGTCACGCAATTCATGTCAAGTCAAGTACGAGTCAAGTACAAGATTTGTGTGGAATGTCCAATCAAGCTAGTCATGCACTCGGTATAATGCCAGATACCTTATCATTCAACTCCCATGGGCACAAGTACTTTCGGGTGCTCCTCCCAGGACCAGATCGGGCCCTATATGCGCAGGCATTTATCATGTATATTTGACATCCACTCTTGTATATATATATAGCCAATAGGGAATTTCAACAATTTAAGCTTGTAGACACGTAGGATAACTTTGAGAGAATGGGGTCCAAAAATACGACAATGGACATAGATAGGCGATAACAACGGTACAATCACGACGATCGATGAAACTAGGTGGAATTAGGTTCCCTTAACTCGGGTACCATGACAAACAAGTATGGACATTCTTTATATAGAATTGAGGTCCACATGAACAGTACATCAAAGGCAAGATACCCTCATTCTTATTATAGAATTGAGGTCCACAAGAACATCAACAAATGGCATGATATCATCATCCCATTAAGAATTCTCATGATATACTCTTTGCATATCATAAGGGCCGGTATACCATGTTTCTTTAGAGTGACATGGCATTCAATAGTGTAATGGGTTTTTAGGGTACAACCTGCTCAGTCGACCTTGAGGGAATCCAAGGTTCGAGGAGTCTTACGGAGGTCTCTATGACTAACTCGCTAGTCCAAAGGAACGGAATGTCCAATGGAGAGCTTGTATGTCAATGAGAGTTGAGGGTGATCGATAAAACATCATGAAACGTGGGACTATACTCACGGAGTGGAGTAATAGTGCCTACATATATATATATACATATAGTGAAACCCTCGGATAACAGCAATCGGGAAAAATCAGTAATGCAGAAAGTAGCGACTCTGGTAAAGTCATTTTTCGTAAAATTAACGCCTTAATCAGGGGCGTTTATATTAAATTTGACGACATATAAAGAGGTCATCCTTTCCAATATTGCTATTTTACAGGATATTAAAATCTGTAATTTTGTTGAAAACGCGCCTTGGGTAGGGGCGTTACCAGGAAAAAGGCGCCCTAGTCCGGGGCGTTAGTTAAACAAGAGACGACCTGGTCAAGGTCGTGAATTCACAATTTTACAAATTTCGAGGTAATGAATATTTCAGGAACATGGTATATAGTCAGGACCAGAAAAATAGCAGGATTACAAGAAATTGACCGTGCATTAATTTAGGATCATGTTTGCATTGATAATTACTTTTTAAACATGCTATTTATTAATTAACAGGAATTAACGTCCATGTGCAGGGCGTCAAATCTGGAATTGACGACCTGGGCATGGTCGTGTCTTTTAAATTAACGCCCTTGTTAGGGTCGTTTCTTTCAAACATTCCGTAGAAAATAACCAGAACGCATGAAAAACTATATGCATGAACTTCCGATGATAATTATCTATAGTTATATGGTAGTTTGGGCTACGTTCCATGAGAAAATCCTACCTTGATGATGATAAACTGATGATCTGAAGATGAACCGTATATGCTCTGCTTGTGGCTTCTAACAGTAATAAGGTCAGGAGAAGGGCTTTACGAAGGAAGAGTTTGTTTTGATGAAGAACCCCCGTTCTTCGTTTTGTCAATTTGCTGTAGATCCTACAGAAAAAGAAGAAACTGATATTAGTTTCTTCACCTTACCTATCCAGAGGAGAAAGAAGAACATTACCTTTGTTCTTTCACAGGAGCTTCTCAACCTGTATAGAAGAAAAAGATGAAGAATCGTTATTCTTCATGAGTTGATCGAATGCAACATAGGAAAGAAGGAAGAAGAAGAACCACTGTTCTTCACGTACCGTAGCAGCAGCAGATCGACCAAATAGCTTTAGGGTTCGATCGGCAAGGGTTTTTATAGGATCCTTAGAATCCTAATAGGGTTAGTGTTTGATTGGAAGTAATACTTCCATATTAGAGTTATTACTACATTCGAACTCTTTCTCATAGTTATCAACTTACCCTGGATAGACTCCTGGGTCGAACGAAACTCGAACTGAATTAACGACCTAGGTAACGGCGTCGAATTTAAATTGACGCCTTGGCATGCGTCGTTTCTTGTTAAACCGCGTCTATGTCAAGGGCGTTACCCTTTTTATTGTATTTTTATTACTCTTACTTATTTTGGTCGCCTGAGATTTGACGCCATGACGCGTGGGCGTCACTTCTTAAAACACGCCTTGATCAAGGGCGCTTATTCGTAAAGTCGCGCCTTTTCCTGAGGCGTTATTTTTATCAGGGTTTAATTCTTTTTATTCCAAGCTCTTTCGTTTATTTATTAAATCTTTTAATCTATTTTGATTTATTTATTCCTTTTTATTTTATCAGGGTTGCTACACCCTCCCCCACTTAAAAAGAATTTGGTCCCCAAATTCCATAGCATATATATTCACATATGGAGAGTGTAGAGTATATACCTTCTAAAAAGTCTGGAAATTGTTTCCGCATAGATTCCTCGGTCTCCCATGTAGCTTCTTGTTCTGAATTCTTATTCCATTGTACTTTTAGCATGGGAATAACCTTATTTCTTAGGACACGTACTTCTCGATCTAAGATCTTCATAGGCTTCTGTTCATACGTGAAATCTTTCTGGATCACTAGGTCTCCATATTCAATAATATGTGATGGGTCATGTACATACTTCTTCAACATAGATATGTGGAACACATCATGTACTTCGGACAGTTGAGGTGGCAATGCGATGCGATAAGCAACCTCGCCAACTCTTTCTAGTATCTCAAAAGGTCCGATAAATCTCGGTGTAAGCTTGCCTTTAACACCAAATCTTCGTATTCCACGTCCAGGCGATATCTTGAGAAATACATGATCTCCAATTTGGAATTCGAGATCTCTTCTTCTTGTGTCGGCATAAGCCTTTTGCCTTGTCTGAGCTACTTGCAATCTTTCCCTGATTACTCGTATCTTCTCAGTTGTATCCCTTACCATGTCTGGACCTAACAGTTGTTTCTCTCCAACTTCATTCCAGCACAAGGGTGATCGGCAACTCCTTCCGTATAAAGCTTCGAAAGGTGCCATTTGTATACTAGCTTGGTAGCTATTATTGTATGCAAATTCGACCAGAGACAAGTGATCATGCCAGTTTCCATAAAAATCAGTGATGCATGCTCTAAGCATATCTTCAACTACTTGATTTGTTCTCTCGGTCTGACCATCCGTTTGAGGATGAAAGGCTGTACTAAAATTAAGTCTCGTCCCCAACGAATGTTGTAGTCCTTTCCAAAAATGAGAAGTAAATCGGGGATCTCGGTCAGACACGATTGAAACATGAATACCATGTAATCTGACTATTTCTTGATGTATAGTGCAGCTAGGACATCAACTGACCATCGACTCTTGATTGGCAAGAAATGCGCGGATTTGGTCAATCGGTCAATGATAACCCATATTCCATCATGTCCTCTTTTTGATTTAGATAAACCCATGATGAAATCCATACCAATATCCTCCCACTTCCATTTAGGGATATCTAGAGGATGTAGCTTTCCAGCAGGCTTTTGGTGTTCCGCCTTGACTTGTTGGCATGTGAGACAGCGTGATACATAGTCCGCTATTTCTCTTTTCATGTTGGGCCACCAAAAATTTCTTTTCACATCTTGGTAGATCCAGGATGAATCGTATATCTTGATCTGTGAGCTTCATCTAAGATCTTCTTTTTCAATTCTGGGCAGTCCGGTATACAAGTTCTATTCTTGAACATTAATCTTCCATCAGAAGCTAATTGGAAATCCGATTGTCCTTCTAATCTGCCATTGATTTCTACTAATGTAGGATCATCATTCTGAAGTGCTTGTATTTCAGACAATAAATCTGACTGTATGCTTACATGAGATAATGTGACACATCTAGGGTCCGTGTCCATGCTTATATTGAGTTCAGAGAATTGTTCTAGCAATTTCCATTCTTGAATCAGACAATTGGCTAACAGTGCTCTCGGCTTTCGACTAAGGGCATCTGCTACATGATTACCCTTTCCGGGATGATATTGTATATTGAAGTCGAAGTCCTTGAGATATTCCAGCCATCGTCTTTGTCTCATATTTAGTTCCTTCTGTGAGAAAAGATATTTGAGACTCTTGTGATCGGAGTATACAGTAAACTGTACTCCATAAAGATAATGTCTCCATATTTTTAGTGCAAATACTACCGCGGCCAATTCTAAGTCATGGACGGGGTAGTTCTCTTCATGCTTCTTTAATTGACGAGAAGAGTAGGCTATAACCTTCCCTTGTTGCATTAGAACACACCCGAGGCCAATGCCAGAAGCATCAGTGTATACCTCGAACTTTTCTCCTTCAATTGACAATGCTAAGATAGGAGCTGTAGTAAGATGATCCTTGAGAGTTTGGAAGCTTCTCTCACATTCCTCATCCCATTCATAACGGATCTCCTTGTGAGTTAACCTTGTAAGTGGCACGGCGATTTTAGAGAAATCCTTGATGAATCGCCTGTAATAGCCGGCAAGACCTAAGAAACTTCGGATCTCGCTAGCATTGGTCGGTCTTTCCCAGTTCCTTACAGCTTCAACCTTTGATGGGTCTACAGACAAGCCATCCTTTGATATAACATGTCCGAGAAAAGTCACTTCTTCAAGCCAGAATTCACACTTGCTAAGTTTTGCATATAATTGATTTGTCCTCAATATTTGCAATGCAATCCTCAAATGTTCCTCATGCTCTTCCTTGGTCTTGGAATAAATCAATATATCATCAATAAAGACTACCACAAATTGATCCAAATAAGGCCTGTATATGCTATTCATTAACTGCATAAAGGCAGCAGGGGCATTTGTTAGTCCGAAGGGCATAACAATGAATTCATAAAGGCCATACCTGCTTCTGAATGCGGTTTTATGAATGTCATCATCTTTGATCCTTAACTGATGATATCCCGACCTGAGATCAATTTTGGAGAAATACTTGGATCCGGATATTTGATCAAATAATTCATCGATTCTCGGCAGTGGATACTTGTTCTTGATAGTGAGATGATTCAACTGTCGATAGTCGATGCATAGCCTCATGGATCCATCTTTCTTCTTCACAAATAACACAGGCGCTCCCCACGGGGAAGTACTTGGTCCAATGAATCCTTTCTTAATGAGTTCCATCAATTGCTCCTTTAATTCCTTGAGTTCAGCAGGTGACATCCTATAAGGTGCCTTTGAAATCGGACCAGCACCAGGGACTAAGTCGATGGTGAAGGCCACTTCTCTTTGCGGGGGTAATCCCGGCAAATCTTCCGGAAATACGTCCGGAAATTCTTGTACTACTGGAATGTCTTCTAGCTTAGCTTCCTTAGCTTCTTTAACTGTGACAAAGGTAAGGAAAGATGTACATCCTTTCCTGATGAGCTTGCTAGCTCGGAGAGCTGAAATAAGAGGGGATTTGCTCCGACTCTTGGGGCTAGTAAATATTAGTTCTGGAAATTCCTTGAATGTAACCTTACTATTGCGGCAATCAACCGTTGCCTGATACTTGGATAACCAATCAGCCCCTAGTATAACATCATACTCTTTCAGATCTAAACATATGAGATCAATAGGGAGATTTTGACCATGAATCAATACCTCGCAGTTTTGGTAATGATGTGTAATATCAGTCTCATCATCCAGAGGAGTAGACAAAACTAACTTTATCCATTCCGGTTCTAGGGGTAATGGGTCAGCAAACTTTTTAGAAACAATAGAATGCGATGCACCAGTATCAATTAAGACATATGCATTCCTGGAACAAACTTTCAATATACCTTCCACTAAGCCGCCTCCTTCTACTTGCTCGGTCTCCTTGATTGCATGAAGACGAGCATTCTTGGTTACTGGGCGCTTCCCGTCAACGGCTTGGTCGTTAAGTAATGGGCAATCGGGAATCCGATGCTCACGACTCCCACAACGGATACATGCTCCTAGTTTCCTCCAGCATTCTTCTGCTCTATGACCCGCTTTATCACAATGTTTGCACACTGTATTTGGAGAGGTGGTGGTGATAGAGAAGGGCTTGGTCTTCTTGAACTTTTGGTCTTGTGAGGATGCTCCTCCATTGCTAGGCCTTTTCTTGAAGTTGGGTTTAAAGGACCCCGAACTTGTAACTTGTTCCTTCTTATCCTTACCACGAATCCTATCAGACAGTTCCGTGGCATCTTCTAATAGTTGAGCTCGGCGTACTATCTCTGAGTAGACTTGAATGTCCATTGGCGCCAGTTGAGTAATAGCTTGGGGCCTGAGCCCATTAAGAAACCTCCTAGCTTTCATTTTCTCGGTGCTAACTAGATGCTTAGCATACCGAGATAATCTAGAGAATTGGGCCTCATATTTGGCCACTGACAAAGATCGTTGCTTTAATGCAGCAAATTCTGCAGCCTTCTTTTCCTGAACTCGGTCCGAGAAATATTTTGCGTTAAAGTGTTCAACGAATTCCTCCCACGAAACCTGATCTTGATTTATAGTAGCATCTATTGATTCCCACCAGCATCTAGCATCCCTTTCTAACTGAAAAGTAGCTAATAAGACCTTATCTTGATCCGTGCATTGCATAACACGGAATATTCGTTCTGTTTCCCTAATCCAGTGTTCAGCGTCATCTGGATCAGTAGAACCCGTGAACTTGGGCGGGTTCATGTTCTTGAAAGTCTGGTGGAGACTTCCTGCTCGTTGTCTACCTCCTTGTGTTACTTGTTGTAGCACTTGAGTCATGCCTTGCAGTGTACGCTGCATGTTGCGCCATTGAGCACGTTCGGCAGCCATTATCCTACAATTATAATAACTAGATTAATACGTGATTTGTATCTTAAAGACTAGCATTCTATGTTAACTTTAACCCTTGGTTCTACCCAATCTCACTGGTTAAAGGTTTGAACATATCCTTGGACTTGGGTTTTCCTAGGAATTGAATAACCTGGCTCTGATACCACAAAAACTGTCACGCCCCGAGCGCGGAAGATACCCGGAGGTGCGCGACGAGTTTATATCAATCATGTCAATCAGAGGGGTCGTGTATTCGACACAAAGACAGAGATGCGCAAAAGTAAAGATAACCCAATCCTTTATTCCATAATAGATAGACTATTACAAATCCAATACTCTATTCAAAATAAAAGGAAAAGTACATAG
The DNA here is from genome assembly GCA_022559845.1 of Amorphophallus konjac. Classification (NCBI taxonomy): domain Eukaryota; kingdom Viridiplantae; phylum Streptophyta; class Magnoliopsida; order Alismatales; family Araceae; genus Amorphophallus; species Amorphophallus konjac. The sequence continues at coordinate 390,632,701 of CM040121.1, read as the reverse complement.
TTGACTCAAGAAAATAGGAAAAAGACTAGATGACACTTGGAAAAGCTCTAGCTCTTTCACTCTGAACTTTCCCCATCCGTTTGAGTCTCGTCATCGGACTTACCTGAAAAGTAAGGGACAAACACGGAGTGAGCGAACGCTCAGTAGGAAATTATATCTCAGGAACTAGCAAGGGTTTAAGTAGTTACATCTTTCATGAATGCACTATAGCTATGCATGCTCGCATAAAACGACAAGATAGGGAATTTATCAAGCAAGACAGCAAGATGAACTAGTCATGAGTTTTCAAGAAAAGATAACAAGATATTCAAGCAAGAACTTTTAACAAGTCATGTCAAGAATTTTGGCTATCATGTATCAAGCAAGTAAGTAATTACCATTTCTCGGGTCACGCAATTCATGTCAAGTCAAGTACGAGTCAAGTACAAGATTTGTGTGGAATGTCCAATCAAGCTAGTCATGCACTCGGTATAATGCCAGATACCTTATCATTCAACTCCCATGAGCACAAGTACTTTCGGGTACTCCTCCCAGGACCAGATCGGGCCCTATATGCGCAGGCATTTATCATGTATATTTGACATCCACTCTTGTATATATATATATATATATATAGCCAATAGGGAATTTCAACAATTTAAGCTTGTAGACACGTAGGATAACTTTGAGAGAATGGGGTCCAAAAATACGACAATGGACATAGATAGGCGATAACAACGGTACAATCACGTCGATCGATGAAACTAGGTGGAATTAGGTTCCCTTAACTCGGGTACCATGACAAACAAGTATGGACATTCTTTATATAGAATTGAGGTCCACATGAACAGTACATCAAAGGCAAGATACCCTCATTCTTATTATAGAATTGAGGTCCATAAGAACATCAACAAATGGCATGATATCATCATCCCATTAAGAATTCTCATGATATACTCTTTGCATATCATAAGGGCCGGTATACCATGTTTCTTTAGAGTGACATGGCATTCAATAGTGTAATGGGTTTTTAGGGTACAACCTGCTCAGTCGACCTTGAGGGAATCCAAGGTTCGAGGAGTCTTACGGAGGTCTCTATGACTAACTCACTAGTCCAAAGGAACGGAATGTCCAATGGAGAGCTTGTATGTCAATGAGAGTTGAGGTGATCGATAAAACATCATGAAACGTGGGACTATACTCACGGAGTGGAGTAATAGTGCCTACATATATATTTATACTTATATAGTGAAACCCTCGGATAACAGCAATCGGGAAAAATCAGTAATGCAGAAAGTAGCAACTCTGGTGAAGTCATTTTTCGTAAAATTAACGCCTTAATCAGGGGCGTTTATATTAAATTTGACGACATATAAAGAAGTCGTCATTTCCAATATTGCTATTTTACAGGATATTAAAATCTGTAATTTTGTTGAAAACGCGCCTTGGATAGGGGCGTTACCAGGAAAAAGGCGCCCTAGTCTGGGCGTTAGTTAAACAAGAGACGACCTGGTCAAGGTCGTGAATTCACAATTTTACAAATTTCGAGGTAACGAATATTTCAGGAACATGGTATATAATCAGGACCAGAAAAATAGCAGGATTACAAGAAATTGACCGTGCATTAATTTAGGATCATGTTTGCATTGATAATTAATTTTTAAACATGCTATTTATTAATTAACAGGAATTAACGTCCATGTGCAGAGCGTCAAATCTGGAATTGACGACCTGGGCATGGTCGTGTCTTTTAAATTAACGCCCTTGTTAGGGTCGTTTCTTTCAATCATTCCGTAGAAAATAACCAGAACGCATGAAAAACTATATGCATGAACTTCCGATGATAATTATCTATAGTTATATGGTAGTTTGGGCTACGTTCCATGAGAAAATCCTACCTTGATGATGATAAACTGATGATCTGAGGATGAACCGTATATGCTCTGCTTGTGGCTTCTAACAGTAATAAGGTTAGGAGAAGGGCTTTACGAAGGAAGAGTTTGTTTTGATGAAGAACCCCCGTTCTTCGTTTTGTCAATTTGCTGTAGATCCTACAGAAAAAGAAGAAACTGATATTAGTTTCTTCACCTTACCTATCTAGAGGAGAAAGAAGAACATTACCTTTGTTCTTTCACAAGAGCTTCTCAACCTGTATAGAAGAAAAAGATGAAGAATCGTTATTCTTCATGAGTTGATCGAATGCAACATAGGAAAGAAGGAAGAAGAAGAACCGCTGTTCTTCACGTACCGTAGCAGCAGCAGATCGACCAAATAGCTTTAGGGTTCGATCGGCAAGGGTTTTTATAGGATCCTTAGAATCCTAATAGGGTTAGTGTTTGATTGGAAGTAATACTTCCATATTAGAGTTATTACTACATTCGAACTCTTTCTCATAGTTATCAACTTATCCTGGATAGACTCCTGGGTCGAACGAAACTTGAACTGAATTAACGACCTAGGTAACGGCGTCGAATTTAAATTGACGCCTTGGCATGCGTCGTTTCTTGTTAAACCGCGCCTATGTCAAGGGCGTTACCCTTTTTATTGTATTTTTATTACTCTTATTTTGGTCGCCTGAGATTTGACGCCATGACGCGTGGGCGTCACTTCTTAAAACACGCCTTGATCAAGGGCGCTTATTCGTAAAGTCGCGCCTTTTCCTGAGGCGTTATTTTTATCAGGGTTTAATTCTTTTTATTCCAAGCTCTTTCGTTTATTTATTAAATCTTTTAATCTATTTTGATTTATTTATTCCTTTTTATTTTATCAGGGTTGCTACATCCTGGGTACAACGGCATGCTCCTGGCATTTCTGGCATGACTTTGCAAACTGGCAACAGTCCTCAAACATAGTGGGCCAATAATAACCCAGCTTCTTGATTTCAATCTTCATCTTTGGCCCAGCCTGGTGTGCCCCTGCTGTTCCAGCATGTATCTCTTTCATCACTTGCCAAGCTTCTTTAGTAGACAGGCAGCGAAGCAAGATCTTTTTTGTGGGCGTCTGCCATAATTCGGAACAAAGTTCCATTTCTGCATTCATAGGAATCTTTAACCCTTAGGAGTTTCATCCTCTCTTCTTTGTTCTTAGGCAACTGTTGGTATAGGAACCACTGCAATAGATGCTGTCTCCAATCAGACCCCTGTACTTTGTCAACGGCATCAACCTCATACTCTTCAGGACACGTTTCCAACATGTTGGGGACTTGCCGCTTGTTCATGACAATGATGTTGAGTGTCTCATCTGGCGGGACTGATAGTGAGCTGGCCAGCTTTGCCAGTGCGTCAGCTTGAGCATTATGTCCCCGGCCCACATGATTGAGCTCAATGTGGTAGAAGTTCGCCATGAGGCGTATAGCCTTTTGGTGATAGGGGTTCAATTCTGGCTTTCGTACTTCGAATTCCCCCTGCATTTGTTTTATTACTAACATTGAGTCACCGAATACCTGAAGCATCCGAATGCCCATACTGAGGGTGATCTGAAGACCAATTATCAGAGCTTCATATTCAGCTTCATTGTTGGTGCATGGCTTGTTTATGGAACAAGAGGTGTGTATTACTTCTCCCTCTGGCGATTTCAGCACAATGCCGGCCCCTGCACGTATTCTGATTTTCCCATTGGAATCAGTTTCTGTTCTTGATGCCCCATCGAAATATAATTGCCACATGACTGGCTGGGTTTGGCATGCTTCGAGCACTTCATCATCAGGGAGCTCGATCTCCAGCATAGCATTTTCTGGTACAGGGTGCTTTGCAAAGAAATCAGCCACAGCCTGACCCTTTATAGCCCTTTGAGGTATATAAGTGATGTCAAACTCCATCAGAATCACAGCCCATTTGCCTAGTCGACCTTTGAGTGCCGGCTGAGTCAATATATATTTGAGCGGATCTGCTGCAGATATCAACCTGATCTCATGTGACAGCATATAGTGTCGGAGCTTCTTAACAGCGAAAACCAGTGCTAAGCAAGTCTTCTCTATGTAAGTATATCCTTCTTCAGTTCTGATCAACCTTCTGCTAAGGTAGTATAAGGCTTGCTCCTTCCCCTCTTCATTTATTTGTGCTAACATTGCCCCCAACGAACAATGTGTGGCTGCTATATAGAGGATCAAAGGGCTGCCCTTGATTGGTGCCCCCAATACCGGAGGGGTCTTGAGATATTCCTTCAGCTTTTCGAAAGCCTCTTGGCATCCGCCGTCCCACAGGAATGGCACATCTTTCATCATGAGCTTATGAAAGGGGTGGCACCGACCCGATAAATTTGATATAAATCGGCGGATGTAGGCCATACGCCCTTGCAGAGACCTTAGCTCAGACAAATTCTTCGGTGGAGGGAGTTCTTGAATAGCCTTGATCTTGGACGGATCAATCTCAATACCCCTGTGCCGGACAATAAATCCGAGAAATTTTTCGTTGGTCACGCCAAAGGCGCACTTCATAGGGTTCATCTTCAGCTCGTATTTCCGCAGCCTTTGAAATACTACCCTCAGGTCCTGCAGATGATCTTCTTTCTTTCTGGTTTTCACCACCAGGTCATCAACATAGCACTCCACTTTTTTGAAGAGCAAATCATCAAAAATCTTCGTCATGGCTCTTTGGTAGGTAGCGCCGACATTCTTAAGGCCAAACGGCATTCTTTTGTAGTGGAATATTCCTTTTGGAGTACGAAATGCAGTGTGTACTCTGTCTTTTTCAGCAATCCAAATTTGGTTGTATCCGGATGAACCGTCCATAAATGACAGGGCTTCATGACCATTGGTTGCATCAATCATCACTTCAGTAATTGGCACTGGGAAATCATCCTTCGGGCAAGCCTTATTAAGGTCTCGGAAGTCAACACATATTCTGATCTGTCCATTTTTCTTCTTTACGGGCACTATGTTCGCCAGCCATGTGGTGTACTGATTTTCTTCGACGAAGCCAACATCAATAAGCTTGTCGACCTCTTTATTGATTTGGTTGATCAGCTCAGGTCGCATCCTCCTGGGTGGCTGTTTTATGGGGCTGGCTTCCGGATTAATCGCCAGCAGGTGTTGTGCCACATCAGGGTTTAATCCCGGCATTTCATCATACATCCAAGCGAAGCAGTCTCTGAACTCCCTCAGAAATTGTATATAATGTTCTTGGACATTTGGTTCCAGCAGAACACTAAGAAAGGTTGGCCTTGATTCCTCTTCTGTCCCCAAGTTTACTTCTACAAGCTCATCAACAGTGGCCTGGCCACCATCTTCAACTTCGGGCGGAGCCTCCTGTAAATCGACGAAACCTCCCGGGATATAGTCTTCTTCAGTCTCAGAGTTCTCTAATTCTTCATGCTGGACCCCGGCCGATGATGACTCATCATACAGGGCAGAAACCATTCGACTTTGTTCAGCTTGCCCGTGGGATATGATTGGCTCCGTGTACGGCTTAAAGATCAGGTCTCCCATTTCTAGAGGCTTTACTGGCGTAAATTCCTCTGGGGAATCTATATTTTGCAGAGCTCGAACTTCTTCCAGAATACGTTCGAACTCTAAGCATTCTCTTGTATCATCAGAAATCCGGTCTTCATCCGGGGTTCCTGTGTCAAACTTTGCTTCGGCCTGGAACAGATCTTCTTTGCAAGACAACTCCTCCCAACACCGACATACGTTTGCTTTATCAGACCTTTCTGCCTCTGGCTGGCTATCGGGATGCCCATCATCCATTATGGACTGGTATATAATCTCCTCATCTTCTGAGGGGTAATCATCATAACCCACCTCAGTAGGGTTTTTATGTGAGAAAAAGGCGGAGATGACATCTACCTCGGCCTCATAGTATTCTTGAAGAGTGTAACCCAATCCCGGGTGCTGGGTGATCTTCATTAATTCCTTGTTGTTCCGGGGCGGATCCCAAAGCTCCTGGAATGCTTTCTTCTGGGCGACGGGCTGCAGCGAAGGCATCTGCATTTTGGAGAACATCTGCGAGACCCGTTGTGTGGTGTAGTCCAAGCCTGTGACTGGCACCATTCGGCTTGTGGATTCTTCTGGGATCATGCAGTCCTGATCGTCTTCCTCAACAGGCTCCCCGATGTAAAATATGATAGGAGGCTCGCAGAAGCGAGGGACCTCCATAATCTTGAGTGGCAGCACTATCTGGCATTCCAAACTGGCGACGGGCTTGACTAGCCCTTCCGGCACCCTGACTTGTGTATATTTTTCTTTCATTTCTTTATCAGTATCATTGGGATGAATGATTGGAGGTGCAATCCGTGCAAAATCCCCAACATGAGAGATATGGGATACCTCATGCTCCTTGACATAGCCCCGTGGTGGTGGCGGAGGTCAATCCTCTGTCTTCGCTGCCGACTTCTTCTGGCCAGTCACAGCTTCTTTCCTCTTATCTTTTTACGGAATGTCCGTATAATAGGACGCATCGAGCATGTGACACTCGAAGACTTCAAAGGGGTGCAAATCTGTGAACACCCTTTCTTCTTTACCATCATGACAGTACTTAATGCACTGATACAGCGTGGACGGCACTATCTGGTATTCATGCAGCCACGGTCGCCCCAACTCGGCCTTATATGTGGTGTTAGACTCGATCACATAGAATCGCACCACAGTAGTGAGGTCCCCCAATGTGAGGTTGAAATCTGCTACCCCCAAAGGTGTCTCACACTTCTGATTAAAGCCCGCAATCTTCATGTCTCTGACCTTAGTGAGGTGCATATCAAAGTAGTACTTCTGATAGATGCGGTATGGCAGAATGTTTACAGCAGCCCCTGGATCTATCAATATCCGGCTTAATGGCTGGCAGTTGAGATGTCCTCTCATGTACAGCGGCCTGTTGTGGCTGGGATTTGGAATCAACATGTCATCTTCAGTGAAAGTGACTGCTGGCCCAGAATTTACTTCTGTCAGTAGTGCTTCACACTGTGCTGGCGACTGTAAAGCGTCGATAATTGCTTGGCGGACATCCTCGCTTAAGGAAAGAATTTCCCATATAGAGAATCTGGTGGGGAGCTTCTTCAGCATTTTCATAATTCGGCTGCCTACCCGGACATTGGAGAGCCACATCTCTTCTGCCCAGCGGGGCTTTGGAGGCTCACGAGGTGCTTGCGGCATTACCTGCCCACTTCTTGTCTCAGTTCCTTGGTTGGTTTCTTGAGGGGCTTCTTCTGTAAAGACGGCCTTTAGTGTCGCTGGGGAATCTTTTTCCTCTTCCTCATCCTGCTTAGGCTTCAGAGCCGCTGACTGCTGGCGCTTGTTACTTCTGACTGGTGCAGCTTGTACTGGCTTTTCACCCTCTAAACTGGATAGGAATTCAAGGAATGACGGAGCTCCATCCCCTTTCTTCTCTTCTTGGTATAAACTAGCAGGAGGAGGAATCTGGACACCTCGCACTTCCGGCTCTGGTGTCTGATAAGGCTGTTCTCCCCTGAAAATGATATTGTGATTGGCTGGTGGGGGACGTCCCCATCTTCTCCCAGAACGAGTAGCATGCGCTGAGGTTGAAGCTTCAGCATGGTTGGCCTCTAGTGGCGTGGCCGATGCTTCTGCATCATCATTTTCCCCAGGCAAGGTGAACAGCACCGAGAGGGTATTGCAGTGTGCTGTCATGACTTTCTTTTCTTTTCTGATCTTTAGCTGCCTTTTCTTCTTCTGGTGCTTTGGCTTTGCCGACTCTTGCCCCCAGAAAGGTTCAGTCTCATCTTTTTCCTGTTTTTCCTCTGGTTTCTCTTCAATGGTCAATTCTTCCAGCTGCTCCCAGAGTATACAATCTTTTACCAGCAGGGGCTTCGGCTCAGTCTGTTCATATTCGTCGAGCCCGTTGATGTACTGTTGGAGACGTTTTGCCTCATGACTTATTTCTTTATGTGTGGGAAGCAGAGTCTGCCTCCTCCGATTGTGGGTGGGGATTCGGATGACCGGATTTGTCTCAGTTACATGCCGAATTGGCTTTACTGGAGGTGGACCCGACTTCGGAGTAGAATTCCGAATGGATGGCCCAGTCGTTCCGGCAATAAGTGCCCTCTTTCTGGTTTTCACCGGCTTCGACTGCCACCCCTCCTGATCCCTTAATGGGGTAAGGAAGCATGCCTCATAAGTGTGCTTAGTGCATTCTTCAACAGCCTCTTCGAGTAACTGTTGATATACAGAAATCATGTTCGCAGCCATCCTCAGCGCTGGAGGTTCATGAGGGCGTGGAGGGTTCACCTGGTAATCTCCCAATTGTAGCTCACCCCTTTTGAACATACCCTCCATAACATCTTTAAAGACATAGCAGTCTTCTATAGCATGCCCCAGGGCCCGGTGATATGGACAGAACAGTGGGTCGTCTTTCTTTGCCGCATCAGCGGGTCTCTTTGGTTCGGGCAATGTTATTTTGTTGAACTTATAATCCCAACTAAACAGTTCACCCGTCTTATCTTTGGGGAAGGAGTATGCCTTTCTCATCTTGTTCCTTAGGGAAATCTTTTCTTTCATTTCTGCTGGGCCTGCTGGCGGAGGAGCATTAGTTGCCTTATTTTTTTCTTTCTGTTGTTCAAAGGTTCCGAAATCAACGGTGTTGGCTTCTGAATGTGATGGCCGTCGATCAACAGCTTTCCCTTTTTGCATAGCAGGGGCATTAGCGGCCGGACGCTTAGATAGGAACGTCTCGACCTCTGCAATTATGTTATTTAACCGGTCAAATGTTCTGACATCTGCCCCGATCATCTTTTCCAGTACCTCCCTCCTGAGACTCTGTTTACATATTTGTACTGAATCTTCTTGATGGGGAGGTCGCCTGCATCTCATGGCCAGAGTCCTCCATCTCTTTATGTAATCCAGGGCGGTCTCATCTTGTTTCTGCCTGGATGCATACAGTTCGGCTATTGTGATTTCTCTTTCTGTAACATGAAACCTGTCTCGGAACTTCCGCTGCATATCGGGCCAGTCAGCTACCGACCCAGCTGGCAAACTGGAGTACCATTCAAAGGCTAACCCTGTAAGGGACGAGCCAAAGAATTTTAGCAGATATGCTTCATCGGTCGCCAGGTCACCCATAACTGTAGTGTAATAGGCTATATGCTCCCTGGGAGAGCCTTGGCCATTGAACTTTTCAAACTTGCGCGGCTTGCTGATGCCTAGTGGTAGTCTCTTGGCAGCATAGTGTGTAGGGTACGGTACCTTGTAGAAATCGTAAGTACCAGAATCGTCCCCGACTTTCTCAGACAGCTTCATCTCAACAATCTTTTCTATCATCAGTTTATTTGCCACAGCTGGGTCCACTGGTTCCGGAAAGAAATATGCCTGCTGATGGCTGAAAGGGGTCGTCATGACCGTTGTATGTAGAGTTGGCTGAGGGGCTGGCACAACAGACTGCGTTTGAGATGCAGAGGGTTGGGCTGCCACCTGCTGTAGGAGAGGTTGACTTGGCGCCTTGCCCATATTACTCTGATGAGGAACAGCTGGAACGGCCACCTCCGCTGAGCTGGAAGTTTGCCCTGCTGGCTCGGCCTGCTTAGAAACAGGTGTCTGTTCATTTCTTTCATTCAACTGTCTCCTGAGGGAGCCAATTTCCTGCTGATATCTTCTGAACATCATCTGGATCATGGGATCCAGGGTTGTTGGAATCTGCATTTCTCCCGAAGTCCCTTCAGCGGGGTCTAAGAGAGGATCATCTTCTTCTTCAGCAGTCACCACATTTACTGTCATCGTGGTGATCCTTCGGGCTTCATTGACGGCCGAGAGGTCGCCTTGATTAGCAGCTACTATCTTATCTTTCGCTGCTTGTCTTCTTCTCGTGACTGCACCCGGTCTGTGCGCCAGTCTGGTCAATTCTTCTGGTTGACTCGGTAACATACCATATCTTCCGGCTACGCCGGCCATATTGCAAGCAAGAATATGCATTTTCCCTCTCTGCCTACGAAGTCTTCTCTTGACCTGTCCAGGATACGTCAGACGGTCAAATACGGACATTCTTTTCTCTTTTCCTTCCTTCTGCTGGATATCTTTCTCATATTTGGCCCCGCGGCCATCTTCATAGTCATTGGAGTCTGAGGACGAAACTCCTAGCATCACTTCTTCAAGAACTTCTTCCTCCTCATCCATAGTGCCCAAGGCACGAGATAGTCTTTGTTGCCCTAGGGAGGAGTTCCCTAGGCAATGAAAGTAATCCTGAACCACCCGGTTCATCTCTTCCTGACTGTGCCCTTGTAGCTCTGAACGGGGCAGCAGTCTCTCTTGAGTCTTCGGCTGATAGGCCAGCCTCGAGACTTGAGCAGCCAAGTACTCTGACTTGGGGTATCTGAATACATCGGCCTATCTAGCGCAGGCCCTGGGTCTCTGCGGAACAGCAACAGAAGCAACTCCCTCCATTCTTCTTTTATCTTTCTTTTGAAAATCTCCGCCACTCCTCCCGGGGTGAGTGGCAACAATATCTTCCTCCTTCTTCTCCCATCTCCTGCCCCCGGCCCTGGGGCGGACAGCAGCAACATGTTCTTCTTTCCTCTCATATCTCCTGCCCCCAGCTCTAGGGCGGGTGACAGCAACATTTTCTTCTTGAGCTGGTGCCCAGCTCTGAATTTTCTTTGGCATCTAGACTTGTTTAAACCTTACCGGGTTAGGTGCCAGCGGCTGTTTTCCCTTGCTCTCCCAGTCGGCCATCCTGGTGGCCAACGCCTGGAATCTGTTGTTGGTACGGACTGATGGAATGACCCTGTCAGGCCGTGCATCTATGGGGCGGCCGTTGAGGTTCACCATCATGTTCCCAACCATCATAGTTTTTCCTGAGGCCGAGAGACGACCTCCAGTTGCAGCAAACCGGTTCCTCCGGTTGTTTCTCCTTCCCTTACCAGCAGTGGCAGAGGCAGCAGTCTTCCTCTCCATGTGATGGACAAAGCAAGAAATGACAGTAGGAGCAACTGCCGTCTTCTTCTCTTCAGCTCTTGGTGCCACCGTGGCCTTTACCGTGACGGTGTTTCCAGCTTTGTTATCGACTTGCAGCAGGTCGACGAACACTAGGCCCAAGCAGTTGGGCAGGCCCACCGCCGGAGGCATGGATCCGAACTCCATCGGTACCGCCAGGTACCCTCCGTAGATGTGTCCATCGACCACTTGCTGGCCGAAGCGAACAACAACCAGTCCAGTCTCCATTTGTAATTTCTGCGAGTAAGATTAACACACAGTTAGAATTTTGAGAGAGGCCGCCGGGCCTCCTGCTTTCGGCGTAAAGATGAAGGGAGACTAGGTCCCACCGGGCGTGCCAGCTTTGTGGGGACGGATTTTATCCGATTTATATTTTATGTATTTTGTTTATATATTTTGATTATTTATCTGTTTGCATTCATCGATTATTAGGCATGCCAGTCACCGGGGTGACAGCTTATTATGTGCTCGACCTGACTTGGTCAGTCGATTGTGGAATTCGGGTCGGGACCGGAAGTCCGCCATACCGTAAAGGCTATGTCGTTAATTACGCCCTTCCTAAGAAGGACAACCCTTGATTAAACGCCAAAGACAGGAGGCCTCGGAGGGCGATCAGAAATATTAATGTGCGCAATAAAGTTTTCATGCTATAGAAAAATGAACGAGCAAGTGGTAGACTGGTTGAGTTTAAGGAATTAAATCGGGCAGCATATCCCCACTATCTTGGACTATGCCGAGTGGGAATAGGAGACCATCCATGCAGCGGCAGGATGGAGTCCGTAAAAGATCGGGTATATATATATGACCCGGGATCCGGAGGGATTAAGACATCGTAGTACGCTGTGTGACGGTACGATGCTTTATTGATATTCCCCTTGCGGGACCGTCGGAGAACATGCAGTGGCAGGACTCCGTGGACCATCGGGGTTTTAGGAGCAGACATCATAGGGTTTGATGCAATGCGGGAGAGTTCCGACAGCACCTCCCCTTAATCTTGGATTATGCCAATAAGAGATAGGACATCCATCCACGGGGTGCCGGGATGGAAGCCGAAGAAAGGAGTTGGGCATGTAACTCGAGCTCCATTGTGATCGGGTCATGGCATCTCATTGGTATTCCCCTTTTCAAAAGAGCCATCGGAGCACATGCAGTGGCAGGGCTCCGTGGACCAAGGGGCCAAGGAATGTAGGGACAAAGTGCCGTTAATTTAGCTCCGAGAACTAGTGGGTATGAGACTCATACTCCTCTGGCGACCCAGTGGGGCCTGGGCTAGAGGATGGGTCTGATTGAGTGGGTTTTACAGGCCCTGGAGGGTTCCCGGCGCAACAAGGAGGGTGTGAGGCTAGTTCTCGGCGCGGCGAGGAGTTGGATGGGTTCTCGGCGCGGTGGGGAGTCGGTGCGCCTTGGCCTGGTGATCTCGGCGCGGCTTGGATTTGGTCTCGGCGCGGGAAGGCTGGTGCCGAGAGGTTTTGGGGCGCCGAGAGTATTTGGCGCCGAGGAGCTCTTGTCTGGGGTTTTCAGGAGGGTTTAATTCTGGGAGTTTCGCAGGGTTCGGACATGGGATTACAAAGGGGGTTCTTGGGAATCTTGGATCTTCATTCTTGGGCTTCAGAAGGTGAAGGCTGGGGGATCAAGAGTAGTTAAAGGGATATCTGGCAGTCTGATTACAGGTTGGTTATCCGTGGAAATTGAACTCGACCAGAGATGTTCGTCGGGGCAGAGTGACAATCAGTGTCACCTGAATATTGTTGCTCGCAGATGCACTAGCGGAGACCATGAGATAGGCTGTCTCAGGTCCAGCTAGTGACAGAGAGACCCAAGGGCAAATGCAGACGATGATATTGGGGGAAATCGACGGTGAGGGGATTTGGGAATCAGCTCCGGAACTCAATGACCCATGAGATTGGGGGAGGAATTCCGGAGCCAAATTCAACAGAAAAAAAGGATGCTTAAATTATAGGGTTTTTTGCATATTAGTCCCTATAAACTTAGTGAATTACCGATTAGTCCCTCCATTCTGCATATTTTTTTAATAGTCCCTATAATCTTAGTCGTTACACGTTTAGGTCCCTACCGTTCATTCAGTTAACTAAACTATAGTTACCTTATACTAAAGGTAATGAAAATACTAACTTACCCCTGGGTTAAGTGTGAGAGTGTGAGAGAGAGATAGAGAGAGGGGTGCCTCCCCCCTCCCTTGCGACCTCCCCCTCCACCGCCGGCCGCCCTCCCCCTCCCCTGCGACCTCCCCCCTCCCCATCTGGCCGCCCTCCCCCTCCGACCGGCGCGACCTCCCCCCTCTCCTACGACCTCCCTCCCCCCTCCCTCTCCACCTCCGGCCTCCCTCCCCCCTCTCCTGCGACCTCTCCCCTCCCCCTCCGGCCTCCTCCTCCGTTGACTACCACCGTTGACTACCACTATTCCTGATGGGAGAGGGCCAAGAAACGGTGCTCTGTTTCTTGACGTTCCCTCCCCTGTTCCGGGTGATGCCCCCTCATCGGCCTCCCCTGTGCTTCGTCAGGTGGCTGCACCGCCTGGCCTTGTTCTCCTGCCGTCGCCTTCTTCTTGCCCTCCGCTGGCTTTGGCGGGGTCTGGGGCTGCTAGCCGTTCTACGCCTCCTGAGGCGTCCGTGCCCCTCACTTCCACCGCTCTGCCTTCTTCTTTGCCGGAGGCTGTCTCTCTTGACGCCGTCGCGGTGGTGGCGTCGGGCACGAGCCTGCCTCCCCCGCAGCGTGGGCTGCGTTCTGGTGCGCCTCCTTCGGCCACCACCAAGCGTACGTCTTCCTTTGGCGGAGGCGGTGGCGCACGCTCGTGTTTCGACCCCCTTGGCCATTCTTCTACCGCCTCGGTTAGCCCCTCTTTCACCCACGTTGTTCTCCAGTCCTTCAACCCCCCCTCCCTCCCCCTGTCCATCCACGCTCCAGCCTTCACAGATGCCGGTGAGCCCGCCACCATCTTCTCCCAGGAAGAGATTTCGATCTCCTGCCGGCCGCTCTGTGGACACCTCTGCCCAAGGTGTCGACACTTCTTCATGCATTGCCAAGACAAGAGTCGACACTTCTTCATGCAGATCGGCCTACTCCAAGTGACATCAAAATGCCTTGAGCCCGTAATGCATGCTCCCCTGACATTGAGGATGCTCCCCTGGAGCAGCGATTACTCCCCAGAGACAGCATGTGCTTCCCTGCTAGAACCCAGACAGCATATGCTCCCCTGGAGCAGCGATTGCTCCCCTGGCACTGAAGGATGCTCCCCTGGAGATGCGATATGCTCGCCATGCTCCCCTGAGCTGAGGATGCTCCCCTGGAGCAGTGGATGCTCCCCTGGGGCAGCGATTGCTCTCCTGGTGCAGCGAATGCTCCCCTGGAGATGCGATATGCTCGCCATGCTCCCCTGAGCTGAGGATGCTCCCCTGGAGCAGTGGATGCTCCCCTGGGGCAGCGATTGCTCTCCTGGAGCAGCGAATGCTCCTCTGGAGATGCGACATGCTCGCCATGCTCCCCTGAGCTGAGGATGCTCCCCTGGAGCAGTGGATGCTCCCCTAGGGCAGCGATTGCTCTCCTGGAACAGCGAATGCTCCCCTGGAGATGGCATAAGCTCGCCATGCTTCCCTGATGCTGTGAATGCTCCCCTGGAGCAGTGGATGCGCTCCTGAGGCAGAGTGTGATCCCGTGCAGAGGCGCACGAACAAAAGAGTTCTGACTCCACACTCTAACAGGTGCTGCCCTCGGTCCAGTGCCACCTGCAGGCCTTGTAGAAGTATTGTGGAGAAGTATCACCTTTCAAGTATGCTATTATGAAATAAACTAAACATCCATACAACTGACCCAAGCACACTACAAACTGAAGTGTGTATCTGTATGGTTTTTGTGCAGCAATGGCATACACAGCTAGAAGACTGGCCGACCCTCTAGTACAACAATAATTCCTTCAACAGTTACAATTGCAGAGTCCCTTGCAGCATATCTAGAATCACCTTTACAATATTCCTTCCAGACTTCTGCCAAGTAGCAGGGTGTTTTTTTCTTATAAAATTCTGGAGAGAAAGCGAAATATCCTTTGAGAACAATATGTGTCAGACCCGTAAATATCCACCAGCACATAATCAATCTATCAGTTTTACGTAATCTGGGACAACGCCCTGAGAAGAACCAGACGAGGAGGACGACAACGAGGGAGCCAGCGGCGTAGGGGATGAGAATGTCGATGGTGGTGAGGAAGTTGGGGACGAAGCCCGGCAGCTCCAGGTCCCTCGGCACGTAAGGGTGCACGTTCGTCGCCGCCGCTGTCAGACCCGTAAATATCCACCAGCACGTAATCAATCTATCCCCGAGGGACGACGGCGGGTAGGCGTAGCAGAAGAAGAAGAAGAAGCAGAAGAAAAGGAAGACAAAGGCGCCGAGCCCGTAAACAGCACTGGTCTGGCGAGCGCAAGAGGAGGAGGAGAGAGGTGTAGAGAGA
Source organism: Amorphophallus konjac (assembly GCA_022559845.1). NCBI lineage: Eukaryota > Viridiplantae > Streptophyta > Magnoliopsida > Alismatales > Araceae > Amorphophallus > Amorphophallus konjac. The sequence goes on along the minus strand of CM040121.1, from coordinate 390,617,391 downwards.
ATAGAGAGGGGAAGAGAGATGACAGAGAAGGGGAGGTCGACTCCGCAGGAGGGGAGGTCGACTCCGCAGGAGGGCGGTGCAACGTGTGTGTGTTTGCAGTGTGAGGGGGAGAGAGGAGTGAAGGGTGTGGAGAGGGAGGCGACAGCGGCGAGGGGTGAGTGTGTGTGCGTGTGCGTGCGGTGTGAGGGTTAGAGAGAAAGAGAGTGAGACGGAGGGGGAGGGCGGCCGGAGGGGGAGAAGGGAATCGGAGGGCTCCCCTCCGATCCCCTCTCCCTCGACCTCCTCCGATCCCCTGTCCCTCGACCTCCCTGAGAGAGAGAGAGAGAGAGAGAGAGAGAGAGAGAGAGAGAGAGAGAGTGAGAGAGAGAGAGAGAGAGAGAGTCAACGTTCAACAGGGGTATTTTAGACTTTTTACATACATTTAATGGAATATTCTACGAAATATTCTTTTCTGTAGACGGCAACAAACTACAGGGATTCATTTGTAAAATGTTAAAAATTATAGGGACTTTTAAGATAATAATCAGATTTGAGGGACTAATCGGTAATTCACTAAGTTTATAGGGACTAATATGCAAAAAAACCCTAAATTATATTCACATACAGTGCACGAATATAATAGTCATTGACTTCTGACTTGCAGTGCAGATAGAGGATTACCATCGAGAGAACACTCGGAGATGGGAGGCCGTAAAACCCATGAAACTGGGACTCCTCGGAAGCCCTGGGTCCCAACCATCCATGGGTTCGAATGAGGGACCCTGCTGCCTCCTCTACCAGAGCAGAAATAAGGGAGAGTAGAGAATCACGGCCACACGCCGGACTCCCACTTCCAGACGCCCATACATCTACCTTCACTCTCCACCAGTGCAAATCAACAGCATACATCGAAGAGGTGTCCGTAGAACAAGAACTAGATGCATTCGATGTTGAAATCAAGGGAAAAGACCTTGCTCATTCATACATATATATCGTCGATTACATCATCTGGCTATGCCAGTTCATAGGAAACGGGGAGGGGAGATAACAACATTCTTCGGAGAAAAAGGAAAACAGATGCAGAGGATATACATCGGAGGAATGAAAAGCGGAGAAATAAAGGATGGGGGAGGGCGGAGTATTGGCTCCTCTCCCTCCCCCTGCCGACAGACCTTCTCCTCCTTCTTCAGCCTCCGCAGCAGTCGCTCTTCTTCCCTTTTTCTTTCTTCTGTTTCTCTCCTCTTCCTTTTCTTCTCTCTATTGCCCTCTTATCTGTCCCTATTACCTCTCTCTTTGATCTCCCTCTCTCTTTGATATCCCTCTCTCTTTTTTATCCCTCTCTCTTTTTATCTCCCTTCATAAGTGGAGGAAATGGGGTTTTTATAGGCACATCACCCCCCTTCTTCGCTTGGCGTGGTCTCGGCGCCCTTCCTTGCAGCAAGGCTCCTCGGCACGCCAACTTTGGTAGACTTGGGTTTCACTTATGGTCACTCGGCGCCAAGGACTGTGGCCCATTTAGGGGCTTTAGTCATTTGGGCGCCCTTTTGTTAGTGGCACGAGCTGTCACAGTTACTACATCTGCCTTGGCATTCATTTGATCCTTTGTATCCATAGTGGGGGATAAGCAGCGTAGATCCCATTCTATAGTCATCAGAATATCCCGAAGCTATTCTTCATCAGTCACGTGACTGTATGGGGGTTGACATGGTTTTAATCAACACCACCGTCTGAACGATGACAGTACCGGACATCAGCTTGGCCGGAGAAGGCTTCAGCCGGGTGAGGTATTGGTAGTGACGGCTCTTCTTCAATTCTGACTTTGCAGGGATCCCTGGGATCTTCATCTCTGATTTGATCTTCTCTTCGGTCCCATCTTTGTTCTTGATTATATTTTAGGTGTCAACAAATGGGTTTTCGCATCGAGGGGTTACCTAATTTTGACTGAGGTGCTCTTGCGAGTTTTCACCTCAGCCAGGTTGCTGGCCTTTTTGCCCCCAGCCGCCTCCTTGAGAAAGAGGACGACTGAGTCCGCCGGGGTATCTATATTTTTAACCCCATTTTCTATTTTTTTCTATTTTTTGTGTTTACCTGAGAGCCTCTTGGCTGTTCGGTAACTGGCGCTGGGTATCCTTAGCTTACTGTTGTCGAAGGACGCTGTTGGTGGGATCATTATCGTTGATCTGCTGTGTTAATGCTGGAGTTGCTCGCTAGGGGTTGGCTAATCGTCGAGCAATTTGGAGCTTCACGTAGACCTTCAGGTTGGTTGGTCTGTGTAGCTTGTAGCCGGAACTTGGATTGAAGCTTGAACGGATCGACTTTGATGATGCAAAGGCTGAGGTTTTGGGTTGTGGTGGCGACATGCCAAGAATTGATGTAGGCCGACCAAAGAGGTGTATTGGTCAGGGACAGGGTGATGTGTAGGCTAACCATTGTGGTGTTTCGACCAGAGATTAGGTATTTGACCGATTGTGGAGGTGTTTTGGTCAAGGGTAGTGCTGGCCAACCGTAGAGGTGTATGGTCGGGGTGAAGGCCGAACGGCCATACATGTGTATTGGTCGAGGGGATAGAGATTGGCTGGGATGATGTGAGGCTAGGATGAAAAAGGTGGGTCGACCGTGATGGCATATTGGCGTGGATGCTGGGAGATGACCGACCGTGATGGTGTATTGGTCAAAGACTGGGTGTAGGCCGACCGTCGTGGTGTGATGGCCAGAAGAAGGTATGCTGACCCACTATTAAGGTGGACCGGTCAGGGATTTAGGGTGAGGTGGTTAGCTGTTCCTAGTGAGGAAGAGGGATTTTTATTTCTCTCTTTACCAGCTCCACCACCCTTTCAAGTTTTCACTAGAGTTGTCCCCCTTTTACTTTTTCAGGTGCGTCCTTACGGGTTTTCACACCTAGGGGTAACCCGATTTTGCCAAAGGCACCCTTGCGGGTTTTCACCTCAGCTAGGTTCGCGGCCTTTTTGCCCCCAGCCACCTCCTTATGAAGAGAGTGGCTGAGTCCGCCAGTGTAATACCCTGGATTCTTCAGAGCGCTTTCGTGGGTCCTAAAACGTGTTTTACGATCCACTCGGGTTTTTCCCTTGTATAACTTGTGGAACCCTGTGGAGAGTGAACCATTAAGTTTTGCAACTCCAGGACGCTACAGGTGCAATGTGCTCGTTCCGAGGACCGCGAAGACTATTTTTCCATATTTTTATGAGTTTACGGAATTTCATGTAGAAAATCAAATTTGAGGAATATTGCTAATTTCCTATTTTTTCCTTTTCTTTTAACCCTTCCTCTCTCCTCTCTCTCCCCTCACGATCTCTCACTTCTCTCCCTCTCCGTTCTCTCTCCTCTTTCCCCCTCTACTCCGGCTGCAGACGGAGGAGGCCCGGGGACGAGATGGCGACGGCGTGGAGCTGACGTGGAGCGTGATGGCGCGAGTATCGGAGCCTGGCGTAGGCGCGATCCCATTCGTGGATTTAAAGCTGATGTGGGTTGTTCATGTGATGATTTTCGGCGTGGTGTGGTCGTTTCGGCGTGTGAAATCTTCGGTGGAGGTAGGGGAATGGATACCTTACTCTTTTCTTGCATTTCCTCACGATTTGGAGCCGAACGGTGTGAGTTTGAGCGGGTTTTCCAGCTTTAAGGGTGAAATCATGTTCGGGAGGTGTGATGCGAAATCACCGTTCCAAGCGATGGTTTTCACATTAAATGGTAAAATATGAACCCCTGACATGTTGAGAATCATTTTCCGCCAGTTTTACTCCATTTGGTTGTGAATTGGGGCCAGTATGAGCTCGTTTATCCATGTGACTCGGTTTGGGTCGATTCGTGGAATCGCCCGTTTCTTGCCGTTTTAAAGTCGGTTCGATCCCTTCCGATTTGTGGAAGGTGGATATTGTAGTTATGAGTGTTTCCCCATCGTTCTGGGACGATTGGGGCGTGGAAAATGGGTTTTTGTGCGTTTCTACGATTTTTGGATCGGATGGTGAGTCACGGTCCACCAGTAACCGCGTTTGACTCTAGACCTCTGTAGCGATCAGTCGTGAACCGTGTCTACTTTTCGGGCTTTGTCGGTTGGAGCGTATGGCGGTGGGATAATGCGGTCGGTGTTTAACTACTTCTGATGGCCGCGGTTGGCTTGGAACCGCGTCTGCCTGTCTTCATTCCCCGTGCCTTGTCTTCTTCCAGACACGGTCTTTGGCGTATCGCATCTGGAACTCACGCGGTCACCGTTTAACCGCGTCTGGACTATCGCGGTCATAGTGGAACCGCGTTAGTCTCCGAGTTGACTCCGCTTTGTGAAGCGTCGACTCTGTCTTCTCCTTCTCTTTTTATATGTTTTCTGTTCATAAGCCTGAAGCGGTTTACCTGGAACCGCGTCTATGAATTGACTGATAAACGCGGCTAGTTTTTAATTGCGTCTGGGCTAGCACGACTTGTTGAGAACCGCATTAGCGGGGCTAGCTCGCGACCGCGTCTACCTTCTGGGTGTTTTCTTCGCCAGTTTGGCTTCCAGTTAATGTGCCTTCGACCCCTTGGTTAGCCCATTGTTCTGTGGATGCTTTGACGTCCTATGAGGGCGGTGACCATGTTGTAGGGTGTTTGGGAGTGCCATTGTACCGAGTAATGTTTCGTATAATTTCAGGGATCATTATGGTTTCCGGTCAACCCGATTGTGACCTAATGGTTGACACGTGACCTCGTGAGTGTCTTGTCTATCCTGTGAGGATCGAGACTCTGGTTTTGGACGTTTGGAGGTATTATCTTATCTCAATTTACGTGTCCACGTAGTTTGAGGGTTTTGGTGATCCCTCATGTTCCGTGTTTCGTATTATGAAAGTTGTGAGTCTGTTGTGCGGCTTGGAGGCCGAGGACTCGTCATCATTATTACTGTTATGGATCCGGCTGTTCTGTGTCATCTTCCATGATATGTTTTACCATGATTTTGGCTTAGGGACTAGGCTGATTAACGGCGTGTTGCCATGATGTGCGACGATCTTGACCCGAGTCTCACGACTCAAGGATCATTGTATCAGCAGATCTAGTTGACTGTCCTGAGTCTGGTAACAGTTGTGAGCTGCCTTATGCTCCGTAGTATGTGCGATAGTGTGTGCTTACCCTGTCTGTACTTCGGTGTTCGCTGTTTTGAGTCTCTGTGTCTAGTGAGCCTCCACTAGTCGTAGCCTGATGACACTTTGCTATGTGTCGATCCACCTGGGAGTGGTGGCGGGGTGTGCTCCCGATAGAGACGGTTTGTAGGCTGGTTGCCGTGGGCTCCTTTGTCTTGCCGTGAGAGTCCTACGAGAGGGGAAAACCAGCTAGAGGCCTGGATCAAGACATTGAGCTTGTGTGTGCACACGTGGTCAGGGGCATTGGACGAGCGCCGACGGGTGTGACCCTGACTAGTCACTCGTTACTTGATACTTGGTTCTTGTTGAGTGTCTTAGTTACCGCCGTTCCAGGCGTGTGGGCGATACTTGAGACGCAGTGTAAGACGTCAGTGGAAGCATTTGCATGTTCTTCTAGTGAGGAGGTGTTTCTGTCCCTTGACGCATGACTTGTGCTTTCGTGACTTGTCCGGGTAGCCTGTGCTTGGCTTCACTCGAGGTTACGATTATTGTAGTGTACACGACGATGAGATCGTGTATGTCTAGTGCCTTTGACCGTGTGGGTCTTTTGTAGGGCCTTTGCCTGTTTTTGTAGGCTTTCGCGATGTGTTTCGTGATTTGGCAATGGATCGATAACTCCCGACTTTGTGAGATCGGGGTTTGCCTTTCTGTTGTTGTTTGGAGTAGTTTAGAGGGCCGAGGTTCGGCCGGCTGCCGTGTTTCCGTGGTACGGCTTTCCTCTTTATTGTTGTTGTTACTCCTGCTGTTACTGCTTTACTTTAGTTGTTAGCACTGTTGTTACTGCGTTGTTTTGTGGTAGGGTTCTGCGGGATCCCTACTAAGCTAGTGATAGGAGGCTCACCCCTAACTTTTTAGGTGTAGCTGTTCTTCCTCGTGCTTGGAGGTGCAGTGTAGTGGTTCTTAGTTGCCAACGTTGCCAGTGTCGGGCTTCCCCCGACTTGAGAGTACGTTCTCTTTCCTGTTATACTGTACTTTAGTTGGACTGGACTCTGTTAGTTTTAATTGTTATAGAAAATGTAATTTTATTTATGCTGTTTTATCAATCCTGATCATAGAAATTTAATTGCTTACTGCTTTATCTGGAAGTTGAATGTACTCTCACATACCTTTCTGTCCCTTCGGAGCTTTTCCGCTCTTGGGAGGCCTCTCAGAATCTAAGTGGTATCGGGTTTACCCGGTATCCGGAGACTGGGTCGTCACAGTTGGTATCAGAGCAGAGTTCAGAGTTGTTTAGAGTTTTTCTGAGCTATCTGAGCATGTGTTTGTGAAAGTACATGGGAATTCGAGATATTACAGTGCTCAGAGTCCATAAGGTTCAGTACAATCGGCAGCTGGCATAGGTTTTATGATTGTTTATCGCTTTGCCTCTCACGTGAGGTCTTTTGTACGCTGTGTTGGCGCTGTGCGAGATGGTTTTGCTCTTGTCAGATTCTGATGGAGTGCCCTTCTTTTGTCATGGTGTTGGTCTCGGTTGTGCTGCGCTGGGCAGAGTTCGCCGACATGCGTGAATATGTGGTGCAGTGTGTAGTGGACCTAGGGTCACAAGATTAATCCCACATCGGATGTTGAAAAAATAACCGAGTGCTTATAAAGAAGGTCTTCACCTCTTAACCCAAGAGGGCCCTTTTACAAGGACAAAACCCTAGCCGCCCTCCGGCATGGCGGGAACAATACCTCTTGGGGACACAAAAAAAAAAGGTTCATCTCGTATCTACAAAGTGGCGCTGTCTGTGGGTACCCTGAGCTCGCACTCGCTTGTCTTCTCAAGGAGGGGCTTGTGTAGTGGATCTAGGGTCACAGGATTAATCCCACATCAGATGTTGAGAAGGCAACCGAGTGCTTATAAAGAAGGTCTTCACCTCTTAACTCAAGAGGGCCCTTTTACAAGGAAAAAACCCTAGCCGCCCTCCGGCGTGGCGGGGACAATACCTCTTGGGAGCACCAAAAAAAAGGTTCATCTTGCATCTACACAGTGTTCGAGATTTTTCCATGGCTTGTTCAGGTGGCTAATGGGAATTTATCGTTGGTGTGATGGCCGTGCATGTTCTCTAAGGAGATTAATGTTGTTTTGGCCATCCCAGCTTGAGGTTTGTTTAGCCCCTGAGGTGTTAAGGTTGTGTTGAGGTGGTCGATTGGATGCCTTGTTTGAGAGAGTGCTCGAGCGAACTTAGGATTTCCTTCTTGGTGAGCTATTGTTAGTCGAGCTTGATTCTTCTCATCTTGTCTTGTGGCGTCTTTTTGAGGTAAGCTTTGGAAGTGCCGTCTCTGTGAAGCCTTTGTCCTATGTCTGCTTATGTATGGACTGTGTTAGTTCTGAACTTGATCTGCTCTTGCTCGGCGGTGGCCTGGCTTTGGACCCAGTTTGTTAGTTGGGGGCCATTGTGCACCGTGTTCGACGTGCCGTGTTTGGCGGCTGTTGTGCTGTGAAGGTTCAGTGATTGTTTCGGGATGAGAGGATAAGCTGAGACTAGCGTTCTTTGTGGCTTGTGCTGTGGCTCTTGGCACGATGGTTTGCACTTTGGCGACTTGTGATCAGCTGTTAGCAGGATCGGTACTCGAGGCATGGTATATTGCAGTTTCGTGAATTGTGATGGCGTCGAGTGTGTGCTGAGATGCGGATGCCGAGTTGTTTCTGATGCCTGTGTGCATTGTGTTGAGTGCGCTGCGGAAGCATGTGGGCTTATAACCCACGGGTCGAGGATCGTTTGGTTGGAAGATTCTGACCAACCGAGAGGATTGTTTCCTCGGTGTGACACCGTCTTGGCTATGTGTGCCTTGATGCTATTGGTTGCCGTGCCGTTGCTTGAGGCATTGTGGTTGTTGGCACTGGCAGATTTGAGAATTGGGAAAATCTGTCGGCATATATGCTGGTTGAGTACCCTTTCATTTCTCTATAATTCTTGGGAGTTGTGCTCTCGGGACGGATCGTGGTCCTCGAGATGCATTCTCCGAGAGGTTGTTGTGGGTCCTTGTTGGTAAGCTGCGAGCGGCTAGTATATGTTAACCGTGTGTCCAGCTATAATTTTGCCTTGATGTGACCCAGCTTGCAGTTGTGTCCCATGGTTCTGTGTTGAGAACGGAGCCGAGATTCTGCAGGTGTTGTTGTTTGTTGGTTTGTGCTTGTGTTCAGCATGGGAGGAGTTCCTTGTGAGTCTGAATTTGGCATTGCGTGGACCGAGGTCTTATCGGTTGGTGTTGCTGTACTCTTCTACCGTGGTAGAGTTGGCATGTGACTCGAATCAGATGTAATGTCTGAGTGAGGACTGACTTGATTGTGTCTTGGTGTAACGCCCGAGAATTTTCTAGGAATTTTTCAGGATTAAAATATAATTATTAGGCATTTTTAAAGGTTTAATGGACAATTGAGAAGAATTAAGGATTTATTTAATCCATTTAAAAGCCCTATATCAACTAAAGGGCTAAGCCCAACTCAAATAGGCCCAAGGACCCAATTCCAAGCCTTTTAGACCCAAGCCCATTAATAGAAACGTAAATTAGGTAATTTATGGATTTAAAATGGGATATATACATCAATTAGGGGATAAATGGGGGATAATACGAAAATTAGAAAATTTCAGATTTAATGAAGCCTGGCGGTCTATCGCGCGACCGCCAGACCCACCCTAGCAGTCCTCCCATGACCGCTAAGTCTCCTGATTCCGTGAATGGGAGAAAACGTAAAAAGCTTGGATCTTTGACGACCAAATCCCCTTAGATCGAAGCTACCTGGCGTGGAAGACTCTCTAGAACTCTCTAGGGATTAACTCTACTCCAATTTAGGACTCTAGGTTCGTTGTAATTCCTTAAACTTTAGGTGAACCCTATAAATAGACCCTAACTTCGAATCATGCGAACCCTAATGTTGGCTCGCGTATTTCGAAGGCAAGGAGACATCTCCTCCAGTTAATTCTTTAGAACTTTATGTTCATCTTAGTTTTATCTAACACACCTCCAGTTTTTGTGCTAGAAGCCCCAGCCGTTGGAGAGTTACAGCCTTTGCAAGTCGTTGGATCGCAATAGACTGCACAAGAACCAGTGCGATGGCCCAATGAACGTCAAAAAAATAGAAGCCCTAATCGAGGTATTTAGGAGTTGATCCTTTAGAACTTTTTGTTCCCCTTCGTATCTTCTATCTACCCTCCAATTTTTAAGGATTTAGGTCAAGAGGATCGTGAGATAGAGGGACAGGAAGTTACTGGTTTGGCATATGACGTGCAGGAACTAGGGTCTACTTCCAGTCAGAAATCCAAAGTCTAGGGAACGAATCAAAGGTAGGTTATCTCATGAAAAGGCTAGAATAACATGTCAGGAATAAAAGCCCCTTGATTTCATGGAATTTCATGCTTTCCACATGGAGTATTTGATGTTTCATTATGACTTCGTATATAGGGTTAACATAGCATGCATGAACCTTGCCCTTAATAAGAAATGATAATTCTAATTTATTTCACTCAAACCCATACATCTCTATGTTTTAATATGATTTTATCAGGCCATATTTACCTATTGGCATGTTTTACCATACATCTATCTGTAGTGCCCCAAAAATTATATAAATAATTTTTAGATTATTTTAAGAATTTTCTAGAATTTATTAGGAATTTATAAAGTTTAAATGAACTAATATTGGGATTAAAAATTATTTTAAATAATTAATCCAGCTTTGATAAGTAAAACTCAAAGGAGTTAAGGACCAAGCCTATTAAGTTTGGCCCATATTCTAGAAGGTTAATTAATTTATCCTCGGAATATAAGGATACCCTTTTACTAGATAATTATGGGGATAAAACAATAAAAGAGTTCTATTAAGTTTGAATTCTGTGCACAGTAGCTGTAGCGGTCTATCGTGCGACCGTCACAGGGCTCTGACGCACCAAGATTCGACCGTTACACTCCGTCAGTTCCGTGAAAGGAAGAACAAGCAAAAAGATTGGATCTTTGGGATCCTATCTGCTAGAGACATAATTGGGAGAACATGTAAGGTTACTAAGGACTCTTAGGGTCACTTTGGTAACGGGTTAAGGTGGGTTAATCGAGGTCGAGTGATTTATTCCCTATTTGATATTTTTTTCTTAACCCAGGTCGGATAGGGTTAAAGTGGATTAACTCATTCCACTTAAATAGGTGGAATGAGTTATTCCACCCGGGTTAGGGTCACTTTGATAACGGGTTGGGTTAAGGGAGGGTGAGCCACCCCGGGTAAGCCACCCACCCTTAACCCAACCCGTTACCAAAGTGGCTCTTAGGGATCAGGTTTTCGCTAACTAATAACTCTAGAATCGGCCTAATCCATGAAACCCTAGCCAAATCCTATAAATAGTACCCAGTTTTGGACTGAGCGACCCTTACTTTGGCCTGCGTGGAATCAAGGTAAAGACTTGGTATTTGGGGTAGGTTCTTTAGAAGATTTTGTTTATAATACCTAGGACTAACAGCTCCCAAATTTTTGTGCTAGGAGATCGACTACACAAGGAGTTAGAACCTTACAAAGTTGCTGGTTCAACCATAGCGACCCAGGAATCTGAGCAGAAGTCCGTTGAAGATCAGGAGATTAGAACACCTAAATGAGGTATTTGGAGTTGATTCTTTAGAACTGTTTGTTCCCCTTAGTTTCATCTTCTTACCCTCCAAATTTCACATCTTTAGGTCAGGGGATTACGGAGTTAGAGCAATGTGAAGTTGCTGAAAACTCACAGGAAGGGAAGAACTAGGGCGTGTCTTGCAGTCCCGAATTGAAAGTTGAAAGCCCAGGAAAGGGGTAGGTTATCTCATGAATGGCAAGAACATCATGATAGGAGTAAAAGTCCTCTAGTTTTGTTTGATTTCTTGCACTATAGGCCATGAATTTCATGTTTTAGTTTGGTCTATGCATACATGCATATCTTTAGCCTAAATTAAAGATAAAAGATATTCTCTTATTAATTCATTGTAAACCATGCATTTAGATGGCCTATCCTTCGTTTTGTCAAGACTAGAGTAGTTATTTGTTTTGATTCTTCATGCATGAGATGTTTTAAACCTTAGTTCTTTTTACTGTCAGCAGTGCTCTCACGGATTATAATTAGTCCGTCAGATTACTGTAACGGCTTTATGATAAACCGTCAGACCTCTTGTCACACTTAAGTTTCTCTGTAATCTCTGACGGACCAGAATCAGAGCGTCACAACCCTCTGACGGCTCCATGATAAATCGCCACATCACTGTGACGCGCCGTTCTTAGACTGCCAAAGTGCTGTGTTCTGTCAACCCGAGATAGAATCGAAAACAGTCAATATTAGCTTATAAATAAAGCCTAGATAGCTAAGTTTTGACATGTTTTCACGACTTTGAGTTTATTATTGATTCATGATTGGAGGTGCATGTCTAAAGCACTTTGAGTTATTTTAAGTATATGTTAATTTCATTTGCTAATCTCTATAGTTTTGTATTAAAATCATGATTTTAAATGTTGTATTGACAGAGTTTATCATGGTTTCACATCGGTACACATTCTTTCTTATTTTCCTTAAGTACGTGGCGTATACTCCGGTATGTGTCCACTAGTTACACTTTTGCACTATAAGAACACATTCTTGAACTTGAGGATCTCTCTATTAGATATTCCTTCCAATAGACTAGGAAATCTTATTTCAAGACCTCCGTTATTCTCCGCGAGTCTGGGATTCCCACTAGGACGCCGAGTTGGTTGTACCATTAAAGCCCAATTATCTAGAAAAGCACTACCGAAGTTTTGAATTCTGTCAATGTAACGGCCTATTACTCGACCGTCAGGCACATCTAACGGTCCAGTATACAATCGTCACATTACCGAGTCCAATTTATTCTTTCTGGATTTAGCCCATTTTAACGGTCCAATACTAGACCGTCACGTTCATGTAACGACCTAGTTATAGACCGCTAAGTCCAGTTAACCCAAGGTTTGACCTAAGGGTTAATGTGTCTATATGATCCTAGAAAGGACTATTGAATTTCTAATGAGCATATCCTTGTTTTAAGTCATTCTTGATTCCTCGTGTTCTTAATTGAAACGTTCATTCATTGAATTATTGTTATCATGAACTTATTGAACTTGTTATATTATTAGCCATATTTTATTGCTTGAAACGTGGAAGTAGCTTGATTTATACTTGAAGATGCGATCGAGCACTGATTGTGTTCAAGGCTCTATGCTAGTTCCCTCGGTTGATTGCCGAAAACATACTGTAAACCATGGGGTATAATGCTACTGGCGTCGCATTGCGCTGGGAGTACTCTCTATAAATAAGTGAAAATCCACGGCACGACATATACACGTACATGACTTTCTTGCTTGTTACATGATATTCCATAAAAATTCACCAAATATTTACTCATAAGCAAAAGATGTTTGTGTGATGATTACGTGACTTGCTAGTACATTCTTGTTCATGAAAGGTCATATCATGTTCTTGTTACATTCTTGCTAATTCATACTTGCTCATTCTATCTTACATGATCACCTTTGTTACTTTGGTTATTTACATGTGATTAATCGCATTCGTATGATTTTACCTTATTCTTTAGAGCTAAAGATATTAATTACTTTAATAGTGCCTTCATGTTGATGCGAAGATACATACTGGGAAAGTGTGCTCATTACCTATTTCCAATCTTTTCAGCAGATGGAAGTGATTCGAATTCGAATTCGAGTTATACAAGTAGCGGGTCCGAGAGCGTATGAAAGTCATATCAAAATGAGAGTGAAGACTTAAGAAAGTCAAATCTTGTTTAGATCGAATCTTTGTAATTTCCTTTTTCTTGAGTCTGATGGATTGAAGAAGGTTGAAAAGTTATTGTATTTGAATATTTTGATCTGATGAAATAAAGTTGGAGTTTGAGTAAATTATTGTGCAATTACATTTTTATGTGTGATTGGCTTGCGCTCTGATCGTTCTTGCTTGCAAGAGGCTTACCATGTCGACTGTTCACATTCCTCGAGCTAGTCTTCCGCTGTAATAAAGGCTTGGGGCGTGACAGTTAAGTTGGTATCAGAGCACTAAGTCTCAAGACTTAGGAAAAAGAGTAACATCATAGAATAATTTCAAGGCTTAAGTACCCCTACCTATGAACTAAGGAAGAAGTTTCCTCACCCATGCGAGAATTGGGTAGAGTCCGGGATAAGATAGTTGATTAGGTTTGAGATTAATCTCTTTCTAATTCCATGAGAATTAACAATTTGTTATTTCTCTCAGGTACCTCATTATTACAATGGCTCATCACGTAGATTGGGATGGCATGCAACAAACGGTTGTCGGCCTTACTCAGGCATTACAAACTATGGCCCAAGCAGGCACAGGGGCAAGGGCTGGTGACTTGCATCGTAATTTTCGGAGCTTAAACCCTCCGCATTTCTACGGTTCTTCTAATCCAGATGAGGCAGAAAATTGGATAGATGAAATGAATCGTATCTTCGATGTTATCCAATGTACAGATCAAGAAAAAATGCGTCTTGCAACTTTTCAACTTAATAAAGATGCACGCACATGGTGGAAGTTGGTTCTGGCACCTCCGGCCGATGCACCTCATACATGGGATGGTTTTCTCACTCTATTCCGTGCTAAGTACTTTTCTGAGCATGTTAAAGAAAGAAAGGCTATGGAGTTCGCCTCTCTTCGTCAGAGAATGATGACATTCGCGGAGTATGAACTTCAATTTTTCAGGATAGCACCCTATGCACCGCATTTAATCAGTACCGATTTATTGAAGGCTAATCGGTTTATGGATGGGTTACGACCCGGTTTCATTCAGCAGCTCGGGACCTAAAACATCTGTACCTATGCAGAGATGGTCCAACGGGCATATTTATGTGAGAGGACCATAGAGAAGGTTGAGAAATTGAAAGGAAAAGGAGAAGAGTCCAGTCGACGATCTGATCGGTGTTATAAGAAAGAAAAATTCAGCATCACAGAACCTCACAAAAGCCGTGATAGTAAGAAAAGATCCAGGAGCGGGAACGGTGGAAGTTCCCAGAAGAACAAGAAAGCCAAAGAGGGGAGATGGTTAGAATATCTCAAAGACTTTAATTTTTCTATTCAATATTATCCTGGCAAGGCCAATGCTATAGCCGATGCACTCAGCAGGAAGCCAATAGGAAGATTGTCAAGTCTTATGGTTAGTATGACTAACCTTATTCCACAATTTGCACATCTGAAATTGAGTATTGATACGAAGAAAGAAGATTGTGTCATAGCTAATATTCAAGCTCAACCTATATTGATAGAAGATATGGTCAAGCTGCAAAATGATGATCCCGTATTACTGGAGATTAAAGCCAACATAGAACAGAGGCCAGAGTTTTCTATTTTCAATGACGGAAGATTGCTATTTAAGAGCCGAGTATGTGTACCGGATCATGAGGATACGAAGAAACTGATCCTAGAAGAAGCACATAAGTCCAAGTACACCATTCACCCTAGTAGTACCAAAATATATCAAGATCTCAAAAGAAATTTCTGGTGGCCCAATATGAAGAGAGAAATAGCCGAGTTCGTGTCCCGCTATCTCACTTGTGAACAAGTGAAGGCAGAGCATTTAAGACCCGCAGGTAAATTACATCCCTTAGATATTCCAACATGAAAGTGAGAAAGTATAGGAATGGATTTCATTATGGGTTTACCTAAGACCAGGGGCGGACACGACGGTATCTGGGTGATCATAGACCGATTGACTAAATCTGCACATTTTCTACCAATAAAAAGTCGATGGTCTGTAGATATTCTAGCAGCATTATATATAAAAGAAATTGTTAAACATCATGGTGTCCCTGTCACTATCATATCTGATAGAGATCCTAGATTCACATCGCAGTTCTGGAAGGGTTTACAACATTCACTAGGGATTAGATTGAATTTTAGCACAGCATTTCAACCACAAACTGATGGTCAGACTGAAAGAACAAATCAGGTAGTAGAAGATATGCTCATGGCTTGTGCTATTGATTTTGGAGGAAGTTGACATGATCACTTACCTCTGGTAGAATTTACATATAACAACAATTATCAGGCCAGCATACAGATGGCACCCTTTGAAGCTTTATATGGAAGAAGCTGTAGATCACCAATATGTTGGAATGAAATAGGGGAAAGATAATTTCTAGGCCCCGACATTATCAGGGATTCTTCAGAGAAAATTAAGTTCATTCGAGAAAGATTGCAGATGGCACAAGATAGGCAAAAATCTTATGCAGATAATCGAAGGCGCGACTTGGAGTTTCAGGTAGGAGATCATGTGTATCTGAAGGTTTCTCCGGGTCGTGATATTCGAAGATTTGGCATCAAAGGCAAGCTAACTCCAAGGTTCATTGGCCCATTTGAAATTCTCGAAAGGGTCGGTGAAGTGGCTTATATGTCACGCCCCGAGCGCGGAAGATTACCCGGAGGCGTGACGCGTCTATATAGATCATGTCAATCATGTAAATATCAGAGTACGCAAATAACTAAGATTTATCTCGAAATTAATACAAATAGTACGAGCTGACAATTGTCACAACTAATCAAAGGACAAATACATATGTTCCCTGAGTCCAACGACTAGGCTTCAAATCTTAAGCAGTTCTAATCAAGTTGACTAATATAAATGACATAGATGAATTGATACAACTGACATAAGTGAACTAATACAATAACACAAAGGACATGACAATTTGATAACTCCACTCTAACACTCATCACTCAGTCTCATTCCCTTCCGAGTGTTGGTTGACATCCAAATTACCTAAAAATATTGGAAAATAACTAGATGAGCAAATCGCTCAGTAGGAATTACATCTCAAGATTTAACATGCTTTAAGTGGTTTACAAGTTCAATTAATGTTAGTAAAGCTATGCATGTAGATGAGTAGATATCAAGGATTGTAAAAATCGACAAGAGCAGTGAAGGAATAACAAGTGAGAGTATAAGGATTCCAACTTCAATGCAGCAATAGAAAGAGGTTCGAGCAAGTAATGACTGGAATTAACATAATCTTTCCAATATAGTAAGAACTCATGTCAAGCAAGTAATAGAAAGTAATATAAATTCAAGCATGTAAAACTAGAATTGGCTATTTATCAATTTCATTCAAGCAAAGACTTTTATCCTACTGCGGGTCTTAAGTCAAATCAATAAAGTAATATCACGAGAATGAGTGGAATGCCTAAAGTCTAGCAAGCAAGTACTCCGGTGCAATGCCAAACACCGTGGTCAATAAACTCCCATGGACACAAGTACCTTCGGGTGCTCCTCCCAGGACCATACCGGGCCCTATATGCACAGCATTTGTCATGTTTGTTGACATCCACTCTCATTTATAGCCAATATGGAATTTCAAGGTTTGACCAGTATGATATATAAGGTGGAATTATGGAATGGAATCCAAGGGCGCATTGATGTGTAGGGATGAACTAGGAGTAAAAACCCGTAACGTTCGATGCATGCTAATGACAATAGGGGTTAACTAGATGATCTATTGGTTAACAGAAATTTTAATAGGTTTACGGGTGGCAGTTTTGCCCATTTTATGTTTAGAACAAGTGTTTAACTTTTGTCCAACATAATGGAGGTTACAGATATGTATATCTTCTGTCCGATATACGTATATGGGTTAGCCAAAATGGTGATTTATTATAATAATCAGAATTTAATCATGAAAATAAGTTTTTATGTTGAAAATAATTCTAACTTGCTAAAAATAATATTAACATGCTGAGAATGAGTTTCATATGTTACTTTATTGGTAAGATGATAAAAATAATTTTTTCATGCTGGATTTAATTTTTACATGCTGAAAATTAATTATTAACATGCTAAAATTAATGCTTAACATGCTAAAATAATTAACTTACTGATAGGATAATAAGATAAGGTTGCCATGCTGATTACAGAAATTTTATGATAACAACATAATTTTTATCATGCTGAAAATTATTTTTCTACACTTATTTGCTAATTATTTG
This sequence comes from Amorphophallus konjac, assembly GCA_022559845.1. Classification (NCBI taxonomy): domain Eukaryota; kingdom Viridiplantae; phylum Streptophyta; class Magnoliopsida; order Alismatales; family Araceae; genus Amorphophallus; species Amorphophallus konjac. The sequence goes on along the minus strand of CM040121.1, from coordinate 390,600,338 downwards.
ATTGGAAAAATAGAATTATCATGCTGAAAAATAGTTTTAATACAATGAAAATAATTATAACATGCCAAAAATAATTATAACATGCTGGAATAATTTTACCATACTGGAAGAAATGTTATCATGCTGGAAGTAATTTTTATGCATCAATTTACTAATTTATTTAATAGGAAAGTAAGTTTTATATGCACAAAAATAGCTTTAAATAGATTTTAACATGCTGAAAATAATTTTTATATCTCAGTATGTATAAAATAATTCTATCATATTGGAAGTCACTTTTAACATGCTGGAAATAGTTTTAACATGTTGGAGATAATTTTTAGTATGTATAAACTAATGTGGTGAAAATTAGATATATATATATAAGGTGGTTTGTATATACATATATTCTTGTCTAACAATATATAGTGAAGATGGTTTGTATATACAATTAATGGAAGTATATATATGAATTTATATACAGTGTTCTATATACACTTCTATTATATAGAGAATATATAGATATGATAATAAGTGTCGGACATTTTTATATGGAAGTGTCGACCCTTCCATTAGGAGGTGTTATATATGTTATATATATATATATATATATATATATATATATTTCTTAAAAGATATATGGAGGTTATATATATATATCTTTTTTTTTAAAATATACGGAGGTGTGGCGTCGACACTTGCATTATGCAAGTGTCGACACTTGCATAATGCAGGTGTCGACACTTGCATTATGCAGGTGTCGAACATTTTGTATAGCTGTTATATATTTAGGTATGGAATGTAGGTGTTATATATATAAGGTATAAATTGTTCACCTTTTACTTCTGTTGTTTTTCAACATGTTTCTGCATGTGTCGACACCAAGTGTCGACATTTACTGTTCCTTTTTAGTCTCTGTTGTACAATGTAGTTACAGGTTAGACACGAAGTGTCGACACCTGTGTAGACACTTAACTATATATATAGACATGAAGGTATAGATTTGGTAGATTAACAGGTTAATTAGGTGTGCTAATAGATTATGTATGCTAATAGATTAGTTAATGAAACTAATACTTTACTAATTTTACTACTTTTCTTAGATTAAAGCTAATAGATGCTAACTATGAGGCTTTCCTTAGATTAAAGCTAATACATGCTAACTATGAGGCTAACACATGCTGTATAAACATGAAATATCGCATGGAGATGAGCCTAAGACTAACTACCTAGACTAATCGTCCTAGATTAGCTACTAGTTTAGTTAAAAATTGAGAACACCTACTAAGCATGCTATATAATTACCTAGATTAACTACGGTTTAGCCAAAAATTGAGAAAACCTACCTTGTTGGAAGATCGTAGTAGCAGAACCCTTCTGGTGTAATCCCTGCAGAGCTTTGCCCCAACCTTAGCTAGCCTAGAATGGGGGTAGCAAAGGGTGTGTTATAGGGTCTCGTATGACCGAATGGGGGGGGCAAGATCTGGAATAATGGGGCTTTACAGCTTGTACAGACTGGAGAGATAAGAGATAAGGTTTGTATAGCTAATCCATGGCCTAAGAGATAGACTGGAGAGATAAGAGATAAGGTTTGTACAGCTAATCCATGGCCCAATTCGTAAGTGCAAGTTTTTGCTAGCTTATAACATATAATTATTTGGCAAAAAAGGTAAATGGTGGATGCTAGGATTGGAACCCTAGCATCCACCATGACTATGAGGCTAACACATGCTGTATAAACACGAAATATCGCATGGAGATGCGCCTAAGACTAACTGCCTAGACTAATCATCCTAGATTAGCTACTAGTTTAGTTAAAAATTAAGAACACCTACTAAGCATGCTATATAATTACCTAGATTAACTACGATTTAGCCAAAAATTGAGAAAACACCTTGTTGGAAGATCGTAGTAGCAGAACCCTTCTGGTGTAATCCCTGCAGAGCTTTGCCCGAATCTTAGCTAGCCTAGAATGGGGGTAGCAAATGGTGTGTTATAGGGTCTCGTATGACCGAATGGGGGGGGGGCAAGATCTGGAATAATGGGATTTTACAGCTTGTACAGGAGAGATAAGAGATAAGGTTTGTACAGCTAATCCATGGCCCAATTCGTAAGTGCAAGTTTTTGCTAGCTTATAACTTATAATTATTTGGCAAAAAGGGTAAATGGTGGATGCTAGGATTGGAACCCTAGTCACTAGGTTGAAAGGCAAGTTACTTAACAACTACACTGGGAAGCCACTTGTTAAGTGAATAATCTTTACATATGATAACTCCGTGTTCCAACTTCTCATTTAAGCTTCCTATAGAGTTTATCTAATATTTTTTTTCTTATTTGGAAAATATTATTACTAATTTTTTTAATCATTTTCTCTTTTTTTTTTATATACGGGGTTCTACACCCTCCCCTACTTAAAAGAATTTGGTCCCCAAATTCAATTGTATAAGGGTAAATTCAACTACATAAGGATACTGTCGAAAGTATAAGATACTTGCCGACTAAAATAGTTCTGGGTATCTTCTCTTCATAGATTCCTCGGTCTCCCAAGTTGCTTCTTGCTCCGAGCATCGATTCCATTGGATTTTCACCATAGGGATCATCTTGCTCCTTAGAACTCGAATTTCGCGGTCGAGGATATGCATCGGCCTTTGCTCATAAGTAAGATCCCTTTGAATCACCAATTCAACATGATTGATGATGTGAGAAGGGTCGTGTACATATTTCTTCAGCATAGATATATGAAATACATTGTGCACTTCCGAGAGTTGAGGAGGTAAGGCAATGCGGTAAGCCACCTCGCCTACTCTTTCCAGTACTTCGAAAGGACTAATAAACCTCGGTGTGAGCTTGCCCTTAACAGCAAATCTTCTAATACATCGGCCAGGAGATACCTTGAGAAATACATGGTCACCAACTTGGAACTCCAAATCTCTCCTTCTATTATCAGCAAAAGATTTTTGCCTGCACTGAGCTACCTTGAGTCTCTCTCTAATAAGGTATATCTTTTTAGTTGAATCTCTAACCATATCTGGGCCTAGAAGTTGTCTTTCACCGACTTCATCCCAGCATATTGGAGATCGACAACTCCTGCCATAAAGTGCCTCGAAAGGTGCCATCTGGATACTGGCTTGATAACTGTTATTGTAGGCAAATTCGACTAGGGGTAAGTGGTCGTGCCAGCTTCCGCCGAAATCTATAATACACGCCCTTAACATATCTTCAACAACCTGATTTGTTCTTTTAGTCTGACCATCTGTCTGGGGATGAAAAGCAGTGCTAAAGTTGAGTTTCGTTCCCAGAGAATATTGTAGACCCTTCCAAAAATGAGAAGTAAAGCGTGGGTCTCGATCAGATACTATAGACACAGGAATTCCATGCAATCTAGTAACCTCCTTGATATATAGGGCAACAAGAACATCAACCGACCAACGACTCTTGATAGGCAAGAAATGAGCTGATTTAGTAAGGCGATCGATGATTACCCAAATTCCATCATATCCGCCCCTAGACTTTGGCAAACCCATGATAAAGTCCATATCGATGTCTTCCCACTTCCACTTGGGAATATCCAGCGGATGTAGCTTTCCGACGGGTTTTTGATGTTCCGCCTTCACTTGTTGGCATGTGAGGCAACGAGACACAAAGTCTGCTACCTCCCTTTTTATGTTAGGCCACCAAAAAGTTCTTTTCAAGTCTTGGTACATCTTAGTGGCTCCAGGGTGGATTGTGTACCTCGATCTATGAGCTTCTTCGAGAATCTTCTTCTTCAATTCGGGACAGTCGGGCACACATGTCCGTTCATGAAATAGTAATCTACCATCAGGTGCCAGCTTGAAATCCAGTCTCTCGTCCAGCTTGTTCTTTATCTCCACTAGCGAGGGATCCTCTTCTTGTAACTTCTTGATTTCAGGTAACAAATCTGGATGTAGGCTCATATGAGATAGAATAATACACATGTTCTTCTCATCTGTGCTGATATCAAGTTCAGAGAATTTCTCCAGCAGTTTCCATTCTTGTATCATGCAGTTGGCCAATATTGTTCTCGGCTTCCGACTAAGGGCATCAGCTACGAAATTACCCTTACCAGGATGGTACTGTATAGTGAAGTCGAAATCCTTGAGATACTCGAGCCAATGCCTTTGCCGCATGTTCAGCTCCTTTTGGGAGAATAAGTACTTGAGGCTTTTATGATCGGAGTACATAGTGAATTGTTCTCCGTAAAGATAGTGCCTCCAGATCTTTAAAGCGAATACTACTGCGGCCAGTTCTAAGTCGTGAACTGGGTAGTTCTCTTCATGTTTCTTCAATTGTCGGGAAGAGTATGCAATGACTCTCCCATTCTGCATCAATACACATCCGAGGCCAATACCAGAAGCATCGGTATATACTTCATATTTTTCTCCTTCAATTGGTAATGATAAGACTGGAGCAGTGGTCAAGAGATCCTTCAAAGTTTGAAAACTCTTTTCACAGTCTTCTTTCCACTCATAAGGTACTTCTTTGCAGGTTAACCTTGTCAGGGGAACAGCAATTTTGGAGAAGTCCTTTATAAAACGTCGGTAGTAACCAGCTAGACCCAAGAAGCTCCGAATCTCAGTTGCATTTGTGGGTCGTTCCCAGTTCTTCACGGCTTCGACCTTTGATGGGTCAACAGTAATTCCGTTCTTCGAAATGATATGGCCTAAGAAGGATACTTCCTCGAGCCAAAACTCGCATTTGCTGAATTTGGCATATAGCTTGTTTCCCCTTAATATCTGCAACGCCTTCTTGAGGTGTTCTTCATGTTTCTCTTCGATCTTTGAATAGATCAGAATATCATCAATAAAGACCACAATAAATTGGTCTAAATAGGGCCTGAATATGCTGTTCATTAACTGCATAAAAGCTGCGGGGGCATTTGTTAGTCCGAAAGACATAACAGTAAATTTGTAATGCCCATACCTGCTTCGGAATGCAGTTTTATGAATGTCTTCTTCTTTGATCTTCAATTGGTGGTAACCAGAACGAAGATCAATCTTGGAGAAATATAAAGCTCTAGATAGTTGATCGAACAGCTCATCAATCCTTGGCAGTGGATACTTGTTCTTGATTGTCAGGTGATTTAACTGCCGATAATCTATTTATAATCTCATCGATCCGTCCTTCTTTTTGACGAATAGCACGGGTGCTCCCCATGGGGAAGTACTCGGCCTGATGAAACCCTTGTTCAATAACTCCATTAGCTGCTCTTTTAGTTCCTTCAGCTCAGCAGGGGACATTCTGTATGGTGCCCTGGAAATAGGACCAGCACCAGGGACAAGGTCGATTGTGAACGACACTTCCCTTTCCGGGGGTAAGCCGGTTAAATCTTCTGGAAAAATATCGGGAAAATCCCGAATTACACGGATGTCTTCAAGTTTAACCTTCTCGACTTCTGTGGCAGTCACGAATGCTATGAAAGCCATGCATCCCTTATTCATAAGTTTACTAGCTCGGATTGCTGATATAAGAAGTGATTTACTCCGAGGGCTATTGTAAACTAGCTCTGGGAAATCTACGAAAGTTACCTTGCCATGTCGGCAGTCTACAGTTGCTTGGTATGTGGATAGCCAGTCGGCACCTAGTATGAGATCATAACCCTTCATATCTAGGCATATCAGGTCAGCAGGCAAATTGCTTCCCTTAATCCTCACTTCACAATTTGGATAGTGGTGAGTGATATCAGACTCATTCCCAAGGGGTGTAGATATGACCAAATCTAACAGTTCATGTTTCTTAGAAAATGAAGCAGCAAAGTTCTTGGAAACGAATGAATGAGTTGCTCCGGTATCAAATAAAACTTGAGCAGTTTTTGAACAAATAGTGAGAGTACCTTCCACAATTCCGCCTTCAGTGGGTTCCGTCTCTCGGAGAGCTTGTAGACGGCCTTGTTTCTTTATCGGACGCTTCTCGTCTTTGATGTCATGCTCCTTCATCAGTGGGCAGTCTGGGATCCGATGCTCTCGGCTCCCGCATCGAAGACAAGCTCCTAACTTCCTCCAGCATTCCTCGGTCTTATGGCCAGCTTTATCATAATACTTACAAATTTCCTTTGATGGTGTGGTGGTGGAGAATGGCCTGTCATTCTTCTGGAATTTCTTTACCTTGGAGGGCTCCCCTCCCATGAAGAATCGCTTCTTGTTGAAGGATTGTCTGAATTTTCCCGGGCTGGTGACGGGTTCCTTCTTGTCTCTTCCTCGGATTCTCTCAGATAATTCGGTGGCATCTTCCAGCAGTTGAGCACGCCGAACCATCTCTGAATAGACTTGGATGTCCATCGGGGCAAGTTGTGTGATATAATGGGGCCAAAGCCCGTTGAGGAATCTTCTCGCCTTCATCTTTTCTGTACACACCAAGTGGGGTGCATACCTAGATAATCTGGAGAACTAGGCCTCATACTCGGCCACTTTCAAGCCCCGTTGTTTTAGAACGGCGAATTCCGTGGCCTTCTTTTCCTGGATATGATCGGAGAAGTACTTGTTGTTGAAATGCTCCGTGAATTCATCCCATGTGACATGATATTCTGGCAGTGTTGCTTCTATGGATTCCCACCAGCATCGGGCGTCCCGCTCTAGTTGGAATACGGCCAGTAAAACCTTCTCGTCGTCTGCGCATTGCATCACACGGAAGATTCGTTCCATCTCTTTTAACCAATTCTCGGCGTCCTCGGGGTCGGACGAACCCGTGAATCTTGGTGGGTTCATGTTACGGAAACTCCTGTGGAGGTCACCCGCTCCACGGTTAGCTCCGCCTTGGGCCACTTGCTGTAGTGCCTGTGTAAGGCCCTGCACGGTGCGCTGCATCTCGCGCCATTGTGCTCTTTCAGCAGCCATGATCCTACAAAAATGTTTAAAGTGTTTAAGTAAGATAAGGGTCGGTTTTACTTATAAGGGTAAAGTCATTAGAAATCTTAACCCATGGCTCTATCCATCTCACCAGGTAAGGTCTACTTATATCCTTAGACTTCTCTAACCCTGGACTTAGGTTTTTACCTATCCTTGGACTCAAATTTTTATACCTTCTAGTTTTCCCCTAGGTTTAAAAACCTAGGCTCTGATACCACGAAGACTGTCACGCCCCGAGCGCGGAAGATTACCTAGAGGCGTGACGCGTCTATATAGATCGTGTCAATCATGTAAATATTAGAGTACGCAAATAACTAAGATTTAACTCGAAATTAATATAAATAGTACGAGCTGACAATTGTCACAACTAATCAAAGGACAAATACATATGTTCCCAGAGTCCAACGACTAGGCTTCAAATCTTAAGCAGTTCTAATCAAGTTGACTAATACAAATGACATAGATGAATTGATACAACTGACATAAGTGAACTAATACAATAACACAAAGGACATGACAATTTGATAACTTCACTCTAACACTCATCACTCAGTCTCATTCCCTTCCGAGTGTTGGTTGACATCCAAATTACCTGAAAATATTAGAAAATAACTAGATGAGCAAATCGCTTAGTAGGAATTACATCTCAAGATTTAACATGCTTTAAGTAGTTTACAAGTTCAATTAATGTCAGTAAAGCTATGCATGTAGATGAGTAGATATCAAGGATTGTAAAAATCGACAAGAGCAGTGAAGGAATAACAAGTGAGAGTATAAGGATTCCAACTTCAATGCAGCAATAGAAAGAGGTTCGAGCAAGTAATGACTAGAATTAACATAATCTTTCCAATAGAGTAAGAACTCATGTCAAGCAAGTAATAGAAAGTAATATAAATTCAAGCATGTAAAACTAGAATTGGCTATTTATCAATTTCATTCAAGCAAAGACTTTTACCCTACTGCGGGTCTCAAGTCAAATCAATAAAGTAATATCACGAGAATGAGTGGAATGCCTAAAGTCTAACAAGCAAGTACTCCGGTGCAATGCCAAACACCGTGGTCAATAAACTCCCATGGGCACAAGTACCTTCGGGTGCTCCTCCCAGGACCAGACCGGGCCCTATATGCATAGCATTTGTCATGTTTGTTGACATCCACTCTCATGTATAGCCAATATGGAATTTCAAGGTTTGACCAGTATGATATATAAGGTGGAATTATGGAATGGAATCCAAGGGCGCATTGATGTGTAGGGATGAACTAGGAGTAAAAACCCGTAACGTTCGATGCATGCTAATGACAATAGGGGTTAACTAGATGATCTATTGGTTAACAAAAATTTTAATAGATTTACGGGTGGCAGTTTTACCCATTTTATGTTTAGAACAAGTGTTTAACTTTTGTCCAACATAATGGAGGTTATAGATATGTATATCTTCTGTCCGATATACGTATATGGGTTAGCCAAAATGGTGATTTATTATAATAATCAGAATTTAATCATGAAAATAAGTTTTTATGTTGAAAATAATTCTAACTTGCTAAAAATAATATTAACATGCTGAGAATGAGTTTCATATGTTACTTTACTGGTAAGATGATAAAAATAATTTTTTCATGCTGGATTTAATTTTACATGCTGAACATTAATTATTAACATGCTAAAATTAATGCTTAGCATGCTAAAATAATTAACTTACTGATAGGATAATAAGATAAGGTTGCCATGCTGATTACAGAAATTTTATGATAACAACATAATTTTTATCATGCTGAAAATTATTTTTCTACACTTATTTGCTAATTATTTGATAGGAAAATAGAATTATCATGCTAAAAAATAATTTTAATACACTTAAAATAATTATAACATGCCAAAAATAATTATAACATGCTGGAATAATTTTACCATACTGGAAGAAATGTTATCATGCTGGAAGTAATTTTTATGCATCAATTTACTAATTTATTTAATAGGAAAGTAAGTTTTATATGCATAAAAATAGCTTTAAATAGATTTTAACATGCTGAAATAATTTTTATATCTCAGTATGTATAAAATAATTCTATCATATTGGAAGTCACTTTTAACATGCTGGAAATAGTTTTAACATGTTGGAGATAATTTTTAGTATGTATAAACTAATGTGGTGAAAATTAGATATATATATAAGGTGGTTTGTATATACATATATTCTTGTCTAACAATATATAGTGAAGATGCTTTGTATATACAATTAATGGAAGTATATATATGAATTTATATATAGTGTTCTATATACACTTCTATTATATAGAGAATATATAGATATGATAATAAGTGTCGGACATTTTTATATGGAAGTGTCGACACTTCCATTAGGAGGTGTTATATATGTTATATATATATATATATATATATATATATATTTCTTAAAAGATATATGGAGGTTATATATATATCCTTTTTTTTTTTAAAAATATACGGTGGTGTAGGGTCGACACTTGCATTATGCAAGTGTCGACACTTGCATAATGCAGGTGTCGACACTTGCATTATGCAGGTGTCGAACATTTTGTATAGCTGTTATATATTTAGGTATGGAATGTAGGTGTTATATATATAAGGTATAAATTGTTCATCTTTTACTTCTGTTGTTTGTCAACATGTTTCTACATGTGTCGACACCAAGTGTCGACATTTACTGTTCCTTTTTAGTCTCTGTTGTACAGTGTAGTTACAAGTTAGACACGAAGTGTCGACACCTGTGTAGACACTTAACTATATATATAGACACGAAGGTATAGATTTGGTAGATTAACGGGTTAATTAGGTGTGCTAATAGATTAGGTATGCTATTAGATTAGTTAATGAAACTAATACTTTACTAATTTTACTACTTTTCTTAGATTAAAGCTAATACATGCTAACTATGAGGCTTTCCTTAGATTAAAGCTAATACATGCTAACTATGAGGCTAACACATGCTGTATAAATACGAAATATCGCATGGAGATGAGCCTAAGACTAACTGTCTAGACTAATCATCCTAGATTAGCTACTAGTTTAGTTAAAAATTGAGAACACCTACTAAGCATGCTATATAATTACCTAGATTAACTACGGTTTAGCCAAAAATTGAGAAAACCTACCTTGTTGGAAGATCGTAGTAGCAGAACCCTTCTGGTGTAATCCCTGCAGAGCTTTGCCCCAACCTTAGCTAGCCTAGAATGGGGGTAGCAAAGGGTGTGTTATAGGGTCTCGTATGACCGAATGGGGGGGGCAAGATCTGGAATAATGGGGCTTTACAACTTGTACAGGCTGGAGAGATAAGAGATAGGCTGGAGAGATAAGAGATAAGGTTTGTACAACTAATCCATGGCCTAAGAGATAGGCTGGAGAGATAAGAGATAAGATTTGTACAGCTAATCCATGGCCCAATTCGTAAGTGTAAGTTTTTGCTAGCTTATAACATATAATTATTTGGCAAAAAGGGTAAATGGTGGATGCTAAGATTGGAACCCTGGTCACTAGGTTGAAAGGCAAGTTACTTAACCAACTACACTGGGAAGCCACTTGTTAAGTAAATAATCTTTACATATGATAACTCCGTGTTCCAACTTCTTACTTAAGCTTCCTATAAAGTTTATATAATATTTTTTTTCTTATTTGGAAAATATTATTACTAATTTTTTAATTATTTTCTCTTTTTTTTATATACGGGGTGCTACATTATAGATTGGCTTTACCTCCACAATTAGCAGGAGTTCATAATGTATTTCACGTCTCTATGCTGAAAAAGTATGTATATGATCCTTACCATGTTATCACTTACGATAATTTGGAGATTCAGAAGGATATGACGTACGAGCAAACACCAATAAAGATTTTGAAACGGGAAGTGCGTCAACTACAGAATAAAGCTATTCCTATGGTCAAGATTCAATGGAAGAAATCATGGCCATTTGAAGCAACTTGGGAAACATAAGAAGCCATGCGGAAAAGATTCTCGAAATTATTCAACTGTAAATACACTCTCCATATAATCCATGTATTGAATTTGGGGACCAAATTCTTCTAAGTGGGGGAGGGTGTAGTGCCCCAAAATTTATATAAATAATTTCTGGATTATTTTAAGAATTTTTTGGAATTTATTAGGAATTTATAAAGCTTAAATGAACTAATAGTGGGATTAAAAATTATTTTAAATAATTAATCCAGCTTTGATAAGTAAAACCCAAAGGAGTTAAGGACCAAGCCCATTAAGTTTGGCCCATATTCTAGAAGGTTAATTAATTTATCCTCGGAATATAAGGATAAATACCCTTTTACTAGATAATTATGGGGATAAAACAATAAAAGAGTTCTATTAAGTTTGAATTCTGTGCACAGTAGCTGTAGCGGTCTATCGTGCGACCGTCACAGGGCTCTGACGCACCAAGATTCGACCGTTACACTCCGTCAGTTCCGTGAAAGGAAGAACAAGCAAAAAGATTAGATCTTTGGGATCCTATCTGCTAGAGACCTAATTGGGAGAACATGTAAGGTTACTAAGGACTCTTAGGGATCATGTTTTGGCTAACTAAGGACTCTAGAATCGACCTAATCTATGAAACCCTAGCCAAATCCTATAAATAGTACTCAGTTTTGGACTGAGCGACCCTTACTTTGGCCTGCGTGGAATCAAGGTAAAGACTTGGTATTTGGGGTAGGTTCTTTAAAAGATTTTGTTTATAATACCTAGGACTAACAGCTCCCAAATTTTTGTGTTAGGAGATCGACTACACAAGGAGCTAGAACCTTGCAAAGTTGCTGGTTCAACCATAGCGACCCAGGAATCTGAGCGAAGTCCGTTGAAGATCAGGAGATTAGAACACCTAAACGAGGTATTTAGAGTTTGATTCTTTAGAACTTTTTGTTCCCCTTAGTTTCATATTCTTACCCTCCAAATTTCAGGTCTTTAGGTCAAGGGATTACGGAGTTAGAGCAACGTGAAGTTGCTGAAAACTCACAGGAAGGGAAGAACTAGGGCGTGTCTTGCAATCCCGAATTGGAAGTTGAAAGCCCATGAAAGGGGTATGTTATCTCATGAATTGTAAGAACATCATGATAGGAGTAAAAGTCCTCTGGTTTTGTTTGATTTCTTGCACTATAGACCATGAATTTCATGTTTTAGTTTGGTCTATGCATACATGCATATCTTTAGCCTAAATTAAAGATAAAAGATATTCTCTTGTTAATTCATTGTAAACCATGCATCTAGATGGCATATCCTTCGTTTTGTCATGACTAGAGTAGTTATTTGTTTTGATTCTTCATGCATGAGATGTTTTAAACCTTAGTTCTTTTTACTGCCAGTAGTGCTCTGACGGATTATAATTAGACCGTCAGATTACTGTAACGGCCTTACGATAAACCGTCAGACCTCTTGTCACACTTAAGTTTCTCTGTAATCTCTGACAGACCAGAATCAGAGCGTCACAACCCTCTGACGGCTCCACGATAAACCGCCACATCACTATGACGCGCTGTTCTTAGACTGCCAAAGTGCTGTGTTCTATCAACCCGAGACAGAGTCGAAAACAGTCAATATGAGCTTATAAATAAAGCCTAGATAGCTAAGTTTTGACCTATTTTCATGACTTGAAGTTTATTATTGATTCATGATTGGAGGTACATGTCTAAAGCACTTTGAGTTATTTTAAGCATATGTTAATTTCATTTGCTAAACTCTATAGTTTTGTATTAAAACCATGATTTTAAATGTTGTATTGACAGAGTTTATCATGGTTTCACATCGTTACACATTCTTTCTTATTTTCCTTAAGTACGTGGCGTATACTCCGATATGTGTCCACTAGTTACACTTTTGCACTATAAGAACACATTCTTGAACTTGAGGACCACTCTATTAGATATTCCTTCCAATGGACTAGGAAATCTTATTTCAAGGCCTCTATAATTCTCCGCGAGCCTGGGATTCCCACTAGGACGCCGAGTTGGTTGTACCATTAAAGCCCAATTATCTAGAAAAGCACTACCGAAGTTTTGAATTCTGTCAATGTAACGGCCTATTACTCGACCGTCAGGCACATCTAACGGTCCAGTATACAACCGTCACATTACCGAGTCCAATTTATTCTTTCTGGATTCAGCCCATTCTAACGGTCCAATACTAGACCGTCACATTCATGTAACGGCCCAGTTATAGACCGCTAAGTCCAGTTAACCCAAGGGTTAATGTGTCGATATGATCCTAGAAAGGACTATTGAATTTCTAGGACATGTCACTTTTATTAAAATGAATTAATAAAATTATGAAAGTTAAGGAATGTACTGTTATGCTGTCGAATTATTTCCATGAGCATAACATTATTTTAAGTCATTCTTGATCCCTCGTGTTCTTAATTGAAGCGTTCATTCATTGAATTATTGTTATCATGAACTTATTGAACTTGTTATATTATTGGCCATATTTTATTGCTTGAAACGTGGAAGTAACTTGATTTATACTTGAAGATGCGATCGAGCACTGATTGTGTTCAAGGGATCTATGCTAGTCCCCTCAGCTGATTGTCGGAAACATACTGTAAACCATGGGTATGATGCTACTGGCGTCGCATTGCGCTGGGAGATATATACACGTACATGACTTTCTTGCTTGTTACATGATATTCCATAGAAATCCACCAAATACTTGCTCATAAGCAAAAGATGTTTGTGTGATGATTACGTGGCTTGCTAGTACATTCTCGATACATTCTTGTTCATGAAAGGCCATATCATGTTCTTGTTATATTCTTGCTAATTCATACTTGCTCATTCTATCTTACATGACCACCTTTGTTACTTTGGTTATTTACATGTGATTAATCGCATTCGTATGATTTTACCTTATTCTTTAGAGCTAAAGACATTAATTACTTTAATAGTGCTTTCATGTTGATGCGAAGATACCTACTGGGCAAGTGTGCTCATTACCTATTTCTAATCTTTTCAGGAGATGGAAGTGATTCGAATTCGGATTCGAGTTATACAAGTAGCGGGTCCGAGAGCGTATGAAAGTCATATCAAAATGAGAGTGAAGACTTAGGAAAGTCAAATCTTGTTTAGATAGAGTCTTTGTAATTTCCTTTTTCTAGAGTCTGATGGATTGAAGAAGGTTGAAAAGTTATTGTATTTGAATATTTTGATCTGATGAAATAAAGTTGGAGTTTGAGTAAATTTTTGTGCAATTATATTTTTATGTGTGATTGTCTTACGCTCTGATCATTCTTGCTTGCAAGAGGCTTACCATGCCGGCTATTCACGTTCCTCGAGCTAGTCTTCCGCTGTAATAAAGGCTCGGGACGTGACATCTATCTGTCCTAGATTAGCATGTATTTCAGTTTTATTGTTGTTTACAGTAGACAGGAAGGAAACAGTCTTCCTAACACCGCCTGAGTCCCTTAGCGATCCTACGATAGACCGCTAGAGCCCATAAAACGATCCTCCCGAGACCGTTTAGTTTTTTGAGTTCTGTATTATTTGTTAACCCGAAACATAATGTAGAACAACCCTATTTATCGTATGATAAGCCTAGCTAATTAGGTCTTACCCCTGTTTTAAGTACTGTATTTATAAACTTGGTTATGTTAATTGTTCATCCTAGTAGATTTCATGTTCTTTATACACTCGGACTTATTTTAATCTTCTGTTAATTTCATGCCAAAACCATATACTCTTGTATTTATCCTAAATTTCAAATGATTCATGGACTTGTCTAGTTGTGATTTTATCGTTGTTTTACCACGATCATTTCTTATCTAGAGTCTTTTTCTTAAGTATATGGCACGTATTCCGGTATGATGTCATTAGATACACTTTGCACTTAAGCATACAATCTTGGACTTATGATCCTCTCCGTTGGATATTCTTTCCACCGAACTAGGTGATCTTGTTTCAAGGCATGCGTAAGACTCCGCGAGCCTGGGATTTCCACTAGGGCGCCAAGCTAGTTGTACCCTCAAAACCCAAATTGTCAAGAAAGCACTTTACCGATGTTTTGTGTCCTATACCTTAGCGGCCCTATGGACGACTGCCAGAGGTACCTAGTGGCCATCTACCAGCTGACCGCCAAGGACGCCTAGCGGCCCTACTTTGACCGCATGGTTCCAGTTCATTCGTTTCATCGACTCTGTTGCTAAACGGTCTAGTCATGATCACATAGATCCACATATGGTCCAGTAAATGACCGCTATTTCCATAAACGGCCCCGATATGACCGTTTGATGCCCAAGTATTGATTAACCCAAGGTTTGACCCAAGGGTTGATTTTTCTATGATCTTAGATGCTCTATGGTTGTCTAGAACCTCATACTTTATTTTCCAAAGCTACCTAATGAATTATGGAAATTAAAGAATATGCCGTTATGCTGCCGATTTTTTTCTCCATGGCATAACCTTGTTCTAAATCAATCTTTGAATTCTCATATTCTTAATTGAAGCTTTCTTACCTTGATATTTGTCATCATGGAACTATAGTTTGAACTTGTTACATTATTGGCCATATTTATATTTCTCGTGAAAGTAGCTTGATTTATAACTTGAGGATGCAAGAGCGGGCACAGATAGTGTCCAAGGGCTCTACTCTAGTCCCCTCGACAGATAGCCGAAAACATACTATAAACCATGGGGTATGATGAACACTGGCGTCGCATTGCGCCGGGAGTACCTTTTTTATAAACGAGTGAAGATCCACGATGCAATCTTGTGAAATTACATGCTTGCTAGTACATTCTCGTTACATGACTTTCTAGTGCATAGCCTTTATGGTTATGGAAAAGTACATTCTTGTTCATGAAAGGCCAAATTACATTCATGTTATATTCTTGGTTGATCATATTTATAAAGTCTACATGAATTCTCGTATCTCACCTTGATCATATCTTGATTATTACGTTACTTGGTTTGTTCACGCGTTTCCTCATATTTTCATGACTTATCTTATACTCTAGAATTAAAATGTTAATTACTTAAACATTGCCTTCATATTGATACGAAGATACCTACTGGGCTTGTGTGCTCATTCCCTACTTTTTTTTAAAAATCTTTTTCATGAAATTCTAGCGGGTCAGATTCAGACTATTCAAGAGATGGATCCAAGAGTGATTAAAGAAGGAGCGGAACCGTAGATTGTCATTAGTTGATAGTCAAGAGTCATTATGTAATTTTCTATTTTATTGAGTCTAGTTAGTCCAAGAGTCAAGAGTCAACCTTGTGTACTTTTGATCATTATTAAATAAAGCAAAGATTTTGTCCAAACATTGTGCATTCATTTCTTATGTGTGAATGAGTTAGCACTCTGATTATATGGCTTGCTTGAGGCATTCTAGCCGACTATCCGCGTTCCCGATTATTTTCGCTGCATAATCTCGGGACGTGATAGTTAAAGTGGTATCAGAGCGTAGGTCTAAGGACATACTTATTCCTAAGAAAATGTCATGTCATATGTTAAGTCCAAGGCTTAAGGACCCACACCTATGAACTAAGGAAAGAATTTCCCACCTACGTGAGATTTGGGTAGAGCCAGGATGAGATAGTTAATTAGAACATATCTCTAAGTTAACTCCCTTTAATTCCGTGAGAATTAACAAATCATTCCTTTTTCTCTGGTACCTTATTCTTATAATGGCTCACCGTGTCGATTGGGGTGGAATGCAACAAACTATTGCGGGTCTAACCCAGGCCTTGCAAAATATGGCCCAAGCCAGCGCGAGGGCTGGTGCTGGCGATCTGCACCGCAACTTCCGGAGTCTAAACCCTCCCCGATTTTTTGGTTCTTCTAACCCAGACGAAGCTAAAAAATGGATAGATGGAATGAACCATATATTCGAGGTTATGCAATGTGCCGACCAAGAGAAGGTTCATCTCGTCACATTCCAACTCAACAATGATGCGCGTACTTGGTGGAAGTCTATTCCGGCACCACCTCAAAACACACCTCACACTTGGGAGGGATTTCTCACACTCTTCTGAGCAAAATACTTCTCCGAACATGTTAAGGAGAGGAAGGCGGCGGAGTTTGCTTCTTTACGTCAAGGCATGATGACGGTGGCAGAGTATGAGTTACAGTTCTGTCGCCTAGCACCCTATGCTCAACATTTAGTGAGCACAGATCTTCTAAAGGCTAATCATTTCATGGAGGGGCTACGGCCTATCTTCATCCAGTAACTTGGCCCACAAAATATTCGAACCTATCTATAGATGGTCCAACGGGCACACTTGTGTGAATGGACTTTGGAGAAGGTTGATAGATTCAGAGGCATAGGGGAGGAGCCGAGCGGAAAGTCTGATCGGCGAGGAAGAAGAGAGGAAAAAATTAGCATCACTTACAACTCTCGGGATAACAAGAAGAGATCCCGGACTGGGAACAACAAGGATGATCGCAGGAACAAGAAGGCCAAAGAAGATGATAAGCAAGTCTGGAAATTTGGCCATGCGGCCGAGGAATGCTGGAAACGCCTAGGGGCGTGTTTGCGATGTGGCAGCCGGGAGCACCGCATGCTGGCTTGCCCCCTCATGATGGATCAATCTTCCAGCGGGGGACACAAGTGACAGGCTCGTCTTAACGCTGTTATGGATGATGATGAAGCGCCCAAGGATGATGGGCTAATGGAAGGTACCGTTCAAATCTATTCCCATCCTGCATTCGTGTTATTTGATACTGGTGCTTCTCATTTTTTTATATTTACTACTTTTGCAAAAACCTTGTCACTTTCATCAGTTCCTCTACCGTGGACCTAGCTATCATTACACCCTTAGGTCCCGGAACTAAACTTACAACCCACTACCCCGATAGTGAGGTAATGGTAGAAGGTCATAATCTTCCTGCAAATCTCGTATGCCTTGACATAGAAGGCTATGATGCTATCCTAGGTGTAGATTGACTTGTTGACCATGATGTAATAGGAGAATCTCTTTTCGAAAATCAGGTCTTCCACGATTTTCTTTCCTTGGCATCATGAATGGGAAACATCTTGCGATTATTTCATCTCTTCATCCTTGCCAACTCATTTCGCAAGGATGTGAAGCTTTTCATGCTTCCGTAATCATCACTGAATCGAAGGAAATCATCTTAGATGATATTTCCATTGTGAATGAGTTCCCCGATATATTCCCATTGGATTTACCCAGTTTACCACCTGAAAGGGAAGTAAACTGTTCCATTGAACTCATTCATAGAGCAGCACCTATTTCAATATCTTCCTACAGGATATCCCCTACATAACTCAAAGAATTGAATAAGCAACTTCAGGAGTTATTAGACAATGGCTTCATTCAACCTAGCACATCCCCTTGGGGTACGCCAGTTTTATTTGTCAAGAAGAAGGATGGATCTCTCAGGCTATGTATCGACTACCTGTGACTAAATCAACTTACTATCAAGAACAAATATCCGTTGCAGCGTATTGATGAGCTCTTTGATCAAATTTCGAGAGCGGAATATTTCTCCAAGATAGACCTCAGGTCGGGTTATCATCAGCTCAAGATCAAAGATGAAGATATATACAAGACTGCTTTTCCGAGCAGATATGGGCACTATGAATTCGTGATAACGCCGTTCGGGTTAACCAATGCCCCGACAACATTTATGCAGCTTATGAATAATATCTTCAGGCCTTATCTCAACCGATTTGTGGTCGTATTCATCGATGATATTCTTATATACTCAAAGACTGAGGAGGAGCACGAAGAGCACTTAAGAATAGCCTTACAAACCCTAAGAGAGCATCAACTCTACGCAAAACTTAGCAAGTGCGAGTTCTGGCTAAAGGAGGTCTCTTTCCTTGGCCATATTATTTCAAAGGAAGGTATCGCTGTCGATCCTTCTAAGGTAGAAACTGTTAAAGATTGGAGCCGACCGATGACCGTGTCCGAAGTTATAAGTTTTCTGGGTCTGGCTGGTTATTATAGGCGATTCATTAAGGATTTCTAAAAAATCACCGTCCCTTTGACTAGACTTACAAGAAAGGAGAACCCTTTTTTATGGTCAAAGGATTGCGAATAAAGTTTCTTAACTCTTAAAGATCATCTCACTACGGCCCCTATCTTGGCACTACCTGTTGAGGGTGGTGGCCTTGAAGTCTATACCGATACATCTGACATTGGCCTAGGAGGCGTTCTTATGCAAAATGGAAAGGTAATTTGCTATTCATCATGGTAGTTAAAGCGTCATGAAGAAAACTACCCTGTGCATGATCTTGAACTAGCTGTTGTTATATTCGCCTTGAAAATCTGGCGACATTACCTCTACGGGGAGAAGTTCACTATATTTTTAGATCACAAAAGTTTGAAATATCTCTTCACCCAAAAGGAGTTGAACATGAGGCAACACAGATGGTTGGAGTATCTCAAAGACTTCGACTTTACTATCCAGTATCATCCAAGCAAAGTAAATGCTGTAGCTGACGCTCTTAGCAGAAGACCAATGGCAACTCTAGCGAGCCTCGGGAAAGGTACGACTTAACTTACCAGGATTTTGCTCATTTGAATCTCGATGTTGATAAAGAAGAGGAAGTGTGTATGATTGCTAATATAAAGACACAACCTACATTGATTGAAGATCTAGTCAAATTACAAGAAAATGACCCCACATTGATGGAGATCAAGACTAATATTGATCAAAGGTTAGAATTCTCCATTTCAACTTATGGAAGACTATT
The DNA here is from genome assembly GCA_022559845.1 of Amorphophallus konjac. Classification (NCBI taxonomy): domain Eukaryota; kingdom Viridiplantae; phylum Streptophyta; class Magnoliopsida; order Alismatales; family Araceae; genus Amorphophallus; species Amorphophallus konjac. Next base: position 390,580,812 of record CM040121.1, on the reverse strand, counting down.
GTTCAAAGATCGAATCTATGTGTTGGATCCTGTCGACACTAAGAAATTGATCGTGGAAGAAGCTCGTAAATCAAGGTATGCTATTCACCCTGATGTTACCAAGATGTACCAAGATTTGAAAAGAAATTTCTGGTGGCTCAATATGAAAAGATAAGTAGCGGATTTTGTATCTCGCTGCCTCACTTGTCAGCAAGTAAAGGCGAAACATTTAATGCATGTCGGGAAACTACATCCCTTGGATATTCCTGAGTGGAAATGGGAAAGTATAGGGATGGATTTCATCATGGGTTTGTCTAAGTCAAAAGGTGGACACAATGGTATATGTGTGATTATAGACCGATTGACTAAATCTATACATTTTCTACCAATCAAAAGTCGAGGGTCTGTGGATGTTTTAGCAGCACTATACATGAAGGAAATTGTCAAACTACATATTGTCCCTGCCACCATTATATCTAACCGAGACCCTCGGTTCACATCACAATTCTGGAAGGGTCTACAGCATTCATTAGGGACCCGACTCAACTTTAGCACTGCATTCCATCCATAAACTGAAAGAACAAATCAGGTGGTGGAGGATATGCTTAGGGCATGTGCTATTGATTTTGGAGGGAGTTGGCACGACCACTTGCCTCTAGTGGAATTCGCCTACAACAATAGCTACCAAGCTAGTATACAAATGGCACCGTTCATGGCACTGTATGAAAGAAGCTGTCGCTCACCTATATGTTGGAATGAAGTAGGAGAAAGATAATTTCTCGGCCCCGACATCATCAGGGATACTACTGAGAAGATAAAGCTTATTCGGGAGAGACTCCAGATGACTCAAGACAGGCAAAAATCATATGCTGATAACAAAAGGCGCGACCTGGAATTCCAAGCAAGAGACCACGTATTCCTTAAGGTTTATCCAGGTCTAGGTATTCGAAGATTCGACATTAAAGGCAAGCTCAATCCGAGATTCATTGGCCCCTTTGAAATTCTCGAAAGGGTTGGTGAAGCCGCATATCGAATAGCTTTACCCCCTCAATTAGCTAGAGTCCATGATGTGTTCCATGTCTCAATGCTCAAAAGGTACGTCCCCGATCCATTCCATGTCATAACTTATGATAACCTAGAGATTAAAAAAGATTTGACGTATGAGCAAAAGTCAATCAAAATAATTGAACGAGAAGTACGTCAACTTTGGAATAAAACTATTCCCATGGTCAAAGTCCAATGGAGCAAATCTTAGCCACACGAGGCGACATGGAAAACAGAAGAAGCCATGCACAAAATATTTCCGGAGATATTTTGAATGTAAGTACACTCTCCTTAGAAAATCTTATTATGATGAATTTGGGGACCAAATTCTTTTTAAGTGGGGGATGGTGCAACACCCGAGAATTTTCTAAGAATTTTTCAGGATTAAAATATAATTATTAGACATTTTTAAAGGTTTAATGGACAACTGAGGAGAATTAAGGATTTATTTAATCAATTTAAAAGCCCTATATCAACTAAAGGGCTAAGCCCAACTTAAAATAGGCCCAAAGACCCAATTCCAAGGCTTTTAGACCCAAGCCCATTAATAGAAACGTAAATTAGGTAATTTATGAATTTAAAATGGGATATATACATCAATTAGGAGATAAATGAGGGATAATCTGAAAATCCAAAAATTTCAGATTTAATGAAGCCTAGCAGTCTATCGCGCGACCGCCAGACCCACCCTAGCGGTCCTCCCATGATCGCTAAGCCTCCTGATTCCGTGAATGGGAGAAAACGTAAAAAACTTGGATCTTTGATGACCAAATCCCCTTAGATCGAAGCTACCTCGCGTGGAAGACTCTCTAGAACTCTCTAGGGATTAACTCTACTCCAATTTAGGACTCTAGATTCGATCTAATTCCTTAAACTCTAGGTGAACCCTATAAATAGACCCTAACTTCGACTCATGCGAACCCTAATGTTGGCTCACATATTTCGAAGGTAATGAGACATCTCTTCAGGTTAATTCTTTAGAACTTTATGTTCATCTTAGTTTTGTCTAACACACCTCTAATTTTCATACTAGAAGCCCCAACCGTTGGAGAGTTAGAGCCTTTGCAAGTCGCTGGATCGCAACAGACTGCATAGGAACCAGTGCGACGGCCTAGTGAAGATCAGAAAAATAGAAGTCCTAATCGAGGTATTTAGGAGTTGATCCTTTAGAACTTTCTGTTCCCCTTCGTATCTTCTATCTACTCTCCAATTTTCATGGATTTAGGTCAAGAGGATCGTGAGATAGAGGGACGGGAGGTTACTGGTTTGGCACATGACGTGCAGAAACTAGGGTCTACTTCCCTTCAGAAATCTAAAGTTTAGGGAACGAATCAAAGGTAGGTTATCTCATAAAAGGCTAGAATAACATGTCAGGAGTAAAAGCCCTTTGATTTTATGGAATTTCATGCTTTCCACACGGAGTATTTGATGTTTCATTATGACTGCGTATATAGGGTTAACATAGCATGCATGAACCTTGCCCTTAATAAGAAATGATAATTCTAGTTTATTTCACTCAAACCCATGTATCTCCATGTTTTAATATGGTTTTATCATGCCATATTTACATGTTGGCATGTTTCACCGTACATCTATCTGCCCTAGATTAGCATGTATTTCAGTTTTATTGTTGTTTACAGTAGACAGGAAGGAAACGGTCTTCCTGAGACCGCCTGAGTCCCTTAGCGGTCCTACGATAGATCGCTAGAGCCCATAAAATGGTCCTCCTGAGACCGTTTAGTTTTTTGAGTTCTGTATTATTTGTTAACCCGAAACATAATGCAGAACAACCCTATTTATCATATGATAAGCATAGCTAATTAGGTCTTACCCCTGTTTTAAGTACTGTATTCATAAACTTGGTTATGTTAATTGTTCATCCTAGTAGACTTCACGTTCTTTATGCACTTGGACTTTGTAGATCCGAAATTAACCCGCCCCCAAATTGAAGAGATAAATATGTGGTGAAATGATAAAATAAATTGATAGCACTAAATAATGATAAAAGGGGGGGGGTCACATGTAATAATGAAAATGATCCGTGATCGCCACTGAGGCCAACAACATGCCAAATGATATGAAAATCCAAGTAGGGGCACGTTACATACCTCATAAATTCAAAGATGGCCAAGAGGTGGCCAGAGTATGAACGCGCTAGGTCGGGCGAGCGCCTTCTGAAGATCACGCTATGAGTGTCTGGCGCGATAAGAGACAGAGAGCGGGATGAGCTTTGGATTCGTTCCTTCCTTGCTCCAAGGCCAGTCAAGTGCAAGGGCTTCACATATCTTTCTTTCAGTGCCTGCAAAACAATTTAGACAACAAAGAAAAGGCCCATTAGATCGTGATTAGTGTAGAATCTGTCCCTATTCTTAAACAAAAGCATATAAAAGAAGGGCTTGATTACCTGGGGGGTTTGGTGTTTTTTTAAACCCCTATGGAAGGGACAAAAATAGGTTTGATGTGTGTGTGTGTGTATGCTTTAGAAAAGGAGTTATTTTGAAAATATGCGATGCTATGTGAGGAGTAAAAAGGAACGAAGTGGAGAGAAAATAAAGAACGAAGAAGAACATCAATTAGCCCTAAAATACTCCCTTGGATGTAGAAGGAACGAGGAATTGATGATCTGGAACGAAGAGCAACCTCTTCCTGGTCAAGATCTCGAAGTTGCATCCCCTAGAACGACGGCCAAGGGCCAAATTTATAGGAGGAGAATGAAGAACGAACCATAGGTCGGAGTCCGATTCAATCCAATGATTTGGCGGCCCAAATCGAAGTAATACTGCCGATTAATGAGGGGAAAAGACTCCTAGTAGGATTATGAACTTTCCTTTGGACGAATCATGCTTGTAAACTTACCAAAATAAGGATCCAAATCGAAAAGGGGAAGTCCGGTTCAGACTGGGTTTCTGCCTGATAACGCGCTAGCATCATATGGCACGACATGGATAAACGCGCTATCAGGATATAGCGCGACAACCGTTGACCAGCCAAATAAGGGGAAAAAGAATAAACACCCATTGGACAGCCGCTCAATCAGGTATTAAGTAAAATAGTGATCAGGTGGATGTCACAAAATTTAATATTAAGAAATAGCGACCGTTTAAATGGGCGTTCAATTAGTCCCATGAATAAGAAAGTGCAATAGCGCAAAAATGCCAAATTCAAGCCGAGGTCCAAGGTACAGAAATTGAATTGCGGGGCAAATAATAGAGAGAAATACCCCCAGAAAATTAACCAATTATAGATCAATTGGGGCATTAACTAGGAGAACAAGAAAATTGCTCAACTTACGGGCCAAAAACGGGTGTCTACAGATGCCCCTCCTTGATGTCTGCTTTGTAGGGGAGCGAGGCGGAGGTGAAATGGAGGCGAAACGGAGATGACACGGAGTGTTAGCGAAGCAGAGATGAAGTGGAGCGGACTAATTAGTGGATATCAAGGTAAGAAGACACCCGTCTGCCAATAAGCGATGGGAATAATCTAGAAAACTCCGAGCTAACCATATGGTCAAGCTAGCACGAGCGACTCCTATCTGGAACGTCGGATAATAAAAGAAAAGGAAAATGATTAACCTCTTGCACAAAAGAGGCACCCACAGTGCATTGCAACTGCGAGTTTCACCCAATTAGTGGAATAGATGAGAGCCCGGCGGATCTATCGGTGCCATCGTGCGGTTCGCAGCTAACGAGCGGATCAAGGGAGACATTGCTGAAATAAGTTTGAAAGATGATATAGGAGAAATTCCAGACAAAGGTCACGTTGACCAACCAGATCAGACAATTACTTAGAGTAGTCTTTCAAATTCAGAATGGAAGTGAATTTCTTTGTTTGAGAACTTTAAGCATCATTGATGCTCAATTGGAAAGAAACTGGGGCATTTGTGAGTCATGAATGCTAGAAAGGCATGATGCATGCAGGGCTAAAATAAAAGAAATCATTAAAATAAATGCAAAGAAAAGAACAAAATATAAGATACTCAAGGATAATATTGTTAAATCGAACAGACTCGGGTCAAGAGTTATCCGCAACCACAGCGTGCGAGATGAAGTCCATCGTCCCCAAAGCTATCCAACCTAACGGCCTATCCGACGATTAACCATGTGTTTCTAGATCATCACTATTTTTGGTAGAGGGGAACTCAGATCCCGAAACATTTAGAGAACTGGCCGGTCCTTGAGATAATATAGTAATGTATATCATATAGTAATGCAATAAAGGAAGGGATATATGGCCTACCATTTTACCTTTGCTTTTCCCGAGAACAAGATGTTAAGCGACAATGATGCAAATAACACGCGCAAATTCAAGTATAGAATATCATTTAAGCAAGACAACACATGATTTTATTCACTCAAAACATATATATTTTTATTGTGTTGTTTTTTCTATTTTTATCATTTTTTTATCATTTTTTCATTAACGCGCTATACGTATATAACGCGATGTTGTCGCGTCATGAACGTATAGCGCGTTAATTATGCTTGCGGTTCAAAAACGAAACCGCTTCCCCCCATTTATTTCACATTCATTCTCTTTCTCTCTGCTTCTTCTCTTACCCTCTTCCCATCCCACACCTTCACTGCTTTGCCCCGATGGAAGGGGAACCTTCCCGGCATCCCAAACGGCGTGCCGTCCGCAGCCGTTGGCGATCTCGCACGGAGGAAGAACGGGCGACCCCGCCGGTGGAGGAAAACTCCGATTCTGAAGCAACGGTCTCGACTAGGCTTGAAGGAGAAGAAATGGAGGGCCCCTACGACGAGGCCGAGGAGGCTGAAGGCGCCGCGGCAGCCGAGGAAAAGGTGGCGGAGCCCGCCGGTGGAGCGGCGGCCTGTAAACAAAGATTGGTAAGAAAACCAATCTTAATCTTTTTCTATTGATTTTTCTTGTTTTTCTTTTCATATGAGAGGAAATGGGAAGGGTAGATGCCCCTTAGACCAAATGTAGAGGGCAGAATGCCCCTGGAATAGGCAAGGTCGTCGTCCACCTTCCGTCGATGAACACGCTATATACCAGTAGCGCGTTCTTCATGAACGCTCTACCTCGACATAGCGCGTTCAATAATAGAGAAGAAAACCCCCCTTTTTTATTTATTTTAATTTTCAGATGAACTGAAGCTGGCACTCTCTTCTTCTTATATTGTGTGCAGGGTGTACATGGTGCAGTTCGGGCCAGGATCTCATGGACACTAGTCCGGGCTGTCTTCTTTGCACTACCGGAGTTCCAACGGGCCCGCCTCCGCCGAATGGGCTTTGCGAAATTCCTGGAGATAGAAGTGCTGAGAGTAGATGTAAGCCTGATAAGGGCCCTGAAGGCCAGATGGGATACGGGATGCAAGGCCTTTCTCTTCCCCTGGGGTCATATGATCCCCACCTTGGAGGACGTCACCCGCATTACTGGACTGCGGGTGCACGGAGCGGCGGTGACAGGCTGTACCTACCCCGACTATCGGGAGATGGCACACGGGCTGCTAGGCTTGGAGCTGGAGGGGATCGGCCGGACCTCGCTAGTGTCGAGGATCGCTCTACAGGAGAGTCTTGGCCTATTCCACACACAGAGGGAGGTGGGAGAGACCTCAACGGCTTATGAGGGGAGACTAGTGGCTGAGGCCAGAGAGAGCTTCACGACAGAAGCTGGAGCACATGCCGACATGGAGCTGAGGAGATTCCTTATTTTGATGATCGGCAAGCTGCTTCTAGCGACCCAGGGTGATGCAGTGAGCTGCCGGTTTCTACCCCTACTGGAGGATCTAGGCAAAGTTGGACGGTACGCTTGGGGTGCGGCAGTGCTAGCCCACTTGTTTGACAGTTTAGGCGTTTCTTCACTTCAGTCATCGCTCGGGGGATTCTACCCTCTACTTCAGGTATCTTTCTAATCCTTAAACTCATGAATTAAGTTATGCACTTGCCCCTTGTACTGATCACATGAACTGCATTCTAGGTTTGGAGCTATCTATATCTTCCTACCCTCGGGCGTGCCTTGGAGGATCGAGGAGATCTAGTGCCCCTGGCTAGACGGTGGACCCCAACACGAGACAACCGGTCTCTGAAGGACTAGGTCACCCATATTCAGGAGACATTAGATGTGATGCCCCATATAGAGGTAAGATTTAATTTTGAAGTTTGAATTTTATTGCATGAAATCAAGGGCAATGGCAGATTTAACTCTGCACATGGTCTGGACTCCCTATCAGAGGGATATCGGGGAGATGCCCTGGGTGGAGGCAGCTATTCCATACTTCGGGAGAGAGATTTGGTTGCACGCCCTCAACCTGGTTGAGCCCCTTTACTGTAGGTTAATTATTAGGACATTGGGGCTCCACCAGGCAGTGGTAGAGTTCCCGACCTAGGAGACGGACCCACGACCCGGGCGACGCTTTCGAGGCCTCCAGGGGACAGATGACTGGCGATAATGTGCGCGTGAGCAGCTTGCAGATTGGAAACGAGGTGGACGACCAGTCCCTGCGGGAGCGGACTCAGATGATGCCTACCTCCAGGCCTACTCACAGACATATGGCAGCCAGGTCTACCGCAGCACACGTGGACATGTACATTTTTAATTCATTAGCATTTTTCAATCTTAAAGACATAATTGTTTGATATGTAACCAACATGTGTTTATTACAGTTTGACACAGAGGGCAGGCTGGCCATGGTACATGGGCTCCTCGACTCCATGATCCGACAGCGCGAGGACCTTTAGCATACCGTAGGCGAGCTGGTAAGAGCTTTCTCTTGCAGTTTTAGAATGATTTGGGTTTGAATTGCAATTAATGGTAATGCTCTCTTTTCCAGCGCGAGGACCTAGAGAGAGTCCGATCCTCACACGATGCTTCATCCTCAACTCAGCCCACCTGCGACCACACCGATCTAGTGAGTCAGCTCGCCAGTGCAGTTGCTCGGGTGGAGGCAGCTGAGGCCTCCCTGCCGGAGAGAGTAAGCAAGCTATTCTTTAGTTTAGTCTTGAAATTTTATTAATATCAATTATTGACCAAGATTTTGGGTGCAGGAGCAAGAGCTACGGAGGATGGAGGCGGAGTTGCAGGCGACAGAGGCAGAGCTGAGGCGCCGGGACACAGAGGAGCTTCCCCGGGACGTGGCGGAGTTGCGCCTCCCCTCGGGGTGGAGAGGAGCGAGCGGCAAAGAGAGAGGGAGGAGCGAGAGAGAGAGATGGGAGAGAGAGAGAGTGGAGCGAGAGCTGGAGAGAGTTCAGCTGAGCACTAGATTAGGGATTGTCTAGCAGCGGACGAAAGAGGCGGAGGAGCGCTATCGACGAGGGCATGAGCGAGCTCAGTGTGAGGGGTACTCCCGTGCCTATTCGAGCACTGATTATCTAGTTACCTCCTCTGAACATCAGAGGAGGGAAGATGCTGAGAGGAGAGCACGTGGTGACATGAGTGCGGCTTCTGGGGGATCGCTGGCTCCCCCCAGGCTTCCTCAGAGAGGACAGGAGGAGGCTGAGAGCTCGCATAGAGGGGGAGAACAGGAGGGTCGAGGGGAGAGCTAGAGAGGCTGTTGTTCATCCACCCTCATTTTGTACCTTTTTGACAGATAGATAGTGGAATGAGACATATTTTGGTACTTCTTGCACTTCTTGTGTTTATTCTTTGGTTTTGCGTGCCCCTGTAATAATACCATAAAAAAACAATGCAAAATTTTGGCTTTTGAAATATGTAAATTTTTATAAGTTTTCAAAAAATATTTGAATTTTTTTGGAAAATATTTGAATTTTTGTGTTGGATTTTGGAAAATATTTGAAAATTTTCTTTTGGGATTTGGAAAATATTCAAATTTTGTTGGAAATTTAGAAATATTCAAATTTTTATAGAATTTTTTGGAAATATTCAATTTTTTATGGATGTTTTGAAAATATTCAAAATTTTATGGAAAATTTTGGAAATATTCAAATTTTTATGAAAATTTTGAAAATATTCAAATTTTTATGGAATTTTGGAAATATTCAAATTTTTATGGAATTTTGGCTTAGACACGCTAATGCAGCATCAACGCGTGTTTTTAACCACTGGCTATGGGTCCTTGCTCCTTCTCATTTTCCCTAACAACTGCTCGAAGCCAGGTGTGCATTGAAGGGTGGCGCCCTGTAACCGACTGCCCTTGATTAACGATGCCCCTACTAGGGCCATACCTGAGAAACACTCAGTCTTGGAGGGAGAAGAGAAGAATAGTTGGGGATAAGCTTTGTGCAGGATAAGAGATATCAGGACTCGAAATCCTTTCAAGGTACTACCTCTCAAAGAGGCAGTCTGTTGCGCCGGGACTTTATGCCTTTGATTTTTAGACCCTTGACATGCATACGACCAGGGTTTTTCCTACGGGAACTTTGCCACTCTTGGCATGCCATAATTCATAATTTTGTATTTATCAAATTCGGCTTTGATTTTCATAATAGCCCTTTTTGGCTAGATATATCATGAAAGCTTATTTAGTTTGTTTAGGGTCAAGACTGCCCCTATTTGAGACTTCTCTCGTATTGGGGATTATGAAGATTGGTTATCTCATCCGTCAACCTCTTGCCCCTGCACTTGGCCGATCAATGAAGAGAAAAGACTTTCATGCATGCTTATGGCATGGCCAAAGTAGCAACGGTGCTTTAGTAAGAGAGACGGCTAAGGGCGCCGTGAAGTGTGTGCGGTGCCCAGCTAAGGGTTGCCCTTAACAAGCGGAGAGAGAATACCGAACTCCCAATGTGGGATTCTTATAGCCAATGAATGCTGCATAGCAAGCCTAAAGACTCTTTTGACATTGAATTAATTAAACAAAGGCTTAGGATAAAGGCTTAATACCACTCTTAATTAAGTTAAGAAGCACTTTCATTTTGAAAAACCATGGGTGAAGTAATAAGTAATGACATCGTAAAATGCGTACTTACGCCAACATGTTACCTTGCAACCTTTGTAGAAGCAACTACCGGAGGCGATTTCGATGAACATGAGATTTGTCCTTATTGACAGATAAGAAAAGATAGTAAAGTCTTGAAAGTGACTTAACAAGAAGGAGTGATGTTTAAACCAAACTCAGACGAATAGGGAGAAAAGAAAGAAAGGTGAGGGCTAGAACTCCCTCACTAAAGTGCGGAGACCCTGATCACATGAAAGATCTATAAGAGGAGAGGAAAATCAAGAAGTGGAGTGAGGACTAAAGCCTTGGAAGCAGTGGGAGAATTGGTAGATGCCCAAAGTAGTTGACATGGAAGAAGTTGGGTCGGACCTGTGATTGGGAGGAATTAGAAGAAGAAATTGATGGATGGAAAGAGGCGGATTCGAAGATTCTGGAAACAAGGGAGGAGGAGAATTATGATGCAGGTAAGAATCATCCGGAGGTTCCAGAGGAGGAAAACCCCGAGGGACGCGACGCCCTGGGAAAAGGTATGGAAAAGGATGATTAAAGAGGAAGAAAAGAATGAAGGGAACAAATGATGGGATGTCCTGGAGGAGTAAGAGGACGAATCGGAAGAAAGATAGGGGATCCGGAGGTTCCGGAGGGATAAGATTAGAAGGGGCGCGATGCCCAGAAAGAATCAAAGAATGGGGTAAGAGATTACAAGGTTCCGGAAGGATGTGGAGAAAGAAGGCCCAATCCCCGGCAAGTGTAAGGGGACCCGGAGGTAAATAAGAAGAGAAAGTTATAGGATCCGGCGGTTCCGGAGGAAGGAAATGCCGAGGGGCGCGGTCCCCTGGGTAATCAAATAAGTCTGGAGGTTCCGGAGGTAGGAGATAAAAAGGGGCGCAATGCCCTGGGGAGAGAGAAAGAGGATCTGGGGGTTTCGGAGGGATAAGATGGAAAGGGGGCGCGATGCCCTGGGAGAAGGGATAAGGAATGAGATAGAGAATTCGGAGGAAGATAGAAAGGGGCATGATACCCTGAGAGGAAGTCCGGAGGTTCCGGAGGGATAAGATGGAAAGGGGCGCGATGCCCTGGGAGAAGGGATAAGGAATGAGAGAGAGAATCCGGAGGAAGATAGAAAGGGGCGTGATGCCCTGAGAGGAAGTCCGGAGGTTCCGGAGGAATAGAATCAGAAGGGGTGCGACGCCCCGAGAGGAAATTCAGAGGTTCCGGTAGTGGAAGATGTGGAAGGTCCGGAGGTTCCGAAAGTCGGGGAAGATACGAGTTTGGAAATCCGAGAAAGAAGGAGTGCAAATGCACGTGAATGAAATGCAATAGATACGATAGATGTAGGGAATGCAATGGGTGCGAAGAGTGCATGGAAGGAGAAGATAAGATCTTCCTCCCTACCCATGGAGTGGCCCATAGAGAGAAAAATGCGGATGAGAGTGTGGATGAAATAAAATAAGGAGTGAATGAATTAATGGAAGGTCCTTTATGAAAAGATTGCCCACCCCTCCATGGCAGGCAAGGTGCCCGGCCAGACGGCTTAAAGGATTGAAAGAATAAGTTCTCATTGGAAGAATGTGTTATTGTGATGCAAGAAGAAAACCCTTTAGGAAATCGTATAATGATGGATCGAGGCGTAATAAGAGCATTAAAAGAACATCGACCAATGAATAACGTGACTTTAATAAAGGGTCGATATGGCATCAATTTGGAAGAATTTATCATAGTGAGCCTTGAAGGAGATTTCTCGAATATGCCCGGCACAAGAACGTGGATTGGCATTCGGTAAATAAAATCCTGAATTTTGAATGACATAACGGAGGCCAAATCCGTCTTGCCCATCTCTTAATTATTCTTGGCACAAATACTTGCAACAATACACCCACTCCGAGTAGTAGAAGGAGGTGAAGCGGAGGCGAAAGGCTCTGTGGATGGTGGAGGTGTACATGATGGTGGTTCAATGGAGAGTGTTAATGGAAGGGTAAATGAAGGTGGTGGTAGAAACACGTCGGGCTTCTCCCCTTGCTCGGAAGGAAACGGGGTTGGCTCGAGTGCAAAAATAGGTGAATCCTGCTCAGGATTAGTCGCGGGTAAAGGTGAAGACAAAGTTGGGTTTAGGGTAATTGGCTTTGGTGTTATGGGGATAATGGAGGCTTTAGGTAGCAACCAAGGAAGAGGTGTTATGGTTTGAAGTTTAGCAGGAGGTTCGGCGGAGGCCGGTGTAGTGGAGATTGATGGAGGCCTGGCGGAAGCCGGGGAAGTAGAGGTTAATGGTGTGGTAATTGAAGGTGTAAAAGGAGAAGGTTTGGTGCGTTGGAAGCGCCGGATGGGGCGAGAGGTATTAGGGATAGGGGAAGACGCATGATACACCGGTGTGGGTGATTGGAGTATCGACCCGTCATCGTAGCACCAATTAGTCTCATAAATAGGGTTAAGGACAGTGGCTTCATCCTGAGCAGGGGGTTCATCGTGTGGTAATGGAGGGAGAGGAAAACGAAGGAAACTCGAAATGGGTGCCTTCCGAACTTTATCGTTTTGTACCGTCTCCAAATCTTCATAATCATCAACATCAAGTGGACGCCGTGGCGGAGGCGTAATAATAGGTGGTGGAGTATAATGTTGTGGTGGAGGATTTTGTGGAGGATTATGGGAAAGCGGAGGTAGAGGCGAAGGGTCATATAGATGAGTGGAATATATAGGCGGTGGAGGGCGGACGGCATCCACTTGATCATTGAAACTTATAAGATCATCTTGCTCACTTGAATCTATGATGCCATTATCTCTCCTCTCCTTCCAATCTTTTTCCATCTTAGTGAGGTTATTCATAAAAGCATGAAGAGGATTGACTTGAGAAGGAGGAGGAGGAGTGGGCCGTGAACTTGTGACCCTCTTCAATTGTTCCTCCATTAAAGCGATTTTATCAAGGAGATTTTGCTGGAGGGGTGTAACTTGAACATTGGCAGGTTGGCATGATTGCCTTGGAGGGGTGGTACGTGAAGGCCGTAAAGGGTAGGAATAGAGGGAGGCGGGTGATGGATCACCCGAGGTGGAGTTTGTGTAGAGGGAGACGGGTGATGGACCACCCGAAGAGGTGTATATGCGGAGGGAGGAGGATGATGGTCCACCCGAATAGGAAGGTGAGTGGATGGAGGCGGGTGATGGGCCACCCGAATGGGAGTAGAAGGAGGATGAGAATGATGAGACTCACCCTCAACAACAGCCTTAAGGGTTTGGATTTGTTGAGGAGTAAGGTGATCTATGACATGCAAAATTTGGGAGAACTTCTCATCATGTGGAAGAGATAATCCCGAGGGAGTAGTGACTTGCAATGAATGCGAGGGACCAGACTTGGCCTCATTAACGCCAGACATTGAGTCATGTAAATATCTAGACATCCACTGCAGTTATAGTCAATAGAGCTTTAAAGGAATAAGCCATTGTAGGAATATTAGGGTAGATTCACGGATTTGAGGAATTCAAGGACAGAACCTTATGTAGAGATGCCATAGCTATAAATCTCTCATGAGAAAAAAAACGGGACGTTCATGAACCTGGGAAAAATGCTGTCAATACAATCGCCGTGAATTTAAGAAATTGTGTCACCTATCTGGACGCTAATTCTTATAAATAGTAGGCACGAAGGAAAATCGCGTCACCTATTCTGGATGCTATTTCCAATTTGGTGCCAACTGTCTAGACGCCAATTCCAGACAATGACTGGACTCTCACGTAACACCTCATCTTGCGCTCCATGATGGCCGGGTGTCATGTTTCTTTAGAGGGACATGACCATAATAGGTTTATGGGTTTTTTGGGCATAACCAGCCCAGTGATCGAAGAGGGAATCCTTCGATGTCGGGGTCTTACGGAGGCCTTAGAGATAGAATTTCTGATCTGGCGAGAGGAATTCCCGATGGAGGGTCCTTCAATCCCCAATAAATAAGGTGTATAACGTAGGAATCTATGAAAACAGGGACCTTGACTCGGTCTTGAGACAATGGTGCCAAAAGATCCACGGTCTAGGATCAAAACGCAATAAAATAGTTCTGTAAGGAATTGGCGTCAGTGGCAGTAGGCATTAATTCTTGGAATTAGCGTCCACTGTCATGTCGTCAATTCATTAAAATTAATTTTTTTATAAAAATAAAAGAGAGAATTAACGTCAGAGTGACAGATGGTCATTAATTAACATCTCTGTAAAGGGGTGCAAGAACTACAAGTAGCGTCTGAATCCTGGACGTTAATTCCTTTAAGTGCCAGAATGTTAAGAATTTGCATCAGTTTACAAAAGCGTAACTTCTTTAATTTGCGTCTAAGCTGTGGACGTTAAATCCTTTGAACGTCATAAGACAGCTGAGCCTAAAGAATTTGCGTCTCTTCGGAGAGGCGCTAAATCATTTAGAAGCGTCTGTCATCTGGACGTTAATTCCTTAGAACGCCAGGGGACATCTATGCATAAAGAATTTGCGTCTCTTCAGAGAGGCACAAAAACTATAAGTAGTGTCTGTCCCTTGGACGTTAAATCTTTAAACGTCGGAAAATAGACAGATGTCAAGAATTTCCGTCTCTGTGAAGAGGCGCAGAATCCTGAATGTGCGTCTGCCCTCTGGACGCAAAATCCTTTCACAGTTCATTTTCCATAGATCAAAGAAGTTGTGTCCTTTCAGGAGGGCACAGATTCTATGATCTACGTCAATTATCCAGATGTAAAAAACCAGCATTTAATGTAGTCACTGTTCATTTCTTTCTAAAGGACATGAACAGTATTACTTCTAATCTAGCAAGGTTTTCATGAATCTGAAGACATGGAAATTAAGAGAAAAATACGAGGAATCTATTTATGTGCATATCAAAATTTTATGTTGCATGGTTTCATAGGTATAGATTTTTAAAGATGGTGTAATTATTAATTAACAGGGAGAAATAGAGTCAATGCTATTGACGCCAATTAATCTGCGTCCAGAGAGTCGACGTAGTTTCAAGAATCTCCGTCCGTGACCCAGACGCAGTTTTAAATAGTGTCCACTACTCTGGTCACTGATTCTAAATCGTGCAGAACGGCAAAAATAGTACATAAAACATGTAGAGGACTTTATGGGAACGTGATTATACTAAGATGGATGATCTAGTTCACTTGCATGCATGCTAATTAAGGGTTTTGTCCGGAGAGCAAACCTACCTTTCTGTTGGAACGAAGATGGAAGACGAACGGAGGAAGAAAACGGATGAACAGGAAGCAGAACCCCACGATCTCTTCTTCCTTCGAACGCAGCAGCATCAGCAACAATAAAGGTCTGCTGCGCATGCAAGGGGTTTATTTATAGGACTGCCTACCCTTCGAATCCTATTAAGAATCCTAATTCTAATTAAAATGCAACCTTCCATGATCGATCCTATCCTTCCATGTTTACCACCGCAAACCTTCTTTAGATATTTTAGACTTTTAGGGTTTTACGATTTGAGAGATAATAACCTTTCTTATTATTATTATTTATTGTTAAGGCCCAAGCCCATTAAGGCCTTTAAGGAAATTTTAAGGCTTCATGATGATCCTTTAGCCTAATAGCCTTAAGTGGGTTGGGTTTTGTTAAAAATTTATTTGTAATGGTTTTAGTTAATTAATGGGTTTGCTTATTAGTTAATTGGGTTAAACGTGAACATTATATGGTCCATTAATCTCCTTTTAAGTTTAACAAGGCCCACTAGTGATCTTGGCTTATTAAATTGTGCTAAATATTTTCCATATTTTATTGGGGTGCTACAGAGTTTGTCTAGATTTTCTTTACTCTCCACAAATTTTGACAGTGAATCATTCAAGTCTTTTATTTTAGTCTCCAATGAGGGGATGTGCAGTTCAGAATCAACGAGGTCCTCCACACATACAGCAAGCTGCTCATTGAGCATGGCATTCATCGTTTTATAATTCTCGATTTCTAGTTGAATCTCATTCAATTTTTCAGAACTATCATTAACAACATGCTAGCCTTTTTCGTAAGCACTCAGTTTTTCAATCAACACTTTATTTTGCTCTTTTAGCCTTTCATTTTCCTCAGTCAGCCTCTCATCATGGATCAACCCATCAACCATTGTTTGATCATTATACATTGACTTTAGCTTGTTTTGAAGTTGTCTTTCAATTTCTTCCAGCTTAGTGATTTCAGCTTGCATGATTCCATTCTCATCTTTCAAACATCCAATGTGTTCTTTATGTAGATCTACATCAATCATGAGAGGTTCATTTAGCTCCTCAATAGCAGAATAATTTTTACAAGAGGAGCTATCATGAGGATTTTTCTTAAGTTCCTTTTTCAATTTTTTGTTTTCAGATTTTAACCTTTTGTATTGCTTTGCTAACTCATCATACGCATCCATAAGCTCTTCGAAGGTAAAGTCTTCTGAATCAGAGCTTACTTGAGATGACGATGGATCACCCGGCTGATCTGGGATGTCGGCCATGGGGCATTCGTGCCTTCCTTCTCCCTCTTCATGGATGCTCACCAAGCCATCCAAGATCTGCTTAGCTGTGCTGCAGGTAGACACAAAAGGGAAGGACCTGGGATCTACTGCAGCTTTTATCAAATTCAAAGCAGCGAGATTAGCAATGCTTTTGGTCCTATGTTCAGCAGACCATTCAGACTCATCTGATGGCAGCTCATGAGGACCGTGGGAAATTAGATTCCATAATCTAGAATCAACAGAGTTAACAAAAACAACCATCTTCCCTAGCCAGATGGTGAAGTCAGAACCGTCAAGCACTGGCGGAGTAATCATCGAAACTTGTTCATCGAAGGAGTTCATGATTGCAGGCGCGCTAGGATCTTCTCTGCAGATCGTTGGACCTATTTGGCAGAGAACCCTCTCTGATACCACTTGTTGGGTCCCTTAGGTGCAACCAGATCTAAAGGGGGGTGAATAGATCCCTAAAAAAAACTTTGCCCAATTAAAACCTTAACTGATCACTTAATGGGATGCAAATTAAGGAAACACTTATGCTCCCAAGTAAGATAATCAGAAACAAAACACTACAGTCCTTCACCGAACTTGATCACTGCATTTCATGTAGAAGATGGCTCATGCCATTCAGTGAGTGATCATAGTGTTGCAAACACTATGACTCAAGAGGCTATCTCTATGCAGGACAACAAGCAAGTGCTTGAGATTAAGTCAGAACCAAGCTAGTTAGAGTGTATGTTTAGTGTGCAGACATGTAAGAATGTGTAAAACTGAAGCACTCAAAAAACCTGTGAACCGAGATGGAAGATAGGGAGCAATCGCACAAATAACAACTCACTGCACAAGGATTTTTAAGGTGGTTCAGTCTGCAAACCCGCAGAACTATATCCACCCCTCACTAAACCCGGTGAGGCTTTTACCATACTGCAAATGCAGCAATGGGGACGAACCCCACACACACACACGCTGATACACAGCTTACGGGGATAAATCCCCCCCCCCCCACATACGCTGATGCACAGCTTACACGAGAAGCAAGCTCCTCATGAGGACAGGGTCCTCACGCTGTAGAAATGCAACAATGGGGACGAACCCCAAAAACAAAACACACACGCTGCAAGTGTAGCAAAACATGGGAACAAAGTCCCAAACAAACACACGGCTGTAGACCAGCCAAAATCACCTCCGGTCTCTAAACAGAGCACCAGACACACTGCTGCAACAACAACACAACACACTGAAACTTGATGCGAGTCACAAAGGAAAAACAAGAAACAAAATTGGTAAACCCCAATGTAGCTTCAGATGAAGATCTAGAAGCTTATGGCTGCAAGACTAGACTCAGATCTGAAGACTGGTCAGATCTGGCCTCTCTTCTACTTTTCAGATGAAATCTCTCAGCTTGGCTGCACTCTTTCCTTCTCTTCTTTTCAGCACCGGATTGGTCTTGACCAGGTGCTGGGCTGCGCACTCACTTCCCTTTTCTTTCTCACAAATATTCTACTAAGGCTCAGGCACTCAGCTCTCTTCTTCTCCAGGGCAGCAGCAACAACTCTTCAAGCATAGAGCTTCATATATATAGAGGGAAGGGGCAAAACGATTTTCCCTCCAAGATCCTCCCATTTGATTGGTCCAGCATATATGGGAGAGTAGTGGCAAAAATATATTTCCAGACTGCAATCTGATTCGCCCAGGGGAAAATAGAAGATTTCTTTTCTTCAGCCCTTTTTAGATCTACATTCTGATTGGCCTATGGCAAAAGGAGATCTTTGTCTGAAGCCCCCTTTTCGAGATCTGCCTTCTTATTGGCTTAGGACAGACAAGGACGGTCCTCTATCCTAGGTACTTTTCAGAGGATGCATTCTGATTGGCTCATTACAAAAAGGAGGATACCTAGAAAGGTGACCTTTCCCAAATTTGGTACTGGACAAATCTTCCTTCACAAAAAGGTGTTTTGACTGTCTTAGGATGGAGAGGACAGTTCTCTATCCTAAGACCTTTTCCCAGACCTTGAATCGTGAGTTTTTGAAGCTTGAGTCTTTAACTTGGACCCCTGTTCGAAGCCTAGTAGAGTACAGTAACGAGTTGGCCATGTGCTTCAGGTGCATTGACGTAGCAAGACCCTTGCATCGACGCAGCTTCACAGCTTCTTTGAACGCTGGCGTGCCAGACCATTGTGTGCCTCGACGTAGTGAATAGGTTGCGTCGACGCAGCCATTGAAGATGCGTTTGAAGTGGCCTCTGGGAGATGGCCCTGTGTCGACACACTGAGAAAATTGTGTCGACGCAGCTTAAGATGGTTGCCCATCTAATAGTTGCTGGGACTGAGGTTGTAGCAACCCTGATTTTTTTTGGAATTATTAGTAATTGTTGTGGGGGTTTTTATGCCGATGATCGGGTGAAGGAAGGGATACAGCGGGGGAAGGAAAATACGGGAGTTTGATGTATCTCGGGTATCCTCCTTACAGTTGTATGCCTCTCACGGCGGTACCGGGCACTCTCCTCTTACGGAAAGTCAAAAAGGGTCGAATGGCATGGAAATTTAAGGGTATGGGTTAGACGGATAGGGTGCGGGCGTGCCAGTCGATTTCTCAAAAATCACCCATGGAACCAAGGGTTGGTCGGGGAAGCGTCACCAGGACGCGACACGTGGGCTCGAGAGATCGGGCGACATGTGGAGAGAAGGGGTTCCACGGGTGCGAGTGCGCAGGCGATTGTTGGAATAGTGTACTGGACATCTTTCCGCACCGACCGCAAGCAACCGATGTTTATTTACATCGGATTGAATCCGAACACCTTTGTTCCATGCTGAAGAGAATCCTGTATATATGTCTGAAGCCGTGGGTAGAGGGCCGGGAGCATTCCGCAGCTATGGGCGTGCTTTCGACTGAGGGGTGTTTACTGGAGTTAAGATGTTAGGCACGTATGCCGAATGGTGTAGGTAGAAAGCTGGGGGCCCGAATGTGGGCGCTTGTATTCCACTGGTTTTATACTACAGGAGAGCCACGTAGGCTTTACAAATAGGCCGAGGGGGTCAAAGTACAACTGGCGCAAGCCGCGGGATAATTTCGACACGTGGGTCGGTCCCTGAGTCATTGCGTAGTGAAGCGGATATCCGCGTGTCTTACAGGAACTCCTTTACAAAGGGATTGATGCGAGCCCGACTGCCTTGGTGGCCGGGGCAGGCGTGGACTGGCACCTGGGCGAGGTCGGACATGGCTCGAGGTGAGCGGTCGGGTCTGGGTCTCGGACGGCGAGCGTCGTCATGCTGGGGAGTCGAGGTCGGCCCCGGGACTATAATTCCTGGGCCAGAGGTCCGACTAGACTCGAGTTGGTAATCCGAGTGGCCAACGACCGACTGGGGGGTGAGCAGTAGGCACGTGATTCCGTGTCTGTAGCAACCCTGGTAAATCAAAGAATAAAATCTTAAATAGATTAAAAGATTAAAACTAAAGATAAAGGCCCAACTCATATATACTTAAAGGCCCAACTCTTATACACTTAAAACATATAAGCCAAAAGTGATTAACGCCTCCGATCAAGTCGCTATTTAATTGAAGACTGTTCAAACAGGTGCTAATTCCATAATTGACGCCCCTTTGACAAGTGTCATATGAAGAATTGAAGACTGTGACAGAGGCGTCATTTTTAAATAACGCCCCAACCTTAGGCGTCATTTCCAAACAGAACCCGTTGGTGCTTGGTTCGAACAAGGATGTTATCTAGGTAAGTGTTGATTAGGGAAAGGTTGAACATGTGGATGTCTAAGTTTAATCAGGAGTCTGCGTAGGAAGTTTCAATTCTAATCAAACTCCTAGAACCCAGTAGTATTCCTTCCCTATAAATACCCCTTCCCATCGAGCCAACCTGCTAGGCTCTTTTCTTCAACAAACTGCTGTTACTCCATGCGTGAAAGGTTCTTCAACTTCTACCCTTTTTCATACTGCTGCGTTCGAAGGGCAGATGGCACCTGCCGTGGATACGAGAGGAACGTGGGTGTTCTTCATCGACTTCTTCCTATTCTTCCTGCGGATTACCTGCGCCAAGAAGGGGCCGCGGTTGCTGCGTTGTTGCTCTTCACCCTTCTGCAACTTCATACAAGGGTTGCTGTTGTTGCGTTTAATAAGAGCTGCTGCTCTTGTTATATTCCAGTAACTCTGTTTGAAACAGAGTATCGTTCTTGATTCTTCATCCTCTTCACGTTTCTATCATCTACAACTCCGAAAAGGTAGGTTTTCTCAAGTGATAAGAAAAATTTTATGGACAATTGCATGCATATAGGTTATTAGTGCTGCGACTGACTGCCATATGAATTTTCATGATTTCATCGTTCTACTGAAAATGACGCCCTAGATCAAGGCGTTGTTTTTATTTTAACGCCCGTGAAGACAGGTGTCAATTGTCTAGTTAATTAATAATGACGAATGTTCAAAATTTAATAACTATAAACCATGATGTGTTAACTAATGTATGATCCTGTTAGTGAATTCCTGCTATTTTCCTCTATCTACCCATGTCTCTAGTTTCTTGATTGGAAATACCCCAAAAGCCATGTCTGTGATTGTACCTGATCATATGACAAGTAAATGACGACCATGTCTAGGTCGTCAATTGAACAAATGCCCCTGTACGCAGGCGTCAATTAGTGATAAATCAAGAATTCCTGAAAATGTTTATAATTTCCCAGATATTGAAATAATGACATGCATCCTACCATCTTTTTGATATATGACGCCCTTGACTAGGGCGCTGTTTACGAAATTGAAACCTTAATGTAAGACGTCATTTATATAATACCTGAAATTTTAGAATGATTATAGATTTTAATATTAACAAGACCTGGATATAACGACTGCGTGAACAGTCGTCATTTACTGAATTGACGACCCTGACAAGGGCGCCAATTCATAAAATGAAGACTTAAGCCCAGACGCCAATTGACTGATTTCCCTGATTTCGTGATTTTTCTGTAACCCTTGACAATGGGTTATGTGTATAGGCACTATATTCCATTCCGTGAATATAGTCCCACATTTCACGTTATTTTATCGAATACCCACTATTTCTCGGTGATAGATGAACCCTCCGCGGGACATTCCGTTCCTCCGGATTGGTGACTTTATCATAGAGACCTCCGTAAGACTCCGCTAGCCTTGGATTCCCTCGAGACAGCCGAGCTGGTTGTATCCTCAAAACCTATGACACTACTTGATTTCCATGTCACTCTAAAGAAACATGGTACCGGCCCTCATGATATGCTATTTTGATGTCATGAGAATACTCTAAATTAATGGAATGGGAAACCATGCCATTAGTGTTCTTATGAATTAGGTGCCATACTTGTGGACCTCAATTCTATCTAGCTTATCATGTCCAAGAACGAGCGACCATCGCTATATGAGCGCTTATTCTTAATATCGTGGCACCCGGTTAGGGAGCCTATTCCACCTAGTTTTAATGCGAATCGTGGTTATACTGTTACTTTAGTAGTACGTCCTTACACATCATGATTCAATCCTTGAAATTCTTTTCCTTATGATGTACCTTAAAGTTCCTACAAGTTTAGTTCCTTTAGAATTCTTTTGTTGGCTATAACTAAAGTGGATGTCGAAACACATGACCAATGCCTGCGCATATAGGGCCCGATCTGGTCTTGGGAGGAGCACCCAAAAGTACTAGTGCCCATGGGAGTTGTAATGATCACGGTGTGACATTGTACCGAAGTGCATGACTAGCTTGATAGACATTCCACAATCTCGTACTTGACTTGACATGACATGACTTGCGTGACCCAGAAAGGGTATTTATTGTCACTTGCTTGAAATATAATAGCCAATCCTTGACATGACTTGATAAACGTACTTGCTTGAATGCCTTGATCATTATTGACATGAATTCTTGAAAGACATGTTAGTTCATTCAAATATCTCTTGGATATACATTCTCTATCGTGGTATACATCCTATCTCTTATCGTTTCACGCGAACATGCATAGCTATACTGCATTCATGTAACTTGTAATCTACTTAAAGCTAGCTAGCACTTGAGATATAATCCCTACTGAGCGTTTGCTCACCCAGTGTTTTTCCCTATTTTTCAGGTAAGTCCGATGACGAGACTCAATCGGATGGGGAAGGTCAAGAGTGAAGATATTAGAGCTACTCCATCCATCCAAGCGTCACTAGTCTTGTCTTTCCATTTTCTCGAGTCAATCATTGTACTTTTTCCTTTTATTGAGTCTTAGCACTTTCATTAAGTGGATTGTAATAAAAGTACTTTTAAGGTTGCGATTGAATAAAGGATTGGGTTACCTTTACTTTTGCGCACTCTGTCTTTGTGTTGAATACACTAACGCTCTGATTGACATGATCGATATAAACTTGTCACGCACTTCGGGTTCCTTCCGCGCTCGGGGCGTGACATTGTCGAAATTAGGCGCGGCATCATGGGGTGCGCTTCGTCACCATAAGTTGGTGTACACGGGCGGACCCGGGATGTGGGTGTACTTGCCATTGACATGGTCACCTTACATGCGACGAGGATGGACTTGATGTGAGACGGCTAAACACCGCGTGAGGGAAGTACACGTGACATACCCTTGGCATGTGTGAGCCGACTAGCATGCCAACCGCGCGCGCACTTATCTTCTCGCGTTCCCGACCCTTGCCGAAAGCCTCGGGAGTCCGAGGGTGCGACAATTAGGTTGGGGGTGTTTGTCTGTCCGTCTGGGAGTCCGCTTGTACAAGCCTTAGTGCGTTGCTCTTGTTGTTGCCCCTTGAGCTTCTAAGGGGGGGGGGAATTTATAGGAATTTGAAGGGGCGGGGGGTGGGGTTTAGGCGGACCAAGTTGAGGGTTCAACTTGGTCCAGGTAAACCCTAAGAAAAAATATATATTTTTATTATTTTATTTGTGTAATGGAGTGGGGGAGATAGGGTTTAGGCGGACCAGCCCAAGGGGCTGGTCTGGTCTTGCTAAACCCCTCTCCCAGGGGGGGTTTAGGCGGACCAGCCCCATGGGCTGGTCTGGTACGCCTAAACCCCTCTTCGGAGGGTAAAAAAACTTTTTTTTTAATTTTGGTGGGGTTTAGGCAGACCAGCCTGGGGGGGCAGGCTGGTCCGCCTAAACCCCCTCCCCCATGTTGACACCCATTTTATGACCTATGAGTTGGGTCATCTTCTTACTTATCTTTATGATGCTCCGAGTTATATGCCGTTTTTGGGCCATCTTAGTCAATTTTTGGGGCTTATTTCATGGGTCATTCTCCTTGATTGGGTCTCGCTCCTTATTTATTTTCCGTGGGTTGAAGCTTGGTGGGCTTTCAATGGTTTTGTTGCAATCTGGCACCTAGCGGTCTATAACACGGCCGTTCGACATTGCTGGCGGTCTATTCTTTGACCATTTTCTGCACATGTGCACCGACCTGATCCACTGTTGCACCGACCTGGTTTCGCTCTTGCACCGACCTGCATTGTCTCTGGCGGTCTATTGAACGGCCGTTAGATGTTGTTGGCGGTCTATCTATGAACCGCTAGATGATGTCAGAGTCCAGAGCCACCGTCTTTCCTTCCGTCTTATCCGTTGAGCTCTGGCGGTTTATCGTATGGCCGTTAGAGGCATTGTGGCACTCCTCCCCTCAGTTGCCCGTGTTTTCCCCGGATTTTCCCTTTATTTCCTGCTGTTTCTGGTTCTCTGGGTATTCTGGCGGTCGGACCTTCAGCCGTTACAAACTTAAGAGCGGTCTATTCTTAGACCGTCTCATCTCTCTGGCGCTCTCCTCTTGAGGACAAGAGCGGACTGACCCACTAATGCAAAGACCAATGGACAACAGGACTGGACAATGGACTAGACAAAACGTGCTAGGCTAAATGGGCCTAACAACAACAAAACATGTGGATGATGAAAGAATGCAACACAAAAATCACTAATGGGCTTGGACAAGCCCAAACAACACAATCAATGCAATGTAAGAGTTTTCACCCAAGTCAAACAAGTTGATATGATGGGAAATATTTTAGAAGTTTTAATAGACCTTTTAATGATTTGAATTAAGAATAATTCCCTCAAGATAGGAATCCTGTGGGAATAAGGTCCAAACTTTGGGTTGACTAAGGTTAATTTTCTCACACGTATACAAAATGCAAGCCTAAGGGGTGGAAATGTACAACCGGCCCAGCGTCAGTGTGGGAATCCACGGCTCGCAGGGACTTATGGAGGTCCCTGATGTGATCTCCTAGTTGGCCCCAAGGAATATGGAGACGAGAGGTTCACACACCAAGGTAGGAGAATGCAATCTAAAGTATGAATATATGAATGAGCCTACGTGCACCGGAGTGCATGCAAATTCTAGCCTAAAATCTAGCAATCAAATATGCACACAATGACACGAATATGCCAAACAACCAAGGAGGAGACCAGATAGCACCCATGCATGAAAATCATAGTAGAAACTACGGAAATAAACTGCATCTCGGGATGCGTACCTGTTACTGGAGTAGCGATCCATTAAGCCATTACTTACCTACCTGTATTCTTCTCGATATCTTTGTATTAAGTCTCCATTTGCCCTCATGGAGCATCATTCCAACCCCTTGTATCATTCTTCTTCCCAATATACATCCTATCCCAGCGTGGAATCCTCTTCCCATGCGGGCCCATCTTCCCGTGGTCCTTCTGATCCATCCGAGGAACATGCTAATCTCATGGCCCATCTATCATCTCTTGTTCGCCAAATGGACCCGGCCCAGACCCAACATCTTATTGCATCTCATCTTCATGGGCCTCCTTCTCTTAATGGGCCTTCTTCTCTCATTAACGGGCCCCATTCTCCTAATGGGCCTTATTTTTCTAATGGGCCTCATTCTTCTTCTCCTTATGCTATCTGCCCAATGGGTCCTTATGCTCATGCTTCTTCTAGGCCCGCATATCCTTCCACTCTTGGAATGGGCCCTTCTTCTTCTCAGCCCGGATTCTCTTATCTGGCCCATTATCATCCTGGTCCGAATTCACAACCTCTTGCTCAAGTTGGCCCGCATTACTCTCGATCTCTCCCTACCCAGGAGATGATTGCTCAAACCCAGCGTCAACTTGATGAACTCCAACACCGGATCGATCCCAAATCCTCCTTAAGTATTCCATTCGCATTTCAAGGTCTTCGACTTCCGCCATCTTCACAAATTTCCGCATATCGTCATTATGATGGAGTTGGTGACCCATATGTGCACTTGAAGGAGTTCATTTATGAGTCGGCCCAGTTTCGACATGACCAACGCTTGATGGCCTATCTATTTGGTCTGTCATTGGAAGGCCCGGCTCGGGATTGGTTCTTCTCTCTTCCGCAAGAGCAAGTTGTGAGTTTTCAAGCCATTCAAGAAAAGTTTATTCAGCAGTATCAAGACTAGGTTGGGCCCAAGTTCTCTGTTGTGGATCTGGCCCACGAGAAGATGAAGCCCGATGAGGATTTCAGTACCTTTGCCGACTGTTGGCGTCGCCTCGCCGCGCAAGTCCCGGGGCACATTCGTGAGGGAGAACAAATCAAGATGCTTATATCCAATGCAACGCCCGAGTACCGGTTCATCTTAGCCCTCAACGACATCACCTCATGGCAACAACTTTATAGCTGAGCCCGCTTCGTTCGCCAACAACTTCAAGGTTCCCTTGACCTCGAGTCACCACCATCCCCATCCACCTACACCTCGCCCTCCACAAGCTAACCCTACACTCCCATGAGTCAGCCCGCCATGAGTCAGCCTTCCGCTACATATCCTTCCATGAGCCAACCTCTCGCCTCTACATATCCGTATACTCCCACATATCAACCCTTCATGAGTCAGCCTCCCGCACCCACATACCCATATCCGCCGTCACTTCCGGTCAAGGGAACACCACACCCCGAGCAAGTAGATGCCGTCTACATACCTCCCCACTACATTCCACATATGCTATTACCGAAACCCTCCACCACTAGCCACGCACTCTTGCCTACGCAACCTCCACAACCTTCTCCACCACCTCATACCCCTCGGCATCCGCCTTACCAGAAGCAGGCTCCTTGTCCTCCATTGCCGGAGTGCTTTACCGACATTTTTACGGCTTTGATGGCCACTCACGTGTTGCAACTCCTTCAGGCTGTGCCTTGCTGACCCGCGGACGGGAATATGCTTCAGTTATGTGATTATCATTGCCAACAGGGGCATTTAGTCGAGGATTGTTCTGAGTTCCGGGGGTATGTTTATGGCCTAGAAGATAATAAGAGGATTGATTGGGCCGCCATGCATAAAGTTGTTTTAGATCTCCGTAGCAAGCAACAGCAAGAAGCGCCGCCCAAGCAGCCATCTCCATCACTGCAAGACCAGGGGCACCCCCGTGATCCTTTATCTAATGTTGCACCCACTCCGTCACCTACTCCAATACCCGCTCCATCACCGTCACCTTCTCAATCTCCTACCCCGACTCCATCACCCCCACAAACCCAAGCCTCTGCTCTGGCTAGTGCTCCCATTACCACCACATCTTCCACACCCGCTTCTATCCCCAACGCCGCTCGACGCGTTGTGTCGACACGCCGACAGTGGGCACCACGACCTCCCTCTTCACCCTCTCCACCTCCATGTCCATTACCCCCATCACCTTCATCACCATCCTCACCATCTCCATTGCCATCACCATCATCTCCGTCTCCACCACCAGTGCTTCCATCACCTCCACCATCTCCATTGTAGTGCCCCCGAATTTATGTAATAATTTCTGGATTATTTATAGAATTTTTTGGAATTTATAAAGACTAAATAGATTTATAAATGAATTATTAGATTAATAAGTCATTATAAGATCCAATTGTGTTAAATAATTAACCTAGCATATTTAAATAAAATCTAGAAGGTTTAAGGACCAAGCCCATTAAGTTTGGCCCATATTCTAGAAGGTTATTTAGCCTATTCACGTATTTTAAGGATAAATATTATTTTTATAGATAATTATATTAGATAAATGAATAAAAGAGTTTTATTAATTTGAAATTCTACACACGTGGGATGTAACGGTCTATCGTACGACCGCCACATGCACGTAACGCACCTAGACTGATGCGTTACACCCTGATAGTTCCGTGAATGAAAGAACGAGTAAAAAGATTAGAACTTTGGGATCCTATCTGCAAGAGATCAACTTAGGAGAGTTTATAACATTACTAAGGACTCTTAGGGATTAGGTTTTGGCAAATTAAGGACTCTAGAATCGATCTAATCTCAAACCCTAGCAAAAACCCTATAAATAGGACCTAGTTCGGAACTGAGCGACCCTTACTTTTGGCTCGTGAAGAATCAAGGTAAGGAGTCATAATTTCGGGTAAGTACTTTAGAAGCTTTTGTTTAGTATACTTTAGAATAATAGTTCTCCAAATTTCGTGCTAGGAGATCAAGCAACTAAGGAGATTGAAGCTTCCAAAGTTACTGGTTCGACCATAGTAACCCAGGATTCAGAGTAAAGGACCCCTGAAGATCAAGAGATTAGGACATCTAAACGAGGTAACTAGAATTTAATCTTTTAGAACTTTTTGATCACCTTAGTTTCATCTTCTTACTCTCAAAATTTCACATCTTTAGGACAAGAGGTTGGAGAGATAGAGTAGAAGGAAGTTGCTGGAAAATCGCTGGAAAAGGAGAGCTAGGGCTCGAATTTCAGACTCAAATTAGAAGCTTAAAGCCTAGTTAAGAGGTAGGTTATCTCATGATTGGCAAAAACATCTTGTTAGAGATAAAAGTCCTCTGGTTTTGATTGATTTCATACATCATAGATCATGAATTTCATGTTTTAGTAGGTCATGCATACATGAATACCCTTAACCCTAACTAAGTTGAAAAGGAACTCTCTTGTCAAATTCACTGAAAGTCTATACATACTAGTAGCTTAGCCTTCATTCTATCATGTAGAAGTTATATATGATTTCCAGACATGATGTAAGTTGAGACCTTAGATTTTTATATCTTTTCTGCTAGCAGGCGATCTGACGCATCAAGGTAAGACCGTCACAATGATATAATGGCCTTACGATAAGCCGTCACACCTTCTTTGGTGTTTGAAGTTCTCTATTGTCTCTGACGCACCATCGATGGAGCGTTACATTACTGTAATGGTCCCACGATAAGCCGTCACAATCTCTGTGACACCCCCGTTCTAGACCGTCAGAGTAACTGTAGATAGAATTGAAGAACAGTCACATTAACTTATAAATATGCCTAGTTATATAAGTTTTGACCTGTTGATATGAGTTTAAATTTATTAATTGGTTCATGATAAGTATCGCATGTTAAAAGCATCTTGAATTATTTTAAGGATATGTTAATTTCATGCCAAAGCACTATAGTTTGTATTAACTCTATGATTTTAAATGATGTATTGACGGAGTTTTATCTTGGTTTCACATTGTTACACATTCTCTCTCTATCTATAGAGTCATTTCTTTAAGTACATGGCACATATTCCGGTATGTTGTCCATTAATTCACTTTGCACTATAGGAACATTATTCTTGGACATGAGGACCTCTCTATTGGATATTCCTTCCAATGGACTAGGAAATCTTGTTGTAAGGCCTCCGTAATTCTCCGCGAGCCTGAGATTCCCACTAGGACGCCGAGTTGGTTGTACCATTAAAGCCCATTGATTAGATTACACTATCGATGTTTTTGGTTATCAGTAGTGTAACGGATCTATATTGGACCGTCAGGCACATGTAACGGCCCAATATACGACCGTCACATTCAACTGAGTCCGATTTCTTGGTTCTGGATTGACCATTGTAACGACCCAATACTGGAGCGTCACATCATGTAACGGCCCAGTGCACGACCGTCACAATACATGTATGGAAGAATTAAGTATAAACCACCCCAAATCATAGACATACCACGTAGATATTGATAGGGAATTACCTTGGGATTTGTTCATCCAGTCTACACAATAATCCTCCTTCAACCATCCAAACAAAACAACTTACCGTTTTAATGTTTCAATTTAATGACAGCCACTTGATCTTGACATCGGTCTCCATTAAAAGTCCATGTCATAGTTACACACTTAAGGTCAGTCTTCATTTATCATTTACTTTCTTGAAGGTTAATCTCTAGCTCTCATCAATCACTCAATATTTGAACTAAATCTCTTCAAACTACATGATAGCTATCACAATAGCTTAAATGCCATTCGAATCAACTAGGGAAGAGTTAGAAGAGTTTCACCCAATTTGGTCGGAGACTTTCCTTTCTCACTAACTCCTGTAAACATATCAAAGCACACATCA
Organism: Amorphophallus konjac; assembly: GCA_022559845.1. NCBI lineage: Eukaryota > Viridiplantae > Streptophyta > Magnoliopsida > Alismatales > Araceae > Amorphophallus > Amorphophallus konjac. The sequence goes on along the minus strand of CM040121.1, from coordinate 390,551,192 downwards.
GTTATCTTCATCAAATGATCTCAAAGTTGGATATCCCAGTTAGCTATTGCATTTATATTCAATCGAGCATCATTCAACCAACTAGAGCAGTTCAAAGCATTTCATATCCAAAGACCACATCTCCATTTAAATAATAAATCACACACACATGGTATTTAATCATCATCAAAATTTCTTAGCACAAGGTTGTGCACGGAGTTCAACAATCTCCCCCTTTTTGATGATGACAAATACTATGTGGAATTGACAAAATAAACTTGACAGATAAAAAGTGTTTCAAGGAAATTCAACTCACATCAAGCATTCTAGACATGAAACGATGTTAACATTCCAACCACATTAACTGAACACATAAGCCATCCTGTGGTTCATTTGATGACACATCTATGAACATTTTAACAAGGTAAATATGACCAACGATAAGTACATTCCAACCACAAATCACAAATCAAGATAACATTCAGCATCAATTATGAATCATCCATCAATCATCCATGAACTGACAACTCATAACAGTCCAAATTACATCTATGACCCATATGTCCACAAAATAACAATACTTCAACATGTCCACAAAATATCACATAACTTCAACCATGTCAACAGATAACATTTAGCATCATGAGATAAATTGTCACAAGACCGACACATAGACATAACAAAACATAAACATAACATCCACAAAAGACATAAGGCATCACATTTCATCTCCCCCTTTGTCATCAACAAAAAGGAGTGGTAAAGGGGGGAAGTCAATCAGCTTGGTCAATTGAAGTAGAGTGCCAAAGATCAAAGCCTCAAGGAGAGGCAGGAGGTGTCGGTGGGCGCCGGAGAAAATCAAATAGATCATCAAATTTGGAGTTTTGAATGCCCAGAGCAGTGTTGATGGAATCAATGGAATCGGCCATCGCAGCAAACTTCTGATGATATGTGTCATGATGAAGCTTTAGTTCCTTGACTCCCTGTGTGAGCACATCCACAGATTCCTTGACATTGTAGACTTCATCACTTAATTCATCAATTTTGGTGTGCAGTGATTTTTCCGCTGAAGATGCAAGGTGTGAGACTCTGGTTCTGCTGACAGGTTCTTCATGATCTTCACCTTCACTTTGGTCAGAACCCGCTGCTGGGGCTTTGCCTTTCTTTGACCTAAGAGTGCGAACTAGAGCACCATTTCTCAGTTCATAACCCATGTTGCTGCAGATTGATGGAATAGTGTAAATGTCAGCATCTCGAATTGGATGACTGACCTGTTTACTCAAATCAATATGCAAGGACTAAAAATTTGGGGTTAATGCTGCTCCATAAGGCAAATTTCTATTCTTGGACTTCCTACAGCTAGTTATATATTCCATCATCACTTCCGGGAAGTTAACTGGTTCTCCACTCATGATTTGAACATATAGGAATTTATGCCTATCAGTTACTTGTTCCCTTGACCTTGATCTCGGCAATAGAATAGTGGTCATCATATGATGTAAAATTCTCTAAAGAGGTGGAAATTCATTTGCATTTAACTTATGTACACATCCTTCAGCTACTACTTCATCTATCATGAGCTCATAGGCAAGCTCCTCAGAGTAAATGGCTTCCTCATAAATCATCCCTGTATCATAGGGCATATTGAGGGCTTTTCCAATCAATTGAGCAGTCAATGGAATAGGGTGCCCATCAAGTTCTGTGTAAAGTTCATCATTTTTCACTACCATGTTTCCATAAAACTGATGAACTAGGGAATGATAAACTCTTCTGTGTTCTGACATGAAGGGAATCAAATTGGGCTGCTTCTTCAACAGTTCTACTAACCTTGGCAGAGCAGTTTCGATACTTCTAAAATCAACGGCACGAGGACACAACACCTTTCGTTCAACCAGCATCTTTGTCTCAACAGCTCTTTTCTTTCTCTAAGCATGGGCTTCTTTATCTTTGTGCCGTAGCTCTGTTTGGATGCGGGCTTCTTCTCTTTCCAGCACTGATCTCTTCTTGGGTGCCATATGTGCAGCTCAGACAGCTATTAACACAAGCAGATGGTGGACGGAGATGCATCAGTGAGACCCTCGTGCAGATGGAGGGCTTCCTCTGAACAGGCTGAACTTCACGCCACAAATAGTAACTTCTCCAAAAGGATGAGCTTCGAAGGAGGGCGCCGCGACTGCTTCAAGAGGAAGAGGGGCGAAGCTCGCCGGATGGTTCTCTTGGAAGAGGTGGCATGGACGGAATGAAACGAGGACTAGAGGAAGAGTGGAGAAGAGGAGCCGTGGATGCTTGGGAAGAGGAAGGAACACCGCAGTTGCTCCAGAGTGGAGGAAGAATCGCCCGCGGGATGGAGGTGGAAGATGTTTAGGGTTGAAGGGAATGGGTTGGTGACTGGGTTTAAGAAGTAGAGAAGGGGGTTTAGGGTGGATAGTTCGATTAGGTTCAACCAAAAAGAGACCCAAGTCACCTTGGGTTCGAGCCAAGTGAGTGAATGGTGTGAGGAGTGAACCCGGCGGTCCGGTTCACAAATCGGGATCTGAAACAAATGTGTCGACCTTGTGGGTCGACACATTTTAGAGACTGTTCTGTCCTGCGAGAAAAAGAGGGACACAGGGTAAAAAGGTCGACCTTAGGGGTCGACACTTCTTCTGCACTTTGAAAGTTCAAATGAAATGAAGGGAATTGATGGCCACATGAACAACACATGATATCCACGAAATTATAAACATAAATTGGGCAATATGTGGGTTGTTCAACTGGAAAATTGATCTTGGACAAGGGAAATCAAACAACCACAATTGGATGATCAATTCAATTAAACATTCAAGCATTCATTTCTAATATCCATCACAAATCATTGAGACTGAAATATTGCAAGGAATAAAACCAGATTTGAGCAAGGCAATTTCATCCTCATGAGGTAGCATCAAACCCAAAATTGCTTACCTTGACTCCTTCATTCTGAACTGATGCGGGACGGACCACGGACTCGACTCCGAAATGATATGCGATCCTCGGACTCTAGGTGAGCTCATGATTGTCCCTTAACGAGGGAAGCGTCAGACGTGCGCGGTGGAGAAACCAGCAGTGAGCTAGGGTGGTCAACTCTCTCTTGTGCCCGGATCGGGTCACGTGACGGTATCGCTCTCTCTCGCAGCAGCGGTGATACAAAACTATAGCGAGCTAGATACCCCTACACATGCTCTCTAGCAGAGGCATAAACAAATATATATGAAGTAAGCAAAATGCCGAGTATAGGAGCGAATACGATACCTCCACGCTCTCGGCGTGGGGACGACGGACCCGGCCGAACTCGTACTCCCGGGATAGTTAATACATGAAGATTACAACAATGATTTACGGCCCACTCCACGCAGGGAGGTAAAGGGCGACACAATGGGGCCCGGGAGGACCGATTTCGGGTTGACGGGCGGCTTCTCGCGTAGCTTCGGCAGCACCCGAACTCGTGACTGTGGGGCCCACGTGCTGTCCGGAGGGGCCGTGTGGGACCCGGTGGCACCGCTGTAGTGGGGAATGCCCGGATGAGCACTCGCTTGGATGGAGACGAGCTGGTTCACCGGTCGAAGGCCGGGCGGCTCCGATCGGCACCGGTCGGAATAACCGGCCACGGATCTGTCGGTTCTGTTTTTAGGCGCGCGCTCCGGCGAGAACGGACGCTGCGATCAGCCCCGATGTCGGATCGACACGAAACTGGCGCCGTTGGAAAGCTAACTCGAAATACTTCAATCTAGGACCAGAGAGAAAAAATGGAGTGCTCCAGATTTGGCCTTGACCGAATTTCCAAACTGCTGTTGTATAGTGGCCGAAATCTCAGATCAGCAGAGGAGTTGTCTGAGAACTGCTGATGACCGATGGGTAGACATCCGAATCTGAAGTTGTGTTCTTCAGCAAAGTTGTAGGAAATCAAGAGAGGAAACCAGGACTAATTTTAGATCTGGAAAATATGGTGGTCTGGATTTTCTAGAGAGTTTACACTGTACTGTGGTCGGATCTGGACTGATGCAGATAGAACTGTAGATGAGTTGGAACAGGAATTTCTAAAAATATGAAACGAACTTTATAAATTCCATGAAAATTTGGAGAGGTAGAGGAGGGCGGACAGAACTCCCAATAAATATGGGGGCTCCAAGAAAAATCAAAAGCTGGCCGGGAAATGGAAAACTCAGGGAAACTATCACTGTAGATAGAGATCTGGCAGAACTAGAATGACAGTTTGAACGAAAATTGAAAAATATCAAATGAAGGAATTTTGATTTGAAATTTTTTTTGTGAAGATAAAGGTTCGAGAGGTGAACCACTCCTGAAAATTTCAGCTCCAGAGGAGGTGGGAGGTGGGAGCAGAAATTCGGAAAAGTTACCTCTATCCTGGATGGACAGAACACCAAAGACGGCTTCACGGCGGCGCGATGGCGGCACGAACGGCGGCGGCGGCGGCACCGATGAACTCAGAGATTGAGGGGGAGGAGATATCACTCTAGAATGGGGGTTGGGGATGAAGAAACCAGAGGGAGAGAGAGGTGAGGTCGAAATTCACTCAAGGGGGGCTCTTGCACAATGCTTTTTCTCATTTCATTAATTCTAGAATAATAGAAATACATGACTTATATAATAAATAAAAAAAGACCATGAATACCCTTAGATCTAGGATCTGGAGGGGTATTTAAGGGACTTCATATTTGATCTAAATAAAATAAAAAAATGAAATTCTTAATTAATTCTAATGGGGGGACAAGGTAGGTGAGGTAGGTAGCCTACCTTTGAATTTTTAATCCACTTGTCTCCCATGTGATCAATTGACATTCAAACCTTCTAGATGGCCACCTAGGATGGTTTGACCAGCCCCACATGGCCTAGATGGACCAATGGGAAAGGGCTGTGGGCCCCCTAACTGGACCTACTACACAATTACATAAAAACCCACACAATCTAAGGGAATGACGCATTGGCTTACAAAGCTTTACAATTGCGCATATACTTTCCCATGGATATAAAAATAAACTAAAGGACATAAATACAAAATAAAATGTACATGCTCGGCGTCGATTCCCATCAACTCTCCCCAGGTGGGAGGAACTCGACCCCGTCGAGTAGGGGTATGGATGGTCGCGTACTCCGGCGGACCTGTCACCGTGCCAAGTAACGCGGGTATGCTCCACTCCAAGTGATCGTCACCTGCTCATTCCATATATACTCGATATGCACGAACTGCTATGGCTAAAGGTGGACACTCCGGGTGGGGCACTCTCAAAATGGGAGGAGGTGGCTCGAAGACTCACTAGGAATCACCGCTGGGTCCCTGTAGGTGACTGATCCGGGTATAGAGGTAGAACCGATCCCATACTCATCGAGCGAGTCCACTCGCCTCTTACTCATAAGAGATCGACAACGAGCTTACACAAGACACATGCAGACTCACCATGCACTAACACACATATGCAAACCACACAAATAAGAAAACGGACTCATGCATGACTCTAGACAAATCTATGGTTAGTCCGACCCGTACATGGGTGACGGCGGACCAGGACACCCGAATGTGTGCCATGCATGCATTTGACGTAACCGGAGATGGGTGGGATGGGGAACATCCAAACGTCCAAGTATGACCCAGTCATGTATGGATGGCCCTTTGGATTTGGGGAACTTGAGAGGGCTAGAAGACTCGGATGTGGAAGAGCCGAGTGTGGGTGTATCGAGGATGGGTTTGGTGGGTATAGATGGCCCGACCTGTGGGAAAGGGGTGTGAAAGTGGACTTCCCCGATAAGGTATGAAGGAAGTGATGGGTCACGGGGCCCACTAGAGTAGGGGTCAAATGGGTCAAAGAATATGTGACCCCTTGGTCCCTCCGTTACAAAGTCCCATGTTTGAAATTCATGAAGGTGATGGTCACCTCCATCCCTCGTGGTAAATGGGACCGTGTATAAGAGATATGACTCCTCCCTCGGAAGAAAAGTAATGAAGTCGGGCTCGTCCGGTAGCGGGAGAAGTAGAAGAACCTCCGTGGTAACACAACCCATGGTACATACGGAGGTAATGGACCCTATGGCCGGATGGGTGAAGCTACGACTAGTGGGTTGGTCGAAGCCTCGGGCCAATAAATGTGTAAATGTCAACTGCCGGTCTAACCCTTTAAGAAGGTCGTCCAATGTGTCCACATAGTGACTAGACCGGAAGGTGGTGTGAAATGAGTTGCTTGACACTAGAGGTAGTGTGGGGTCCATAGATGGGAAGGGAGGTGGGACCAAGCCATCCTTGAGCCAACGAAGAAGCGGCTCGACTATGTATAGCGTTTCCGTAAGAAACACGGGTGGATCGGGCTTTGGTAGCTCCAAAGAAGAAGGTTCCGAATAGAGCTCGGAAGGAGAGGGTGGCAGCATTGGATCTCTCATGGGGGATGAAGGAGGGGCCTCCATGATGTGGAGAGGGCTTGGGGATGCCAGAGGTGGGGCAGGATTAAGACTACCGGCTATGACCTCCTTGGGTTTGGGTAGGAGTCCGCCCATATGAGCACGTGTCCGATCCATCCTATCCAACCGGTCCGTAAACATTTTTAAGATTTCGGCAAAGGTGCGGGTTGGAGTAAGGGCCTCGTGGTGGACTTGCTCATCGTCTCTAGACCTGAGTGTGGACCTAGGTTTGGCTATAGGCGGGACCTCTTGCTTCCGGCTAGGACCCATTTGCTTTGAAGCGCTTGGGTAGGATTGGTTGGCGGTGAATGGATGGGGTTGGTTGGAGGTGTGGCCCACTTGATTGGGAGTGCTTTGGTGGGCTTGGGTGGAGGTGAAGGGGCGGGGTTGGTTGATGGTGACCGGGCTGGGTTGGTAGACCTTTCTAAGCTCGCCCTTCATCTCATGCCACGACTCGATGGGCCGTTGCATCTTAACCTCCCTCATGCATTCTATACTCTCCCATTTCCAGGCGGCTTCGTGGACAAGCCTCTTTTGGGCAAAGCTGGCTTGCATGGCATCGGACATAGTGTAGCACTCAAAATACGTGTCCATGGCGGCTTCCCACTTGAGGTAGTCGCTCGGGACCTTGGAGCCTTGAAAGTCCGAGTCTTCGGGCCGATGGAAGTGGATGGGAAGGTTGCCAAGCCCACGGGTGTCGTACCGCCAGAGGTACGGCCTAGGCGACTTGGAGTCCATTGGACACCGGGGAACTATAAGATGGACATGCAAACACGTGGAGACAAGACAAACCAACTAGATAATGGACTAAACATGACTCTAAATGACAATGCAAGTTGGAATGCTGACTCGACTACCAACCTAGACACAACCAAGACTCGGTACGTGGCGGAGATAAGCGATCCGAAGATCACTCGCGCAAGTGTGCGGCCTTCCCGATAGGCGTAGCCTAACGTTCGGACAACACCTTTTGATATACCAAGTAAAGGAATGTATGCGACCCAAAAAGACACTTTTTTTTATTTTAAAACAATGATGACCCTAAACATGACTTAGACAATGACTAATGACTAGATGTAAATGACACTTTTTTTTGACACCCTAGACTCAACCATTCTCTGATACCAAATTGATGCGGGACGGACCACGGACTCGACTCCGAAATGATATGCGATCCTCGGACTCTAGGTGAGCTCGCGATTGTCCCTTAACGAGGGAAGCGTCGGACGTGCGCGGTTGAGAAACCGGCAGTGAGCTAGGGTGGTCAACTCTCTCTTGTGCCCGGATCGGGTCACGGGACGGTATCGCTCTCTTTCGCAGCAGCGGTGATACAAAACTATAGCGAGCTAGATACCCCTACACATGCTCTCTAACAGCGGCATAAACAAATATATATGAAGTAAGTAAAATGCCGAGTATAGGAGCGAATACGATACCTCCACGCTCTCGGCGTGGGGACAACGGACCCGGCCGAACTCGTACTCCCGGGACAGTTAATACATGAAGATTATATCAATGATTTACGGCCCACTCCCCGCAGGGAGGTAAAGGGTGACACAATGGGGCCCGGGAGGACCGATTTCGGGTTGAAGGGCAGCTTCTCGCGTAGCTTCGGCAGCACCCGAACTCGTGACTGTGGGGCCTACATGCTATCCGAAGGGGCCGTGTGGGACCCGGTGGCACCGCTGTAGTGGGGAATGCCCGGATGAGCACTCCCTTGGATGGAGACGCGCTGGTTCGCCGGTCGGAGGCCGGGCGGCTCCGATCGGCACCGGTCGGAATAACTGGCCACAGATCTGCCGGTTCTGTTTTCAGGCGCGCGCTCTGGCGAGAACGGACGCTGCGATCAGCCCAATGTCAGATCGACACGAAACTAGCACCGTTGGAAAGCTAACTCGAAATACTTCAATCTAGGACTAGAGAGAAAAAATGGAGTGCTCCAGATCTAGCCTAGACCGAATTTCCAAGCTGCTGTTGTACAGTGGTCGAAATCTCAGATCAGCAGAGGAGTTGTCTGAGAACTGCCATTGACCGATGGGTAGACATCCGAATCTGAAGTTGTGTTCTTCAGCAAAGTTGTAGGAAATCAAGAGAGGAAACCAGGACTAATTTTAGATCTGGAAAATATGGTGGTCTGGATTTTCTAGAGAGTTTACACTGTATTGTGGTCGGATCTGGACTGATGCAGATAGAACTGTAGATGAGTTGGAACAAGAATTTCTAAAAATATGAAACGAACTTTCTAAATTCCACGAAAATTTGGAGAGGTAGAAGAGGGCGGACAGAACTCCCAGTAAAATTGGGGGCTCCAAGAAAAATCAAAAGGTGGTCGGGAAATAGAAAACTCAGGGAAACTATCACTGTAGACAGAGATCTGGCAGAACTAGAATGCCAGTTTGAACGAAAATTGAAAAATATCAAATGAAGGAATTTTGATTTGAAATTTTTTGTGAAGATAAAGGTTCGAGAGGTGAACCACTCCTGAAAATTTCAGCTCCAGAGGAGGTGGGAGGTGGGAGTAGAAATTCGGAGAAGTTGCCTCTGTCCTGGATGGACAGAACACCGAAGACGACTTCGCGGCGGCGCGATGGCGGCACGAACGGCGGCGGCGGCGGCACCAATGAACTCAGAGATTGAGGGGGAGGAGATATCACTCTAGAATGGGGGTTGGGGATGAAGAAACTAGAGGGAGAGAGAGGGGAGGTCGAAATTCACTCAAGGGGGGCTCTTGCACAATACTTTTTCTCATTCCATTAATTCTAGAATAATAGAAATACACGACTTATATAATAAATAAAAAAAGACCATGAATACCCTTAGATCTAGGATCTGGAGGGGCATTTAAGGGACTTCATATTTGATCCAAATAAAATAAAAAAAATGAAATTCCTAATTAATTTTAATGGGAGGACAATGTAGGTGAGGTAGGTAGCATACCTTTGAATTTTTAATCCACTTGTCTCCCATGTGGTCAATTGACATTCAAACCTTCTAGATGGCCACCTAGGATGGTTTGACCAGCCTCACATGGCCTAGATGGACCAATGGGAAAGGGCTGTGGGCCCCCTAGTTGGACCTACTACACAATTGCACAAAAACCCACACAATCCAAGGGAATGACGCATTGGCTTACAAAGCCTTACAATTGTGCATATACTTTCCCATGAATATAAAAATAAACTAAAGGACATAAATGTAAAATAAAATGTACATGCTCGGCGTCGATTCCCATCATGAACAGTGCAATGAGCTCATGATTAAGGCATGTTAGAGTTACCCAATGCAACTTACTAGCTCTGTGCATTACAAATCATTGTCAGTGCAATGTGGGACGAAGTCCGAGCAATGAACACAATATCAGTGCAGTAACTTAACACACAAGACAGTTCAACCAGAGTTTGTATTCCATTCACCCATTACAATTTCTAGTCAATTACATAAGAGTAAATTTAATCAACTCAGTCCTACTGTCAAACTTTCATGGTTTTCTCTTCAGCAAGCCTCATTTTAGAAGAAATTCAAGGAATATGAGTAGGATATGCAGATTCAAAGTGAGTTGTGTACTCCAATTGTGGGGGTTCAACAATCAAGTTCTTATTATGCATTTTAAGCATGCAGGCAGACAAGCAAGCATACTTAGGTATAAGATCAAGCATGAAGGTCCCTTAGGGACAGGTATAAGAAGAATGCAATTGATTTGAGCAATTAGACCATGAACCATATTAACAATGTTGTGCTTACAAAAAGTTATACTGCATAGCCACTGAAAATCGACTAATTCATGAAATACATTCAAACAATCAAGCTCAGATTCAACATGTGAACAATGAGGAATGACTTTCAAAGCAATATGGATAATCACATGTTCTAAGGAACACTACCAAGAATCTCTCCTCCATACAGTTCAATTCATAGTGCTTGGCTTTTGGTAGCTTCGCACAGTCCCATACAATTTTGTATATATATATTTTAAATACTCCCATACAATTATGTATATATATTTTAAATAGCAATATGACTAACCTTTTGACACGAGGCATGCCCTTTGTCTCAGGGGAAATTACCGGTTACTCGGTATCGTCATTTATGATAATGTGGATAAGACACTTTCCGATGCGAGTTTCCTCCTTTATTTCAGGGGGGATTCCCGATGTACTTGATGTCAAATCACACTTATTCAATTTTTTGGTGGGACTGATAGCTTTTTCCTCACGAGTCACTAGTCTTTAATGTAGGGGTTTAAGAATCGTTAAAAGTGTTGAGTGGAATAACAGAGATCCTTATTGAATGAAGTCAGTTGTATCAAAGTTCCATATGAAGTGAGTGATTGAACAGATAGTAGTAGATGAATTAGTCTATTCAAGGTTTTGTCTCCCCCTAAGTGTATGCACGGTTGAAAACCAAAATGTCCTTGTTAAAATATGTCATGAGGCATTCATGCCTGGATCAATGCAAATTTATTTAACAAGGTTGTTCGGTCGTAGAAGAGTTCAAAAAGTAACGGATGTATATGATATACACTCAAGCATGTCAAAATGGTGTATTCAAGCGAGTTGATTACCGGTACGTGACGGAGAACGTAGGTCCGAAGTCCATACTCACGCATAATGAAAGCTTCTAGGTGGACTTAATCCACCTTTCCACTGACGTCATTTTATATACCGGTGAATCATGGCATTTATGCACACGAATATGAAGTATATGCAAGTCTGTGCATCAAGGTGACAGATGACTGAATTTTATTTGTATTAGCAAGTGTGCAAAAAGATGTGATATATATAAGATGTAAAGTGTGTGTGCTCTATGTGTAAAGTTCAACTTTTATTCACAAAAAGTGACGAGTGTAACTATAGAAGATTCTGTGAACAATTGTAAAAGATTGTTATTCACACGTGGAAGTAAGAGTGGAATGTATTACCACACTAGCTCATCAAATTTCTTGCCTTGGAGGATTTTTATTCTATTGACAGCTTCTTCCATCACAAGGCATCCCTGCAAAATAAGATTGTCATTTTGAGGTTTTGGGAACCCAAGCCATCTTGGGTCCCTGACGGTTAGCTGCACCATGACTGGTAGCTTTCCACATTTTCCTTACATTCAGATTGTCAAGGTGCAATAAAGAGCAATCATCCATAAGATGTCCCACATGACCACGGTAATGACAATACACACGTTGATTCAATTTCTTTGGTTGAACATAAGCATTGGGCTTTTGTGCATGTCTGGGGGATCTATGATTTTTAGTATGAAATTTGGGTTTCACATTTAACAACCAACAATTTTTCATAGTATGACCCATTTTCCCATAATGAAAGCTTTCAACTTTCTTTTTCTGATGAACTTGAAATTTACTATCATGCATCCTACAAGCATTCAAATCATCCTATTTCATCAAACTACAGTCATGCATTAAATGTCCAAGCTCACCACAATAGTGACATGATGCATTGTTTTGTTTTGAAGCTTGGTGTTCCACATTGGATTTCTTTGCATGCATATTAGGCTTTTGTTTGACAGGGGTAGGAATGTTTGATGTACTGGAGGGGCAGGAAGCATGCACAAAGGAGGTCTTGATTTTCAAATTAAAGGCTTCCTTTTTGTTAGGATTGTATCCTAGACCTTCCCGTTGGAAGTTCACCTTTGTTCCAAGAAGTTTGTTCAATTTCTCCTCCCCACTTACTGATGGGATGTAGCAATGGTGCGTGTAGGATTCAGAGGGGGGGGGTGAATGAATCCCTTCAAAAAATTTGACCGAATAGATATCAATTAATCCAAACTCAAGGGCCTGATTAAGTCAGATCATAGACTCGAATGACTGATGTGCACCAGTAAACTTGAAAGTAAAACGAAACTGATCGAGCCTAGTTATGCATCTATCGATTCACAAGAGACAATCAGACCACATAGAACACAAGGAATTTTTTAGATGGCTCAGTCTGCAGCCTGTAGACCTACGTCCATCCCTCACTCCAAACCGTGTGAGGCTTCTTGCTGCCTAACAGCTTGAAACCGCTACGTAATACAGCTTGCATCCGCTGAGCCTCATAACTTGCTTACAAACAGCTGAGCAACACAGCTTGCTACCCAGAGGATCCCTCCTCTGACCGCTGAGGATTACAGCTTAACCTCTGCTGCCACACAGCTTGAACAGAAAAATTAAGATAAGAAATAAAAGCGGTGGAAACAGCTACTGAAGGCTGACATAGAAATCCGATGAAAATAGCTCACGCAGGAGCAAACTAGACTGGATTTGATCCAAGTACCAGTGGACAAACTTATCAGAGACTCTTCTCACGAACTCCCTCTTTCTCTATCTCTTTTCCTTTTTCCACAAGCTCTCTATATCTTTCTCCTTCTTTTCTGCTCTCTGGACTGGGCTGTGAAAACCTGCTTCTGCTTTTTTTTCTCTTCTTTCGATATCTTCTTCTACCTTCGATCTGCAACTTCTTAAATTCTCTTATTGGGCGTGTGGAGGAAGAACTTTTGCCCATATGCTTCCAGAAGGCTCTCAACCACGTGTCACCATCTGAGCGTTGTAGCCTTCCACGTGACATTCTTTTAGAGGACGATCTGCCTTGGATCACGTGCCCCTCCTCGGAAAGAAAACTCTGTCAGAGACACAAGACATTAGTCAAACACTTAGCACAGTTTGCACAGACGTAATGAGAAAGTAAGCATAACCTGCATTGAGTAGATGTATGTAAGTCAACCATTGCACTAACTTAGTACTAGGTGATCAGCGGTTTGCACCGGCCTCAGGGATGGTAGAGGCATGAATTGCACTGAGTTGATATAAGGAAAAAAATGGGAGATGAGCCGACATATGAATGTGTATGACACCATATGCACAGAAGACATGTACTGTCTTATAAAGTGTCTAGAACAGAGGATGCACCGACTCTAAAAATGTGTAGGACAGAAAGTGCACCGAGTTGGATTTGCGGTCCAAGCAAGAGTTGCACCGAGATGTCGGGTAAAGATGAGCAGAACAAAAGCTTGCACCGAGATTTAGATCTCTTGTCCAAGTGAAAACTTGCGCCGAGATGATGAAGAGGAATACACGGACAAAGAAAGATGCAAGATAGAGCTTACACCGAGTCAAGAAATCCCGTCCAAATCAGAAATTGCACCGAGATGGCGATATCCTATCTAAGTGAAACCTTGCACCGAGATGGAGATATCCTATCTAAGTGAAACATTGCACCGAGATGGAGATATCCTATCTAAGTGAAAGCCTGCACCGAGATGGCAGAGAAGAATGCACTGACACTAAATGACAAAACTAAGCAGTGCGTGCTGGACAAGAATTGCACGGACCTGAAAACTTGCACCGACCCCAAGAGGTGTGATGCAAAGGCAAGATATGCACGGACCTAAATGCGCATGCTTCATTGAACTACACTGACCCTTTTATGTATGAGACAAGTAATGCACCGAGGGAGAAGCGGAACGACAGTGTGTGTGTGTGAACATAAACTTGCACCGAGGCAAGCACTTATGCGAGAAATGCAGAACAAAGCTAGACTAGCACCGAGCTAGATCTCTAGCAGGACACCACATGCACTGACTATGATTTCTCTTATGAAATAACATGCACCAAGTGAACCAAACATAGCAGATAGAATTGAAGGATTTAAACACCTTAATCTAAACATGATTCATAGAAAGTCATTATCAAAACTAGGGTTCCAACAATCTCTCCCTTTTTGATTATGATAACTATGAGTCATGTATGATTAAACCAAAAAAAATATTCAGTACTCAGCATTCAAACAAGTGTGCAACCGAACAAAAAAAAACAACTATGCAACATGTAAGAACAAGAAAATGCTTCTGTGTGTACTAAGAAAGCAAACATTAGTGTTTGAATGTACATCTCTTTTCACAAAAAGAAAGGTATTAGAAGTAGCACGTCTTCCCCTTTGACAGTAGCAAAAGTGAGGTCTTCTTTGCAGCATATACCTAGCAGCTACCCAGCAAAAAAAACATCAGGTCTTCTTCATACATGAGGTCTTCTATATACATGAGGTCTTCTAACATCATGTCTTCTTCATACATGAGGTCTTCTTCTCCCCCTTTGTCATTATCAAAAAAAATGGAGAATTGGTAGAAACAAGTGACCTCGGTAGCTCCCCATGTCTCTTGGAGGATATGTTGAACTTGAGCCAGAGAAGGGAGGTCTGTTTAACAAAGAGGTATGAAGATCTCTAATGGAGTCTACCAGTTTATCAAGTTTATGATGCACAATGTTCCCCAGCCTTTCCACTAGAGAGGTGGTTGACTCTCGTTTGTTGAAAACTTGTTTAACGGTCTCTGACAATGTCTGCAAATTAGACTGGACAACTTCAAACTTTGTGATGATTTCTGGCTGACTGGTCGCTATCTTGTTTACTGTGCCCTTTAACAGTTCAAACTCAATTTTCAGATCAAAGGTATGGCTAAGAATTTTACCCATATTGCTGAATATGGAGATTTGGGTATCTTGAATTTTGCTGACCATGTCACCCACTCGAGTGCTGATACTCATAAGAGATTCTAAAATCTCTCGTATTGCTTCATCAGTATTTCGTTTAGCAGTTAAAAACTCTATTCCTTGAACTTTCATAATCTTTTCCAGATGTTTCAGTCGGCCCTCTACTCTGTCTATTTGAACAGTCTGGAACAAAAACTATTTGTTCATCAAGTCATTTTGATTGAGTACAATCTCTGTCAACTTAGATAGCATTTGAGCAAGATTAGATTCATCATTTGTTCCATGTGTACTAGAGTGGAAGCACTAGAATCTGGCAACTCAGTGAAGTACTCATGATGCTGTTCAGGGGGTGGAGAAGGTGGTATGCCAAGACTAATCAATTCTCCAAGGTGTGGACCATATTCAGGAGCCTGAGAGAAAGACATTCTTGCATACATTCTATTGTGAGGGGCAGGTCCGATGACATAGTCTTGTGATACTTCTTCTTTAGCAGATCTTTGAGCTCCTCGTTGTTCAACTTCTTGATCATTGACCACAGATTCGGCAATTTCTTCATAAATCACTTCAGCAGCTTCTTTCATAACCTCGTCGACCAATTTAGCCATTTCCCCTTCATCTGGGATAGCTTCCTTTTCTCTGTCACTAGGTTCTTCTATTGAAGCCTCTTTCTGCGCCGGCTCTGCTTGATTAGTGACTAGTCTTTCCTGAGACTGATGTCCAAATTCATTAAATATCTCATGGATATGTTGATCTAATTCCTGAATAATGTCCTCATCCTGAACATCCTGCTCAATTGTTTCATGGATCTGAGGTACCTCAAGTGCTGTAGCTGCAGTTGGATCCAGTTGTAGTTCTTGCTCATCAGAACCTTCAGCTGCTTGTACTTGAGCTGGAGGTTGATCCTCCTTCTGATGAACAGATTCCAAGGGTGACTGAGCTGACTAACTTTCACTTTGAATTAACTTAAGAATGTGAGTTTCCTTGGATGAGGCTTGAGCGGGTTGTTCAGACACTGATCCATCCTGGGTTTCTGTATCTCTTTCCAAAGGAGTATCCTTTGCAGCAGGAGTACTCGTTCATTTAGTTCCTTTCTTCCTCATGAAGGTATTAATGAAACCCATGTTGTAGATGTTTATCTTGAGAATTGATGACACAACTTCACCATCTAGGGAGATGTTTTCCTCTTTAAAGATTGTATTTAAAGGAGGAGCAAAAGGAAAATATCTTCTTGACTCCTTACTGGTTCCTATGACCTGAATCATTACATGCGGCAGATAGACTCTAATTTTTTTCAGTAAATAGTACAGAATAAACCGTTGAGAATCTGTCAGTCTACCCCTTCCTCCTACTTGTGGAGTAATCATAGAGGTGAGGATGTGATGGAGTAGTCTCTTGGGTGCAGAAAATTTGTTGGTGTTGTAATGACCGAGCTTAGTCTGTTGCTTGTCATGGATGTTTCTAGGTAAATCAGTGATGAGGGCAAAAGCATCATGTAAATTAAATGTAAACCCTCCTTCGACCTCTCCATCTACAGGAACTCTTAGAGTCCTGTGAAGAGACTGCCTAGATAGCTCTATCACTTTTCCTTTGACCAGAGAGGAAACGGTGAAATTAGCATCATCGTACCTCAAGTTGCTATAGAATTATGCTACCAGATTAGGGCAATACACCCTATGCATGCTTAAAAACTCTTTCCATTGTTGGAACCCAAACAGCTCAAGCACCCAGGGAACTCGGAAACCATCTCTTGATCAGTAAAGTCAATATACCGAGAGGGTATAATCTTCCTGGCTTCCAATACTAGCAGAGGTTTCTCTGTAGGCCTTGTAGACGTATCTCCCTTCCTCGTGGTAGAAGCTGCTTTCTTCTGCCTTTTCATCCCTTGAGGTTGTACTGCAGCCACCGTGGACATAGCATCTTCTGGCTGCGGCTGCTCCACTGCTTTCCTCTTCCCTTTGCTCACGGCTGACGAAGTAGACATGGCGGCAGCAGGGATGGAGGAGAGATGAAATGTGGAGACAGAGGGGGTGCACTGGGAGGAGAGAAAGGTTGGAGAAGCGAAGGGTTGCTGGTTGTGCACACGCGAAGGAGCCACGGAGCGGGAGGATGCTTCAGCTTCGAAAGAAAGGGTAAGATGGTAAAGTAGATAGGGTTTTGTATATAGAGGAATACTTCCAACTATACCAATCTTCAATAGATAATACCCAAAATACCCTTAACTTAAAATAAGGTGCCTTTCTTCGTAGAGAAGCAATTTACGGAATATGAGATTATATCTCACAGGGTAATTCTTCACAAGATATCTTTATGAAATGAAGTCAATGAAAATAAAATAGCTTAATCAAGGAAACAACTCAGACAGAGAAGTCATTAATCTTACTATTTCCTTTCATTAGCCGAAATCTGATTGAAAAACCCAGTTTTATATTTTTCTTAAGTCTGTAGAAATTAACTGAGAGAACTATTGGGTCAACCACATTATATTTCATTACTCCTCTCCTCCTTTTTTTTTATTTATTTAAAAAACTTTTATTGAGTATTCCAGTATAGCTGCACCTTTTTACACAAGGAGACATGTCGATCAAACACCGGAATCCCTGGTTACTCAGTGCAATTAACTTTCACACTTCATATGTTGAACAAAGTTAGCATTAATTATCATGACATAACCTCTGAATTTCTTTGAAACAGATGGCCAGTTTCTCAAACGTCATGCCATTGCTCTGCCAAAATTTCTTTCATTATTTTATATCATGGCCTATTCCCAGTTCTTTTATCAGAAAAATCTCTTTAACAAGACGTAAAAAAACATATAAACATTAGGTTTCCAATAGATTGGCTAATTACTAATGATTTTCAAATATCATACCCTCTACAGAGAAGTTTCCAATTTGGACTGTTTCAAAATCATTGAGAAATCGCTCATTGTAATTTGTGAGAACTATTCGCATAAGATTTAATGTTCATACACTGTAAATTACATCTCAATTTGATCAGCAAGATGTTTTTGGTTCAGAGTGATCTGGGCATTTATTTATTGAAGAGGGTAAAGGTGACAGCATTTATATATACTACTCCCCCTTACTAGGACAACCAGAAATATTTAGAAGACAGAGAATGATAGGAGAGATAGACCAATGACAAGGTGAGGAGGATGAATGCCATATGTGAGCAAGGTAAGAGCATTTCCAAAAGCCACAACTTAAACGGCTAATAGCCCACCAGCACATCTCTTAGTAAATTAATCATCATTCAGTCTTCAGACAAACTTCTCATTCAAACTTAAGCTCACACCAATGACAGAGTCCGCAACAGAATTTTCAAATTCATTAGACACCACAAGATGACTCCCATTAGAGCAAAGCATAGCCTCTCAAGATTTTAAACATCCACAAGGTAGCATCTAGCTTATTGAACCAGAACCAGTGACACTCCACTAGAAGAGATATCAGCTCACAACATACCAAATACATTGAGCTCAGCAGCAGAAGAGATACCAAATCTCATGTTCTCTTTTTCAGAAGGGTATACCTCTAATGACCAACTGCCTTAGATAGACTAAACTCCCCCTTTGAGTGAGCAGAGATTTCCATCAAACATTATTTTTTTTAAATTTCACAGAAATGCTACTCTAAATGTTGACATTGTGTTAAACTGCATGCAAGATTCCTAATCATTCAACATGATCAATTTCAGAATGAGATTCACTATCTAGCATTCATCACAAGTTAGCATCCTCCTAACAGCATGAATTAATTACATGACATTGATCACAGTAGAAGGATAGAGATCATGCAGGCAGTTGTAACTTAAAAGGAAACATATGTAAACTAGAGAAGAAATTAGATTCAACTAACCTTTGTTTGCCTTGGTTTTATTTTTCCTTTATTTTCCTTCTTCAAGACACACCTGCAAAGTAAGATCAACCTGTAAATTTGGGGACCCAAAGACTATTGGGTCTTATTAGTTGAGTGACACCTCTAGCAGGTGCACTCCATGGTTTCCAAGTTTTTCTATTATCAAATTCTAAATCATGGCATTTATTCATAATATGACCCATTCTCCCACAATAATAACAGTGAATAGCAGAATTCAAATGTTTCTTGACAGAATAAACATTGAATCTTTGAGGGTGGACTTTCGTTAAGATGGTTCTGCCATGGAGATTGTTACCTCTTTTTGCATGCCAGCATTCAAATTTACCACATTTAAATTCATGGTGGCCAATTCTTCCATAAGCAAAATTTTTACTACCAAAAATATTTTTATTTACAGGGGAGTTTCCAAATTTTGAATTGACTGTCTTTCTTTGAGCATGCCAGCAATGGGCTCCAATATGGCCTGACTTCCCACAGTGGTAACAGTGAATTTTCTTCTTCTGAACTGCATGGTGTGTGTTTTGAGTTTTTCCATCATGAAATTTCTTGGAGGCCAGCTCATCTAGCTTCATTGTTCTACACTCATGTATTTTATGATCAGTTTTTCCACAATAATGACATGAAAAGGTTTTTGTGTTTGCATGTGACTGAATGGGGAAGCTTTCTCTAACATGCACTTGTTCAAGATAATTTTTAGAGACAAGAGAAACTTTAACAACATCAGATGAAAATTTAGTTTTATGTTTGCTTTCACTCTTTTTCTGTTTTCCTCCATTTTTTGAATTTTTTCTTTGTTCTTCACTTCTCTTCGCCGAGAACTGAAATACATATGAAGTGGAAGGTTTTTCTTGTTCTGAACTTTTTAACGAAAATAGTTTTCAATTTATTTCCATCAACCTTCTTCATTACTGGACTGTAACCCAGTCCCTCTTTCTGAAAATTTACATTAGCTCCAAGCAGCTTGTTCAAATTGTCTTTTCCCTTAACAAACTTTGACAGTGAATTGTTTAGATCTTGAATTTCAGTTTGCAAGGAAATAATGTAGTCTTCACAGGAAATGACTTGAGTATGCAAACGATCATTTAGACTTTTCAGAGTCTCATTCTCCTGCGTTAATTTCAATTCTATATCCACTTCTTTTTCTTCCAAGACTGATTTTCCTCTTTCAAATGCTAACCATTTTTCAGAGAGAACAATATTCAGAACCATCATTTTTTTATTTTGACCTTTTAGATAACCATTTTCTTCGAGCAATTTGTCTTGGCACTCATCAATTTCCTTTTTCTGTTCAAGCAATGAATCATTTTCTTCTTTCAAGGATTTGATTAGATTTTTATGCATATTATCATCAGAATCAAGATCTTCAATCAATTCCTTTAAGGCACATTCATTACACGAATTTTCATTTTCAGAGGCTTTATCATTAAGACTTTCATTTTCAGATTTCAATCTGTCTATTTCAGATCTCTCCTTTTTCATGTCTGATTTCAAATTTTCATTTTCAGCTTTCAAGCGAGTAACTTCAGAAATCTTTTCTTTTCTAAGTTATTTCTTTTCAAACTTGACTCTATCATATTTATTCAATAAATGCTCATTCACGGAGAGTAAATCATCATAACTAAGATTCTCAGCTTCAGAATTTACCTGGGAGGATGATTCCTCGTACTGATCTCTGACCATCAAACATATTTCCTCATCTCCACAAGATCTTCCCAATATTTTGTTGATGATTTCCACTGCGCTCCTGCATTCATTAACACATTGAAAGCAATTAGAGCCTATTGCCCTTTTTGTTAGATTTAAAGCCTTTTGATTTTCTTCAGATTTCAGTCTGTCTGAGGATCTCCATTGAGATTTGTCCTCTGGAACTTCATATGGACTGTGATCTATGAGTACCCATAAGTCAGAATTCAAATGTATCACATAGTCTCTGAAACGACCGTACCAGCCATAGAAATCCGAACCAGTGTATACAGGAATTTCAGCCATAAGAGCAAGACAAAACAGATAGAGCAAATCAAATCGCACCAAAACCAAATCAAGGAACGATTCTGCAGGTTGTTAGACCTTTTGTGCAGAAACCTGCTCTGATACCAATTGATGGGATGTAGCAATGGTGCGTGTAGGATTCAGAGGGGGGGGGGTGAATGAATCCCTCCAAAAAATTTGACCGAATAGATATCAATTAATCCAAACTCACGGGCCTGATTAAGTCTGATCATAGACTCGAATGACTGATGTGCACCAGTAAACTTGAAAGCCAAACGAAGCTGATCTAGCCTAGTTATGCATCTATCGATTCACAAGAGACAATCAGACCACATAGAACATAATGAATTTTTTAGATGGTTCAGTCTGTAGCCTGCAGACCTACGTCCATCCCTCACTCCAAACCGAGTGAGGCTTCCTGCTACCTAACAGCTTGAAACCGTTGCGCAATACAGCTTGCGTCCGCTGAGCCTCACAGCTTGCTTACAAATAGCTGAGCAACACAGCTTGCTACCCAGAGGATCCCTCCTCTGACCGTTGAGGATTACAGCTTAACCTCTGCTGCCACACAGCTTGAACAGAAAAATTAAGATAAGAAATAAAAGCGGTGGAAACAGCTACTGAAGGCTGACAATGAAATCTAATGAAAATAGCTCACACAGGAGCAAACTGGACTGGATTTGATCCAAGTACCAGTGGACAGACTTATCAGAGACTCTTCTCAAGAACTCCCTCTTTCTCTATCTCTTTTCCTTTTTCCACAAGCTCTCTATATCTTTCTCCTTCTTTTCTGCTCTCTGGACTGGGCTATGAAAACCTGCTTATGCTTTTTTTCTTCTCTTCTTTCGATATCTTCTTCTGCCTTCGATCTGCAACTTCTTATATTCTCTTATTGGGCGGGTGGAGGAAGAACTCCCGCCCATATGCTTCCAGAAGGCTCTCAGCCACGTGTCACCATCTGAGCGTTGTCGCCTTCCACGTGGCATTATTTTAGAGGATGATCCGCCTTGGATCATGTGCCCCTCCTCAGAAAGAAAACTCTGTCAGAGACACAAGACATTAGTCAAACACTTAGCACAGTTTGCACAGACGTAATGAGAAAGTAAGCATAACCTGCATTGATTAGATGTACGTAAGTCAACCATTCACTGACTTAGTACTAGGTGATCAGTGGTTTGCACCGGCCTCAGGGATGGTAGAGGCATGAATTGCACTGAGTTGATATAAGGAAAAAAATGGGAGATTCACCGACATATGAATGCGTATGACACCATATGCACAGAAGACATGTACTGTCTTATAAAGTGTCTAGAATAGAGGATGCACCGACTCTAAAAATGTGTAGGACAAAAAATGCACCGAGTTGGATTTGCGGTCCAAGCAAGAGTTGCACCGAGATGTCGGGTAAAGATGAGCAGAACAAAAGCTTGCACCGAGATGTAGATATCTTGTCCAAGTGAAAACTTGCACCGAGATGATGAAGAGGAATACACGGAGAAAGAAAGATGCAAGACAGAGCTTGCACCGAGTCAAGAAATCCCGTCCAAATCAGAACTTGCACTGAGATGGCAATATCCTATCTAAGTGAAACCTTGCACCGAGATGGAGATATCCTATCTAGTGAAACCTTGCACCAAGATGGAGATATCCTATCTAAGTGAAAGCCTGCACCGAGATGGCGGAGAAGAATGCACTGACACTAAATGACAAAACTAAACAGTGCGTGCTGGACAAGAATTGCACGGACCTGAAAACTTGCACTGACCCCAAGAGGTGTGATGCAAAGGCAAGATATACACGGACCTAAATGCGCATGCTTCATTGAAATACACTGACCCTTTTATGTATGAGACATGTAATGCACCGAGGGAGAAGCGGAACGGCAGTGTGTGTGTGTGAACAGAAACTTGCACCGAGGCAAGCACTTATGCGAGAAATGCAGAACAAAGCTAGACTAGCACCGAGCTAGATCTCGAGCAGGACACCACATGCACTGACTATGATTTCTCTTATGAAATAACATGCACCAAGTGAACCAAACATAGCAGATAGAATTGAAGGATTTAAACACCTTAATCTAAACATGATTCATAGAAAGTCATTATCAAAACTAGGGTTCCAACACTTACAAATTTACCCAATGACTTGTTCAAGTCAACAATTTCATTTTGAAGTGAAGCAATTTGAAGTTCACAAGATAGAATTTCATTTTCATAGGAAATGACTTTCTCATTCAGAGTGGAGTTTATGGTTGATAGGATCGATGCGGTGGATTCAGAGGGGGGGTGAATGAATCCCACCCTTAAAAACTCTTGCCCAATTAAAACTTCCTGATACAAACTGAAAACCAATGAGCAGTTGTGGAAATAACAGATTCACTAGGTCAACTAAGATGCTTACATATGAACAGATTAGTGACTTAGGATCAATACCAAGGGACTCACAAAGCAGTTATCGAACAGACAGTGTGCATGAACTTAAACCTGATAAGGAATTAAACACGTTCATGACTGTAGGTTGAAATCGAGTCTAGCATACATAGAGAAGTGATTAAGTAATCAAGGTGACTCTCACAGGACCAGTAACAGATGATTGATATGCAATCAAATTCCCTACTAGATAGAAGATCCAAATCGGCCTATGCAAACATCTAGCGAAAATAGAAATGAACATTCAAACCACAGTGCACAAAGGGGTTTTTAGGTGGTTCGGTCCTCCAGACCTACGTCGACCCCTCACTCCAAACCGGAGTGAGGCTTCCACTAGTAAAAGCTCGAACCGCAGACTCAGTCTACAAACAGGTGCTGCCTAACAGCTTGACCAGGGGAACAACCTCCCCTCTTCCTCCAGACCGGAGGGAAACCACTAGTGACTACCCGTCACTAGCAACCAGAGACCGAGGACTCTCTTCCTCCACCCAGGAGGGAACCCACAAGCGACACCAGTCACTTGCAACCGGAGATTAAAATCTCCCTTCTCCTGAACCAATAGGAGGAACCCCGACCTCTCTACAGAGTATCGGAAAAACAAAAACCAAGGAAGTGTAAAGTAAAAAAAAAGAGACGAAAAATACAGCAATCAGAAAGCTGTAAAAGATGATAGCACAAATGTGGCTCTCAACGGAGCTGACTGACCTGGATTTGATCCACGGTCCAGCAGGAGCAGATCTTCAAGCAACTTCCCTTCTTCTCCTCTAACTCTCTATCTCTATCTCTATCTCTCTTCTTCTCTGCTGCACTTCTCTTCTTCTCTCGATCTCTGCTCTCAAAGGATCTCTCTCTCTTTCTTCTTCTTCTTCTCTCTTTCTCTTTTTCTTTTTCTGGATCGTGCAAACTCTGTCTCTGCTTCTACTTCGATCACGATCAGTTTTCTACAGATGAAGAAGCTTCATATATATAGCAGATGACAGCTAGGGCGTGTGGTCTCCATGATTCTCGCCTAGAGGCCTCAGTCCACGTGGCAGCATTTCAGCACAGTGGTTCCACGTATCACGATCAGGGCCATCTTCTATTCTAGGATCACGTGCATCATCAGCTTGAATCAACCTGAAAGAAGAGAAGAATGGATGCATCGAGTTAGTTCAAGCTTTGAACCAAAGGATGATGTACAAACTTGTTTTGAACAATGCACAAATGCATATAGGAGAGTATGTACATTGACGATGAGTGCACAGGCATGCTGTCAAGCAATGTACAGACTTGATGAGAAAGATGCATGAACAAGCCATAGCGAATGTATAGACTTACTAAGTCAACAAGGCAACCGTGTACAGACTTTAAAATAAAGACTGTACAGACTCTAGTTGATGCCATCCGAAGCATGAATAGACTTAGAATGCATGGAAGGGATTGTATAGACTTTGTCTGCGTGCATGCTGTGTATGTAAAGATGCTGAACTACAGCATGTATAGACTTGCAACCTAGCACTTAAGAACCAATGCGATGAATGTATTGAGTTGCTTAAACTAACGCATGGAACAAGTCTGTATAGACTTGCTTAACTGACCCACTGACAACACAGCACATGCATGAACAAGTCACACAAATTGTACAGACTTATGTATGCATGATACAATGTATAGACTTGTGTTCGTGCAACACAAAGGCTGTACAGACTTCGTGTGTGTGCTACAGGACAATGTATAGACTTGTGTGTGCAGGGCAGACAATGTATAGACTTGGAAAGCTTGAACACGAACAGGCTGCAATGTATAGACTTTGAACGTGTTTAATGCAGCGATGTATAGACTTGATAGATGATGCATGAACAAGCCACCAATCGAGTGTACAGACTTGCTGTAATGAACGATGCCCAACTGCATAGTGTATGGACTTGAATGCATGAGACGCTGAGTGAGACTGACCGATGTACAGACTTTGAAAGACGATGCATGCACAAGCCAACGATGTACAGACTTTGCCAATGTACAGACTTGAATGCTTCATGCACAAAGACGCTAAGTGAGACACTAGAATGTACAGACTTGCTTGTGCAGTGATGTATGGACTTAGTGTGCAATATGCAAACGATGCACAACCATAGCTCATGAATGTATAGACTTTGTGAGCAAGAGACAAGGCTGACAGATGTATAGACTTGCTAAATGATGCACATCCATAGCGGCAATGTATAGACTTAGAAGAGATGCACGAGCAGGCGACAATGTGTAGACTTGATGCACGAACTGTACACAATGAACATGGATGTATAGACTTGTCCAATGTACAGACTTAGTCTCAAGATGATGCAATGTATAGACTTTGTATGATGCATGCACAGGACGCAACGTGAGACGCAACATGAGACGCTGTGTAATGCATCGAGGCAGTGTATAGACTTTGAGTGTGTGTGAGACAATGTATAGACTTGATGCGGCTTCAAAGCAACCATGTGCAGACTTTAAAGTGAAGAACGTACAGACTTGGACAAAACGTGAAGCACACGGTGCATGGACTAGGAATGTACATACTTTACGTTTATGCAGCAACATGAGTTAAGCATGAATGCACCGAGGTCATATGACAGATGAACACAGATTTGAGAGTAGACAGAGCATTACCTGATCTGACTGTGCACTGATCTTACCTGTCACTGGTTGACTTTTGACTTGAGTTGACTTCTTGACTTGTGAGTCATCTTTAAACCTGTTCTGACAGTTTCTCATAATACATCAGGATTATATCATCAAGGATGTACATGTAAACATAATGAGACATAAAATTGTCATCGTCAAAACCCCAGAACCACAGGGGACACAACAATCTCCCTCTTTTTGATGATGGCAATATTATGAGTCATTGCAATGGATTCACCTGAACATTCACAATAGAATAGCTCTTTCAGAAATGAGCATGTAATGCACCATGTATGCAACAACTGACAGGAGTTACAGTTGATGATGCAAATGATGACTCACAAAAGTTTCTCCCCCTTTGACAACATCAAAAAGAATGGAATGATCATTGACTGTTGAAGGAGATGATATAGGAGCTATTATGTAAGTAAAAGACTCCCTCTCAATGAATGAAACAACTCAGAGTTCTCCCCCTTAAACAATGGACAGAAGAAATGGACATGAAGGATGCTGACAAGATCTCCCCCTTTATGAATTACAATGCAGCATGATTCATATGACAGGGAAGCTCCCCCTGAATAGATGGAGTCTTATGAGGTGGATGAGAAGGAGACCACAGGGGCATGTAGATTTGACAAAGGTTGCACAATCAATTGAAGTAGATCGCAGATAGTCAGACGAAACACAGTCAAATACTGAGATCAAATGAGAGCAGAAGAACTAAGCATAGTCAGAATGTTATCAAAAGTAGTGAAAGTTAAACACATTTAGCAAGATTTTCGAAGAGTATACCAATTTCATAAATCTAACGAATTTTCCAGCGAGTCTCCCATTATAAAGATTTATGAATAAACTTTATTGAACTCCATGGTTTAAAGATGATGTATACCAGGTTCGTCAAAAAGTTCTGTACTCATATCTAAAATCAAGATTTAATAACAAATGAACCAAAAACTCATATGTACATCTTGATTAATCTCCCTCCATCTTACTCAAATCAATTTCAATGACTTCTTTAAGAAATACACTCTTAAGTATTGAGTTTAAACATGCATGAAACCATTTGATCATATCAAGGGTTATAACAGATTATCCTTTGCATTTTTTTTCAAATATTACAATTTGTTCAACAAGAATTTTCATGCAACAAATTTCAAGAGCACTCAAGTTCAGTGCACACCTTGTAACTAGAGGATATACGTTGATCAGACGCCAATATCCCTCAGCACTTAGTGTGACTAACAGTCATGCTTTATAATTAACAGAGTTGACTGTTCACCTCATGACATGTCTTTTCTCATTTCTTTGACGAGTGAGACATGTTTCTCAGTGTGTCAGCCATTGCTCTGCCTATTTTTCAATTAATTTTAGGCAGAGTTAACTAAGACACCTCATGACACAGTCCTTTGGACATGTGTTTCTCAGTGATCAAAGTCATTGCTCATGCAAGATTCAATAGATTTGACCCTTAGACATTTTCAGGAAGTTCAGATGTTTAAAAACAATACAGATTTCTTGTATTTCATCCAAATAAAGTCATGATTTTCATATTTTTAGATTATAGAAGATTTAACAAGACTTAACATGAAACAGTTGGTTAAGGTTTATTAAAGTTGATTCAGATATTTTTCAGGACATTTATAGCCAACCTAACCGAATACATTAAATGTAAACCATTTTGATCTTTCTGATGTTCATAAATCTGTATAATAGAAGATTCCTTATTGAAGTAGTTATTCAGATTTATAAGCAAGGTATACAATTTGAGATCTTCTCAATTGCAGCTATATCAAGAAAGCTTTCAGAAACAGCCAA
Organism: Amorphophallus konjac; assembly: GCA_022559845.1. Taxonomy (NCBI): domain Eukaryota; kingdom Viridiplantae; phylum Streptophyta; class Magnoliopsida; order Alismatales; family Araceae; genus Amorphophallus; species Amorphophallus konjac. The sequence goes on along the minus strand of CM040121.1, from coordinate 390,523,557 downwards.
AGTATCAATGATACCAATTGATGGTATATGACGCAGGAAGAGCATAGGCTGATGAATGAGTGATAATGTGGCTGTTCAGGAGGAATATCGGTTGAACGAGTGACCACTTCAGGTCAACCGAGTTGGTCAGTAAAGAAACAGATGAATAGCCAATCAATCAGAATTTATTAGGACACAAGAAGCCGAATATGCATGAAACACTCCCCCTATCTAGATGCCATGATTGAAGTTAAATTCTGACTAGTGAAATGGTTGACTCCCTCTAACTAAATGCATTGAATCAACATATATGTCATGAAGACAGTGCATGGGACTTTATGTACGGGATGTCATGAACTATGCTTATGAATGCATCGGGGGCATATGTAGTCCTATCAGATTTTCCGTGACTGTATGTCAAATGCATGTATATGCAATTCTCATATATGCACACACAGCACAACGCATAAACAAGTAAGCCCATGAAACTCAATGCAAGTGTCAAAACAAATAAAGGAGCATGTATGCATGAATCATGATATGCAGTTAAAAAATATGACAATTATGCATGGACAAATCAAACAAGATATGCAATGAATTTCAGAACAGGAAATGCAGAGAATTTACCTGAAAGGGGTTTTATCAACTTGCGTGCCTTGGTTTATTTACCCCTCTCTACTCCTCAGCCCTAAGGCACACCTGCAACAAACACATCATTTTGATGCAACAGGTACCCAAGAGACCTTGGGTCCTGGATTAACAGTGACACCTTTGGCAGGTGTTCTAAGCAAATTTTTAGCTTGATGCTCATCAAATTTTATCAGAGAATAACCATCCATTAAATGTCCAGATTTACCATAATGATAGCAAAATGCAGCAGATTTCAGATTTGACTTATGCACATTCTTATTAGCATGAATTTTATGTGCATATGCATGAAAATTTTTGTTAACAGAATTAAAATTCTGTTTACCAAAACCAGTCTTGCTTTGGTATCCTGCCAGCCAACAGGTTGCAGCCCTGTGACCTGGCTTTCCACATTCAAAACATAGAGAAGAACTCATTCTATTAAAATTCTCATAAAATGCATATCTTTTTGCAGGGATTTTAGCTGGTTTGGAGTTAAGTGTTCTCCTCTTAGCATGCCAACAATTTGCAACAATGTGGCCCAATTTACCACAATGAAAGCAATGGAGTTTTCTTTTAGGAGTTGCATGATATTTAGCATGGAGTTGTTTGTCATGCATTCCTACAGCAGCTAGATCATCTTTTTCCATCAACCTGCACTCATGCATCAGATGATCAAATTTGTGACAGTAATGACATTTTATTCTTCTGTTTTGATCATGAGAATGTTTCTTCGTTTTAGAGTTCCTAGCATGAATTCTATCAGATTTCTGATCATCTTTTCTCATGACAGAACAATCATGCATCTCATGGCCGAGTTTACCACAGTAAAAACATTCAGTATTCCTTCTGTGAACAATTGGGAATTTTTCAGCCTTAGACTTGTTTGTATGAAATTTATTATTCTTCTTCAATGTTTTCATTTTCACATTCTTCTTCTATTTTTGAATCTTCTGATCATCAAACTGTTTTGAAGAAGGTGTAGAAGTGCTAGCTAAGTTTGAGCTACTCACAAATGTTGCGTATAGTTTGTTCCTTACAGCCTGCTTAATTTGAGAATTGCACCCTTTCTCTTCACTCAATTTGGTGACTTCCACATTCAAAGAAGCTTTCATTTTTTCTTTACCTTTGACAAACTTTAACATGGAATGGTTCAATTCAGTTACCTCAGATTGCAGAGAAGAAATTTTGAGTTCTGAATTAGTCAAGTCTTCCTCACATGAGATAATTTGTCTCTGCATGGCATCATTCAAATTTTTAACAATTTCTAGTTCTTGTTTCAGTTTCAATTCATTCTCAAATTGAATTTCCTTATCAGTAGATTTTTCTTTCTTGACAGCCAGAAGCCTCTCTGATATAACAATATTTAAGACCATGAGTTTCTTATTTTGTTCTTTTAGATCTTTATTCTCCTCAATCAACTCATTTTTGTCATCAGATTTCAGCTTTTTATTCAGCTCGTCTTCAGTCTGTTCTAGCTGTATTTTTCTATTTGATAACTCTTCATTTTCGGCTCTAAGAGAGTTAATTAATTCTTCTTTCAATTTCAATTCAGATTTTAGATTTTCATTTGCAGCCTTTAGACTTGTGATTTCAGCATTTTTCTCATTTCTTAATTTTCTCTTTTGACTTAATTCTTTCATATTTATCCAGTAGATGCTCATGCATGGCAACCAAATCATCATAGCTAATATCTTCGGTCTCAGAATTTACCTGGGATGGAGACTTATCGTCAGTCTGATCCCTTCGATCAGCCATCATACAAACTCCAACTTGTTCCTTATAGATGGTGTTTATTTTGTCCATTATCTCCTTCTCAGACTTGCATCCTGCAACAAATGGAAACCTTTCAATATTAACTAAGTTTCTCAGAATGTTAAAGACAGTAGCATTCTCACTGTCTTTTATCCTATCCTTTCTAGACCATATGGTCTTATCATGAGATAATTGGTGTGGGCCTTTTGAAACCAAACTCCATAGATTAGGGTTAATGGAATTTATATAAACGCATAGGCCGCCAACCCAATTACTAAAATTAGAACCATCAAACGCAAATGGACAAGCCATTAAGACAGATAGCAAATAAATTCAACGCACAAAGCAATCGAATAGACTCAGATCAATGAGCTAGAAAGCAATATCAGAAGAGTGCACCGCACTGGAATAGTAAGACACGAAATCAAATCAGTAGGATCCTCTGCAGATCGTTGGATCTGGAAGTCAGAGACCGCTCTGATACCAATTGATAGGATCGGTGCGGTGGATTCAGAGGAGGGGTGAATGAATCCCACCCTTAAAAACCCTTGCCCAATTAAAACTTCCTGATACAAACTGAAAACCAATGAGCAGTTGCGGAAATAACAGATTCACTAGGTCAACTAAGATGCTTACAAATGAACAGATTAGTGACTTAGGATCAATACCAAGGGACTCACAAAGCAATTATCGAACAGACAGTGTGCATGAACTTAAACCTGATAAGGAATTAAACACATTCATGACTGTAGGTTGAAATCGAGTCTAGCATACATAGAGCAGTGATTAAGTAATCAAGGTGACGCTCACAGGACCAGTAACAGATGATTGATATGCAATCAAATTCTCTGCTAGATAGAAGATCCAAATCGGCCTATGCAAACATCTAGCGAAAATAGAAATGAACATTCAAACCACAATGCACAAAGGGGTTTTTAGGTGGTTCGGTCTTCCAGACCTACGTCCAACCCTCACTCCAAACCGGAGTGAGGCTTCCACTAGCAAAAGCTAGAACCGCAGACTCAGTCTGCAAACAGGTGCTGCCTAACAGCTTGACCATGGGAACAACCTCCCCTCTTCTTCCAGACCGGAGGAAAACCACTAGTGACTACCCATCACTAGCAACAAGAGACCGAGGTCTCTCTTCCTCCACCCAGGAGGGAACCCACAAGCGACACCAGTCACTTGCAACCGGAGATTAAAATCTCCCTTCTCCTGAACCAACAGGAGGAACCCCAACCTCTCTACAGAGTATCGGAAAAACAAAAACCAAGGAAGTGTAAAGTAAAAAAAAAGAGACGAAAAATACAACAATCAGAAAGCTGTAAAAGATGATAGCACAAATGTGGCTCTCAATGGAGCTGACTGGCCTGGATTTGATCCACGGTCCAGCAGGAGCAGATCTTCAAGCAACTTCCCTTCTTCTCTAACTCTCTATCTCTCTCTCTATCTCTTTTCTTCTCTGCTGCACTTCTCTTCTTCTCTCGATCTCTGCTCTCAAAGGATCTCTCTCTCTTTCTTCTTATTCTTCTCTCTTTCTCTTTTTCTTTTTCTGGATCATGCAGACTCTGTTCTGCTTCTACTTCGATCACGATCAGTCTTCTACAGATGAAGAAGCTTCATATATATAGCAGATGACAGCTAGGGCGTGTGGTCTCCATGATTCCCGCCCAGAGGCCTCTGTCCACGTGGCAGCATTTCAGCACAGTGGTTCCACGTGTCACGATCAGGGCCATCTTCTATTCTTGGATCACGTGCATCATCAGCTTGAATCAACCTGAAAGAAGAGAAGAATGGATGCATCGAGTTAGTTCAAGCTTTGAACCAAAGGACGATGTACAGACTTGTTTTGAACAATGCACAAATGCATATAGAAGAGTATGTACATTGACGATGAGTGCACAGGTATGCTGTCAAGCAATGTACAGACTTGATGGGAAAGATGCATGAACAAGCCATAGCAAATGTATAGACTTACTAAGTTAACAAGGCAACCGTGTACAGACTTTAAAATAAAGACTGTACAAACTCTAGTTGATGCCATCCGAAGCATGAATAGACTTAGAATGCATGGAAGGGATTGTACAGACTTTGTCTGCGTGCATATTGTGTATGTAAAGATGCTGAACTACAACATGTATAGACTTGCAACCTAGCACTTAAGAACCAATGCGATGAATGTATTGAGTTGCTTAAACTAACGCATGGAACAAGTATGTATAGACTTGCTTAACTGACCCACTGACAACACAGCACATGCATGAACAAGCCACACAAATTGTACAGACTTATGTATGCATGAGACAATGTATAGACTTGTGTTCGTGCAACACAAAGGCTGTACAGACTTCGTGTGTGTGCTACAGGACAATGTATAGACTTGTGTGTGCAGGGCAGACAATGTATAGACTTGGAAAGCTTGAACACGAACATGCTACAATGTATAGACTTTGAACGTGTTTAATGCAGCGATGTATAGACTTGATAGATGATGCATGAACAAGCCACCAATCGAGTGTACAGACTTGCTGTAATGAACGATGCCCAACTGCATAGTGTATGGACTTGAATGCATGAGACGCTGAGTGAGATAGACCGATGTACAGACTTTGAAAGATGATGCATGCACAAGCCAACGATGTACAGACTTTGCCAATGTACAGACTTGAATGCTCCATGCATAAAGACGCTAAGTGAGACGCTAGAATGTACAGACTTGCTTGTGCAGTGATGTATGGACTTAGTGTGCAATATGCAAACGATGCACAGCCATAGCTCATGAATGTATAGACTTTGCGAGCAGGAGACAAGGCTGACGGATGTATAGACTTGCTAAATGATGCACAGCCATAGCGGCAATGTATAGACTTAGAAGAGATGCACGAGCAGGCGACAATGTGTAGACTTGATGCACGAACTGTGCACAATGAACACGGATGTATAGACTTGTCTAATGTACAGACTTAGTCTCAAGACGATGCAATGTATAGACTGTCACGCCCCGAGAGCGGAAGATACCCGGAGACGCATGGCGAGTTTTTATCAATCATGTTAATCAGAGTATTAGTGTATTCGACACCAAAATCAGAGATGCGTAAAAGTAAAGATAACCCAATCCTTTATTCCTTCATAAGAATATGTCTATTACAAACCTTTGGAGTACTAACGAAAATAAAGGGAAAAATACAAGGTTGACTCAAGAAAATATGAAAAAGACTAGATAACACGGAAGAAGCTCTATCTCTTTCACTCTTGATTTTTCCCATCCGTTTGAGTTCCCTCATCGTCGGACTTACCTGAAAAGTAGGGAAAACACTAAGTGAGCGAACACTCAGTAGGAAATTATATCTCAAGAACTAGCAAGGGGTTTAAGTGATTACATCTTTCATGAATGCACTATAGCTATACATGTTCGCATAAAACGACAAGATAGAGAGAGTGCATAACAATAAGATAGCGACGAGAACTAGTCATGAACTTTCAAGAACTTATATCAAAAGATATCAAGATATTCAAGTAAGTGTATTCATCATGTCATATTGGAATTTGGCTATTTTGTTTCAAGTCAAGCAAGTATACAATTACCCTTCCTCGGGCCACGCAAGTCATGTAATATCAAGTCAAGTACAAGTACAAGATTTGTGGAATGTTCAATCAAGCTAGTCATGTACTTCGGTATAATGCCAATACCGTGATCAATCAACTCCCATGGGCACAAGTACTTTCGGGTGCTCCTCCCAAGACCAGATCGGGCCCTATATGCGCAGGCATTAATCATGTATTTTAACATCCACTTTTGTGTATAGCCAATATGGAATTTCAAGAATAAAGCTTGTAGATACGTAGGATAACTTGGATAGAATAGAGTCCAAAAATATGACACTTGACATAGAATGACGATAATAATGCTACAATCACGATTATCGATAAAACTAGGTGGAATTAGTTCCCTAACTTGGGTACCATGACAAACAAGTATGGACACTCTTTATATAGAATTGAGGTCCACATGAACAGCACATCAATGGCAAGACGTCCTCATTCTTAATATAGAATTGAGGTCCACAAGAACATCATGTTGAATATAGAATTGGGGTTTACAAGAACATCATAACAATGTTGATATAGAGTTGGGGTTTACAAGAACATCATGACAATGTTGATATAGAATTGGGGTTTACAAGAACAGCATCAAATGGCATGATAACCTCATCCCATTAAGAGAATTCTCATGATACACACTTTGCATAAACATGAGGGCCGGTATACCATGTTTCTTTAGAGTGACATGGCAAAATAGTGTAATGGGTTTTTATGGTACAACCAGCTCAGTCGGCCTTGAGAGAATCCAAGGCTGCGAGGAGACTTACGGAGGTCTCTATGACTAACTCGCTAGTCCAAAGGAACGGAATGTCCAATGGAGAGCTTGTATGTCAATGAGAATTGAGAGGGTAATGCGATAAATCGTCGTAGAAACGTGGGACTATACTCACGGAGTGGAGATATAGTGCCGATATAGAAATATAGATATATATAAAACCCTTCGGTTGACAGTAACCAGTATAAAACAGTAATACAGAAAATAGCGACTTACGCTAAGTCATTAATTATCCAATTAACGCCTTACTCATGGGCGTTTATTTACAATTTGACGACTTATACATTAGTCGTCCCTTCAATATTTCTATTCTACAGGAAATCAATATTCTGGAATTTTAACAAAAACGCGCCCTGGACAGGGGCGTTACTTGTCAAGAAGCGCCCTGGTATGGGGCGTCAGTTCAATAAGAGACGACCTTGTGCAGGTCGTTAATTCAACAATTTATCAATTTTTAGATAATACAATTTCAGGAAACAATTTCATGGTCAGGACAAGAAAAATAGCAGGATTCGATAGGTATGATCATGCATTAATTTAGATTCATGGTTTCATAGTTATAGAATTTTAAACATGGATAATTATCAATTATATGAAATTGACGACTCCTGGGTAGGGCGTCAAAACAAGAATTAGCGCCCTTGTCTGGGTCGCTTCTTTAAAATCACTCAGAAAACATTTGGAAACGCAGTAAAACTATATGCATGAGATCATGGATGAGTTTATTTCATAATTTATACTAGTTTGGGCTACGTTCTTGAGAAAACCTACCTTATGAAGATCTGGAAGAAGGAACGTGAAGGCTTCTGATAGAAAATGATGCTCTGTTTCAAACAGAGCCTCCTGAACTTCTAATAGTAACTAGAGTAGCACCCACAAGATGGTTGCTTCCGAACTTAATCATCGGCGGCCCACCGAAGAGGATGTAGTGACGACAAGAGTTGCTGAGAAGAGGATAAGACTCTTTTCTATGATATCTTCTTTACGGGTTTTGGAAGAAGATGCAGACGAAGAGGATGATGATGAAGACTCCGCGATCTTCTCTTTGACAAGAGAGGTACTACCTACCGTAGACTTCCTACATAAGATGAAGACGTTAGTTTCCTTCATCATTCATAACTAAAGGAAAAGAAAAGAGGAAGAACACTACCTGTTCTTCACGTATGACAGCAACAATCCACAGAACGCCAAATAGCATTCTGGGTCGAGCCGTAGGATATTTATAGAGTTATTAGGAACCCTAATAGAGTTAGAGTTGTATTGGAAGTAATACTTCCATGATAGAGTCCTTACTATATTCTACTAACTCGTACTAATCCATAAACTTTCCCTGGATAATGTTCTGGTTCGAACGGAACACAAACGGAATTAGCGTCTTAAGTGAGGGCGTCGAATTTTAAATTGACGCCTTGTCGAGCGTCGTTACTTATGTAAACGCGTCCATGTAGAGGGCGTTTCATTTCCTTTCCTTAATTTTATTTTTCCCGTCGTTTGAAATTTGACGCCCTATTGTCTAGGCGTCCCTTTTAAATTAACGCCTTATACAGAGGCGTTTCCTTTTGATTCAGCGCCTTGATATAAGGCGTTATTTTCCTCTTGATCAATGATTTACTCATTTAGGCTCTTTGTCATCTATTTACTTATCTTTTATTTTTAATTTGATTTATTTAAAAATCTTATTTTTATTAGGGTTGCTACACCCTCCCCCACTTAAAAAGAATTTGGTCCCCAAATTCAATAGTATATATAAGTGGAGAGTGTAGAGTATATACCTTAAAATAATTCTGGAAATCGCTTCCTCATCTATTCCTCGGTCTCCCATGTAGCTTCATGTTCGGAGTTCTTATTCCATTGTACCTTAAGCATGGGAATAACCTTATTCCTTAGGGTACGTACTTCACGATCTAGTATCTTTATAGGCTTCTGCTCATATGTGAGATCCTTCTGGATCACTAAGTCTCTATGTTCAATAATATGTGATGGATCGTGTACATACTTCTTCAACATAGATATGTAGAACACATTATGAACATCAGACAATTGAGGAGGCAATGCGATGCGATAAGCAACCTCGCCAACTCTTTCCAATATCTCAAAAGGTCCGATGAATCTTGGTGTAAGCTTGCCTTTAACACCAAATCTCCGTATGCCACGTCCAGGCGATATCTTGAGAAATACATGATCTCCAACTTGGAATTCAAGATCTCTCCTTCTTGTATCGGCATAAGCCTTTTGCCTAGACTGAGCAACTTGCAGTCTTTCTCTAATCATTTGTATTCTTTCAGTGGTAAACCTTACCATGTCTGGACCTAGCAGTTGTTTCTCTCCAACTTCATCCCAGCATAAGGGTGATCGGCAACTCCTTCCGTATAAAGCTTCGAAAGGTGCCATTTGTATACTTGTCTGGTAGCTATTATTGTATGCAAATTCCACCAACGGCAAGTGATCATGCCAGCTTCCATCAAAATCAATGATGCAAGCTCTGAGCATATCTTCAACCACCTGATTAATTCTCTCGGTCTGACCATCCGTTTGAGGATGAAAAGCTGTACTAAAGTTAAGCCTTGTTCCCAACGAATGTTGTAGTCCCTTCCAAAAATGAGAAGTAAAACGGGGATCTCTGTCAGACACGATTGAAACATGAATACCATGTAATCTGACTATTTCCTTGATGTATAATGCAGCCAAAACATCAACTGACCATCGGCTCTTTATTGGCAAGAAATGCGCCGATTTAGTCAATCGGTCAATAATAACCCATATTCCATCATGTCCTCCTTTTGATTTAGATAAACCCATAATGAAATCCATACTAATATTCTCCCACTTCCATTTGGGAATATCTAGAGGATGTAATTTTCCAGCAGGCTTTTGGTGTTCCGCCTTGACCTGTTGGCAAGTGAGACAGCGTGATACATAGTCTGCTATTTCCCTTTTCATGTTGGGCCACCAAAAATTCCTCTTCACATCTTGGTACATTTTGGTTGATCCTGGATGAATTGTGTACCTTCATCTAAGATCTTCTTCTTTAACTCGGGACAATCCGGTATGCAAGTTCTATTCCTGAACATTAATCTTCCTTCACAAGTTATTTGGAAATCAGATTGTCCTTCCAATCTGCCCTTGATTTCCACTAATATTGGGTCATCATCCTGAAGTGCTTGTGTTTCAGTTAATAGGTCTGGACGAATGCTTATATGAGACAATGTGACACTTTTGAAGTCCGTGTCCATGCTTATATTGAGCTTAGAGAATTGCTCCAGCAACTTCCATTCTTGAATCATACAATTGGCGAACAGTGCTCTCGGCTTTTGACTAAGGGCATCTGCTACATGATTACCCTTTCCGGGATGATATTGTATATTGAAGTCAAAGTCCTTGAGATATTCTAGCCAACGTCTTTGCCTCATATTTAGTTCCTTTTGAGAGAAAAGATACTTGAGACTCTTGTGATCGGAGTATATAGTAAACTACACTCCATATAGATAATGTCTCCAGATCTTTAGTGCAAATACTACCGCGGCTAATTCTAAGTCATGGACGGGGTAGTTCTCTTCATGTTTCTTTAATTGACGAGAAGAGTAAGCTATAACCTTTCCTTGTTGCATTAGAACACACCCGAGGCCAATGCCAGAAGCATCAGTGTATACCTCGAATTTCTCTCCTTCCGTTGGTAAAGCTAAGACAGGAGCTATAGTAAGATGATCCTTGAGAGTTTGGAAGCTTCTTTCACATTCCTCACTCCATTCGTAACGGATCTCCTTGCGAGTTAACCTCGTAAGTGGTACGGCGATCTTAGAGAAATCTTTGATGAATCGCCTGTAATAGCCGGCAAGACCTAAGAAACTTCGGATCTCGCTAGCATTGGTCGGTCTTTCCCAATTTCTTACAGCTTCAACTTTTGATGGATCTACTGATAAGCCATCCTTTGATATAACATGTCCGAGAAAAGTTACTTCCTCAAGCCAGAATTCACACTTGCTGAGTTTTACGTATAATTGGTTTGCCCTTAATATTTGTAATGCAATCCTTAAATGCTCCTCATGCTCTTCCTTGGTCTCGGAATAAATCAATATATCATCGATAAAGACCACCACGAATTGATCCAAATAAGGCCTGCATATACTATTCATTAACTGCATAAAGGCAGTAGGGGCATTCGTTAGTCCGAAAGGCATAACAACAAATTCATAATGGCCGTACCTGCTTCTGAATGCAGTCTTATGAATGTCCTCATCCTTGATTCTTAACTGATGATATCCCGACCTAAGATCAATTTTGGAAAAGTACTTGGATCCTGAAATTTGATCAAACAACTCATCGATTCTCGGCAGTGGATACTTGTTCTTGATGGTGAGATGATTCAACTGTCGATAGTCGATGCATAACCTCATGGATCCATCTTTCTTCTTTGCAAATAATACAGGCGCTCCCCATGGGGAAGTACTTGGTCTTATGAATACTTTCTTAATGAGTTCCATCAATTGCTCCTTTAACTCCTTGAGTTCGGCAGGGGACATTCTATACGGTGCCTTAGAAACTGGACCCGCACCAGGAACTAAATCGATGGTGAAGGCCACTTCTCTTTGCGGGGGTAATCCAGGCAAATCCTCCGGAAACACATCCAAAAATTCTTGCACAACTGGGATATCTTCTATCTTAGTTTCCTAAGCCTCCTTAATCGTGACATATGCAAGGAAAGATACACATCCTTTCCTTATTAGCTTGCTAGCTCGGAGAGTCGAAATAAGAGGTGACTCGCTCCGACTCTTAGGGCTAGAATAGACTAGTTCTGGAAAGTCCTTGAAAGTAACCTTGCTATTGCGGCAATCGACTGTTGCCTGATATTTGGATAACCAATCCGCTCCCAGTATGACATCATACTCCTTTAGATCTAAACATATGAGATCGATAGGAAGATTTCTTCCTTTTACCAAGACTTCACAGTTTTGATAGTGGTGAGTAATATCGGTTTCGTTTCCGAGAGGAGTAGATAAAATTATTTTCATCTATTCCGGTTCCATAGGTAGGGGGTTAGCAAACTTCTTGGAAATAAAAGAATGTGATGCACCCGTATCAAATAAGACATGTGCATACTTGGAACAAACTTTCAGTGTACCTTCTACTAGTCCGCCTTCTTCTTCTTGTTCGGTCTCCTTAATTGCGTGAAGACGAGCATTCTTGGTTACTGGGCGCTTTCCGTCACCGGTTTGATCATTAAGTAATGGGTAATCGGGAATCCGATGCTCACGGCTCCCACAACGGAGACATGCTCCTAGTTTCCTCCAGCATTCTTCGGCTTTATGACCAGCCTTGTCACAATGCTTGCACACTATATTTGATGGGGTAGTGGTGATGGAGAAAGGCTTGGTCTTCTTAAACTTCTGATCTTGTGAGGAAGTACCTCCATTGCTAGGCCTCTTCTTGAAGTTGGGTTTAAAGGAACCCGAACTTGTAACTTGTTCTTTCTTGTCCTTCCCACGGATTCTATCAGATAGTTCCGTGGCATCTTCTAGAAGCTGGGCTCGACGTACTATCTCCGAATAGACTTGAATATCCATCGGTGCCAGTTGGGTAATATATTGGGGCCTGAGCCCATTAAGGAACCTCCTAGCTTTCATCTTCTCGGTGCTAACTAAGTGCTTAGCATACCGAGACAATCTAGGGAATTGTGCCTCGTACTCCGCCACCGATAATGACCGTTGCTTGAGTGCGGAAAATTCGGTAGCTTTCTTTTCTTGGACTCGGTCTGAAAAGTATTTATTGTTGAAATGTTCAACAAATTCTTCCCAAGTAATTTGGTCTTGATTTATAGTAGCTTCGACTGACTCCCACCAGCATCGGGCATCCCTTTCTAGTTGGAAAGTAGCTAATAAGACTTTATCTTGATCCGTGCACTGCATAACACGGAATATACGCTCCGTCTCCCTGATCCAGTGCTCTGCGTCATCCGGATCAGTAGAACCCATGAATTTGGGAGGGTTCATGTTCTTGAAGACTTGGTGGAGACTTCCGGCTCGTTGTGCACCTCCCTGTGCTACTTGTTGCAGCACCTGAGTCATGCCTTGAAGTGTACGCTGCATGTTGCGCCACTGAGCACGTTTGGCAGCCATTTTCCTACAATTACAATAACTATATTAGTATATACTCGCGTTAAGGGCTTTTAAGTTTTTATGTTAACTCAACCCTTGGTTCTACCCAATCTCACCGGTTAAAGGTTAAACCTATCTTTGGACTTGGGTTTTCCTAGGAATTGAATACCCTAGGCTCTGATACCACAAAAACTGTCACGCCCCGAGAGCGGAAGATACCCGGAGACGCGTGACGAGTTTATATCAATCATGTCAATCAGAGTATTAGTGTATTCGACACCAAAATCAGAGATGCACAAAAGTAAAGATAACCCAATCCTTTATTCCTTCATAAGAATATGTCTATTACAAACCTTTGGAGTACTAACGAAAATAAAGGGAAAAATACTAGGTTGACTCAAGAAAATATGAAAAAGACTAGATAACACGGAAGAAGCTCTATCTCTTTCACTCTTGATTTTCCCCATCCGTTTGAGTTCCCTCATCGTCGGACTTACCTGAAAAGTAGGGAAACACTAAGTGAGCGAACGCTCAGTAGGAAATTATATCTCAAGAACTAGCAAGGGGTTTAAGTGATTACATCTTTCATGAATGCACTATAGCTATACATGTTCGCATAAAACGACAAGATAGAGAGAGTGCATAACAATAAGATAGCGACGAGAACTAGTCATGAACTTTCAAGAACTTATATCAAAAGATATCAAGATATTCAAGCAAGTGTATTCATCATGTCATGTTGGAATTTGGCTATTTTGTTTCAAGTCAAGCAAGTATACAATTACCCTTCCTCGGGCCACGCAAGTCATGTAATATCAAGTCAAGTACAAGTACAAGATTTGTGGAATGTTCAATCAAGCTAGTCATGTACTTCGGTATAATGCCAATACCGTGATCAATCAACTCCCATGGGCACAAGTACTTTCGGGTGCTCCTCCCAGGACCAGATCGGGCCCTATATGCGCAGGCATTAATCATGTATTTTAACATCCACTTTTGTGTATAGCCAATATGGAATTTCAAAAATAAAGCTTGTAGATACGTAGGATAACTTGGATAGAATAGAGTCCAAAAATATGACACTTGACATAGAATGACGATAATAACGGTACAATCACGATTATCGATAAAACTAGGTGGAATTGGTTCCCTAACTTGGGTACCATGACAAACAAGTATGGACACTCTTTATATAGAATTGAGGTCCACATGAACAGCACATCAATGGCAAGACGTCCTCATTCTTAATATAGAATTGAGGTCCACAAGAACTCATGTTGAATATAGAATTGGGGTTTACAAGAACATCATAACAATGTTGATATAGAGTTGGGGTTTACAAGAACATCATGACAATGTTGATATAGAATTGGGGTTTACAAGAACAGCATCAAATGGCATGATAACCTCATCCCATTAAGAGAATTCTCATGATACACACTTTGCATAAACATGAGGGCCGGTATACCATGTTTCTTTAGAGTGACATGGCAAAATAGTGTAATGAGTTTTTATGATACAACCAGCTCAGTCGGCCTTGAGGGAATCCAAGGCTGCGAGGAGACTTACGGAGGTCTCTATGACTAACTCGCTAGTCCAAAGGAACGGAATGTCCAATGGAGAGCTTGTATGTCAATGAGAATTGAGAGGGTAATGCGATAAATCGTCGTAGAAACGTGAGACTATACTCACGGAGTGGAGATATAGTGCCAATATAGAAATATAGATATATATAAAACCCTTCGGTTGACAGTAACCAGTATAAAACAGTAATACAGAAAATAGCGACTTACGCTAAGTCATTAATTATCCAATTAACGCCTTACTCAGGGGTGTTTATTTACAATTTGACGACTTATACATTAGTCGTCCCTTCAATATTTCTATTCTGCAGGAAATCAATATTCTGAAATTTTAACAAAAACGCGCCCTGGACAGGGGCGTTACTTGTCAAGAAGCGCCCTGGTATGGGGCGTCAGTTCAATAAGAGACGACCTTGTGCAGGTCGTTAATTCAACAATTTATCAATTTTCAGATAATACAATTTCAGGAAACAATTTCATGGTCAGGACAAGAAAAATAGCAGGATTCGATAGGTATGATCATGCATTAATTTAGATTCATGGTTTCATAGTTATAGAATTTTAAACATGGATAATTATCAATTATATGAAATTGACGACTCCTGGGTAGGGCGTCAAAACAAGAATTAGTCCCCTTGTCTGGGTCGCTTCTTTAAAATCACTCAGAAAATATTTGGAAACGCAGTAAAACTATATGCATGAGATCATGGATGAGTTTATTTCATAATTTATACTAGTTTGGGCTACGTTCTTGAGAAAACCTACCTTATGAAGATCTAGAAGAAGGAACGTGAAGACTTCTGATAGAAAACGATGCTCTGTTTCAAACAGAGCCTCCTGAACTTCTAACAGTAACTAGAGTAGCACCCACAAGATGGTTGCTTCCGAACTTAATCACCGGCGGCCCATCGAAGAGGATGTAGTGACGACAAGAGTTGCTGAGAAGAGGATAAGACTCTTTTCTATGATATCTTCTTTACGGGTTTTGGAAGAAGATGCAGACGAAGAGGATGATGATGAAGACTCCGCGATCTTCTCTTTGACAAGAGAGGTACTACCTACCGTAGACTTCCTACATAAGATGAAGACGTTAGTTTCCTTCATCATTCATAACTAAAGGAAAAGAAAAGAGGAAGAACATTACCTGTTCTTCACGTATGACAGCAACAATCCACAAAACGCCAAATAGCATTCTGGGTCGAGCCGTAGGATATTTATAGAGTTATTAGGAACCCTAATAGAGTTAGAGTTGTATTGGAAGTAATACTTCCATGATAGAGTCTTTACTATATTCTACTAACTCGTACTAATCCATAAACTTTCCTTGGATAATGTTCTGGTTCGAACGGAACACAAACGGAATTAGCGTCTTAAGTGAGGGCGTCAAATTTTAAATTGACGCCTTGTCGAGCGTCGTTACTTATGTAAACGCGTCCATGTAGAGGGCGTTTCATTTCCTTTCCTTAATTTTATTTTTCCCGTCGTTTGAAATTTGACGCCCTATTGTCTAGGCGTCCCTTTTAAATTAACGCCTTATACAGAGGCGTTTCCTTTTGATTCAGCGCCTTGATATAAGGCGTTATTTTCCTCTTGATCAATGATTTACTCATTTAGGCTCTTTGTCATCTATTTACTTATCTTTTATTTTTAATTTATTTTATTTAAAAATCTTATTTTTATTAGGGTTGCTACATAGACTTTGTATGATGCATGCACAGGACGCAACATGAGACGCAACATGAGACGCTGTGTAATGCAGTGAGGCAGTGTATAGACTTTGAGTGTGTGTGAGATAATGCATAGACTTGATGCGGCTTCAAAGCAACCATGTGCAGACTTTAAAGTGAAGAATGTACAGACTTGGACAAAACGTGAAGCACACGATGCATGGACTAGGAATGTACAGACTTTACGTTTATGCAGCAACAGGAGTTAAGCATGAATGCACCGAGGTCATATGACAGATGAACACAGATTTGAGAGTAGACATAGCATTACCTGATCTGACTGTGCACTGATCTTACCTGTCACTGGTTGACTTTTGACTTGAGTTGACTTCATGACCTGTGAGTCATCTTTAAACATGTTCTGACAGTTTCTCATAATACATCAGGATTATATCATCAAGGATGTACATGTAAACATAATGAGACATAAAATTGTCATCGTCAAAACCCCAGAACCACAGGGGACACAACAATGGTTTTGTGAGATTTTATTTCCTGTTTTAGAAGACTCACATCATCACTTTCTTGTGCAATCATTGACTTGCCTTTTTCAAAAGTCAGAAGTCTTTCTGACATAGTCGCATTCAGCAGTTTAACCTTTTCAAGTTCAGAGTTCAGCAATTCATTTTCTGTTTCAAAATTTTCAAAACACTTCAATCTACCCTCATGTAAAGAGACTTGAATAAGCAAGGCATCATTGTCCTCTTTTAGTTTCTCATTTTTATCCAAGAGGGATTTGGTATCTGTTTTAGAGTCAAGTAGTTTCTCAAATAGTTTTTCATCATCAGATAGAGAATCTAACTTGCTCCTCAGACTTTCTTCGGTTTCTTTAAGCAATGTAACTTTACATGCCAAGTGTTCGTTTTCATTTTCCAGTTTTTCAATTTTTGAACTTAGATCAATGCATTTCACACAAGAGGAATTGTCATGCATGTTTCCATTAGAATTCTTCTTCAATGCTTTATTTTCACACTTCATCTTTTTATAATTTTCTGATAATTCTTCATAAGAATTTACCAAATCTTCAAATGACAATTCATCTTCATCGGATTTGGAGCTTACCCCCTCAGCACTTTCATCACAAGTCTGATAAGTATCATCATCCATTAATCCTTCCTGTCCCTGCTTTTCTTGAGCTTTCACCAACCGGTCCATAAGCTCTTTTGCACTCCTGCAGGATGAAACGAATGTAAACTTGTTAGCATTCACTGAACCTTTTAACAAGTTCAACATTGTAGTATTCTCATGATCCCTTAATTTATCTCGGTTGGACCACTTGGTCTCATCCCAAGGCAACTTATGAGGACCATCATAAATTAGCTTCCATAAATTGGGATTGACTGAATTTATGGCTCTACATAATTTTCCCAACCAGGAATTAAAGTCATCACCATGATAGACAGGTAAGGAACTTAATGAAACACTATCTGAAGAAGTATTCATCATTCAAAACTATACAAGGATCCCTCTGAAGATCGTTTGATCTGGATAACAGAGTCGGGCTCTGATACCAATTGTTGGGTCCCACAGTGTAGTGGCACGGATCTAGAGGGGGGTGAATAGATCCCTCTCTTTAAAATTTAAAACCAATTGAGTAACTTAAGTGCCTCTCAATCTAACCTCACCAACCGTAAGCAATAGACAAGATCACACACGGAGAATTAGCAAATTTAACTAACAACGGTATACATGGACAAGTCTAGCATTGATGAGCAACATGGTGAGCAATCCATCCTGTGAATGGTGAAAGAAGATAGGGAGCACACACACAACTAATCACAAGTGCACATAGATTTTTTAGGTGGTTCGGGACCACGACGGGTACCCTACGTCCACCTCTCACCACCACGGTGAGGCTTCACTAAAACGCTACTTAAGGTAGCACACGGGGATGAACCCCAATACACCACACGTTGAACGACGGCAACAAACCACACACACGAGCACGAAGCTCAACACGCTGCTACGCAGCACACACACGAGGGCGAACCCTCAACATGGTGCTCACACACACACACACTAAGATGGGGAACGTACCCCAACAGTGAATCCACACTCGGAGACACCACTCCGAACACACACACAATCAATCTCAGTTTAAGGAATGATCACAGATATACAAGCAAGCTCAATGAACATCAACTTTACAAAAGCTAACAACAAGTAGGGACAGAAAATGGTTCAGAAGACTCCTGGTCGAAAATGATGGAACTGGGTTCTTGGGCAATTGGGTTTCTTCTTCTCTTCAGTCAAACTATTGGTTGAAGCACGCAGTAGATTCATTAACAGGTTCGTTGTTGTTGCAGCTTGAAAGATGGGCGATCGAGGTTCTTCTTCTATTCAACCCGTCTTCAGCTCATTGATCGTTTGGAGGAGATATAGCCGTGGAGCTTCAGCAAGACACCTTCAACTAGGTGGAAGTTCATCATCTTCAGCCTTGAATCACGCCCAGCTCACCCTCGAGACGAAGGAGATGAAGCTTCATCCTCCTATTCCTGCAAACACCCAAAATCGTATATATCATTAGATGCTTTTTTTTCTATGCAATAAACTCTATCTCTTTCATTTTATACCACAAGGGAATGAAGGGCCACATGGAGGATATTATCCCCCAAAGACCAATCACAATCGGGCACAAAAAGAATGGACCGAGCTAGGGCACCGGCCGCCGCACGAACCGGCGTGTTTTTCGGTTGCCAGAAAGTGTCGACTCACAGAGTCGACACTCGTGGCCGCCCAAGGCTTGAAAGCCAGCCGGACAGATTGAGGCGTAGAAAGTGTCGACTCAAGGAGTCGACACATTCAGCCAACTGCGTTAAGAAATGCCCAGACAGAACTACCTGATAAAAAGGTCGACTCAGGGAGTCGACTTTTTATCTCGCAGTTCGAAAATATAAGAGGCCAGGCTTAAAAGCTTATGGCCCTGGGACAAAGTGTCGACTTACAGAGTCGACACTTTTCCTGACATAAGCAAAGTTAATAAAACACACAATGGGGTTATCCAAAACACAAGAGACATTAAGGACTAATACATGTATGGAAGAATTAAGTATAAACCACCCCAAATCATAGACATACCACGTAGATATTGATAGGGAGTTACCTTGGGATTTGTTCATCCAGTCTACACAATAATCCTCCTTCAACCATCCAAACAAAACAACTTACCGTTTTAATGTTTCAATTTAATGACAGCCACTTGATCTTGACATCGGTCTCCATTGAAAGTCCCTATCATAGTTACACACTTAAGGCCAGTCTTCAATTATCATTTACTTTCTTGAAGGTTAATCACTAGCTCTCATCAATCACTCAATATTTGAACTAAATCTCTTCAAACTACATGATAGCTATCACAATAGCTTAAATGCCATTCGAATCAACTAGGGAAGAGTTAGAAGAGTTTCACCCAATTTGGTTGGAGACTTTCCTTTCTTACTAACTCCTGTAAACATATCAAAGCACACGTCAGTTATCTTCATCAAATGATCTCAAAGTTGGATATCCCAGTTAACTATTGCATTTATATTCAATCGAGCATCATTCAACCAACTAGAGAAGTTCAAACCATTTCATATCCAAAGACCACATCTACATTTAAATAATGAATCACACACACACATGGTATTTAATCATCATCAAAATTTCTTAGCACAAGGTTATGCACGGGGTTCAACACGGTGCAACCTGTAATTTCTAGTAGGAGACCATGTATTCCTTAAGGTTTCTCCAGGTTGAGGTATTCGAAGATTCGGTATCAAAGGCAAGCTTACTCCAAGATTCATTGGCCCCTTTGAAATTCTCGACAGGGTTGGTAAAGTCGCGTATCGAGTAGCTTTGCCCCCTCAATTATCAAGAGTTCATGATGTATTTCACGTCTCAATGCTCAAAAAATATGTTCCTGATCCTTTTCATGTCATAACTTACAACAATTTGAAAATTCAAAAAGACTTGACGTACGAGCAAAAGCCAATCAAGATCATTGAACGAGAAGTGCGTCAACTTCGGAATAAAACTATTCCTATGATCAAGATCCAATGGACCAAGTCATGGCCACATGAAGCAACATGGAAACTGAAGAAGCCATGTGCAAAAGATTTCCTGAGATATTTGAATGTAAGTACACTCTCCTTAGCAAATCTTATTACAAGGAATTTGGGGACCAAATTCCTTTTAAGTGGTAGAGGGTGTAACGTCCGAGAAAATTCTGAGATTTAAATATAATTATATTAATTATTCAATAGGCAAAAAGGACTATTAAATGAATTATGGTTAATTAAATTCAATTATTATGGCCCTACACTGATCCAAGAGGATTAGGCCCATCTAATAAACCCATTTGGCCCAAAAGACTGATTTGGACCTTAGCCTATATTCTAGAAGCTTGGAATTGATGTAATCACGGAATTTAGAAGATAAATAGGATAAATAGATGGATAATGGCGGGAAGAGTTTGAACTGGTTTCAAATTCGGCGTCCAAAATCGAAAACGGTCTATTGCAAGACCGCAAGCCATTGGAAAACGGTCTCCAAAATGACCGCTAAGCTCTGCAGATTCCGTGAGTCGAAGAAAGTGTAAAAAGATTAGATTTTTGGCGTCTAAATTTCTAGAGACTGAAGTATGTAGACTTGTAAGCATGCTTGGGACTCTTAGAGATCGATCTAATACCTAATTGGGACTCTAGAATCGTTCTAATCCATGAAACCCTAGCTAAACCCTATAAATAGTCCCATAACCAACTAGCACAACCCTTACTTTTGGCTCGCGTGGAACTAAGGTAAAGAGGTCGAATTAGAGGTAAGTTTCTTCTAGGAATTTGATCATTTTAGTTAGTTATAACTTTTCTCAAAATTTCGTTCTAGGAGATCAAGCCTACAAGGAGATAGAAGTCTACAAAGACGCTGGTTCGGTGCAAACAACCCAAGAAGTAGTGCGACCGACCCAGAAAGATCTACAAATTGAAAGCCTTAAACGAGATAATTAGATAGAGGTTCTTTAGAACAAATTGTTCCTTTTAGTACCCTCTTCTTACCCTTAAAATTTCACGTCTTTAGGTCAAGAGAATCAGGAGATAGGAAGGCGTGAAGTCGCTGGTTCAGCACAGGACATGCAGAAAACTAGGGTTAACTTCCAGCCCTAAATTCGAAGTCTAAAGCCCACGACAGAGGTAGGTTATCTCATGAAAGGCTTAAACTCGAAGTCAGGGATAAAAGCCCTCTGATTTCAGCCGCTTTCTTGTATTGTACACCGATAATTTTTTGATTTATTGGGACTATGCATCTAGTATAATCTTCATGCATAATTCTTAGCCCTAATTAAGTTAAAAGGAGAATTTTCTTGTTTATTACACAAACCCACGCATATTGTTGACCTATACTCACTCTATCATGCTTTAGAGTATATTCATATTTATTTTCATGTACGATATGTCTTAGATTAATATTGTATTTTATTATTATTGAGTTTACTGTTAACATAGGAAGAAACGGTCTTCCTGTAGACCGCTAGAAACCCTTGTGGTCATACGATAGACCGCTAGCCACAAGAGACGGTCACCCACTAGACCGTTTACATTTTTTGATTTCTGTGATATTGTTAACCCGAAACATATTACAGATTAGCCCTAATTATTATATGTTAAGCCTAGTTAAGTATGTTTTACTCCTATTTCAAGTGATATTTTCATATACCTAGTTATGTTAACAGAACATTCGAGTAGATTTTATGGTTCTTCATGCACTTAGAATTATTTTTAAACTTATGTTATTTTCATGACCAAATCATATACTTTTGTAATTAATTTAAATTTATATGATTCATGGACTAGTCATGATTTGATCGCTGTCACCACTATCTTTCTTTCTCTTCTAGAGTCATTTTCTTAAGTACATGGCACATATCCCGGTATGTTGTCATTAGTTACACCTTTGCACATTAAGTACACAATATTGGACTTGATAACCTCTTTATTGGATATTCCTTCCAACAGACTAGGAAATCTTGTTTCAAGGCCTCCATAAGACTCCGCGAGCCGGGGATTCCCATTAGGATGCCGAGCTGGTTGTACCATTAAAACCCCATTGTCTAGAGAGCGCTTTTTACCAGTGTTTTAATGAAGCTTTGGACCTTAGCAGCCTAATGAATGACCGCCAATGACACCTAGCATCCCGGACCTAGATCGCATGATTCCAGGTTCTCTTTCATCAACTCTAAGTATGTTTAACCCATGGTTTTACCTTTGGGGATTGAGTATCCCATGATCCTAGATGGTCCCTTGATTATTTAGAACTTATCTTGATTCAAATAAGCCATTAATAAATTATGGAAATAAAGAATATACCGTTATGCTGTCGAATTTTCTTCATAGCATAACCTAGTTATTAATGCATTTCTTGAAATTCTCATGATCAATTATTGGTACATTCTATACCTTGGTTACCTTATCATGGAATTATTGTTGAACTTGTATATTATTGGCCACCTTATTGTTATAATCGTGGAAGTAGCTTAATTTATACTTGAAGATGCAGTTCGAGCACCGATTGTGTTCAAGGGCTCTATGCTAGTTCCCTCGGTTGATTGTCGGAAACATACTGTAAACAATGGGGTATGATGCTACTGGCGTCGTATTGCGCTGGGAGTACTTTCTTTATAAATAAGTGAAAATCCACGGACATGGATAAAGATCCACGTAAATTCATGAAGTACTTGCTATTAAGCGAAAAGTACTTTCTTGCTTGTTATATGACTTTCTAGTGCATAGCCTCCATGGTTATGAAAAGTACAATCTTGTTACATTCTTGTTCATGGAAAGGCCAAATTTACATTCTTGTTATATACTTGATCAAACATATTCTCGTATCTCGTCATGATCGTATCTTGCTACTTTGATTTTATTCACATGTTTTACCATATTTGTATGATTTATCTTATTCTCTAGAAGAAAAATGCTAATCACTTAAACTCGCCTTCATGTTGATACAAAGATACCTACTGGGCAAGTGTGCTCATTACCTATTTTCTCAATATTTCAGGAAGTACAAGTGAATCGGATTCAGATTATACAAGTAACGGGTCCGAGAGTGATTGAAGAACATATGAACGAGAGAAGCCTTAGTTATCAAGTGTCTGGTCGAGTTATGATGTAATCTTTATTTTATTGAGTCTAGTAAAGAGAGTCAAAGATGTTATGTACCTTGAGATTATTTGATAAAGAAATAAAGCTAAAGGTTTGAATGAATTATTGGTGCAATTATTTTTATGTGATTGTCTTGCGCTCTGATTATATTACTTGCTCGAGACGTACTAGCCGACTGTTCACGTTCCCGATTGTTTTCGCTGCATAATCTCGGGGCGTGACATTGCTTGCCTTTTGTGCAAGCCTCACAGATTTTATGACTTTCAAATTTTAACTTTGGCAAATCATTCACCAAGTCATGTCTAGACAATTTGGAGATTACTCCAAAACTAGCATGACCTAGTCTTCAGTGCCATAGCCATGCATTATCATGGTTGTTTGCTACCAAGGACACATCATCACTGGAAACATCATCAAGATCAATAGTATATACATTGTTATTTCTTTTCACAAAAGGCAACCGAGCCTCCGTCCTTATCTTGCAGAGTAGAGAACACCTTCTTGTCTCCTGTCATATGCCTTGAGAAACCGCTATCCAGGTACCATTTGCTCCCCTTGGCTTCAAGGCATATCTGCAAGAAACAAAATTCTCCTCCAATTGATTTTGGTACCCAAGCTAATTTGGGTCCACGAGAGTTAGTCCAATTATGCATATATCTTTTCCTGGTCCAAGCAGCATGATTTCTTTGTGTGTTTTGTTTGAATCAATAATTAGCAATAACATGACCAAATCTACCACAATGAAAGTAATTGACATTTAAAAATCTTCTTTGGTATTTGTGTGGTTTAGATTGAACATGTATTGGCTTAGTGTGTGAGCATGATGTACAATTATTTTCTTTTTCATGCACATAAGATGTAGTAAACTTGTGCTCAACTGATTTTTTGTTCTGAGGAATGTACCCCAATCCTTCTTTTCGGAAGTTAACTTTAACTCCCAACACATTATCTAGGTTTTGTTTCCCTTTAACAAACCTAGAAAGAGTAAATTGCAAGTCAGTCACCTCCTTATTCAAACTCATATTTTTATCCTTAAGTTCTAAAATTGAGGATGTCAGAACTTCTTTTTCATTTTTTTAATTTGTCAGAAACTTTTTCAATTTCAGACATTTTACATATCAATTCCTCTTTGGTTTTCTCAATATCTAGAATTATTTAAAGCAAGCTTTCTTTTTCTTCTATTAATTCAAACCATTCTTGTTCGAGTTTTTCAAACTTAACAGAAGAGTCCTCATGTGCTAAATCTTCAAGTTTCTTTTTGAGGGATTTATTCTCTGGTCTAGTTTTCCTATATTTGTTATATAGTTTTTCATATTTAGATTTCCATTGCTCATTTGAAATAGAATCAGGATTAGAGTTTACCTCAGGTGAATCATCTTCATGTGCCATGAGGCACAGGCTTTCAACGAGCTGTTCTGGCTCCTCTTCGGACTGCTCGTCCTCTTCGTCGCTCCATGTGGCGACCATAGCTTTGGACTTTTTGGATTTATCCTTCTTGAATTTTCGTTTCAAATCTGGGCACTCTCCTCTCATGTGCTCGGGCTTCTTGCACTCATAGCATATAACGCTATTTGGCTTGCTTGGCTCCCCCTTAGTCTGGGCTGGCCTTCTTTGCCCCTTTTTGTAGTTTCCTTGGAAATTTCTCTTTCTTCTTAGGAATTTCTTCACTTGGCGTGTCCACATGGCCAAGTTCTCTTCCTCATCACTTCTTTCGTGTTGGTAGGCTTTCAAGGCCACCATTTTCTTCTTCTTCGTTTCCTCCTCAGCAATTCTCTTCATGTTTATCTCATAGGTCATGAGTGACCATATGAGCTCGTCCAAAGAAAGTATGGACATGTTCTTTGAATCTTCAAAAACCGTGACTTTTGTGTGCCACGCAGGTGGAAGGGATCTCAATACCTTCCTTACAAGTTCAGAGTTTGTGTACTCCTTCCCAAGGCTTTTGAGACCATTGGTGATCTCAGTTAATCTTGCAAACATCTCTGAGATCGTTTCTTCAGGCTTCATCTTAAATAGCTCATAGTCTCTAACCAGAAGGTTAACTTTGGTCTCCTTGATCTCGGAGGTTCCTTCATAGATGAATTGCAACTTGTCCCACATTTCTTTTGCCGAGCTGCACATGGAAACACGAGAGAATTCATTAGGATGAATGGCACATTGCATGATATTCATTGCATTAAAATTAACAGTGGATTTCTTAATTTCTTCGGGTGTCCATTTATCCTCTTCATCAGGAAGGTCATAAGGACCCTTATCCACAACCCTCCAGACCTCGTACTCCTGAGCCCTTAGAAAAACTTACATTCTATTTTTCCAGTAGGAGTAATTCGAGCCATCAAAAAATGGAGGACGATTAATGGAGTGACCCTCAGACATCATCCCCTTGTTGGCCATTGATCTGGATCGAACTCTAGATCGTTAGATCTGAAGGATAGAGTCTTAGCTCTGATACCAATTGAAGTCCTGCGATCAATGACACCCAAGAGGGGGTGTCACGTCTCGAGCCTTTATTACAGCGGAAGACTAGCTCGAGGAACGTGAACAGCCGGCATGGTAAGCCTCTTGTAAGCAAGAATGATCAGAGCGCAAGTCAATCACTCACATAAATGCAATTGCACAATATTTACCCAAACTCCAACTTTCAATTCATTAACAATCAAATATCAAATACAATCACTAATCTTCATCATATTAGACTCAAGAAATAAGAAAATTACATAGACTCAGTCTAAACAATGTAGACTTCCTAAGTCTTCACTCATTCTTCATTCACTCTCGGATCTGCTATTTGAACATTCCGAATCCGATTCTGACTCACTTCTATCTCCTGAAAAGATTGAAAATAGGTAATGAGCATACTTGCCTAGTAGGTATCTTCGCATCAACATGAAGGCACTATTAAAGTGTTTAACATTTTTGCTATAGAGGAATAAGGTAAAATCATGCGAATGCGATAAATCACAAGTAACCAAAGTAACAAGATGATCATGTAAGATAGAATGAACAAGTATGAACTAGCAAGAATGTAACAAGAATGGCCTTTCATGAATAAGAATGTACTAGCAAGTCACATACTCATCACCCAAATATCTTTTGCTTATGAGCAAGTATTTGGTGAATTTCTATGGAATATCATGTAACAAGCAAGAAAGTCATGTACATGTATCGTGGATTTCACTTATTTATAGAGAAAGTACTCCCAACACAATGCAACGCCAGTAGCATCATACCCCATGGTTTACAATATGTTTCCGACAATCAGCTGAGAGGACTAGCATAGAGCCCTTGAACACAATCAGTGCTCGATCGCATCTTCAAGTATAAATCAAGCTATTTCCACGTTTCAAGCAATAAAATATAGTCAAGAATGCAAATAAGTTCTTGATAACAATAGTCAACAATGAACGCTTCAACTTAGGACATGAGATATCAAGGATGATTTAAGACGATGTCATGCTCATGGAAATAATTCTGCAGCATAACGGTACATTTATTATCATTCATAATTTAAATTAAGTATCTTTAGACAATATGCCGAGTCCTAGACCATCAATACTCCATCTAAGAACTTAGAATATCAACCCTTTGGTCAAACCTCAGGTTAAAGAATTTAGAACTGTGACGGTCTAATACTGGGCCGTTACATGAACATAACGGTCGAGTGTTGGGCCGTTAGAAAGGTTGAATTCAGAAGAAAATAGATATGGACTCAAACAACGTGACGGTCATATATTGGACCGTTATATGTTCCTGACGGTCGAATATAGATCCGTTACATATCCAGAATCTGAAAACATCGATAGTGCTTTCTAACAATTGGGCTTTCACGGTATAACCAACTCGGCGTCCTAGTGTGAATCCCAGGCTCGCAGAGAATTACGGAGGCCTTGAAACAAGATTTCCTAGTCCATTGGAAGGAATATCCAATAGAGAGGTCCTCATATTCAAGAATATGTTTCTATAGTGTAAAGTGTGAACTAATGGCCATATACCGGAATATATGCCATGTACTGTCACGCCCCGACGCGGAATATCGGGACGTGAACTAGTCATAAACAATCGTGTCGAATCAGAGCAAGTACAAATTTATTTCTAAAGTCAGAAATGAATGAGAAAATAATACTTTTATTCCATCAAAATGAAGTTTACATCACTAATTCATAAGATATAAAGGTAAATTACAACTTCCAATCTCAAAGTATATCATTCTTGTAAAAATACTAATGATCTACATAAACCTAGGTAAAAAGGAAAATCACTCTCTCACTCTTGTCCATTCCCTTGCTCATTTTCATTTCCTACAACAATTAACCAAAACGTAGGGTGAGCTAAAAGTTCAGTAGGATTTTATATCTCTGAGAACCAGGCAATCTTTAAGTATTAACAATTTAAGTAATTTTCTAACTTGTATCGGGAAGTGTATAAACATGAATAGAATTTTTAAGTAATTGATATAATATGATATCAAGATGAATTTTCAAGTAATGACTTCGAACAAGTAAAGAATTTCATGTAATTGGCCATTTTCACGCAAGTCAAATAATTCATGTAATTTTTAAGTAAACAAGTAAACAAGTAACAAGTACGAATAGTGAAATGCCGTAAAAATCTAGCAAGTCATGCACTTCGGTGCAATGCCACACCGTGGTCAATCAACTCCCATGGGCACAAGTACTTTCGGGCGCTCCTCTCAGGACCAGACCGGGCCCCATTATTGCCAGGCATTGGGTCAGTGGATCATAAGATCCCAAGTACGTTTAGACATCCACTTTATATAATTATGGCCAACAAATTTCAAGAAAGAAGCTAATTGTAATTAAGTACAGATCTGACAAAATTCAGAAATTTCAAGAAGAGTGGATAATAACTTTAAGGCATCATGTTTAACGACATTAAGTCGTGGAATTCAAGAAAAAATGGTAACTAGGAAGAAAAATCAAGTAATTAGAGTTTAATAGAATTAATTTAATTCCATGGTTTAATCTTGTGTGCATTTGATTTACAAGTGTTTAGACATGTTTACAAGAATTTTTTGTACATTAGAGATGCATTAGTTTAGTTAAAACGGTGATTTATTATAAAAATCAGAATTTTGTTATGAGAATAGATTTTTATACCGAAAAATAATTCTAACTTACTGAAAATAATGTTAACATGCTGAAAATAATTTCCATATGTTACTTTACTGATAAGATGATAAAAATACATTTTTCATACTGGATTTAATTTTTAACATGCTGAAAATTAATTTTTAAATGCTAAAATTAATACTTAACATGCTAAAATAATTAACTGATTGATAAGATGATAAAGATAAGTTTACCATGTTGATTACAGAAATTCTCTGATAACAACATAAATTTTATCATGCTAAAATTTATTTTTCTATATTTTTTACTAATCATTTGATAGAAAAATAGAATTATCATGCTGAAAAATAGTTTTAATATACTGAAAATAATTCTAACATGCTAAAAATAATTCTAACATGCTGGAATAATTTTACCATACTGGAATAAATTGTATCATGCTGGAAGTAATTTTCATGCATCAATTTACTAATTATTTAATAGGAAATTAGGTTTCATATGCATAAAAAATGGCTTTAAATAGATTTTAACATGCTGAAAATAGTTTTTATATCTCAGTATGTATAAAATAATTTTATCATGTTGGAAGTCATTTTTAACATGCTGGAAATAGTTTTAACATGTTGGAAATAATTTTTAGTATGTATAATCTAATATGGTTAAAAATTAGATTTTTACATGTAAAAATAATTTCATTCTACAAAAATAATTTTTAACATGCTGTAAGAATTAAAATATGCTAATATTACCTTTTCTTACTTTTGGTGACTAAATACGTACAATTAACGTGGATTTCTAAATGATATAGTTCCTATTGTATAGTGACTTAAGTTTAGTCTCACATTGGAAGTTACAAAAACTTCCTTATCTTTATATGTTGGAGCGCTCACCCTTGGGTCATGACCCAAGGGGCATAAGATGTGAGCTCGAGTTGTGAGTTGAATTAAGTGGATACGAAAATCTTAGTATTACTGAGGTTGGTTGGTTGGTTTTGAAATTATTTTGTTTGACCCCTGTATATATTTATTTATTTTTTCTCTTAACGCGCTAGCCTGGACTAGCGCGATCTGAAGAACGCGCTAACCAGTGCTAGCGCAATCTGGACATTATATACATTTTTTTTCAAAATAATTATTTTTACCTCCGGTAAATTTTATGAACGCGCTAGCACTGGTAGCTCGTTCTGAAAAAAAAAATATTTTTTTAAATTATCTATTTGCCCTTTGGGGGGCGGGAAAACACTCTATATGAACGTGCTATGTCGGGCCAGCGCGTTCAGAACGCGGTACTGAGGTATAGCACGTTCTGGACCTGATGAAAAAATGGGAATACCCCTTCAATAAAATGACCATAACTTACTCATTTCATAGCGGAATTTAATAAATGAGCTATCAATGGAAAGAGGACAGAAAAATGAACAAGATGGCATGATTTAATTAGAGTTTAGCCTGAGAGACACCTACCTTTAGATGGATCTAAAGAAATATCCCCAAATATAAGAAAACCCTTTGATCTTCCAAATCTTCCTTCAAATTTCTACCAAACTTCACAGCAGCATAACCTTGACCTCCAGAGATGATTTGAGGGTCGAATGAGGTTCTATTTATAGTCAAAATTTAGCCAAATTTGTCAAGATTACTTGCCTAACAATGCCAAACTTTCCAACTCCGAATTAGAAGAAAATTGTAATTTTTCTTCTTAACCTAGCCTCCATTTGGTGTGAAACTAATGTAAAAATAGCTGGTCCAAGGTGAGCTGTTAGGTAAGGGTCGATTTTTGTGCCAAACTTCTAGAAATGAGGTTATTTTAATCCCTTAAATTACATATTAAACACATGTTATAAATTTAGGTCAATTTAACCTTTAATAAATCTTTTAATCTATTAATCCAGCCCATTATGGATTATCCAATGGGCCAATTGTGATCCTAGTCCATTACATAGACTTTTATTGGACTTACTATGATTTATCTAGGGTTTAAAATATTTAATCTCTATTTACTTCTAGTTAATTCAAGTAAATTCAATAAACTAGTTTATTTCATATAGTAAAAATGTAATTTAATTATTTCATGAAAATTTTAATTACATACTGAAATTAAAAATTTTATTTCTCATTTTTAATTATCGGGTTTCTACATATACTTAGAGAATTGACTCTATAGACAGAAGGAATGTGTAACGATATAAAATCATGATAAAACTCGTCAATATCTTTTCTAAATCAAAGTTTAAATACAAAACTATAGTGCTTTGGGCTTGAAATTATCATCTACTTGAAAATAAGTCTAAAGTACCATAAATCATGCAATTTCTAACATGAATCAACACCTGAACTTAAAAATCATGAAAACAGGTTAAGATCTATTTAACTATGCATATATATAAGCTATTTGAGCCAATCTTAATTCTGCCTTAAGTTGACAGAACACAGTGCTGTGTAACGGACTTGTCTGGGCGCATCACAATATGGTAACGGTCCACTATAGGTCCGTCAGAGTTCTCAGAACCCTGCAATCGTTTACAGAGGTGTGACGGATCAAGGTAGGTCCGTTACACGTCCTTGGCGGTCTTACGATAGACCGTTAGGTCCTCTGCTGACAGGAAATAGAAACTATAAAAATTTATGATTAATTCATGACATGCTAACTACTCTAATCATGTCAAAATGAGAAAAAGGCTATCTAGATGCATAGGTAGTAATGAAATAACGAAAGATAGCTTTTTATCTTCAATTAGGGTTGAAGTCATGCATGAATGTATAGACTAATCCTAAAACATGAAATTCATGAAGTATAACGCATGAAATCCAAATAAACTAGAGGGCTTTTATCTCTAACAGTGTGTTTTTGCCGTTCATGAGATAACCTACCTCTTAACTGGGCTTTAAACTTCTAATTTGAGTCTTCAAGGGTCACCCTAGTTCTTCTCTTCCTGTGATTTTTCAGCAACTTCACGTTGCCCTTACTCTCTAATCTCTTGACCTAAAGATGTGAAATTTGTAGGTTAGGAAGATGAAACTAAGAGGAACAAAAAGTTATAAAGCATCTAACTCTAATTACCTTGTTTAGGCTCTCTAATTTCCTGATCTTCAGCACCCTGTCGCACAGTTTCCTGGGTTGGCGTGATGAAACCAACAACTTTGGAAGATCCTAACTCCTTGGATACTCGACCACCTAACATGAAATTTTGAGAGTTGTCAGACCTTAGTATTAGAAACAAAAAGTTCTAAAGGACTTACTCGAGATTCTATCTCCTTACCTTGTTTCTTCACGAGCCAAAAGTAAGGGTGGTTTAGTTCAGAACTGGGTTCTATTTATAGGGTTTTGGCTAGGGTTTGAAGATTAGACCGATTCTAGAGTCCTTAGTTGGCCAGAACCTGATCCCTAAGAGTCCTTAGTAACCTTACATATTCTCCTAATTAGGTCTCTTGCAGATAGGATCCCAAAGATATAATCTTTTTGTAAGTTCTTCCTCTCACGGAATCAGCTGAGTGTAACAGACTAAGTCTGGTATGTTAGATGGCTGTAACGATCGCTCGATAGACCGTTACATCAACTGGGCATGGACATTCATCTTAATTCAAACTCTTTTTGTTAATTATCCATATAATTATCTATATAAGGGATATTTATCCTTATAATTCATGAATAGGCTAAGTAACCTTCTAGAATATGGGTCAAACTTAATGGGCTTAGTCCATAAATCTATTGGGTTTTAACTATTAAAGCTAGACTAGTTATTTACAATAATTGGGCCTTATAATCCCAACATTAATTCATTTGTTAATCTATTTTGCCCTTTATAAATTCTAGAAAATTCTATAAATAATCCAGAAATTACTTATAAATTTTGGGGCACTACACCCTCCCCCACTTAGAAGAATTTGGTCCCCAAATTCGATACATGGATTTTATGGAGAGTGTACTTACAATCGAATAATTCTGGGATCTTCTACGCATAGATTCTTCCGTTTCCCATGTTGCTTCGTGTGGCCATTGCTTCGTCCATTGGACTTGGACCATAGGAATAGTTTTATTTCTTAGTTGACGCACTTCTCGTTCCCGAATCCTGACTGGTTTCTGCTCGTATGTCATGTCCTTTTGGATCTCCAGATTATCATAAGTAATAACATGATGAGGATCATATACATATTTCTTCAACATAGAGACGTGAAATACGTCGTGAACTCTTGCTAATTGTGGAGGTAAAGCCAGTCTATAAGCCACTTCACCGACCCTTTCAAGAATTTCAAATGGGCCAATGAATCTTGGAGTTAATTTTCCTTTAATGCCAAATTTTCGAATACCACGGCCTGGAGAAACTTTCAGATATACATGATCTCCCACCTGAAACTCCACGTCGAGTCTTCGATTGTCAGCATAAGATTTCTGCCTATCTTGCGCCATCTGTTGTGCCCCTTGTGCTTTGATGATTATGTGGTGTTTTAATGATAGCAACATGAATGAGTCACCATATTATTTTTCTAAGAACATCACATTGAATGATAGCAACATGAATGCATAAAACTGATCTGTTATGTGGAGAATGCATGAGTTTGCTTTGTCTGATCTATTCATTACTATAGTCTTTGTGTTTAGCATACTCTGCATCAGTGCATCCATCAGGCATACAGTCTATACACTGATGCATGTGAGGTCCTGTCTGCACGCTAAAGTCTATACACTGTATTACTGCTAGTTACTGCATATGCAAACACTTGGTCGATGCATTGCATTCTGTCAGAGCATATGCAAAGTCTATACATCGCTGCATTGTGTGTTTCAAGCATTTCCAATGTCTATACATTGTCTGACTGTAGTGTCTCATGCAAAGTCTGTACATTCGCCACCATGCATTAAGTCTCAAAGTCTGTACAGCCCTTTGCATTGTTCTTAAAGTCTACATTCTTGCATCGGTTCTCATTGTACACACATTCACTCATTGTCTCATGCTAAGTCTATACATTCATAGCAGGTCTACACATTGCATTGCTGCATGAACAATAGAGTCTATACATTACATTGTGTTGTGTTTGTGCATCGCCTAGAACACAAGTCTATACATCCATGCATCATCACTCTGAGCATAGTCTGGACAGAAGTGGGTCCACCCCCCTCTTAGATGGGTCGACCCCCCCAGATTCGTAAGTCTATACAATGCATGCACATTCATTCAAAGTCTATACATTGGTCTGTAGCATGCACGAAACCAAGTATGTACATTCACCAGTTTAACTTTCGAAGTCTATACATCGGTGAAGTATGTACATTCAACAGCTTGACTTTCGAAGTCTGTATAGCCCCTGCTTTGCCAAAGTCTATACATTCGTTTGCCTTGCATTGCATCAAGTCTGTACAGACCTTGCTTTGCTCAAGTCTGTACATCGTCTAGCTTCCTTTGGCAAGTCTATACATCGTGCTTTGCTCAAGTCTGTACAGCCCTTGCTTTGGCAAGTCCATACATCGTTCAGTTGTCTTGGCTAAGTCTATACATCTTTGTCTTGTGCATGCATCAGTTCTCAAGTCTGTACATTGGGCTATCAGGTAAAGTCTGTACATCCTTTAGCTAGAACTGTGCAAGTCCATACATCGCTGTATTGGCCAAGTCTATACATTGCAGCTGAGTTGAAGTCTGTACAGCCCTTGCCTTGCTCAAGTATGTACAGCCCTTCCTTTGGCAAGTCCATACATCCTGAAGTCTATACACTGGACCGTCTCTCTTAGCGTCTATGTGATAGTCTATACATTGCTAAGTCTATACATTGCAGCATGCATCAGCTAAGTCTGTACAGGGTCCAGCGTCTCACTTAGCGTCTATATGCAGACAAGTCTATACATTGCATGATGTCTAAAGTCTGTACATCATATGCATAGTCTGTACATCCACCGTCTCATCAAAGTCTACACATTGTGGCACGTTGAGTCTACACTTTGGTTGTATAGAATTAGAGCTGAAGTCTGCATACTGTCTGGTCGCACACACTTATAAGTCTATACATTGCACTATATGCATACTACAGTGCATCCAGCAAGTCTGTACATTGAGGTGCATGCATCATCTACCAAGTCCACACAATGCATCATGTGCTTCATCATTTAAAGTATGTACAGCCCTTGCTCAGGCTAAGTCTGTACAGAGTCCTGTTGCATCGCATGGACATTTCGTCAAGTCTATACATTTGCTGCATGCCTGCACATCAGTCAAGTCTATACATTGATCTGTGCATCACTATACTCAAGACACTAAGTCTGTACAGAGCTCGCAAAGTCTGTACATTCCTTAGCGTCTTGTGCATGCATTGTTTAGCAAGTCTGTACATCGCTCACTTGCATGTTCACGAAGTCTGCACATGCCATAGCACTGAACATGAAGTCTGTACACGCTTCAAGGGGTAAGTATGTATATTGTTCAGAACGTAAGTCCATACAGCCATTGTGCATTCGTTCTTGATGTACATACTTTACTTTGCATTCACAACGTGAAGTCTGTACATGTTTTGTCTTCGCATTGCAAAGTCTACACATTGCACATTATATACTATAAAGTCTGTACAAGGTGTCGAC
This sequence comes from Amorphophallus konjac, assembly GCA_022559845.1. NCBI lineage: Eukaryota > Viridiplantae > Streptophyta > Magnoliopsida > Alismatales > Araceae > Amorphophallus > Amorphophallus konjac. Next base: position 390,488,623 of record CM040121.1, on the reverse strand, counting down.
ATTAAACTGATAATCCTATTCGACTGTCTGACAGGGACTCCTTGCAGAGCTTTAGGAGGGCACGTGATCCGAGGATAAGGGGACTACCAAGATCGTGACACGTGTGATCAGCTGGCTGAGAGGCTGCCACGTGTTTAAGGCTTTTGGGCGGGCGATGTGGAGAGCACTCGCCCTAATCTGCTGCTGCTATATAAGGAAGACTCCTTTGTCTGAAGAAGATTGACTGAAGCAGAGGATAGCCTGCATGATCTAGCGTGAAGAGAAGAAGAAGAAAAAGAAAGAAGAGAAGAGCAGAGAAGAAAAAGAGAAAGAGAAGAAGAGCAGAAGAGAAAGAGAGAGATAGAGAGCTCGAGCAGAGAAAGAGAGAGAGATAGTGGGTGTCTGGCATTTGGATCAAATCCAAGCCAGAATTGCTCCTTCGAGAGCTATATTTCTTGTGCTTTATTTACATCTTTCTGTTGCTGTTTGGTTCATGTTTTCATTTTCAATTTTATACCTCTGTACGGGTCAAGCTGTAATCCCCAGCGGTTGCAGTGGTGGATTCCACTGGATAGCAAGCTGTGTTGCTCAGCGGGCGAGGTGGATACCTCGGACAGCAAGCTGTGAGGCTCAGCGGGTTGTATGGCAAGCTGTGATGCCCAGCTGTTCAAGCTGTGAGTCAGCGGAATCCACACTCAGGTTTGAGTGTGGGGTGGACGTAGGTCTGGAGGACCGAACCACCTAAAAACTCTTTGTGTAGTGGTTTGATCTCTTTGTGTGTTTGGCGCTAGATGAATGCATAGGGACAATATGGGTTGATTTTCTATATGTGTTCATTTCATTGCTGCGCACACTATATGTTTGACAGTGGTATTGAGTGTCCTTTAACATTGTTATTCCGCAATTATTTATTAGCCTTCTGTTTGTATTAGGAAGTATTTTTAATTGGGCAAAAGTTTTTAAGGGGAGATTCATTCACCCCGCTCTGAATCGAACGCACCGAACCCAACACTTGGTATCAGAGCGGGTGTCTGCACAAAGGGTCCAGCGACCTGCAGATCCGATCCTTATTTGGATTCGGTGCTATTTGAGTTGATCCGTTCGCTTGCACTGTTTTAATCTCTTTTTATTTAGAATTCTGATCTTGTTTGAGCATGGAATTCATAATTGATCTTCCGAAGTACGAGGGTCAAAGCTTCTACAATTGGCTTAATCAGTTCAGGGAATATGTGATGCAGACTAATCCAGATCTGTGGATAGTCATTGCACACAGTCCTTATGAAGGTCCAAAGGATGAATCCATATGGAAAACTTCAGATAGACGAAAAATCTCTGCAAATCAAAGGGCCCTGAATCTAATCAAAAGGGCGATAAACACTGACAAGTTTCCTTGTGTAGTTGATTGCTGCAGTGCCTCCGAAGTGATCGAGATAATAGCAAGCAGCAGAAGCCAGGGTAAAGCGAAATGTCTCATGGCAACAGAAGAAGACGAAGATTATGTGGAGGATACTTCGTCACATGTAAACTCTGACACTGATAATTTTTCTCTGGAAAGCATGATTGCGTTGAATGAGCATTTATTGATTAAATACGATAGAGTCAAATCTGAAAAGAGAAAAATGAGAAAAGAAATGACTCATGAAGTCACTCGTTTGAAGGCAGAGAATGAAAATTTGAAATCTGACATGAATAAAGAAAAAGATGAGTTGAACCAGTTGAAATCTGAAAATGAGAACCTTAGAAATAAACTCATCAGTGAAAATAATACTTGCAAAGCTTGTGCCATTCTCTAAGAATTGATTAATGATATAGACCATGATGATAATTCGTAAAAAGAATTAATCAAATCTCTGGAAGAAGAAAACAAATTATTATTGGCCAAGAAAATTGAGGTTGAAAAAGGTGGAGAAAAATTGTTTGAAGAAAATAGTTACTTGAAAGATCAAAATAAAAAGCTAATGGTTCTTAATACTGTCTTCACTGAAAGATGGTTGTCATTTGAAAAAGGAAAATCAGTTGTGAAGGAAAATGAGAACAACATTGAAATAATGGTTCAACAAGAAAATGAAACTCTGAAGAACCTGAATGATGCTTTGCAACAGCAGCTGATTATTTGTGAATCTGAGCAATTCAAGTATGAAGTGAGTATTGCTTCATTGAATTCTGAGATTGAAGATCTGAAAAACTCTTTGTCAAAATTTGTTAAAGGAAGAGATAATCTGAATAAGCCGCTTGGTTCTAAAGTGAATTTCCAGAAAGAAGGACTTGGGTATGTGCCTATTAATAAGAAGGTGAATGAAAAGAAGAAGTCAACTGTATTCGTGAAAAGCTCTGAACAGGCTAATCAATCTAGTTCTTCTATCTTTCAATTCACTACTAAGAAGGCTAAAAATTCAGATAAGAAACAGGAAAAGATTCAAAAACAAAAGAAAAGTGTTGATCTAAAGAAGTCCGAATCTGTCATTGATTCACATGTGCATGCTGCTAACTGCTCCCACACATATTCACACTCTCATGCGAATGTCAATTTTGTCAAACAAGTGAATGTAAATAAAAAGGTGGTAACATGTCACTATTGTGGGAAACTTGGACATATTATGCATGACTGTGTTACATTGATAAATGATGAAATGAATGTTGTTAGGAAGTATCCTAGAAATCATCTTCGTAGGAAACCTTCTACTGATAAAAGAAAGAAAACTCAATGTTATTGCTGTGGGAATTTTGGTCATATTGCTACTTTTTGCTGGCATGCTCAGGGAAATAGATTGAATTCTAAATCTGTAAAATTCCCTGCTCATTATGATGCTGATAGAAACAAATATGTTTTTAAAGAAAAATCCTTTGCATGTTTCAAATGTAGAAGATCTGGCCACAGGGCTGCAACATGTTGGGTGGCAGGATATCAAAACCAGACTGGTTTTGGTAAACAGAATTTTAATTCTGTTAACAAAAATCTTCATGCATATGCACATAGAACTCCTGCTCATAGGAATGTGCACAAAATAAATTTCAGAACTGCTGCATCATGCCACTACTGTGGTCAGATAGGTCATTCAATGAATGATTGCCATGTGATGAGAATTGATGACCTTCATGCACAGAAATTAGCTACCATACCTGCTAGATATGTGATTGTCATGTCAGGACCCAAGACATCTTGGGTGCCTATTTGTGCAAAATAGTTGATAACTTGCAGGTGTGTCTTGGTGGGAGAAATAAAAGGGGTTGAATTAACCAAGGCATGTTGCATCCCTACGGTTTTGATGATGTCTCACACTATAAATCAATATTCTATCTCTAGAATAATTCATGCTTCATCATGTAGGACTGTGCAGTTCATATGGTTCTCAGATAAATATGCACTACTTGATCATGTCTACACACTGTCTGCATAGTCTGGACACTGATGGGTCGACGCTCCACCTCTGGTGGGTCGACGCCTCCTTTACTCTCCAAGTCCATACATTGAATTTCATATTCAAAGTATGTACATTGGTCTTCACCTGAAGTCCATACATTGAACTTCATATTCAAAGTCTGTACACCCTCCGCTAAGCCTTCAGAGTCTGTACAGCCATTCCTTGAGTTCAAGTCCATACAACGGCACTGTAGCTTGCATCTGAAGTGTATACATCCTTTCAAGGGGTCAAGTCTATACATTCTCCCATTCATTTCAAAGTCTACACATCGCCCTTCATCTTCCAAGTCTATACATCCAGTTGAACTCCAAGTCTATACACACTCTGTTGAACCCCAAGTCTATACATCGTCTGCCATTTGAAAGTCAATACACTGTCCCTCGTCTCACACATCATGACCCAAAGTCTGTACAGCCTCTAGTCACTGTACAAGTCCATACACTGGCTGCACTGCACAAGTCTATACATTCGACTGTTCAGCCTGTGATCAAGTCTGTACAGCCAGGGAGACCATTAAGTCTATACACTCATTCACTGTAGCTTGCACGAGGTGAAGTCTGTACATTGGCATTAGTTTTCTAAGTCTGTACATCCTTCTGTTGAAATTCTAAGTCTGTACATCGGACTGGTTGAGCAAGTCTGTACAGCGGTTGCATTCTCTTAAAGTCTATACATTGGGACTTTTACCTACGTTCTGAACTGAACTGAGTAAGTCTATACATTCCTCATATCTTTTACCTACGCTCAGTTCAGTAAGTTTGTACACTGGGAACTTTACTGACGTTGTCTTGCCAAAGTCTACACAATGTGAACCTTCAAGTCTGTACAGACTTTACTTGTTCAAGTATGTACATCATCCAGCTCTTTGGCAAGTCTACACATCTCTAAGTCTATACACTCAGTTATCCTTCAACCCTATACACTTGATATCACCTTCAAGTGTATACACTCTCAAGATGTTCATACTTGCCTATATGTTGTTTTCAAGTGTATACACTCTCACATTTGACACACTTGCTTAATTGCTGTTTCTAAGTCTACACATTCGATGCCTTCATGCATTGTTCTCATCGAAGTCTATACATCGACGTCTATACATTGCATACAGTTGTGCTTCACAAGTCTACACATTGCTGCTCTTCATTACAAGTCTTTACACTCGTCCTCCTTCACACGATCAACTCTATACATCCATTGTCTTGCCTGCTGAATGAAGTCTACACACTGAGATCGCATGAACACTTCACTGCAAGTCCATACACTGAGCTCGCATGAAGAACTTCAACTCTACACACTCTCACACTTGACACACTTGCCTATTTGACATCCCTGAGTCTATACACTCGAGGGCTTCATACACTTCACAGAAGTCCACACATTCCCCCTGTTATGCTAATGCATTATTCAGCTAGTCTATACACTGAGGTCGCATGAGGACTCACAAGTCTATACACTCCCTCAGTGTACACACTTACTCATCTGCTATTCTAAAGTATATACATTCGTATCTGACTGAACTAACTAATCACATTTCCTTGTTTCTGCCTACAGATGATTTAGGTTAATGATTGGGCACGTGAACCGAGGATGATACCTGGCACGTGATCCGAGAATGCTCTGGAAAAGGAGGGTACGAGACTCTCTCGTGTGAAGGCCTGAAACTCAGGTCGAATGCCATATAAAAGGTGCCTTCTGCGATTAGATGAATAGAACTGGAGAAAAAGCTGAAGAGCATAATCCCTGAGCTGAAGAAGAAAAGAGAGAGAGCCTCCACGTTCCAGAAAGAAGATAGAGAGAAAAGATTTGAGAGTATTGCTATGAGAGAAAAGTTTGAGTGAGAGAGAAGAGTCCAATTTGCTTCTTCGGAAGCTACATTTGATTTTGGTTTTTCTGAAACGATTTGTGTTCATCGTTGGTCTTGTTTACATTTCTATTTTTCCTTTTATTTCTTCATATATCTGATTTCGAGTTGTTACCCTCCAGTGTTTGGAGGAAGGGAGAGTTACTCCGGTTCCCCTCTGGGCTACAGAGGAAGAGAGATCTGTGATCTCTGGTTTTGCCAGTGACGGGTTGTCATTAGCAGGTTCCCTCCGGGTTGGAGGAAGGGAGAGCCATCTCCGGTTCTGGTCTTGCTGGTAGCAGGTCCAGGTGTTAAGCTCCGTGGGTAGCAGAGTTTGGTTGAGGGATTTGTTTCCCTTGGTTGTTCAAGCTGTGTGGCGACATATTGTTCGCAGACTGAGTCTGCAGTTTTCTAGCAGTGGCTAGTGGAATCCTCACTCTAGTTGGAGTGAGGGGTGGATGTAGATTGTGGACTACAATTGAACCACCTTAAAATCTCTTGTCTCCTCTGTGGCTTGGTATTATCGTTTGTGCTTTCCTTCTGTTCGGCATTGTGTTTGTGTGTGGACGGCCTCTTCCAATCGCACCTTATTATCCTGTCTTAGTTTCTCACTGCGTTAGCTGCATTGTTTAGCCATATCTGAAGGGTTGTCTTTCGAAGTAGTGAGTTTCCACTGAAGTTTTGTAAATTGGGAGTGATCTATTCATCCCCTCCTTCTATATCACTCTTCGCTGCGCTAACATTTGGTATCAGAGCAGGTTTGCATCATGTGGACGAACGGTCAGGGAAATGCTAATGGTCCTAGAAGCTTCATGGCTGAAGGTCAATCCATTAGTCGCCCTCCATTTTTTGATGGTAATAATTATCTCCTTTGGAAGAATAGGATGGAAGTGTTTATCAGAGCACAGAGCCACAAGCTGTGGAGGGTAATCACGGTTGGCCCGTATGATCTGCCACCGAACGAGGACGCGTGGACAGATGACCATGTCAAGCTATCTTCACTCAACTGGACGGCGCTGAACATCATCCAGTGTGCTGTTCACCCAGAGGAATATGCCCGTATATCTGCCTACAGGACTGCCAAGCGAATGTGGGATGAGCTGTAATTAATCTACGAAGGTACAGCTCAAGTGAAAGCCTCGAAGGTAAACCTCTACACCTCTAAGTATGAACTGTTTAGGATGAATGCAGAGGAGAATATTACTGAAATGTATGCCAGGTTGTCCTTGATCACGAACACACTTAAGGGGCTAGGGAAGGATCTAGCTGAGGCAGACATAGTCAGGAAAATTCTTAGATCCTTATCCCCAGCATGGCACACTAAGGCCATCGTGATTGAAGAGTCAAAAGATCTGACGACCTTGACAGTGAATGAACTCATAGGATCCCTCATGACCTATGAGCTGAATTTCAAAGGAGGTGGTAAAGGAAGTGATAGGAAGGCTAAGAATGTAGCTCTCAAGGCATCCCGCAACAAGAGTAGCAGTAGCAGCAGTAGCGGTGAGTCTGATGGCTTCTCAGATCTCGACCAGAAGGAGCAGGCAATGCTCACTCGTCAGTTCAGTAAATTCTTAAGGAGAAAGGGGAAGACCTTTAGGAGAAAAAAGCCATACTCCTTTAACAAGAATGTTGAATCTACCAATCATAGGGATAGAAATCCTAAGAGACTAACTTGTTATCATTGTAACAAACAGGGACACATGAAAGGCGAATGCCCAGATCTTCAGAGGAAGGGTCCCTACTTCCAGAAGAAGAACACAAAAGTGCAGAAGAAGAAGAACCCACAGGCGATGGTCTGCACATGGAGCGAGGAGGAAGAAGATCCTGAAGATACTTCCTCAGAGGAGCATGAAGAAGGAATTTGCCTTATGGCAAATAGTGAAGAGGAGGTAACCAATGCTTTTGAAAATTTTACGATTGATGACTGGGAAGATGCTTATGCTAAGTTATTAGATAAGTTCAATTCTCTTAGTAAAGAGCATAGGGTTCTAAAAAGAAAATTTAATACTAATGTTGAAGAACAAACCCAGGTCTGTGAGGAAAATCAGAAACTAAAAGCGCAACTAGAAGAAATGACCTCACTAAGAAAAGAAAATGATAAGCTCAAGGGAGAAAACCAAGAAAGTCAAAATCAGATCAATGAACTCAAAATAAGAATTGAAGAAAGCTTGAATGAAAGTAGAGTGAACTTAGAAAAATATGAAGCTGTTAAGAAAGTCAATGGTGAACTTCTAAAAAATTCTGAGTCCCTTTAAAAGGAGCTGGAAGACAAACAGAAAGTTTTGGAAAACTTTGTCCAAGGAAAATCTAGTCTGGATGCTATACTGGGGGCTAGGGTTAACTTCAATAAGGAGGGTCTAGGCTATGACCCAACTAACAAAAGACCCTTACAATTCAAAACCATTACCTTCTGCCCAGAGAAGGGAAAAGAAAAGCTGGACACACCATCCAGCTCAAACAGCAGTAAGGGAACTCAAGGTCAGAAGGAAAGTCCTAAAAACGGTGCTGGTCAACCATTCAAAATGGGAATGAATTCTGTGAAGAATTTCACTAAGCCTACCAATCAGAACATAAATGGTAAATGGACCAAGCAAGTGGATCAGAAGAAAAGCTGGAATTACTACAATCAGATGGGTCCAAAGAGGACATACTGGAGAAATGATCATCATCTTCAAAAATCTGTTGATCAACAAACTTACAGAAGATATCCTAGGAGTGGGAAGCCTAATGAATGGAATAGAACTTACTTCTCCAGACCAGCTGGACTTAATTTCAATAAACCAGAAGTAAAGGTACCAGGGAAATCCTTGCTGAAGCAAATTTGGATTCCTAAACACTTGATTAGAGATTTGAATAATGTCCTTGGACCCAACTCATCTTGGGTTCCAAATCACTCTGCTTGATGTTATTTGTGTAGGTCGGCCTGGTAGCTGAAGACAACAAGTGGTACCTCGATAGTGGCTGCTCTAGGCACATGACAGGTGACCAATCCAAGTTCAGCAAAATAGAGATGAAGGTAGGGGATCTGGTCAGGTTTGGAGGAAAGAACAAAGGTAAGATTATTGGAGTTGGTACAGTAGGTAAGTCTTCCACAAACTCCATTGAAAAAGTTCTACTTGTGGAAGGTCTTCAACACAACCTGATTAGCATCAGTCAGTTATGTGACAAGGGTCACAGGGTTGTGTTTGATGATAACTCATGCAAAATCTTTGAAATAAATTCTGATGTGGTTAAATTTGTAGCCAACAGGATTAATAATGTCTACATGGTAGACCTAGATGAGGAATCTGAATCTAATATTTGTTTATCTGCCAATTCTGAAAATGATGCTTTTGAATGGCATAGACGTCTAGGTCATGCTAGCTTTACTACTTTAAATAAATTGGTCAAGCATGATTTAGTGAGAGGCATGCCTAGAATAAAATTCAACTCTATTTCAAAATCATGTGATGTATGTGCTCTAGGCAAACAGACCAGGAATTCTTTCAAATTAAGATCTGAGCCATTGTCCTCTAGACCAATGGAACTCCTCCATATGGACCTCTTCGGTCCTACTAGAACTCAGAGTCTTAATGGGAACAGGTTTGACTATGTCATCATAGATGACTTCTCTAGATATTCATGGATCTTTTTCTTAGCAAATAAAAGTGATGCATTTCAAAAGTTTAATCTATTTTTCAATAAGGTCAAACAAGAAGGAAAACACAAGATCTGTTCTATTCAATCTGACCATGGAGGTGAGTTTGAAAACTCCATGTTTTCTGATCTTTGTGAAAGAGAGGGACTAACACATAGATTTTCTTCTCCCAGGACACCTGAACAGAATGGAATTGTGGAGAGAAGAAATAGAACTGTGGTGGAGATGGCCCGAACCATGCTAATTGAAAGTCAATTACCAAGGAGGTTTTGGGCAGAGACGGCCAATACAGCAACTTACATAATCAACAGGGCCATGGTAAGACCCATTCACAAGAAAACACCCTATGAGCTTCTAAAAGGTAAGAAACCAAACTTGTTTCATTTCAGAATTTTTGGAGCAAAATGTTTTATTCACGACAATGACAAGAAAGATTTAGATAAGTTTGAAGCTAAAAGCTCCCCTGGAATATTTTTGGGATATTCAGAAGTGTCTAGGGCATATAGGGTCTTTAACATATCAGACAAAAAGGTTGAAGAGTCTCCACACATTATTTTTAGTGAAAAGAAAGGTGTTTCTAACAATAAAAATTTTGACAGGCATTCCAATCATGATGGGGAATTCCTAGAAGACCAAGAAGAAGAGAACACTCAGCCAAGTGGAACAGCAAATCCTCCCAACCAGGAAGAGCCAAGAGAAGCAGGTGAGTCTTCAATAAATGTTAGATTTCTTAAAAATCATCCGATAGATAATGTCATAGGCAATCCTGAAGATCCTCCTTGGACTAGGTCTCATTTTAGGAATGTGAATAATGAAGACTTAATTGCTTTAGTCTCACAAATTGAACCCAAATCAATAGAAGAGGCCTTGGCTGATCAAGCTTGGGTCAATGCCATGAGTGAGGAATTGGGCCAGTTCGAAAGAAATAATGTCTGGGAACTTGTTCCAAGACCAGATAATGTTAATATCATAGGAACTAAGTGGGTGTTCAAAAATAAAATGAATGAAGATGGAATCATTTCTAGGAATAAGGCCAGATTAGTAGCCAAGGGCTACTGTCAGGAATTTGGTGTAGATTTTGATGAATCCTATGCACCTGTTGCTAGGATGGAGGCTATAAGACTGTTGCTTGCTTTTGCATGTTCAAAGAACATAAAACTCCAACAAATGGATGTTAAAAGTGCCTTTTTAAATGGAGTCATTAAAGAAGAGGTTTTTGTTGAACAACCCCCTGGATTTCAATTTTCTCCTCAACCTGACCAAGTTTTCATGTTAAACAAAGCCTTGTATGGTCTAAAGCAGGCTCCAAGAGCATGGTATGAAAGATTGACTGCATTTCTGATCAGCAAGGGCTACAAAAGAGGTAAAGTAGATCAAACCCTATTTACCAAGGGTACAAATAAAGATCTCCTCATAGTTCAGGTATATGTAGATGACATTGTGTTTGGATCAACTAAGCATGAACTATGTGTTGAATTCTCTAAAATGATGTCTGCTGAATTTGAGATGAGTTTGGTTGGTGAACTAAAGTACTTCCTTGGCTTGCAGGTACAACAGCTAGAGGACGGGTGCTTCATCAACCAAACCAAATACACAATGGAACTGTTCAAGAGATTTGGTATGGAAAACCTGAAGCACATTACAACACCCATGGGTACCAATACCTCACTGGATGCAGATGAGACAGGTAAAGAAGTAAATGCCAAGCTCTATCGAGGTATGATTGGATCTCTTCTTTACTTGACAGCTTCCAGACCTGATATACAATTCAGTGTAGGAATGTGTGCAAAGTATCAGTCTAGACCTACTGAATTACATTTAGCTGTAGTGAAAAGAATTTTCAGATATTTGTCAGCTACTCATTCTCTTGGTTTATGGTTTCCTGCATCACACACATTTGACTTAGTTGCATACACAGATGCTGATTATGCAGGATGTAAACTAGACAGGAAAAGCACTAGTGGTCATTGTGAATTTTTAGGTGGGTGTTTAGTGTCTTGGGGTTCCAAGAAATAACATTCAGTAGCCCTCTCCACTGCAGAAGCTGAATATGTGGCTGCAGGGAGTTGTGGTACACAAGTCATTTGGATTAAACACCAGCTTCAGGACTACCAAGTAGACCTGGGGTGCACACCTATCTATTGTGATAATACCAGTGCCATTAATCTTGCCAAAAATCCTGTTTTGCATTCACGCAACAAACACATAGAGATAAGGCATCATTTCATAAGAGATGAGGTTTCTAAAAATAATTTTGAACTGATTCATGTAGGCACAGATAATCAGATTGTTGACATTTTCACTAAACCTCTGGATAATGAAAAATTCACAACACTAAGATGAGAATTAGGCTTATACAAATTGTCTTAATTGTGTAGCCTGTTCTTTTTGTGAGGGGGAGTTCTGTATGACAGTTGGTTAGCTTTCAGAAATGCTGTGAGTGAGGGGGAGCTGGTTGAGCTGTGAGAGGAAGTGTTCTTTGACAAAGTCAAAAAGATTGACCAGATGTGTGTCTTTGCTGGTTTTCATGACAGATCTAGTGTGGTTCTCTCAGACAGTAGAATGTCACTTAATTCTTAAGTCTATAAGTCAGGGATACTAAAGTCCAGTTAGAATCTTACCTCTAGTATTCCTTCAGAGATCTGGATTAATTGTAAAAAGTATATCTTCCTACATTGTCAATGATTCTGGTTCAGGCCAAAACCTGTATGTCTTGATATCTGACCCAATCAGCTTGAAATCTAGACTTCAAGATTCACTTCAAGTAATAGTCCTTCTGGTATTGTTTTCAATCATTCCATCTCTTCAACACAAGGGCTTAACTAAATAAACATGTCTTGTTTTGTTCACTGAGAAACTGGGAGCTTCATCAATGAAATGAATATTTCTCCTATGTCATGAGGTGTCAAATGCTTAAAATGAATGAAAAAGACATGACAGAGCAATGGTGGCTAGCTGGTGAGTAACTGGGGACTCTGGCCTCTAATCAAGGTGTTTCCTCATGTCAAAAGCCACAGTTACTAACTCTGTTCCTTAATAAAAAAAAGAGGAAGTAATGAGGTACTCACTCTGAGTAACTGGGGATTCAGGCCTCCAATCAAGGTGTCTCCCTAATGTCAAAAGAGTGAATTACTAACTTACTCATTGATCTTCTTGAAAATCTTCTCAAAAAATTCCTTGTTGTTGTGCAACTAATGGATTGCTTGTCTTCAATACCTTGAGAACACCTCTTTGACTTTGTCTCTTGTTATCTTTTTGGATTGTTGACAGTTCAGCAATATCTGGCCATACTTGTTAATTCCTGCTCTAAATCATACTCTATGTATGTTGATAAACTTTTCTGTCATTCTATTTCTCTAGTGTGTACTGGAGTTCGAGAATCTTCACTTGAGTTTAGCACCTCACTTATTTTCTTAAGACTTGCTTGTGTCTCTCTGCACTAAGAAGTTACTGTACTTCTTCTTCATGTCTCCAGCACTTTCATATACTCTGCATGTCCTTTTGCGGATGTCAAAGGGGGAGAGAGGTTTTGCAATATCAGTAGATCATGTATTGTCATGAGTTGTGGGGGAGTATTGTTCATGAGCTAAGGGGGAGATTACCTTGTCATGTGATGGCTTTAATCTGAGAATGGGCTGTAGGGGAGCTAAGAGGGAGTAGTTTTGGAGAAAGAAGTGATTCTACAGTAGTGCTTAATTTGGCTGTGCTTTCACTTGCCTTGAATTTGCTTTGATTGTTGAAACTGTAGTTAATTTGTTGTTAAGCTTTGATATTGCTTGATTCATAGTGTTGCCATCATCAAAAAGGGGGAGATTGTTGCATCCCTACGGTTTTGATGATGTCTCACACTATAAATCAATATTCTATCTCTAGAATAATTCATGCTTCATAATGTAGGACTGTGCAGTTCATATGGTTCTCAGATAAATATGCACTACTTGATCATGTCTACACACTGTCTGCATAGTCTGGACACTGATGGGTCGACGCTCCACCTCTGATGGGTCGACGCCTCCTTTACTCTCCAAGTCCATACATTGAACTTCATATTCAAAGTATGTACATTGGTCTTCACCTGAAGTCCATACATTGAACTTCATATTCAAAGTCTGTACACCCTCCGCTAAGCCTTCAGAGTCTGTACAGCCATTCCTTGAGTTCAAGTCCATACAACGGCACTGTAGCTTGCATCTGAAGTGTATACATCCTTTCAAGGGGTCAAGTCTATACATTCTCCCGTTCATTTCAAAGTCTATACATCGCCCTTCATCTTCCAAGTCTATACATCCAGTTGAACTCCAAGTCTATACACACTCTGTTGAACCCCAAGTCTATACATCGTCTGCCATTTGAAAGTCAATACACTGTCTCTCGTCTCACACATCATGACCCAAAGTCTGTACAGCCTCTAGTCACTGTACAAGTCCATACACTGGATGTACTGCACAAGTCTATACATTCGACTGTTCAGCCTGTGATCAAGTCTGTACAGCCAGGGAGACCATTAAGTCTATACACTCATTCACTGTAGCTTGCACGAGGTGAAGTCTGTACATTGGCATTAGTTTTCCAAGTCTGTACATCCTTCTGTTGAAATTCCAAGTCTGTACATCAGACTGGTTGAGCAAGTCTGTACAGTGGTTGCATTCTCTTAAAGTCTATACATTGGGACTTTTACCTACGTTCTGAACTGAACTGAGTAAGTCTATACATTCCTCATATCTTTTACCTACGCTCAGTTCAATAAGTCTGTACACTGGGAACTTTACTGACGTTGCCTTGCCAAAGTCTACACACTGTGAACCTTCAAGTATGTACAGACTTTACTTGTTCAAGTCTGTACATCGTCCAGCTCTTTGGCAAGTCTACACATCTCTAAGTCTATACACTCAGTTATCCTTCAACCCTATACACTCGATATCACCTTCAGGAGTATACACTCTCAAGTTGTTCATACTTGCCTATATGCTATTTTCAAGTGTATACACTCTCACATTTGACACACTTGCTTAATTGCTGTTTCTAAGTCTACACATTCGATGCCTTCATGCATTGTTCTCATCGAAGTCTATACATCGACGTCTATACATTGCATACAGTTGTGCTTCACAAGTCTACACATTGCTGCTCTTCATTACAAGTCTTTACACTCGTCCTCCTTCACACGATCAACTCTATACATCCATTGTCTTGCCTGCTGAATAAGTCTACACACTGAGATCGCATGAACACTTCACTGCAAGTCCATACACTGAGCTCGCATGAAGAACCTCAACTCTACACACTCTCACACTTGACACACTTGCCTATTTGACATCCCTGAGTCTATACACTCGAGGGCTTCATACACTTCACAGAAGTCCACACATTCCCCCTGTTGTGCTAATGCATTATTCAGCTAGTCTATACACTGAGGTCGCATGAGGACTCACAAGTCTATACACTCCCTCAGTGTACACACTTACTCATATGCTATTCTAAAGTATATACATTTGTATCTGACTGAACTAACTAATCACATTTCCTTGTTTCTGCCTGCAGATGATTCAAGTTAATGATTGGGCACGTGAACCGAGGATGATACCTGGCACGTGATCTGAGAATGCTCTGGAAAAGGAGGGTACGAGACTTCCTCGTGTGAAGGCCTAAAACTCAGGTCGAATGCCATATAAAAGGTGCCTTCTGCAATTAGATGGATAGAACTGGAGAAAAAGCTGAAGAGCATAATCCCTGAGTAGAAGAAGAAAAGAGAGAGAGCCTCCACGTTCCAGAAAGAAGATAGAGAGAAAAGATTTGAGAGTATTGCTGTGAGAGAAAAGTCTGAGTGAGAGAGAAGAGTCCAATTTGCTTCTTCGGAAGCTACATTTGATTTTGGTTTTTCTGAAACGATTTGTGTTCATCGTTTGTCTTATTTACATTTTCATTTTTTCTTTTATTTCTTCATATATCTGATTTCGAGTTGTTACCCTCCAGTGTTTGGAGGAAGGGAGAGTTACTCCGGTTCCCCTCTGGGCTGCAGAGGAAGAGAGATCTGTGATCTCTGGTTTTGCCAGTGACGGGTTGTCATTAGCAGGTTCCCTCCAGGTTGGAGGAAGGGAGAGCCATCTCCGGTTCTGGTCTTGCTGGTAGCAGGTCCAGGTGTCAAGCTCCGTGGGTAGCAGAGTTTGGTTGAGGGATTTGTTTCCCTTGGTTGTTCAAGCTGTGTGGCAGCATATTGTTCGCAGACTGAGTTTGCAGTTTTCTAGCAGTGGCTAGTGGAATCCTCACTCTAGTTGGAGTGAGGGGTGATTGTAGATTGTGGACTACAATCGAACCACCTTAAAATCTCTTGTCTCCTCTGTGGCTTGGTATTATCGTTTGTGCTTTCCTTCTGTTCGGCATTGTGTTTGTGTGTGGATGGCCTCTTCCAATCGCACCTTATTATCCTGTCTTAGTTTCTCACTGCGTTAGCTGCATTGTTTAGCCATATCTGAAGGGTTGTATTTCGAAGTAGTGAGTTTCCGCTGAAGTTTTGCAAATTGGGAGTGATCTATTCATCCCCCCCTTCTATATGACTCTTCGCTGCGCTAACAAGGCACTCAAGAATGAAAACCCCATGATTGCACCATTCAGGTCAGTTCTAAAACTCTGTATTTAAATTCCATCATCTGAATTTGTGAGTATAAAAGATGTGAATTTCATGGTGATTTGCTTGCTTGATTTCTGATGTTCTCTTCTTGTCTAGCTGATCAGTCTGCATTCCAGACTCAGCTACTGAATTTACTCTGCATATATCTGATGCTCTTCTCTTGCATTTATTGCATTGTGAACATAAGATGCCAGATGCACTGCACAATTCTTTTATGCATACCTTGCACTGAGTTTGAATGGGTCATCTAGTGCACATAGTCAATGCATGTGTCTAATGTCTGCATATATCATTTGCATGACTTTCAATGCATATAGGACTGCTTTGCACTGCATATATCATTTGCATAACCCTGATATATCAAATGGTAAGCTACTAAAAGGCAGGGAAATCTGTTTGGAAGTTCATACTATGTGTGAGATGGTCCTTGTGACCAGTATAGAGCAGTGTAATGCATATCATAATAATCTGTCTGTGCTAAATTGATTTATCTTGAAAAGTTGATTGCTCTCGCATGATGCTCTCTGAATAAAGAATGCTCTGATGTTTGAATAATCATTTTGCATAAATTGCATAAATTCAGGGGGAGTTTGTTGAGTCTTATGTGAGTCACTGCATATAGACAGGGGGAGTATTATAATATTTTTGACAATGTTTGAAATCCTCACTGTCTACATTCTTTCAAATCATCAATTGACTATGTTGAATTCATACTTTCTTGAATCTGAGAATTTGGCTGCTAATCCTCAATCTATTGAAAGAGAGTTTTTTTTTGTCTGACTGAAATTCAATCTCTGCTATTGGCTTTAAACTTTATTCTCTCTTGCTGATTGACTCTTCCACCAGCTTATACTCATCCTTCATATATCTCTTAGCTGGTGTGACTATATTGGTTCTATTGTTGATTTGTTGGTCAGCTAAATTTATTGATCTGGTCTGAGGAAATTAAGCTGCATGTCATGCAATTCAGTCTGAGAACCTTGTGGAAATTCCTATCATATAGGTTTAAGAATTACCACTGAATCAGACTGATATAAGATTAATGTATTCTCAGATTTGTAATTAAATGAATTGAAAATATCTGAATGATAATGTTTAATAAACTTTAACCACATGTGTCATAAAAACCTTAGGCTCACTCATCAGATGTCTGAAAATTTGAAATCAGGGCTACTTTGGTTAAGATGCATAGAGTGAGTATTATTGTTAAACATTAACTTTGAAAATTTTGACAGGAAATAAAATCAGTGAGTAATGAAATGACTTTGTTCACTTAGAAACTGGGTCTTCCATCAAAGAAATGGAGTGAACCCAAGTCATGAAGTGTCATAGTCACTTAAAATGAAAATTCATTGAGAACCTGACAGAGCAATAACATTTATGTGTTGAGTAACTGGGGAGTTTGGCCTCTGATCAAGGCGTCTTCTCATATAAAAAGACACTTATATTGCTAACTCTGTTCTCTAAGTTGAGAGGCAATGACAGTTATCACACTGAGTAACTGGGTCACTTCACCTGAGACGTGTTGTGCCTCATGTAAAAAGGTGTTGATCAACCTGAATTGCTCAGGAAAAATATAATGTACTTCAAATGAAAATATTTTGAAAATTCTGTCAACTCATGTTCTTAGAAAAGTGTTTAACCTTTGTACTAATCTGTGTTTCTTTCAAAGGAGCTATTGAGATCATGTGTGTAAGATAAAAGATGATTATTTTTGAGTGTTATCTGACTATTTGGTTCACCTTTATTAAAACTTGGATTCAGATATAAGTATTGAGTTTAATTTGACAAATTTGGTATACATCTTAATTAAATCAGATTGATTGAGTTGCCACTTCATAACCCTTTATGATAAGAAGAGTCTATACTTCTTAAGACTTATTGAAGTGGTGCAAGCATTAAAATCCCTCATGATCAGATTCTTTCTAGACAGCATGATCAACATCTTGCTATTGATTGATTCCTTGATATATATTGTGCTTTGACTATTTCTCACCCCTACACTTGGCTACATTTACTTCTTTTACATTATCAGTTGTTTGACTCCTGAGAAGTACTCCTCTCCACACTGTTTTGCAACCAGTTCTGGTTCTGTGGTTTTTCTGTTTCATTCTGATTCATGCAGTTATGGGTCATCTGCATTTAAGGGGAGAGTAGTCAATCATGCATTTTGATAGGGGGAGAGATATTTTCTTGTCATAAGGGGGAACTCCATTTCAATGATTCATTCTCTGTATTCTGAATTTGTGGGGGAGATTGTTGTGTGCTGAATTTTGTCTCTCAAACCATCTCCTTTTTGCTTATGTCAAAGGGGGAGAATAGTTTGACGAGTCAGTGTGACTCATTATGTTGCCATCATCAAAAAGGGGGAGATTGTTGTGCCCCTTGTGCTTTGATGATTATGTGGTGTTTTAATGATAGCAACATGAATGAGTCACCATATTATTTTGCTAAGAACATCACATTGAATGATAGCAACATGAATGCATATGACTGATCTGTTATATGGAGAATGCATGAGTTTGCTTTGTCTGATCTATTCATTACTATAGTCTTTGTGTTTAGCATACTCTGCATCAGTGCATCCATCAGGCATACAGTCTATACACTGATGCATGTGAGGTCCTGTCTGCATGCTAAAGTCTATACACTGCATTACTGCTAGTTACTGCATATGCAAACACTTGGTCGATGCATTGCATTCTGTCAGAGCATATGCAAAGTCTATACATCGCTGCATTGTGTGTTTCAAGCATTTCCAATGTCTATACATTGTCTGACTGTAGCGTCTCATGCAAAGTCTGTACATTCGCCACCATGCATTAAGTCTCAAAGTCTGTACAGCCCTTTGCATTGTTCTTAAAGTCTATACATTCTTGCATCGGTTCTCATTGTACACACTTTCACTCATTGTCTCATGCTAAGTCCATACATTCATAGCAGGTCTACACATTGCATTGTAGCATGAACAATAGAGTCTACACATTACATTGTGTTGTGTTTGTGCATCGCTTAGAACACAAGTCTATACATCCATGCATCATCACTCTCAGCATAGTCTGGACAGAAGTGGGTCAACCCCCCTCTTAGATGGGTCGACCCCCCCAGATTCGTAAGTCTATACAATGCATGCACATTCATTCAAAGTCCATACATTGGCCTGTAGCATGCACGAAACCAAGTCTGTACATTCACCAGTTTAACTTTCCAAGTCTATACATCGGTGAAGTCTGTACATTCAACAGCTTGACTTTCGAAGTCTGTATAGCCCCTGCTTTGCCAAAGTCTATACATTCGTTTGCCTTGCATTGCATCAAGTCTGTACAGACCTTGCTTTGCTCAAGTCTGTACATCGTCCAGCTTCCTTTGACAAGTCTATACATCGTGCTTTGCTCAAGTCTGTACAGCCCTTGCTTTGGCAAGTCCATACATCGTTCAGTTGTCTTGGCTAAGTCTATACATCTTTGTCTTGTGCATGCATCAGTTCTCAAGTCTGTACATTGGGCTATCAGGTAAAGTCTGTACATCCTCTAGCTAGAACTGTGCAAGTCCATACATCGCTGTATTGGCCAAGTCTATACATTGCAGCTGAGTTGAAGTCTGTACAGCCCTTGCCTTGCTCAAGTATGTACAGCCCTTCCTTTGGCAAGTCCATACATCCTGAAGTCTATACACTGGACCGTCTCTCTTAGCGTCTATGTGCATAGTCCATACATTGCTAAGTCTATACATTGCAGCATGCATCGGCTAAGTCTGTACAGGGTCCAGCGTCTCACTTAGCGTCTATATGCAGACAAGTCTATACATTGCATGATGTCTAAAGTCTGTACATCATATGCACAGTCTGTACATCCACCGTCTCATCAAAGTCTACACATTGTGGCATGTTGAGTCTGCACTTTGGTTGTATAGAATTAGAGCTGAAGTCTGCATACTGTCTGGTCGCACACACTTATAAGTCTATACATTGCACTATATGCATACTACAGTGCATCCAGCAAGTCTGTACATTGAGGTGCATGCATCATCTACCAAGTCCACACAATGCATCGTGTGCTTCATCATTTAAAGTCTGTACAGCCCTTGCTCAGGCTAAGTCTGTACAGAGTCCTGTTGCATCGCATGGACATTTCGTCAAGTCTATACATTTGCTGCATACCTGCACATCAATCAAGTCTATACATTGATCTGTGCATCACTATACTCAAGACACTAAGTCTGTACAGAGCTCGCAAAGTCTATACATTCCTTAGCGTCTTGTGCATGCATTGTTTAGCAAGTCTGTACATCGCTCACTTGCATGTTCACGAAGTCTGCACATGCCATAGCACTGAACATGAAGTCTGTACACGCTTCAAGGGGTAAGTATGTACATTGTTCAGAACGCAAGTCCATACAGCCATTGTGCATTCGTTCTTGATGTACATACTTTGCTTTGCATTCACAACGTGAAGTCTGTACATGATTTGTCTTCGCATTGCAAAGTCTACACATTGCACATTATATACTATAAAGTCTTTACAAGGTGTCGACATTAAACTGATAATCCTATTCGACTGTCTGACAGGGACTCCTTGCAGAGCTTAAGGAGGGCACGTGATCCAAGGATAAGGGGACTGCCAGGATCGTGACACGTGTGATCAGCTGGCTGAGAGGCTGCCACGTGTTTAAGTGATGCGGGACAAGACCACGGACACGACAAGCTCGTGACTGCCCCTTAACGAGGGAAGCGTCGGACGTGCACGGTTGAGAAATCGGCAAGAGCTAGGGTGGTCAATTCACACTTTCGCTCCCGGATCGGGTCACGGGACGGTCTCGCTCACTCTCTCGCAGCAGCGGTGATATGAAATTATAGCGAGCTAGATATCCCTACACATACTCTCTAGCAGCGGCATAAACAAATATATATGAAGTAAGCAAAATACCGAGAAGGGAGTGAAAATGATACCTCCACGCGCTCGGCGTGGGGACGACGGACCCGGCCGAAACCCGTACTCCCGGAATAATATTACACACTTGTTACAGTAATGAAGCACTGCCCACTCCACGCAGGGAGGTAAAGGGCGACACAATGGGATCTGGGAGGACCGAATTCGGGTTGACCGGCGGCTTCTCGTGTTGATTCGGCAGCACCCGAACACGTGACGGTGGGGCCCATGTGCTGTCCGGAGGGACCGTGCGGGACCCGGTGTCACCACTGTGGTGGGGACACTTGTAGAAGTGTTCCCTGGGCTGGCGGCACGCTGGTTCGCCGGCCGGAGGCCGGGCGGCTTCGATCGGCACCGGTCGGAATAACCGGCCACGGATCTGCCGGTTCCGTTTTCTGGCGCGCTCTCCGGCGAGAACGGACGCTGCGATCAGCCCCGACGTCGGAATGCGACGAAACGGGCGCCGTTGGAAAGATGCTTCGAAGGGCTTCAACCCGAGGGGATTACAGAAAAATAATCAAGCCTATACTTCTGATTGGTGAATTTTGGAGGTTGCTGTTGTACAGTGTCTGAACTCTCAGACTAGCAGGGAACTTTCCTGAGAGTTGCCTTTGACCGGTATGTGAACGTCTGAATCTGAGGTTATTGTCTTCAGTAAAGTTGTTGGAAATCCAGCTAGGAAATCAGGACTATTTTTGGATATGGATTTGGGAAAGGCTAAGAATTTCTATGATTTTTGCACTAGCAGTGGGTCGGATCTGGAATCTGGCTGACAACACTATAGCTGAGGAAGAACACTAATTTTTAAAAATAGATAGAAGGCTGATCAAAAATTAAGAAAATTCGTGGATGTAGGGGATTATGGACTGAACTCCCAGTGAAATTGGGAGGGTTTAGAAAAATCAAAAAGGTGGTCGGAGATGGGAAACTCAGAGCTGTTGTCACTGTAGATAGAGATAAAACAGATCTAGGAATGACAAATGAACGAAAATGGAAAATTACTAAATGGAGGAGTTTTGGCGTGAAACTTAAGGTGGAGGTGGGGATTAAAGGTAAGAGCACACCCTCAAAATTTCAAATCGATCTAAGCTCGTGGCTGACAGTAAGAATTCGTGGAAGAGGCTACTATTGCCTGAAGACAGAATTTCGACGGTGGCTCGATGGCGGCTCGATGGCGGCACGAACGGCAGCGGCGGCGGCACCGATGAAGATCAGAGGTTGAGAGGGGGGAGATAGAAGGTAGATGCACTCTAGAATTGTAGAGGGGCTGAGGGGAGAACTCCAGGAGAGAGGAAGGGGGCGCAAGCTTCAAGAAATTTCAACAATTTTTCTAACATTTTTTCACTAATTTTCACATGAAAATACACCTTATATATGCTTCCAACCAAATCCAACCTCCACCCTTAGATCTAGGGATGTGAGATGGATGGTCTGGATTGCATGCCACCAATCACACAAAAAAAAATAATTAATATATAAGGGGGGGGGGGCGGCCTATTGACCAAGGGGAGGCTAGGGGGGACAATTTGACTTGGTAGGTAGCCTACCATGGAAATTCTTACCCCCTTGTCTACCCATGTGGCATATGACTAGTCCAACCTTCTAGATGTCCACCTAGGATGGTTGACTAGCCCCACAAGGTGACATGGACCAATGGGAGAGGGCTGAGGGCCCCCTTGATGGTCCTACTGACAAATTACATAGAAACCCACACAATCCGTGGGAATGACGCATTGGCTTATAAAGCCGTACAATTGCGCATATACTTTCCCAAGGATATAACACAAACTAAAAGGACATAAATGTAAAAGTAAATGTACATGCTCGGCGTCGATTCCCATCAACTCTCCCCGGGTGAGAGGAACTCGACCCCGTCGAGTAGGGGTATGGATGCTCGAGTACTCCGACGGATCCGTCACCGTGCCAAGTAACGCGGGTACGCTCCACTCCAAGTGATCGTCACCTGCTCATTCCATATATACTCGATATGCGCAAGCTGCTATGGGCTAGTGGTGGACACTCCAGGTGGGGCACTCTCAAAGGGGGAGGTGACGGCTCGAAGACTCACTAGGAATCACCGCTGAGTCCCTGTAGGTGATTAGATCCGGGTGTAGATATAGAACCCATCCCATACTCATCGAATGAGTCCACTCGCCTCTTACTCATAAGAGAACGACAACGAGCTTGCACAAGACACATGCAGACAAATAAACGACACACAAACCATGCAAACAAACCACACAAAACAAACCACACAAGGAAAACACACCGACTCATATATGACCCTAGACTAAGGTGGTGACATCAAGCCCACTAAGTGGCGGCATCCTGGGCGACGGGTGAGTTGCCCAGCTCTCCCCCCAAGGCATAGTACTCATCGGCTAGTGCTTGGTCGGCCTCATAATTGACACACTCAAGCTCAGGAGGTAAGGTATCTCCAACCCCTAGGGCTAGGGTTGCACGGGCGGGGCATTCATTGGCAATGTGGCCAAACCCGTGACAGTGGAAACATTACACTCGCGACCTACTACTCTCTCCGATAAGAGGGGCCTTACCCTTATCCTCCCGACGGGTAGGGGGCGTAGGTAACAAGGGTGGAGGTGTAGGCGCCGTGGGCAACAGCGGGGGAAGTGTCGGGGCCAGGGGACGGGCCATGTGTGCTGGGGGACGGGTGCCGGTGGATGGAGTGGAGGTAGATCCCGTGGTGGGGGAGGTCGAGGTCTAGGAGCGAAGTGCTCCTGACGGGCGGGCTCCTGAGGACGAGCCATGGGTCCCCTCGGGTATGAACCTAAGGAGCCACGGGAATCACTACGGGGAGGAGCGGGACTCCACCGAGGAATAGACTCGAACTCTCCCTCGAATTGCTCCATCTCGAGAGCAACTTGATATGCATCCTCCAACTTGTCCACCTTGCGGCGGAGAAGCTCATACAGTAGGTGCGGGCGTAGACCACGCCGAAACCGGGAGACGGTAAGGGAATCCTCCTCCGTGGCATCACATCGCAAGTAGTATTCATCAAATTCGGCGATGTAATCAGAGACGGACCGATCTCCTTGGGTGAGACTTTGCCACCTCTCTATAAGACGCTGGCGGTAGGAGGTAGGGAGGTACTTCTTCCTAAGCTTCTCCCTCATATCGGTCCATGTATCGATCGGGGGTTCTTGACGATGAAACAATAGGTTCTCCATGTTCCGCCAATAGGTTTGTGCTTGGCCTAAAAGTTTCATCCTGGCATACTTGACTTTTCGTTGGTCCGACATCTCGAACCACTCAAAATATCGGTCCATACTAGCCTCCCAATCAAGATAGACCTTTGGGTCTAAGGACCCGTAAAAGGTGGGAGGGTCAGCCCGAACGGTCCGAATGGCCCGTTCATCCATATCTTGGTCATGGGTACGCCGCGTATGACGGTGGTCACGACCATGCCCCCGTTGCTCATTATCGGACTCATAGTCATGCACCTCGGGGACTTCGTGCCTCCTAACAGCTACCCCTTGAACCTTTGGAGTCGCGGGTTGGTGATCCGGCTCCGGTTGACCTTGGGTAGGTGGGATGGGTGCATGGGTTGGTCCTTTCTCTAGTGCGGCAACTCTCCCGACCAATCCCTGAATAGACTGGTTCGACCCGGCGGCCCTATCCTCTACGGCCTTCATCCTCTCTTCTAGGCAGGTTCCTAGGCCATTCACCTGAGTACTCAACCCTTCCATCCTATCCACCCGAGTACTTAACTCATCCATGCACTCACTCAACCCATCCATTTTCCCCATAAGAGTTCGGAACAATGTGGCCACTTCATCGGAACTATAGACTCGGGATTCCGCCATAGGTGGTGGTGGGGGCGAGTATTGAGTACCTCGACGAGTGGGCATGCAAGACACGGAGTAGGAGACACCGACTAAGGCAAATGCACACTACAAGATGATGCACCTAGACGTAACCAAAACTCGGCACGTGGCGGAGTTAATCGATCCGAAGATCACTCGTGCAAGTGTGCGGCCTTCCCGATAGGCGTAGCCTAACGTTCGGATAACACCTTTTGATATACCAGGTTATTGGGATGCAATGCAAACGACACTTTTTTTTGTTTGTTTTAAAACAATGATGACCCTAAACACGACTTAGACGTAAATGACTAATGAATGACACTTTTTTTTTGACACCCTAGACTCAACTTGCTCTGATACCAAATTGATGCGGGACAAGACCACGGACACGACAAGCTCGTGACTGCCCCTTAACGAGGGAAGCGTCGGACGTGCACGGTTGAGAAATCGGCAAGAGCTAGGGTGGTCAATTCACACTTTCGCTCCCGGATCGGGTCACGGGACGGTCTCGCTCACTCTCTCGCAGCAGCGGTGATATGAAATTATAGCGAGCTAGATATCCCTACACATACTCTCTAGCAGCGGCATAAACAAATATATATGAAGTAAGTAAAATGCCGAGAAGGGAGCGAAAACGATACCTCCACGCGCTCGGCGTGGGGACGACGGACTCGGCCGAAACCCGTACTCCCGGAATAATATTACACACTTGTTACAGCAATGAAGCACTACCCACTCCACGCAGGGAGGTAAAGGGTGACACAATGGGGTCCGGGAGGACCGAATTCGGGTTGACCGGCGGCTTCTCGCGTTGATTCGGCAGCACCCGAACACGTGACTGTGGGGCCCACGTGCTGTCCGGAGGGACCGTGCGGGACCCGGTGTCACCACTGTGGTGGGGACACTTGTGGAAGTGTTCCCTGGGCTGGCGGCACGCTGGTTCGCCGGCCGGAGGCCGGGCGGCTCCGATCGGCACCGGTCGGAATAACCGGCCACGGATCTGTCGGTTCTATTTTCTGGCGCGCTCTCCGGTGAGAACGGACGCTGCGATCAGCCCCGACGTCGGAATGCGACGAAACGGGCGCCGTTGGAAAGATGCTTCGAAGGGCTTCAACCCGAGGGGATTACAGAAAAATAATCAAGCCTGTACTTCTGATTGGCGAATTTTGAAGGTTGCTGTTGTACAGTGTCTGAACTCTCAGACTAGCAGGGAACTTTCCTGAGAGTTGCCTTTGACCGATATGTGAACATCTGAATCGGAGGTTATGGTCTTCAGCAAAGTTGTTGGAAATCCAGCTAGGAAATCAGGGCTATTTTTGGATCTGGATTTGGGAAAGGCTACGAATTTCTATGATTTTTGCACTAGCAGTGGGTCGGATCTGGAATCTAGCTGACAACACTGTAGCTGAGGAAGAACATGAATTTTTAAAAATAGATAGAAGGCTGATCAAAAACTAAGAAAATTTGTGGATATAGGGGATTATGGAAAGAACTCCCAGTGAAATTGGGAGGGTTTGGAAAAATCAAAAAGGTGGTCGGAGATGGGAAACTCAGAGCTGTTGTCACTATAGACAGAGATAAAACAGATCTAGGAATGACAAATGAACGAAAATGGAAAATTACTAAATGGAGGAGTTTTGGCGTGAAACATTAGGTGGAGGTGGGGATTCAAGGTAAGAGCACACCCTCAAAATTTCAAATCGATCGGAGCTCGTGGCTGACAGCAAGAATTCGTGGAAGAGGCTGCTGTTGGCTGAAGATAGAATTCCGACGGTGGCTCGATGGAGGCACGAACGGCGGCGGCGGCGGCGCCGATGAAGATCAGAGGTTGAGAGGGGGGAGATAGAACGTAGATGCACTCTAGAATTGCAGAGGGGCTGAGGGGAGAACTCCAGGAGAGAGGAAGGGGGCGCAAGCTTCAAGAAATTTCAACAAATTTTCTAACATTTTTTCACTAATTTTCACATGAAAATACACCTTATATATGCTTCCAACCAAATCCAACCTCCACCCTTAGATCTAGGGATGTGAGATGGATGGTCTGGATTGCATGCCACCAATCACACAAAAAAAAATAATTAATATATAAGGGGGGGGCTATTGACCAAGGGGAGGCAAGGGGGACAATTTGACTTGGTAGGTAGCCTACCATGGAAATTCTTACCCCCTTGTCTACCCATGTGGCATATGACTAGTCCAACCTTCTAGATGTCCACCTAGGATGGTTGACTAGCCCCACAAGGTGACATGGACCAATGGGAGAGGGCTGAGGGCCCCCTTGATGGTCCTACTGACAAATTACATAGAAACCCACATAATCCGTGGGAATGACGCATTGGCTTATAAAGCCGTACAATTGCGCATATACTTTCCCAAGGATATAACACAAACTAAAAGGACATAAATGTAAAAGTAAATGTACATGCTCGGCGTCGATTCCCATCATTAAGGCTTTTGGGCGGGAGATGTGGAGAGCACACGCCCTAATCTACTGCTGCTATATAAGGAAGACTCCTTTGTCTGAAGAAGATTGACTGAAGCAGAGGATAGCCTGCATGATCCAACGTGAAGAGAAGAAGAAGAAAAAGAAAGAAGAGAAGAGCAGAGAAGAAAAAGAGAAAGAGAAGAAGAGCAGAAGAGAAAGAAGAGAAAGAGAGAGATAGAGAGCTCGAGCAGAGAAAGAGAGAGAGATAGTGGGTGTCTGGTATTTTGATCAAATCTAAGCCAGAACTGCTCCTTCGCGAGCTATATTTCTTGTGCTTTATTTACAGCTTTCTGTTGCTGTTTGGTTCATGTTTTCGTTTTCAATTTTATACCTTTCTTCAAGCTGTTAGTCAGCGTTTGCAGAGGTGCTGCCTCTGGATGGGTCAAGCTGTAATCCCCAGCGGTTGTAGTGGTGGATTCCCCTGGACAGCAAGCTGTGTTACTCAGCGGGCGAGGTGGATACTTTGGACAGCAAGCTGTGAGGCTCAGCGGGTTGTATGGCAAGCTGTGATGCCCAACTGTTCAAGCTGTGAGTCAGTGGAATCCACACTCAGGTTTGAGTGTGGGGTGGATGTAGGTCTGGAGGACCGAATCACCTAAAAACTCTTTGTGCAGTGGTTTGATCTCTTTGTGTGTTTAGCGCTAGATGAATGCATAGGGACGATATGGGTTAATTTTCTATATGTGTTCATTTCATTGCTGCGCACACTATATGTTTGACAGTGGTATTGAGTGTCTTTTAACATTGTTATTCCGCAATTGTTTATTAGCCTTCTGTTTGTATTAGGAAGAATTTTTAATTAGGCGAAAGTTTTTAAGGGGAGATTCATTCACCCCCCTCTGAATCGAACGCACCGAACCCAACACCATCTTCATTCTTTCTTGAATGAGCTTGATATTCTTTGTAGAATCCCTGATAAGGTCGGGGCCTAGGAATTGCTTTTCCCCTATTTCGTTCCAACATATTGGTGATCTACAACTTTTTTCATATAAAGCTTCAAAGGGCGCCATCTGTATGCTGGCTTGATAACTGTTGCTGTATGCAAATTCTACCAGAGGCAAGTGATTATGCCAACTTCCTCCAAAATCAATAGCATAAGCCCTGAGCATATCTTCTACTACCTGATTTGTTCTTTCAATCTGATCATCAGTTTGTGGGTGAAATACTGTGCTAAAATTTAATCTAGTCCCTAGTGAATGTTGTAGGCCCTTCCAGAATTGTGATGTGAATCGAGGATCTCTATCAGATACAATAGTGACAGGGACGCCATGTAATTTGATAATTTCTTTCATGTATAATGCTGCTAGAACATCCACAGACCATCGACTTTTTATTGGTATGAAGTGTGCAGATTTAGTCAATTGGTCTATGATCACCCATATACCATCGTGTCCTCCTCCGGTCTTAGCTAAACCCATGATGAAATCCATCCCTATACTCTCCCATTTCCATTCGAGAATATTCAAGGGATGTAATTTACCTGCGGGTCTAAAATATTCTGCTTTAACTTGTTGGCAGGTGAGACAACGGGACACGAAATCAGCTATTTCTCTCTTCATATTGGGCCACCAGAAGTTTCTTTTGAGATCTTGATACATCTTCATGCCTCCTGGATGAATGGTGTACTTGGAATTATGTGCTTCTTCTAGGATCAGTTTCTTCGTATTCTCATGATCTGGTACACACACTCGACCCTTAAATAGCAATCTTCCGTCATTGGAAACAGAGAAATTCGGTCTTTGTTCAATATTGGCTATAATTTCCAGTAACACGGGATCATCATTTTGCAGCTTGACCAGATCCTCTATTATTGTAGGTTGAGCTCAGATATTAGCCATGAAACAATCATCTTCCTTTATGTCAATATCTAAGTTCATCTGAGCAAATTGAGGAATAAGATTAGTCATACTAATCATAAGACTTGATAGCATACCCATTGGTTTTCTGCTGAGTGCATCTGATACCGCATTAGCCTTGCCAGGATGATATTGAATAGTAAAATCAAAGTCCTTGAGATATTCTAACCATCTCCTCTGCCTCATATTAAGCTCTTTTTGAGAGAATAAGTATTTCAAGCTTTTGTGGTCTGAGTAGACCGTGAACTTTTCTCCATAGAGATAATGACGCCAAATTTTTAAGGTGAAAATAACTACTGCCAATTCTAAATCATGCACGGGATAATTTTTCTTGTGACGTTTTAATTGTCTTGAAGAATAACAGATTACCTTTCCATCTTGCATGAGAACGCATCCCAAGCCAATGCCAGATGCATCCGTATATACTTCAAATCTACCACTTTCCACCGGTAGTGATAAAATAGGAGCCGTAGTAAGATGGTTCTTAAGAGTTTGGAAACTCTTCTCACATTCCTTTGACCAGACAAAAGGATTTTCTTTTTTTGTGAGTCTAGTTAAAGGAATAGCAATCTTTGAGAAGTCTTTAATGAACCTCCTATAATAACCGGCTAGACCCAGAAAGCTTCTTACTTCTGATACAGTCGTTGGCCGGCTCCAATTTCTGATAGCTTCGACTTTCGAAGGATCTACAGCGATACCTTCCTTTGAAATAATGTGGCCTAGGAATGAAACTTTCTTGAGCCAGAATTCACATTTGTTAAGCTTGGCATAAAGTTTATGTTCTCTAAGTGTTTGCTAGGCTATCCTCAAATGTTCTTCATATTCTTCTTTTGTCTTGGAATATATCAAGATATCATCAATGAAGATGACGATGAACTGGTCCAGATATGGTTGAAAAACATTATTCATAAGTTGCATAAATGCTGCTGGGGCATTTGTTAACCCAAACAACATTACCACAAATTCATAGTGGCCATAACGACTTCGAAAAGCTGATTTATAAATGTCTTCTTCTTTAATTTTAAGCAGATGATAACCTGATCTGAGGTCTATTTTAGAAAAATACTCTGCTTCTAAAAGCTGATCGAAGAGCTCATCAATACGTGGCAACATATACTTATTTTTGATTTAGTCACCGGTAGTCTATGCATAGCCTGAGAGAGCCATCCTTCTTCTTGATAAATAGCACCGGCGCATCCCAAGGGGATGTGCTAGGTCTAATGAAGCCCTTATCTAGTTGTTCCTGCAACTACCTCGTTAGTTCCTTAAGTTCCATGGGGGACATCCTGTAAGGGGCTATAGAAACATGTGCTGCTCCTGGAATGAGTTCAATAGTGAAGTTTACTTCCCTCTCGGGTGGTAAACTGGGTAATTCGGATCGGAATACATCTGGGAACTCATTTACAATAGGAATGTTTTCTAGGACGATTTTCTTGGATTCAGTAACAATGATACAAGCAAGAAAAGCTTCACATCCTTACGAGATGAGTTTGCAAGCGTGAAGAGAAGATATGATAGTGGGATGTTTCCTATACTTGATGCCAAGGAAAGAGAATCTTGGAAGACCTGATTTTCGGAAGGATATACTCATATTTCTGCAGTTAATATCTGCATCATGATCTACAAGCCAATCTACCCCTAAAATGGCATCATAACCTTTCATGTCAAGACATACTAGGTTTGCGGGGAGATTGTGACCCTCTACTATCACCTCACTATCAGGGTAATATCTAGTAAGTTTTGCTCCAGAACCTAGGGGTGTGGTTATAGCAAGATCTGAAGGTAGGGGAACTGATGCAATTGGTAATATTTTGGCAAACGTAGTGGAGACAAAAGAATGAGAGGCACCAGTATCAAATAGCACAAATGTAGGACGAGAACAAATTTGAAGAGTACCTTCCATAAGCCCACCATCCCTGGGCGCTTCCTCTTCTTCTAGAACGGCATTGAGGCGAGCCTGTCTCCTGCGTCCACCACCAGATGACTGATCCTTCATAAGGGGGCAATCCGGCATGCGATGCTCCCTGCTTCCACCGCGTAAACAAGCACCAAGGCACTTCCAGCACTCTTCAGCCAAGTGGCCAAACTTTTCACAAAAAGTGCAAGCCGTGGTGACTTGCTCCTCCTCCTTAATCTTCTTATTCTTTTGGGAACTCCCACCGTTTCCGCTCCTGGACCATTTCTTACTATGACGGCTTTTGTGAGGCTCCGTGATGCTGAATTTTTCTTTCTTATAACACCGATCTGATCATCGGCTGGACTCTTCTCCTTTCCCTTTCAATTTCTCGACCTTTTCTAAGGTCCTTTCACATAAGTATACCAGCTGTACCATCTCCGCATAAGTACGGATGTTTTGGGTCCCGAGCTACTGAATGAAACTGAGTCGTAACCCATCCACAAACCGATTAGCCTTCAATAGATCAGTACTGATTAAATGCGGTGCATAAGGTGCTAGTCTGGAGAATTAAAGTTCATATTCCACAACTTGTCATCATTCCTTGTCGAAGAGAGGCGAACTCCATAGCCTTTTATTCTTTCACGTGCTCGAAAAAGTACTTAGCACGGAACAAAGTGAGAAAACCATCCCATGTATGAGGTGCATCGGTCGGAGGTGCCGGAACCGACTTTCACCATGTACGGGCATCCTTGTTGAGTTGGAAAGTTACAAGACGCACCTTCTCTTGATCGGTGCATTGGATGACGTCAAATATACGGTTCATCTCGTCAATCCAGTTCTCTGCTTCGTCAGGACTAGAAGAACCATAGAAACGCGGAGGGTTTAAACTCCGAAAATTACGATGTAAGTCGCCATCCCTTGCCCCTACGCCTGCTTGGGCCATAGTTTGCAATGCCTGAGTAAGGCCGGCAACAGTTTGTTGCATGCCATTCCAATCTATGCGATGAGCCATTTGTAAAATAAGGTACCTGAGAGAAATATAACAACTTGTTATTTCTCATGGAATTGGAAGAAAATTTATCTTAAAGCTAATTAACTATCTTATCCCGGGCTCTACCCAATTCTCAAATGGGTATGAAAATTTCTTCCTTAGTTCACAGGTAGGGGTCCTTAAACCTTAGACTTATCCTATGACATGATTCTTCTCCCTAAGTCCTGAGACTTAGGCTCTGATACCAACTTAACTGTCACGCCCCGAGTCTTTATTACAGCGGAAGACTAGCTCGAGGAACGTGAACAACCGGCATGGTAAGCCTCTTGCAAGCAAGAATGATCAGAGCGCAAGTCAATCACTCACATAAATGCAATTGCACAATATTTACCCAAACTCCAACTTTCAATTCATTATCAATCAAATATCAAATACAATCACTAATCTTCATCATACTAGACTCAAGAAATAAGAAAATTACATAGACTCAATCTAAACAATATAGACTTCCTAAGTCTTCACTCATTCTTCATTCACTCTCGGACCCGCTATTTGAACATTCCGAATCCGATCCTGACTCACTTCCATCTCCTAAAAAGATTAGAAATAGGTAATGAGCACACTTGCCTAGTAGGTATCTTCGCATCAACATGAAGGCACTATTAAAGTGTTTAACATTTTTACTCTAGAGGAATAAGGTAAAATCATGCGAATGCGATAAATCACAAGTAACCAAAGTAACAAGTATGAACTAGCAAGAATGTAACAAGAATGGCCTTTCATGAACAAGAATGTACTAACAAGTCACATACTCATCACCCAAACATCTTTTGCTTATGAGCAAGTATTTGGTGAATTTCTGTGGAATATCATGTAACAAGCAAGAAAGACATGTATGTGTATCGTGGATTTCACTTATTTATAGAGAAAGTACTCCCAGCGCAATGCGACGCTAGTAGCATCATACCCCATGGTTTACATTATGTTTCCGACAATCAGCCGAGGGGACTAGCATAGAGCCCTTGAATACAATCAGTGTTCGATCGCATCTTCAAGTATAAATCAAGCTATTTCCACGTTTCAAGCAATAAAATATGGCCAAGAATGCAAATAAGTTCTTGATAACAATAATCAACAATGAACGCTTCAACTTAGGACATGAGATATCAAGGATGATTTAAGACGATCTCATGCTCATGGAAATAATTTGGCAGCATAACAGTACATTTATTATCATTCATAATTTAAATTAAGTATCTTTAGACAATATGCCGAGTCCTAGACCATCAATATTCCATCCAGGAACTTAGAATATCAACCCTTTGGTCAAACCTCGGGTTAAAGAATTTAGAACTGTGACGGTCTAATACTGGACCATTACATGAACATAACGGTCGAGTCTTGGGCCGTTAGAAAAGTTGAATTTAGAAGAAAATGGATATGGACTGAAACAACGTGACGGTCATATATTGGACCGTTATATGTTCCTGACGGTCGAATATAGATCCGTTACATATCCAAAATATGAAATCATCGATAGTGCTTTCTAACAATTGGGCTTTCACGGTACAACCAACTCGGCGTCCTAGTGGGAATCCCAAGCTCGCAGAGAATTACGGAGGCCTTGAAACAAGATTTCCTAATCCATTGGAACGAATATCAAATTGAGAGGTCCTCATGTTCAAAAATATGTTTCTATAGTGCAAAGTGTGAACTAATAGCCATATACCGGAATATATGCCATGTACTTAGAGAATTGACTCTATAGATAGAAGGAATGTGTAACGATATAAAATCATGATAAAACTCGTCAATATCTTTTCTAAATCAAAGTTTAAATACAAAACTATAGTGCTTTGGGCTTGAAATTATCATCTACTTGAAAATAAGTCTAAAGTACCATAAATCATGTAATTTCTAACATGAATCGACACCTGAACTTAAAAATCATGAAAACAGGTTAAGATCTATTTAACTAGGCATATATATAAGCTATTTGAGCGAATCTTAATTCTGCCTTAAGTTGACAGAACACAGTGCTGTGTAACGGACTTATCTGGGTGCGTCACAGTATGGTAACGGTCCACTGTAGGTCCGTCAGAGTTCTCAGAACCCTGCAATCGTTTACAGAGGTGTGACGGATCAAGGTAGGCCCGTTACACGTCTCTGGCGGTCTTACCATAGACCGTTAGGTCCTCTGCTGACAGGAAATAGAAACTATAGAAATTTATGATTAATTCATGGCATGCTAACTACTCTAATCATGTCAAAGCGAGAAAAATGCTATCTAGATGCATAGGTAGTAATGAAATAACGAGAGATAGCTTTTTATCTTCAATTAGGGTTAAAGGCATGCATGAATGTATAGACTAATCTTAAAACATGAAATTCATGAAGTATAACGCATGAAATCCAAATAAACTAGAGGGCTTTTATCCTTAACAGTGTGTTTTTGCCGTTCATGAGATAACCTACCTCTTAACTGGGCTTTAAACTTCTAATTTGAGTCTTCAAGGGTCGCCCTAGTTCTTCTCTTCCTGTGTTTTTTCAGCAGCTTCACGTTGCCCTAACTCTCCAATCTCTTGACCTAAAAATGTGAAATTTGGAGGTTAGGAAGATGAAACTAAGAGGAACAAAAAGTTATAAAGCATCTAACTCTAATTGCCTCGTTTAGGCTCTCTAATTTTCTGATCTTCAACACTCTGTCGCATAATTTCCTCGGTTGACGTGATGAAACCAGTAACTTTGGAAGATCCTAACTCCTTGGATACTTGACCTCCTAACATGAAATTTTGAGAGTTGTCAGACCTTAGTATTAGAAACAAAAAGTTCCAAAGGACTTACCCGAGATTCTATCTCCTTACCTTGTTTCTTCACGAGCCAAAAGTAAGGGTCGCTTAGTTCAGAACTGGGTTTTATTTATAGGGTTTTGGCTAGGGTTTGAGAATTAGATCGATTCTAGAGCCCTTAGTTAGCCAGAACATGATCCCTAAGAGTCCTTAGTAACCTTACACATTCTCCTAATTAGGTCTCTTACAGATAGGATCCCAAAGATCCAATCTTTTTGTAAGTTCTTCCTCTCACGGAATCAGCTGAGTGTAACGGACTAAGTCTGGTCCGTTAGATGACTGTAACGGTCGCTCGATAGACCGTTACATCAACTGGGCGTGGACATTCATCTTAATTCAAACTCTTTTTGTTAATTATCCACATAATTATCTATATAAGGGGTATTTATCCTTATAATTCGTGAATAGGCTAAGTAACCTTCTAGAATATGGGTCAAACTTAATGGACATGGTCCATAAACCTATTGGGTTGTAACTATTAAAGCTAGATTAGTTATTTAACATAATTGGGCCTTATAATCCCAACATTAATTCATTTGTTAATCTATTTTGCCCTTTATAAATTCTAGACAATTCTATAAATAATCCAGAAATTACTTATAAATTTTGAGGCACTACAGGGGGGTTAATTGGGTGATTACCAATTTTACAAAACTTTTACCAGAATTAAACAGATATGATGAAACAACCTTTTAGAGACTTAGATCTGATGAAATAACAAATAGATCTATCAAAACCTATCACACACAACAAATCCTTGGTACTATGGCAGAGATAAAAATCTGAAGATTCTGCTCACGCAAGGTATTATCTTCCTGACAAGAGTGGCCTTGTCAATCTGAACCTACCTTTTGATATACCAAAGATCTAATGTAGAAATGACAAGTTATGCTAGATCTGAACGGAAAACACAAGAGAGTGATATATAGAGAGCTAGCACAGAACGGGGGTAAGAGAAAATGATCAAATCACACGAAGGACAATAATTTTTAGGTGGTTCGGATGCAAAGACGGCAACCTACGTCCACCCCTCACTAACTGTGAGGATTCACACACTATCTTGTTAAGGATTACAAGAACAAAACACACACACACACACACACACTCGTGAAGAGTTCAGAACTCCCACGAAGGTACACAAGCACCGAATCACACAAAAATGTGAAGGAAAGCCACACACACACACACACGGATTTGGGTAGATCCACACACACACAGATGTTTAGAGATTACAAGAACGCACACTTGAAGCTCAATGAAAAATAGAAGTAGAAACACAAATGAAAACTTTAGATTTAAGCTCCCCCTTAGTGGATGAAGATGATCTTTGATGAAGCTTGCTTCTCAGCTTGATTTTCACTTGAATGGCTTCAAGATGATCTTCAGATGCTTGAGATTTGATGAAGAATGCTTGGACGAAACACTGTTCATGGAGTTCTTCCTGCAGCCCTTTTTCTCCTTTTATAGCCTTCCTTTGATCCCCTTGTGTCATTAAGGTTTCTTGACCCTAAGAGATATTTTTATAACACTTGAATGCTCAAGGACAAGCCAAGACACAAATCCACAATTTCAGGGATGTCTGCAGACTTTTGGGATTAAAAAATCCTTGATAGATGCTTTTCCCCCGTGAAGAAAACAAAGTCAAAAATGGGGGCTTCGAAGGGTTCGGTCGACCGGGGCAGGTAGGGCAGTCGACCTAACTGTGATAAAATTTATGGCTTTCAACGCTGGGAGAATCGGTCGACCGGTCCTGGGCTGGCGGTCGACCGAACTCTATAAGTTTACAAAGTTCTGAGTGCTGGGAGGTTAGGTCGACCAGACCAATCAAGCTAGTCAACCGAACTCTGGAAATCTTGCAAAATAACAAGGTTTAGTCCATGAATCATGTCCATATACTGAAGACTTTGTGTTCACAATATTATCCATTCAATTTGAACTTGGATTGACTAAATCTGGGCATTCTTTGAGGCAAGATGGATTTGAGCATTCGCTTTGATGAAAATGGCTTTGAGAGCCTACAAGTGCTCTTGCTACATCAGTTGTGGAAGTTATCAACGTGTTGGCCATACCGGGGTTTTGTTATCATTAAAATCACCTGGAGAGACTCAACACTTATGAATTTAGCAAGACTTGTCTTAGATGTCAAGTTGTGGGAAACATGAGCCAACGAGACATGATGCCACTCAACCCCATTCTAGTGGTTGAAATCTTCGATGTTTGGGGAATTGATTTTATGGGGCCCTTCCCACCATCATTCGGACATGAGTACATTCTAGTGGCAGTTGATTATGTGTCTAAATGGATTGAAGCCATTGCCACCTAGACCAATGATCACAAAGTTATCATGAAGTTTATCCGAAAGAATATATTTTCAAGGTTTGGGTGTCCTAGGGCCATCATTAGCGATGGGAGTTCTCATTTCACTCATGCCCAATTCTGAGCTCTTCTCGAGAAATATAGGATCACTCATAAGATTGCCACCCCCTACCACCCCCAAACAAGTGGCCTGGTGAAAATATCCAATCGGGAGGTTAAAAATATCCTGTAAAATCCGTTAGGCCCGATAGGAAGGATTGGTCTGAAAGATTGAATGACGCTCTTTGGGCCTATCGGACAGCATATAAAACCCCTATTGGCATGTCTCCATATAGGTTAATCTTTGGAAAAGCTTGTCTGATGGGGACATCACTGGCGATCTCATTCGTTCGAGGATCCTGATGCTCGCCAGCAGTGCTACATCTTGTCTGCCACTTTATTCCGAGTCATATGATGTATTTTTTATTTTCTTATTATGTAATTTTCCTTTTATTTGAGTCAAGTCCCTAGGTTAAGGTGTCATCTACCTAGGTTAATTGGCATTAGAGTGGTTAATGAGTCAGTTGGGCCCAATTAAGTGGACTAGGCCCATGGGCACCCCCTTCTCCCTTAGTTTATTGTCACTAGTCTAAAACTCAAGGTCTTATGTTAAATTGTGGGATTCCTATAAATAGGACCCCAATCCCACCATTTGAAGCTAATGAATGAATGATATTGAGTTGAGTTTCCATAAAATTTGTGAGTTTCCCCTCTCTCCCTCTCTCTAGCTCTCTCTCTATTTCTCTCTCTCTCTCTCTAAAGGGGGTGAACCCCATTCTCTCTCCTCCCCACCCCCAATTTTGAAATTCACTCTCTCTCCTCCCCATTCACCTCTCATTAAGACCCCTCCCCCTTCCCCATACCTCCCATTTAATTCCCCTCCAACCCCTAGGTGGAATCCCCTTCTCCTAGGCACCTCTCCCTCCTCCCAAGCAACCTTTCCCCTTCCCCATACAACCTTTCATTTTCACAAGGGAGAATCCCTTCTCCCAAGCACCCCTTCCCCTCCCCAAGGCAACCCTTCCCATTCCCTAGGCCCCCATTAACCCCTCCATTAACCCCACATTCAAACCAAAGGAGAGTTCTCTCCCCCCTCTCTCCTTCCCAACCCAAATTCGCAGCTCCCCCTTCCTCAACTTGCTAGACCACCTCCCAGCCCCCTTTCTGCCCCTCCCACACCTTGTATCACCCCCTAACAGACCCCCACATAGTCAGGTGTCACCCCCACACCCATCCACCCCATTTCCCACCTCATCTACTCCGTCTCCCATCACCTTCCATCACCCTATCCATCTCAGTTCGCAGGCAGTAGTTGGAGCCCGACTTGCAGAACCTGCCCCGAAGTCATTCGGCGTCATCTCAAGGCGTACCATACATCGACGGAAAGGACGTCAAGATAGCTTCGCAGCCGAGGTGGTCTCGCCGGCATCCGACATCCCTGCTGTCCGGTGAGTTCATTCTCGTCCGACTGCGCAACCGGGACCTGAACCAGGACCAGAGCTGCAGTGCAGAAGCTTCCACGGTCTCATCCTTCCGTTCCAAGGCACGCAGCTTGGCCGGGTCGAAGATCCACCAGTCCTCTGTCCAACACAGCAAGCGGGACCTCGTTCGGAGTCCGGGACTGCCCGTTCCGAATTTTCTCCCCCATGTGCGCTGAACAGGCCACTCAGGACCTGTCCAGACCCCTCATCACTCAACGGGCTCCCCCTCTCTGCCCTGACATCGTCTGGTGTCCCCCCTGGCTGCTGCTCGAAGAAG
Organism: Amorphophallus konjac; assembly: GCA_022559845.1. Classification (NCBI taxonomy): domain Eukaryota; kingdom Viridiplantae; phylum Streptophyta; class Magnoliopsida; order Alismatales; family Araceae; genus Amorphophallus; species Amorphophallus konjac. Next base: position 390,450,174 of record CM040121.1, on the reverse strand, counting down.
ACTCGTCCACGGTCATACTCGTCTTGGTCCCGCTGCATTTCAATATCGGGAGCGAGCGTGGTGACTACTTCCACCTGCTGCTGCACCCTGGGACCAGTCCGAACCAGAGCGCTGGGATCCTGTTCTAGAGCTCGCCCCAGCCGGTGACGACGTCAGGACCACCCACAAAAATTCACAGGCATTCTTGGGTCTGTCAGCGACGTTTCAGCGCCAGTTTCGTCAAATTATGAGTTCGGTGGAGTGCGTGGCGTCATCTACATCGATTTCCTGTCCGGTTACTCCAGAACGGGCAGATCGTTCGGCGCTAGCTTAGTTTTCCTCCCCTCCCCGCCTAGCCGGCTTAGTGCCCCTCCCTGTGTGGAGGTAGTGTTTGGTGTAAGTCCATTCCCCCACCCCGAGATCCACCCTCCTGCGTGGGGAGTAGTTTTGTACTAGCAGGTCTTCGGCTGAAGCGTCATCGGCGCGGCGTGCGGGTAGCCCACGCTTCCCCGCTCGCCCTCGTCTCCGACCGGGATCGGTGTCTTCACACCGATCAGGTAAGCTTTGAGCCCCCATCCTCTGCTGGTTTCACTATTGCTTAGCTTAGTATTATCTCTAGTTGCGCCGTCGGCAGTGAGAGAGTGCTCGTCCCAACATTCCGTCTAATCGAGTGCCACTGCGGGTGAGTTGTGAGAGTGTCATTACATCCCACGCCCTCGGCGTGCCGGCTGCCCTTGAAATTGGGCATCCCTGGCCCATTGGGGTCCATCCCTAGCTGGCCATATCCTTGGAACCTTGAGGTCAAACCTCGGACCCTCACCACCATCGCCAGTCCACCTATGGAACCGGGTGTGCGCGACACGGGTGAACCGCTTGTGAGAGATCGTTGTTCGGTCCGGTTGCTTGCAAATCTAGGTCCAAGGAGTGGTGTCACATCAATTTGGTATCAGAGCAAGTTCTAGACTTGTCTCTACTAAGTCTTGTCCTAGGGCCATTGCATGCATCACCCTTATCCACCATCATGACTACCTCATACTTGGCATATTCGCCACTCTTAGGCCCATTAGAAGCCTCTGTGTTTGATAGATCCCGCCCTAGCATATATCTAGAATGGGAGAAGTCCATAGACCGACACTTTGGGAGGTTTACCCTGTCAGGGCCTATCGAAGTCAAGTATGCCAAGATTTTGCTCTGGCGTCAAGCTAGGAAAGAATGGGAGTACATTGTAGGTTTGAGAGAAGCCAAAGGGGAAGCACCTATTGAATCTTGGGTTGAAATGAGGGCCGATCTTAGAAAGATCTACGCACCCCAATCTGGACCTCCTCAACCAACCACTTTTTCACCCCCAACTCCAACCCAGGTACTTCCCCTATCAATCCCAACCCAATCCCGTCCATGTTCACCACCCCGGGAGTACCATGAGCCAGATATCTCCACTCCTCCACCAAAAGACCCATTCCTCCCCTTGGAAGAGGGGCCCATGATCCAAACACCTGATCCCTTGGAAGTAAACACCTCTTCCCTTGGAAGTAAGACTGACCTAGACCCCCTCCCGACCCTCGAGGAAACCCAAGCCTACACTGTTGAGGAGGAGGAGCCACAAAACTTACCCACCCCTCCTAGTCCGGGTCCTCATGAGCCGCACACCGTCACCATAGATGAGTCCATACTCCAATGGCTCAAGCAAAGTCCCACCCTCCTGAGATCACCACCATTGGGATATCAATCCCAAATTGTTCCCACCCGGTCTCCCCATGTCACTTTACAAACCTTCTACTTCACGGGAGACTTGGGAGACCTAGTGGATTGCCTATATTGGCAAGTCCACTTGACCGGCTTGCTTGCCATGGGACCTTCGGAGCCTAGCACCATTAACTTTGCCCACCCCACCATTGGCTCCATCACTTCCGTTTGCACGAGTGGGCATTGCACTATTGAGATTCTTCTATTTCTCCCCTTGGAGGAAGAACCCACTCCGGTCTACTCCCCACCCATTGAGACCCCAAATGCCTTAAACGATCAAATCACTAGAGATCTTGGACCGATCACTTTGGAGGAGGATGACTCACCACCTTGTAAAGACCTTGGGGACATGGAGTTCCTCTCTTTAGGTAGCCCTTACCATGATCCCTTTGACCCATTCCAATGGGAGTACGGATACCCAAGTGGCCCAATCACCGTACCCACCACCCACCTTTCCCTACCCCAACCAATCATAATGGATCAAATCCACCCCTTCCTAGACTCGGGTTACACCATGGGAGCCATGACTTTGGGCAATATTCACATAGGGATTAAGGAAGTGTCTCACTCCGTGCTATCCACCTTCTTAGATCCCTTCGATCCTCTCAAATAGAAGCTCAAAGGTCATCCCATAACCCCTCACATAGAAATCATCTTTGGAGTAGGAATGCCCCTGTCTTGGCACCTCCCACCACTTGACATGATTAGTAAGTCGGGTCCTTTCATTCATAACACCCACATGTCAAGTTGGAAACATAAGTGGTCCATATTTAGGTGTAACAGTCCTCCTTCATTCATCATGGGTCATAAGCATGATAGGAGCATTCATGGATGTCCGGGTCCCCCGACATTTGACATCCCCATGCATGATTGGATTACATATGGATGCCCAGGCCCTCCTAAGTCCACCCAAGTCTGCATGGCAGCATTGCATGATAGGTCAATTTATGGTTACCCCGATCCACCTTTGCACACTACCCACTTTCACAACCACTCATCGCATCATAATGCATGGCATGAGCATACACGCAAGCAAATCGCAACGAGCGGTGAGGTTCACAAAGAGCTGGAAAAGGCTCGCGAGCGCCACTTGAAATTCCAAGTAGGCAACCTATCGATGGTGGCATTGGAGTGGCTCTACCCTAGAGTCACCTCTAACTTGAGGGCACGAGGACTTGGACCTTGCCAAGTTCCGAGTGACTTTGGCAACCCGGCTTATGGGTTGGACTTACGAATGGGGTTTGGGATACACCCAACTTTTGGCGCGGCGGATCTGGCACCCTATATGGGCACCGCGGTGGAACCCAGTGAGCACCTTGAGCCTACCCCCACCTTTGTGAGTGATACCCTTGGAGAGCCTCCACATATCAACCTGAGAGCCCGACGTGTGCACACGGAGGCAATACAGGGCAAGTAGTGTACCATCGCCAGCAAGAGGGTGTGCCCAAGCCACCGTGAGAGGATGAAGGACCGTCCCCTGGTTGCGGATGTAGGGTTGAGTTTGGAGGTTGAGGTTCACCCCGAGCTGCTTTAGAGGACCACTTCCCCGGAGGACCCATACTCGATGGAGTCGAGTTCTCCACACCCCAAGGGTATGATGGGGACATCACCGGCGATCTCATTTGTTCGAGGATCCTGATGCTCGCCAGCAGTGCTACATCTTGTCTGCCACTTTATTCCGAGTCATATGATGTATTTTTCATTTTCTTATTATGTAATTTTCCTTTTATTTGAGTCAAGTCCCTAGGTTAAGGTGTCATCTACCTAGGTTAATTGGCATTAGAGTGGTTAATGAGTCAGTTGGGCCCAATTAAGTGGGCTAGGCCCATGGGCACCCCCTTCTCCCTTAGTTTATTGTCACTAGTCTAAAACTCAGGGTCTTATGTTAAATTGTGGGATTCCTATAAATAGGACCCCAATCCCACCATTTGAAGCTAATGAATGAATGATATTGAGTTGAGTTTCCATAAAATTTGTGAGTTTCCCCTCTCTCCCTCTCTCTAGCTCTCTCTCTATTTCTCTCTCTCTCTCTCTAAAGGGGGTGAACCCCATTCTCTCTCCTCCCCACCCCCAATTTTGAAATTCACTCTCTCTCCTCCCCATTCACCTCTCATTAAGACCCCTCCCCCTCCCCCATACCTCCTATTTAATTCCCCTCTAACCCCTAGGTGGAATCCCCTTCTCCTAGGCACCTCTCCCTCCTCCCAAGCAACCTTTCTCCTTCCCCATACAACCTTTCATTTTCCCAAGGGAGAATCCCTTCTCCCAAGCACCCCTTCCCCTCCCCAAGGCAACCCTTCCCATTCCCTAGGCCCCCATTAACCCCTCCATTAACCCCACATTCAAACCAAACGAGAGTTCTCTCCCCCCTCTCTCCTTCCCAACCCAAATTCGCAGCTCCCCCTTCCTCCACTTGCTAGACCACCTCCCAGCCCCCTTTCTGCCCCTCCCACACCTTGTATCACCCCCTAACAGACCCCCACATAGTCAGGTGTCACCCCCACACCCATCCACCCCATTTCCCACCTCATCTACTCCGTCTCCCATCACCTTCCATCACCCTATCCATCTCAGTTCGCAGGAAGCAGTTGGAGCCCAACTTGCAGAACCTGCCCCGAGGTCATTCGGCATCTTCTGGAGGCGTACCATACATCGACGGAAAGGACGTCAAGATAGCTTCGCAGCCGAGGTGGTCTCGCCGGCATCTGACATCCCTTCTGTCTGGAGAGTTCATTCTCGTCCGACTGCACAACTGGGACCTGAACCAGGACCAAAGCTTCAGTGAAGAAGCTTCCACGGTCTCATCCTTCCGTTGCAAGGCGCGCCGCTTGGCCGGGTCGAAGATCCACCAGTCCTCTGTCCAACACAGCAAGCGGGACCTCGTTCGGAGTCTGTGACTGCCCGTTCCGAATTTTCTCCCCCAGGTGCGCTGAACAGGCCACTGAGGACCTGTCAGACCCCTCGTCACTCAACGGGCTCCCCCTCTCTGCCCCGACATCGTCTGGTGTCCCCCCTAGCTGCTGCTCGAAGAAGACTCGTCCACGATCCTACTCGTCTTGGTCCCGCTGCGTTTCAATATCGGGAGCGGGCGTGGTGACTACTTCCACCTGCTGCTGCACCCTGGGACCAGTTCGAACCAGAGTGCCAGGATCCTGTTCCAGAGGTCGCCCCAGCCGGTGACGACGTCGGGACCACCCACAAAAATTCACAGGCATTCTTGGGTCTGTCAGCAACGTTTCAGCACCAGTTTCGTCAAATTCTTAGTTTGGTGGAGTGTGTGGCGTCATCTACATCGACTTCCTGTCCGGTTACTCCAGAACGGGCAGATCGTTCGGCGCTAGCTTAGTTAACCTCCCCTCCCCGCCTGGCCGGCTTAGCGCCCCTCCCTGTGTGGAGGTAGTGTTTGGTGTAAGCCCATTCCCCCACCCCGAGATCCACCCTCCTGCGTGGGGCGTAGTTTTGTACTCGCAGGTCTTCGGCTGAAGCGTCATCGGCGCGGCGTGCGGGTAGCCCATGCTTCCCCGCTCGCGCTCGTCTCCAACCGGGATCGGTGTCTTCACACCGATCAAGTGAGCTTTGAGCCCCCATCCTCTGCTGGTTTCACTATTGCTTAGCTTAGTATTATCTCTAGTTGCGCCGTCGACAGTGAGAGAGTGCTCGTCCCAACATTCCATCTAATCGAGTGCCACCGCGGGTGAGTTGTGAGAGTGTCATTACATCCCACGCTGTAACACCCTCAAATATAGATAAGTTGTACTCTATATCACCGAGGCGCCTTTTGAAGTATCGGCTCAGTTCTTGTAAAGAATTCCGAAGTTAAGCGTGCTTAATGGGGAGTAGTACTGGGATGGGTGACCTACTCGGGAAGTCTCCCATTCTGGAGCCGATCACTGTTATAAAGGGATAAAACCGTGAGGCCAGTAGGCCAAAGCGGACAATACCTCGACGGTATAGAGTACGGGGCGTGATAGAATGGTATCAGAGCTATACCCCAGCCGGAAGTGTGGGAACTAAGTGCCATGCAGGGCAAAGTGCTACGCTATGGGAGCCACCTCTTGAGTTCGTAATGGAGCAAAGTGTTACATAGTGGGAGCCACCTCTTGAGCCTGTAGGGGCCACCTCTAGAGTCCTACCTACCTGGGGGCTTGATTGCTTGATTGCGTGCTATATGTGCCCAGCGACGAGGACGTCGCCTATATAAGAGGGGTAGATTGTAACACCCTCAAATATAGATAAGTTGTACTCTATATCATCGAGGCGCCTTTTGAAGTATCGGCTCAGTTCTTGTAAAGAACTCCGAAGTTAAGCGTGCTTAATGGGGAGTAGTACTGGGATGGGTGACCTACCTGGGAAGTCCCCCATTCTGGAGCCGATCACTGTTATAAAGGGATAAAATCGTGAGGCCAGTAGGCCAAAGCAGACAATACCTCGACGGTATAGAGTACGGGGCGTGACAGAAATTGTAACACCCTCAAATATAGATAAGTTATACTCTATATCACCGAGGCGCCTTTTGAAGTATCGGCTCAGTTCTTGAAAAGAACTCCGAAGTTAAGCGTGTTTAATGGAGAGTAGTACTGGGATGGGTGACCTGCCTGGGAAGTCCCCCATTCTGGAGCCGATCACTATTAGAAAGGGACAAAACCGTGAGACCGGTAGGCCAAAGCGGACAATACCTCGATGGTATAGAGTATGGGGCGTGACACACGCCCTCGGCGTGCCGGCTGCCCTTGAAATTGGAAATCCCTAGCCCATTGGGGTCCATCCCTAGCTGGCCATATCCTTGGAACCTCGAGGTCAAACCTCGGATCCTCACCACCATCGCCGGTCCACCTACGGAACCGGGTGTGCGCGACACGGGTGAACCGCTTGTGAGAGATCGCTGTTCGGTCCGGTTGCTTGCAAATCTAGGTCCAAGGAGTGGTGTCACATCATTGTCACCTACCCGTCGAGCTTGAGCATAGGGCATATTAGGCTATTAGGAAATTCAATTTTGACTTAGCCCAAGCCATGTCTCGTAGGGCCCTCCAATTAAATGAGTTGGAGGAGTTGCACAATAAAGCCTATGAAAATGCAAAGATTTATAAAGCCAAGACCAAAGCTTTCCATGACAAACACATTGTGAGAAAATTCTTTCAACTCAATCAAAAAGTCTGGTCCTTTAATTCAAGGTTTTGCCTATTTGCTGGGAAGTTGAAGTCTTGATGGGACGGACCATTTGTGGTACTCAAAGTCTTTGATCATGGTGTTGTCAAAATTTTAGATCCTAAAAATAGTCAAATTTTCACTGTCAATGGTCAACGCCTTAAACCCTACTTAGAGAACACACAACTTGCACTAAAAGAATCAATCACACCGAGTGATTCATAAAGGGAGGTCCTCTGGCTGAAGACGTTAAACTTAGCACTTGTTGGGAGGTAACCCAATGTTTCCTCTTTTATGTTTCAATAAGTCATTTTCATTTTTTGTGTAGGAGTCCGAAGAAGTCCTTCGCAAAATTGCCTATTAAAGAACCACATCTACCCGCCCCAGGTTGTACCTTTCCTTCCCAAACATTTATGTGCACATTGTTCATATCATCAAAGATAATGTTATTTAAGTTGGGGGTGTAAGGGTAATCAATGTGAAAATCTCATGCAACCTGATGCCTCATTTTGTTATTAAAAAAAAATCTCAACTGAGTTTTCATGATTCATGCACTCATAAAAGAGACTCTGGAATGGAGAAGACTATAGGGAAGGATGATGGAATGATGTCTAGTGTCTAGTCAAGGGAGCTAATTTAGCATCTCCTAAAGTCTCTTAGAACTAAAAAAAAAATCACTTGCACACTAATGAAACTGGAAGGACAAGCCTTTTGTTAGTTGGTATGGTGTCTGATACTCTACCCTCCCTAGTAAAGAGTTAGATCTGAACAAAAAATCATGGAAAATGCCCCTGATCTTAGTAACCTGGCCTGCTTCTCCTAAGGTAAGAGTTGACGTTCGCGTCAAACGGTGAAGGGTTGTGCAGCACCATGTGTTTAAAAAAAAGAAGAGAGAGAGAGAGAAGAAAAAAATATGAAAAAGGCCCCTGATCTTAGTAACCGGGCCTCCTTCTTTAAGGCAAGAGTTGAGGTTCGCGTCAAACGGTGAAGGGTTGTGCAGCACCATGTGTTCAAAAAAAAAAAATCAAAGCTCTGATCTAAGAGGTGTAGAGTTGAAAGACACCTAGCTAAAATCACAATATGGAGGATGCAATTGCCCAAACTGTGGATTTAGATTTCACTAGCATAAGTGCTATGAGGCTCTGGGAGTAATCTAAGGAAGTTATGAGCATCATGTTCTAACCTTATAGCTAGTTTGCTTTAATAATTCCAAAGTCCTAAACCTTAGTTTATTCTGGGAAAGAGGATCTTGTCATGAGGTATGAAAATTTTAAACTCTTGTTGGTCCCTATTTGTTAACTTAATTGCATTGCTAAGGGACTAGCAATGAGTAAGTTGGGGGATGTGATAAATACTCAATTGTTTATTTTAATTCATATCACACACATTATTTTTTGGACTTTAATGAAGTTAATTATGTAATTTTACATGATAATTTTAGTCTCACAATAAAATGGAGTTATTTCTATTATTAATGGAATTGCATGATTAATTTTTAATCATAAGAAATTTTGCTTAAATTGATTTCTACAAAATTCATTTTGAGTGAACTAAATGGGAGGATAAATGACAAAACATGAATACATTGATCAAACATATTTATTTGAGGGACTTTTATATAATTTTTTGTATTATTTCATCAACCTTGTGAACATTGCCCTCTTCTCCCATGTACAGTAGCAGGATGACGGCGGCGAAGGTTTCTCAGCTGGGAACGGCAGTAGCGATGGCAGCCTATCATTGGTGCGTAGGCTTCTCCCACCCCGACGAGTAGCAGGCGATGCAGACATGGGATGCGGCGAAGGTTTCTCAAGCTGAGCACGGTAGTAGCATGGCAGCATGTCATTGGGTATGCAGGCCTCTCCCTCCCTCCGGACGGCAGCTGCAGCAGGCGAAGCAGGCGTCTAGGCACCACAGGTGGTATGATCACGGAGTAGGTGCGGCAGCAGTCGCAGCAAAGGCATGATGGAGTAGCTCCAGGCGAGTAGACCTCGACAACCAATCCGCAGGCGATGGCAGAGTAGACGTAGTAGCAGAGACGGCAGCCCCAGGCGACTTCCTCGTCCCAGCGGCTGGGCTCCTTTAAATCCCATACTTCTACCTCCCCCGGGCCGATCTTCTTTTCCCCTCTAACCTTCAAGCCTTCTTCTCTCCCCTTGACCCTGTTGTATCCTTGTGGTTTTGATGATGTCAAACACCATAAGTCATATGACCATAAGTTATAAGTCAAACATAATTTGTCAGAAGTCCTCATGAGTCTGAGCATTGTAGACTGTACAAGTTTTTATTTCAAAATCGCCAGGTCAGTGCATCATTTGCTTCAGGCCATATGAAGTCGGTGCATATATCAGCTCAACACACATAAGGTCGGTGCATCTTCTGCTGCTCGCATATAAAGACCAAGCACATTTGCTTGCCAGGTCGGTGCACAATAGCATGCTCACTTATAAGGTCAGTGCAACATTTCCCTATACTACATTGCCAAGGTCGTTGCATACTTTGTTAGACACATATAAGGTCTATGCACACTCTGCCTTTGCATATATGACATCGATGCTAGTTCAGTCTACTTGCTGCTGTGGTCGGTGCATGTCTACGTCACCAGCATATAGGTCGGTGCATGCTTGTGTTAACTGTCTAAGGTCGATGCATGTTTTCCAGATTGCATATGAGGTCGGTGCACTTTACTGTTTATTTGTTAGATGGTCGATGCATACTTTGCTGTTCAGCATAGAACGTCGGTGCACATCCACCTCAGTCTTACGAAGGTCGATGCATATTATGTCTGTGCACATAGATGGTCGGTGCAAGTTTCACGATATGCATGCTAAGGTCGGTGCAATTTTTTACCTGCGCATATAGAAGGTCAGTGCAATGGTTGCATCGTGCATATATATAGGTATGTGCATATTTTGCCATACGCTTGCATGGGTCAGTGTACTTTTTACCTTATATATATAAGGGTCGTGCACTCCACTGTTTAGAGTTTGTGTACATCTCAGTCTTCGAAAGGGAAGGTCAGTGCATATCATCAAACGGCTAACACTCATGATTGTTTCATTGCCAGGTCAGCCATATTGTCAAGCATCTACTAAGCAACTTGCGAACTTATCTCACATGGAATTTAAAGTACCAAGTTGATGGCACGTGATCCAAGGCAAGGAGCGGACCAGATGATCCTGCCACATGGACTGCTATAGTACCACGACTCTGAGACGTGGAACCTCGGAGGATCAGATCTGTGTGAAAGTTTGGGCGGGAAACGTGGCTTCCACGCGCCCATCGTTTGCTTATAAAAGAGGATCGAAAGGACAGAAGAGCGAGATGAGCTGAAAAGAAGAGAGAGAAGAGAATATCTGAAGCCTCTGCCAGTGCTGAAATTCTCCCATTCGAGACGAGAGAAAAGTCCAGGAGAAAAGTCAAAAAGAGAGAGAACCAGTTCCGAAAGAGAAGAGCCTGAGTGATCGCCAGTCTTGAGTCTAAAAGTCTGCTTCTACGGAAGCTACATTATCATTGTTTACGGGTGATTTTTCCTTTCCGTTTATTTTTACCTTCGAGTTTTTTGCCTTTTCAATTCTACTTTGTTACCCACTAAGTTCACTTGGAGGAAGGGAGAGGTACTCCGGTTTCCCTTCATCGTGTTTGGAGGAAGAGAGGAACGATCCTCTGGTTCGTGAGTTGCTGGGAGCAATTCACGGGGTTCCCTTTGCTGAGTGCAAAGGAAGGGAGGTTGGACCTCTAGTGATTCTTCTGGTCTTCAGAAGAACGAGGAGAGTGTTCCTCGGGGCAAGCTATCAGGCAGCGGGTGTTAGCAGACTGAGTCTGCGATTTTTGATTGCTCAGTGCAAGGAAGCCTTACCCCGGAGGGGTAAGGGGTGGACGTAGATTGCGGATCGCAATCGAACCACCTTAAAAAGCTCTCTGCCTCATCTGTGTGGATTGGTTGACTGATCTCTCAAATTGGCTTTGACACGTCAGCTATTCGATCATTGTTTCTTCATAACTCTCTTTCTCGATAAGTTTTTGTCTATCTGTCTGTTCCGTGGTCAGTCTAGAAGGGTTTTCTTCCTGCATTTCAGATTACTTAATTTTTTTCTTCAAATTACTCTGAATTGGGAGTGATATATTCATCCTCCCTTCTAGCTCACTTTCTGTGTGAAGTATCAATTGGTATCAGAGCAGGTTACCCAACATGTGGTCCAACGGCCAGGGTAAATCTGGATCTAGCACTCCTCGCAGTTTCATGGCTGAGGGACAGTCCATTAGTCACCCTCCTTTTTTTGATGATAATAATTACTTTTCCTGGAAAAAATAGGATGGAAGTATTCCTGAGAGCGCAGAGCCACGAACTCTGGAGAGTGATCACCACAGGACCATACGACCTCCCACCAAATGAAGATGCGTGGACAAAGGATCACATCAGGCTTTCAACGGTCAATTGGTCGGCTCTAAACATAATTCAATGCGCAGTACATCCAGAAGTGTACGCCAGGATCTCAGCCTGCCAGACAGCCAAGAAAATGTGGGATGAACTAGAGCTCATCTACAAAGGTACATCCCAAGTCAAGGCCACCAAGGTAAATATGCTCACCTCTGAGTATGAATTGTTTAAAATGAAATCCGATGAGACTATTACAGAAATGTATGCTAGGTTGTCGCTGATCACTAACAATCTTAAAGGGCTTGGGAAACAGGTTTCAGAAGGCGATCTAGTCAGGAAAATCCTTAGGTCGTTAACCCCCGCATGGCACACTAAGGCCATTGTGATAGAGGAGTCTAGGGATTTGTCAAAGCTGATAGTCATTGAGCTGATAGGATCCTTAATGACTTATGAAATGAACTTTAAAAGAAATGGTGAAGGAAGTGACAAGAAGGGCAAGAACATTGCTCTCAAGGTGTCCTGTAGTAGTAGTGGGAGTAGCAATAGCAGTAGTAGTGGGGAATCTGACGGGTTCTCAGATCTTGATCAAGAGGAGCAAGCTATGCTGACTCAACAATTTCGGAAGTTCTTAAGAACTAAGGGAAAAACTTTTAGAAAAAAATCGCATACTTCTGGTAAGCATTTCGATTCTAACATTGATAAAAATAAGAATGCTAAGAAGATCACATGCTTTCATTCCAGGAGGACTGGACACATGAAGGGGGATTGCCTCGATCTCAAGAAGAAAAGCTCTAAGGTGCAAAAGAAGAAACCTTAAGCTATGGTCTGCACGTGGAGGGATGAGGAGGAAGACCCTGAGGCCAATTCTTTAGAAGCAGACGACCAAGGAATATGTCTTATGGCCAACAGTGACGAAGAGGTAACCAGCATTTTTGAGAATTTCTCTATTGATGATTAGGAAGATGCCTATACTGAACTGTTAGATAAGTTTAATGCTTTGAGTAAAGACCATAGGGTGTTAAAGAGAAAATTGAATGCTGCTACTGAGGAACAAATTCAAACTGGCAAAGAAAATCAGAAGGTCAAGGAAGAATTAGAAGAGATGGATTCTCTTAGAAAGGAAAATGAAAACCTTAAGTCTGAAAACAAAGAAGTTCAAAAATAACTTGATGAATTCAAGTTAAAACTTCAAGAAAGCCAAAGTAAAAATAGATTAATCACTGAAAAGAATGACGCTGTTAGGAAGGTGAATTCGAAACTTCAGAAAAACTGTGAAACATTGCAAAAAGAATTGGAGGACAAACAAAGAACTCTAGAAAAATTTGTTCACGGAAAAATAAATTTGGATACAATACTAGGTGCTAGGATTAATTTCAACAAAGAAGGTTTAGGGTATAACCCAACACACAAGAAACCCTTTGAATTCACAACAGTAACATTCTGTCTAGAAAAAGGGAAGGAAAAACTAACACACCATCCAGCTCCGACAATGCTCAGAATGTCCAACAACCAAGGAATGATTTGTCAAACCATGCTGGACAATAGTCTAAAACTGGAAAGAACTCAACTAGACAAGCTCCTGTGTGTATTCCCTAGAACAAGAACGTTCACAAGTCAAGGCATATGACCCAGAACAGAAATTCATCCTTCTATAAAAACATGGGTCAATACAAGAAAAACTGGGGAAATCCCATTCTTCCATATAAACTCTTTAATGAATATGTCTATCCTAGACAGAATGGGTACAAAAGATACCCAGGGAATGAACAATCCAACAACAGGAACAGATTCCACATCATTAGGCCAGGTGGACAGAACTCTAGTCATAATTTCAACAAAACTGTCAACAACATGCAAAAGAAAAATACTTTGAAATAGTTTTGGATTCTGAAGTTTCTGCTTAGAGATTTAAACAATGTCTTTGGACCCAATCTATCTTGGGTTCCAAACTACTCTGCTTGATATGTCCCTCTGCAGGTTAGCTTAGCAGCCGAGCACAACAGGTGGTATCTAGATAGCGGCTGCTCCAGGCACATGACAGGCTGTCACGCCCCGGGCCGATAGCAGCGGAACGTGTCGTTTGCTCGGAACGTGGCAGTTAAACAGTCGTGAATGATCAAGAGCAATCGCATAAGACCAAGATAATTTTGAACAACAATAGAAATTTTATTTCTAATATGAATCTCTTACAAGAACTTGTTGTCCATCTTGGAGACTTCAACATAATGGAAAAGAAGATAACGACATACTAACAGACTTAGACCAGATAACTGAATAAGAGACGATAAGTTAACTTAGCTAGACAATACTATCTAGACTCAAGAAAAAATAAAAGACTCGGGTTCACTAGTTTCCACAGCTCGCTTGCACACTTGTCCCGCCCGTGTGGGTCTCGGTCTTGCTAGCTACCTGCTTACCTGAAAATGTTGGAATAAAACGGAGTGAGCGAACGCTCAGTAGGAAATTATATCTCAAGTACTAGCGAGGGGTTTAAGTAATTACATTTTCATGAATGCAATAAAGCTATGCATGCTCGCATGAAACGACAAGATAGAGAGAATGTAATATCAAAGAAATAAGATGAACTAATCATGAACTTTCAACAAGATACTTAAGATATTCAAGCAAGTACATTTAACAAGTCATGTCAAGAATTTTGGCTATCATGTATCAAGCAAGTAAATTACCCTTTTTCGGGCCACGCATTTCATGTCAAGGCAAGTACGATTTCAAGCACAAGATTTATGTGGAATGTCCAATCTAGAAAGTAAAGTACTCGGTATAATGCCAGATACCTTATCATTTTAACTCCCATGGGCACAAGTACTTTCGGGTGCTCCCCCCAGGACCAGATCGGGCCCTATATGCGCAGGCATTTATCATGTATTTTGACATCCACTCTTGTTTATAGCCGACATAGAATTTCAATAATCAAGCTTGTAGACACGTACGACAACTTTGATAGAATAGAGTCCAAAATATGACAAAGGACATAGATTGGCGATATTAACGGTATAATCACGATATCGATAAAACTAGGTAGAATATGGTTCCCTTAACTTGGGTACCATGACAAATCAATATGGACATTCTTTATATAGAATTGAGGTCCACATGAACAGTATATCAAAGGTAAGATGCCCTCATTCTTATCATAGAATTGAGGTTTACAAGAATGACATGATATGGCATGATATCATCATCCCATTAAGAATTTCTTATGATATACTCTTTGTATAATCATAAGGGCCGGTATACCATGTTTCTTTAGAGTGACATGGCATCAATGGTGTAATGGATTTTTAGGGTACAACCAGCTCAGTCGGCCTTGAGGGAATCCAAGGCTACGAGGAGTCTTACGGAGGTCTCTATGACTAACTTGCTAGTCCAAAGGAACGGAATGTCCAATGGAGAGCTTGTATGTCAATGAGAGTTGAGTGTGATCGATAAATCAACATGAAACGTGGGACTATACTCACGGAGTGGAGAATAGTGCCGATATATATATATATATATGTATAATATGAAACCATCGGTAATAGAATCAGGATAAAATCAGTTTACAGTAAAATAACGACTTAGGTCAAGTCGTGTCTCAAGTAATTAACGCCTAACAGAAGGGCGTTTACATATATTGCCAATTTGCAGAATTTCCATTATTTCATTAATTTATCAAAAACACGCCTTTCCTGGGGGCGTTTCTTCAAAGTTGACGACTGCAGGGGCAGGCGTCTCATCATTTACATATTCGACAGGATATAATTATTCTCAGAAATTTATCAAAAACGCGCCCTTGGAAGGGGCGTTACTTTCTAATTCCATTTTACAGAATATGTGAATTTCAGGTTTTTAACAGATACACGCCCTAGGAAGGGGCGTTACTTTTCATATTCACGCCTTGTACTGGGGCGTTAGAATATGGAAAACGACTTTGTCCAAGTCGTGAATTTCAAGGGATTTACGATATTTTAATAAATAATATTTCGAGAGACAGGAGACATGTCATGGCAGTAAATTTAACAGGAATTCACAGAGTCATGCAAGATATTAAAAATCAATATTTCATATGTATTGTAATTTTTAAACAGGATCAATTATTAATCACATGCGATTCTTATGAAATTAACGCCTGCGTAGAGGGCGTCAAATATTAAATTGACGACCACTAGTATGGTCGTTTCTTTTAAATTAGCGCCCTAATCAAGGGCGTTTATTTCAAAATATTTCAGAAAACGCGTGAAAACTATAATAATCATATGCATGACATGCTTATATATATATATATATCTTGCATTAATTTCATTTGGGCTACAGTAACTTGAGAAAACCTACCTTAGTATTGTCTGGATGAAGGACACGTGAAGAACTTGATAGGGAACAATACTCTATTTGTAACAGAGTCTTCTCGGAAGAAGAAAAGTTGATGCTGATGAAGGCTTCCCTAACCTGTATAGAAGAGAAAGAGATGAAGAGTCAGTAACTCTTCATATGATAGAAAGAAAAGAACGTTCAGTTCTTTACTCACCGTAGCAGACGATCGATCAAATAGGTTTAGGGTTTGACTGTCAAGGGTATTTATAGGATCTAGGGAAATCCTAATGGGCTAGAGGTATATTGGGAGTAATATATCCCTATTAGAGTCCTTGCCCTAGTAAACACTTACTAGATTAACATAATCCTTCCCTGGATAAGCTCCCGTGTCGAACGGAACTCGAATGGAATTAACGACTTTGGTCAGGGCGTCTATTCTTAAATTGACGACCTGGTTCAGGTCGTTTATTAAAAAGCGCCTTTAGTTAGGGCGTTCCTTTGTTTAAAACACGCCCAAGATAGGGGCGTTTCTTGGCCTTACCATTTTTGACGTTGGAATTTGACGCCGTGTGGTGAGGGCGTCACTTCTTTTAGTCACGCCTTAACTAGAGGCGTTTATAATTTAAATAGCGCCTTTATCCAAGGCGTTATTTCCATTTCACTCTTTTATTTGTTCATTCGTATATAATATATACTTTCCTTTTATTTCTAGGTATTTATACATATATACAGGTTTATGTTATGTACTTATGTGTATATATATATATATATATATATATATATATATATATATATATATATATATATTGCCTATATGGGAGAAGATAATAAAACGTGTTAAAAAGCCCATTAAGCGTAAAATGCTTGGGGTTGAGTTTGGGCCAATGGAGCTTAGCATTAAAAATGTTAATCCTTTATCAAGGCCTAATAATTATATTTGTAACTAGTTATTTCTATTTGTTCCTTTACACAAGTTTTACTTTGTTTGGAAGTCTTACTTGTTTATTTGTCAAGACCTTACACATACGACTTATATCTTTTAATAACTTGCATGTATTTCCGTCTATGCATAAATAAGGCTCTTAAGACTATCTCTAAGGTTCTATACCTCATTGATTTGGTGTGGCTAGTTCTCACTTACATTGAGATCTTAGTAATCTTCTATTTAGAGATTTTATTGCTCATAAGTTCTTTAACTTTTATTAGTCTTTGTCCTAGGTATCAGAGGCAGGTTCGATCTGAGCAACCCCTTGGGAATATCACTTGACCATTTATTTATTTGAATAAACATTTTATACTTATAAGAGTAGGTATATCATTATGTATATTTTTATTCCTGTTCCAAAAATTACCGGGTGTTACACCCTCCCCCACTTAAAAGAATTTGGTCCCCAAATTCACATCACCTTTCATTCCTAATAGGGAA
This sequence comes from Amorphophallus konjac, assembly GCA_022559845.1. NCBI lineage: Eukaryota > Viridiplantae > Streptophyta > Magnoliopsida > Alismatales > Araceae > Amorphophallus > Amorphophallus konjac. The sequence continues at coordinate 390,433,189 of CM040121.1, read as the reverse complement.
CTTATTATGAGCTTATACAGAAGAAATCTTCAGAATGAAAAAGGGCTAGTTTAGGATTACGGGTGAGGGATACCTTTCGCATCTTTCCCTTTGGCAAGCAGGGTTAAATCTTGAACTCCTCTTGGAGGCTTCTTGGGACATTCTGCTATCTTGTGATTTAAGTTCCCGCAACGCAGACATGCACCCGAACACCACCAACACTCTTTCGATTGGTGACCATATCTCTCACAAGATCTACACTTATCTTTCGAGTGATCCACCGAAGCTTCTTTCTTATTACACTTCTTACATTTCTGACATTTCTTACACCTTTGTGAAATATCATCCTCATTTATTCTTTTCTTGGTAATGGTGAAACTTTCGGAGTTATTTGTTTGATCTTTCCCTTCAACTCTTTCTTTTTCTTCCACTACTTTCTCTAGTTCTTGAACTCTCCTGACAAGGCTCGCGTAAACTTGGACATCCACCAAGATCATTTCATGAACAAGGCTCGGCTTAGAGGCTTCCATTTTATCTAGGTTCCTGCAAGGATGAGTGGAGGGATAATTTATTGACTCAAGATTTAGTGTTAATGAAATGTAAATACTTTATCTTTCTTTTATAACTTTAACCCCAAGTTCTACCCATCTCTCACGGAATTCCTATAGGACGACTGACAAGGATACTCAACCTATAATCTGGTTTCAACAACCTAAGGATTTTGGAAAGTTGAATCCAAATATGACCGACCGGGATACCGGACCTATCACGGAAACTTAACGATTTCGACAACCAAAGCTATGATATGACTAACAAGGATATCTGACCTATCACTGAAACCTAATAACTTGAGGATAAGAAAGCCGAAGCTCTGATATGGCAGACAAGGATTCTTAATCTGGAGGATACGAAAGCCGAAGCTCTGATATGGCAGACAAGGATTCTTAATCTGGAGGATACGAAAGCCGAAGCTCTGATATGGCAGACAAGGATTCTTAATCTAGAGGATACGAAAGCCGAAGCTCTGATATGGCAGACAAGGATTCTTAATCTGGAGGATACGAAAGCCGAAGCTCTGATATGGCAGACAAGGATTCTTAATCTGGAGGATACGAAAGCCGAAGCTCTGATATGGCAGACAAGGATTCTTAATCTAGAGGATACGAAAGCCGAAGCTCTGATATGGCAGACAAGGATTCTTAATCTAGAGGATACGAAAGCCGAAGCTCTGATACCACCTCTGTCACGCCCCGGGCCGATAGCAGCGGAACGTGTCGTTTGCTCGGAACGTGGCAGTTAAACAGTCGTGAATGATCAAGAGCAATCGCATAAGACCAAGATAATTTTGAACAACAATAGAAATTTTATTTCTAATATGAATCTCTTACAAGAACTTGTTGTCCATCTTGGAGACTTCAACATAATGGAAAAGAAGATAACGACATACTAACAGACTTAGACCAGATAACTGAATAAGAGACGATAAGTTAACTTAGCTAGACAATACTATCTAGACTCAAGAAAAAATAAAAGACTCGGGTTCACTAGTTTCCACAGCTCGCTTGCACACTTGTCCCGCCCGTGTGGGTCTCGGTCTTGCTAGCTACCTGCTTACCTGAAAATGTTGGAATAAAACGGAGTGAGCGAACGCTCAGTAGGAAATTATATCTCAAGTACTAGCGAGGGGTTTAAGTAATTACATTTTCATGAATGCAATAAAGCTATGCATGCTCGCATGAAACGACAAGATAGAGAGAATGTAATATCAAAGAAATAAGATGAACTAATCATGAACTTTCAACAAGATACTTAAGATATTCAAGCAAGTACATTTAACAAGTCATGTCAAGAATTTTGGCTATCATGTATCAAGCAAGTAAATTACCCTTTTTCGGGCCACGCATTTCATGTCAAGGCAAGTACGATTTCAAGCACAAGATTTATGTGGAATGTCCAATCTAGAAAGTAAAGTACTCGGTATAATGCCAGATACCTTATCATTTTAACTCCCATGGGCACAAGTACTTTCGGGTGCTCCCCCCAGGACCAGATCGGGCCCTATATGCGCAGGCATTTATCATGTATTTTGACATCCACTCTTGTTTATAGCCGACATAGAATTTCAATAATCAAGCTTGTAGACACGTACGACAACTTTGATAGAATAGAGTCCAAAATATGACAAAGGACATAGATTGGCGATATTAACGGTATAATCACGATATCGATAAAACTAGGTAGAATATGGTTCCCTTAACTTGGGTACCATGACAAATCAATATGGACATTCTTTATATAGAATTGAGGTCCACATGAACAGTATATCAAAGGTAAGATGCCCTCATTCTTATCATAGAATTGAGGTTTACAAGAATGACATGATATGGCATGATATCATCATCCCATTAAGAATTTCTTATGATATACTCTTTGTATAATCATAAGGGCCGGTATACCATGTTTCTTTAGAGTGACATGGCATCAATGGTGTAATGGGTTTTTAGGGTACAACCAGCTCAGTCGGCCTTGAGGGAATCCAAGGCTACGAGGAGTCTTACGGAGGTCTCTATGACTAACTTGCTAGTCCAAAGGAACGGAATGTCCAATGGAGAGCTTGTATGTCAATGAGAGTTGAGTGTGATCGATAAATCAACATGAAACGTGGGACTATACTCACGGAGTGGAGAATAGTGCCGATATATATATATATGTATAATATGAAACCATCGGTAATAGAATCAGGATAAAATCAGTTTACAGTAAAATAACGACTTAGGTCAAGTCGTGTCTCAAGTAATTAACGCCTAACAGAAGGGCGTTTACATATATTGCCAATTTGCAGAATTTCCATTATTTCATTAATTTATCAAAAACACGCCTTTCCTGGGGGCGTTTCTTCAAAGTTGACGACTGCAGGGGCAGGCGTCTCATCATTTACATATTCGACAGGATATAATTATTCTCAGAAATTTATCAAAAACGCGCCCTTGGAAGGGGCGTTACTTTCTAATTCCATTTTACAGAATATGTGAATTTCAGGTTTTTAACAGATACACGCCCTAGGAAGGGGCGTTACTTTTCATATTCACGCCTTGTACTGGGGCGTTAGAATATGGAAAACGACTTTGTCCAAGTCGTGAATTTCAAGGGATTTACGATATTTTAATAAATAATATTTCGAGAGACAGGAGAAATGTCATGGCAGTAAATTTAACAGGAATTCACAGAGTCATGCAAGATATTAAAAATCAATATTTCATATGTATTGTAATTTTTAAACAGGATCAATTATTAATCACATGCGATTCTTATGAAATTAACGCCTGCGTAGAGGGCGTCAAATATTAAATTGACGACCACTAGTATGGTCGTTTCTTTTAAATTAGCGCCCTAATCAAGGGCGTTTATTTCAAAATATTTCAGAAAACGCGTGAAAACTATAATAATCATATGCATGACATGCTTATATATATATATATATCTTGCATTAATTTCATTTGGGCTACAGTAACTTGAGAAAACCTACCTTAGTATTGTCTGGATGAAGGACACGTGAAGAACTTGATAGGGAACAATACTCTATTTGTAACAGAGTCTTCTCGGAAGAAGAAAAGTTGATGCTGATGAAGGCTTCCCTAACCTGTATAGAAGAGAAAGAGATGAAGAGTCAGTAACTCTTCATATGATAGAAAGAAAAGAACGTTCAGTTCTTTACTCACCGTAGCAGACGATCGATCAAATAGGTTTAGGGTTTGACTGTCAAGGGTATTTATAGGATCTAGGGAAATCCTAATGGGCTAGAGTTATATTGGGAGTAATATATCCCTATTAGAGTCCTTGCCCTAGTAAACACTTACTAGATTAACATAATCCTTCCCTGGATAAGCTCCCGTGTCGAACGGAACTCGAATGGAATTAACGACTTTGGTCAGGGCGTCTATTCTTAAATTGACGACCTGGTTCAGGTCGTTTATTAAAAAGCGCCTTTAGTTAGGGCGTTCCTTTGTTTAAAACACGCCCAAGATAGGGGCGTTTCTTGGCCTTACCATTTTTGACGTTGGAATTTGACGCCGTGTGGTGAGGGCGTCACTTCTTTTAGTCACGCCTTAACTAGAGGCGTTTATAATTTAAATAGCGCCTTTATCCAAGGCGTTATTTCCATTTCACTCTTTTATTTGTTCATTCGTATATAATATATACTTTCCTTTTATTTCTAGGTATTTATACATATATACAGGTTTATGTTATGTACTTATGTGTATATATATATATATATATATATATATATATATATATATATATATATATATATTGCCTATATGGGAGAAGATAATAAAACGTGTTAAAAAGCCCATTAAGCGTAAAATGCTTGGGGTTGAGTTTGGGCCAATGGAGCTTAGCATTAAAAATGTTAATCCTTTATCAAGGCCTAATAATTATATTTGTAACTAGTTATTTCTATTTGTTCCTTTACACAAGTTTTACTTTGTTTGGAAGTCTTACTTGTTTATTTGTCAAGACCTTACACATACGACTTATATCTTTTAATAACTTGCATGTATTTCCGTCTATGCATAAATAAGGCTCTTAAGACTATCTCTAAGGTTCTATACCTCATTGATTTGGTGTGGCTAGTTCTCACTTACATTGAGATCTTAGTAATCTTCTATTTAGAGATTTTATTGCTCATAAGTTCTTTAACTTTTATTAGTCTTTGTCCTAGGTATCAGAGGCAGGTTCGATCTGAGCAACCCCTTGGGAATATCACTTGACCATTTATTTATTTGAATAAACATTTTATACTTATAAGAGTAGGTATATCATTATGTATATTTTTATTCCTGTTCCAAAAATTACCGGGTGTTACACAGGCGACCGATCCAAGTTCAGTAAACTGGAAATGAAGGTAGGGGGTCTGGTCAAATTTGGAGGAAAGAACAGAGGTAAGATTGTTGGGATTGGAACAATTGGTAAGTCTTCCATAAACTCTGTTGAGAAAGTTCTGCTTGTAGAGGGTCTTCAACACAACTTGCTTAGTATTAGTCAATTATGTGACAAGGGTCACAGAGTTGTGTTCGATAATAATGCATGCAAAATTCTTGAAATAAATCCTGACAAGGTCAAGTTTGAAGCAATAGAGTCAATAGTGTATACATTGTAGATTTAAATGAAAAACCTGAATCTAATCTTTATTTGGCTGCTGATCTTGAAAATAATGCATTTAATTGGCATAGATGCTTATGACATGCTAGCTTCTCTACATTGAATAAACTGGTCAAACATGATTTAGTTAGAGGCATGCCCAAAATTAAATTCAATTCCATTTCAAAAATTTGTGATGCCTGTGCTCTAGGCAAACAAACCCGTAAATCATTTAAGCTCAGATCTGAGTCTTTGTCCTCCAAGCCAATGGAGCTTCTGCATATGGATCTTTTTGGCCCAACTAGGACTCAGAGTCTAAATGGGAAGAGATTTGGGTTTGTGATTGTAGATGATTTTACCAGATTTTCATGGGTATTTTTCTTAGCAAATAAAAGTGATGCTTTTAAAAAATTTGAACACTTTTTCAATAAAGTTAAACAAGAAGGAATTCACAGAATTTCCATGATTCAATCTGATCATGGAGGAGAGTTTGAAAACTCTATTTTTTCTGAATTTTGTAACAATGAAGGATTAACTCACAGATTTTCCTCTCCTAAGACTCCAGAGCAGAATAGTGTTGAGTTATGATTTTGATGATTATTGTGATTGTTAAGTTATGATTTTGATGATAACTAACCTTAATGTGTGATTAAGTGATGATAACTAAACTTGTGGTTGATTGCTCATGCTCCTGTTATCTATGTATGTTTGAGATGGCAAATGGCAACGGTTACATGGTCTTAATGCTTGGTTTGCATTTGTTGGTTCTACAAGAGGTTTCAAGCCTTTATATGTTTGAACATATGGACTTGAGCTTTGATGAACACTTTTGTTCAAATCCTGATCAAATAGTATGAAACTTGTTTGGTTGATTTTTACGCATACCATACATGCATTTGTCAAAGCAACAAGTGTTCCAATCTTATATGTGAAATTGGGTCTCAATGTAAATCACTTCTTGAACTCTAATATATATTTCACATATCATTTTGAGCTTGCATTATGTTGAAATAACTCATGAGAAACTTGATTGAAAATTGGAATAATGGTACTTATATCTTGCTTAAACGGTTTACAATAAGCTCTTGTTAATTGATTGAAATTACCAAATGACCAAAGGGGTTTCATACATGTACTTCATGCAATTACCACATGAATTATTGATCAAAGTTCTAATCCTTTTTTCTATGGTTTTGTAGGTCAAAACACTCAACATATATTCCCCAAGATCAAAGGAGTTTGAAGCCTCAGACTTAAATGGGTTGCAATGAAGTTCGGGGGTGAAACCTAAAAGTCTGAACTTTACTGTAGCTGTAGGTCGACCGCCCTAGGTCGACCGCCAGTAGCGGTCGACCGCCCCAGGTCGATCGAAAATGCCAGGGATCATATTTCTACAGGATTCTCAGTAGCGGTCGACCGACAGCTTCCACAGGTCGACCGCCAGCCCCGAGCCAACATTGTAGACACGCCATTCCTGACGTCTCCTGAGAAAGTCTCATATTACTATACGACGCCCCGCGATGGCCTACGCATTTCGAATCGCTCGAGTGCTTCCTTTTCCTGAGTCTTCTTCCGCCTTTTTCGACATCCGGAATCATCTCGTCACGGCATTCGGACGGCATCAACACCAGTCAGACGCATCAAGAGGTTCCGGAATCAAGAAGGGGGTCTGCCGGGCGGCCGACGACGCCTGATTTGAGGACCCGGGTGGGTCTTCATGGGGGCGTCCAGGCCCCTGGACGCCTCCATATTTTTAATTTATTTTATTATTTATTATTTTTTTCAGGGCCCAAACATAAATAAAAATAAATATATATTAATGGAGGCGTCCAGGACCCTGGACGCCTCCATAAAAACTAATAATAATAAATATTTATAAAATGCCAGTTGGCACAAAAAAATAATAAATAAAAAAATATATATTAATGGAGGCGTCCAGGTCCCTGGACGCCTCCATAAAAACAAATAAAAAAATTAAAATGCCAGCCCTTGTATAAAAGACAAAAGAAAAATAAAAAATAATAATAAACTTTTGGAGGCGTCCAGGCCTCTGGACGCCTCCATCAACTCACTCACGGGCGCCGGCCACCGAACGACGGTTTGTCGTGTGTGAAAAAAGCCAAATTTAGAGACGTCCAGCTGACTGGACGCGCCCATTTCTGAATCACGAGGCGCCGCTCACAAAACCACGCGTTGTGCCAAACCGCGTGCGGCCGTCGTCGGTTTTCGGTGGACCTGTTAGAGGCGTCCGGGACCCTGGACGCCCCCATAAAAGTATTCTAAAAAAATCAATAAAAATAGAATAAAATATTATTTCGGCCCTGATGGAGGTGTCCAGGGTCCTGGACGCCTCCACCTTCCGGAGCTCTATAAATAGAGGCCCACCCCCTCAGTTCTAGGGAGCTAAGCAGTGATCCGATAGGCTGCCGGAGCCCAGAGGCTACGGAGTCATTTTTCTAACCCGTGGGGTCTTTTGTAGGTGGAGGTTCTGCCGGCTTCTCGGGTGCCCACGCTCGCGAGAGGAAGGTCGTCTTCATCCACCGCGCTTCTACGTCGTCCCCACGCTGCCGGAGCTCCGCCGAATTTCACCACCGGCACATCCAATAAGCCAACTCTTTCCTTTTCTTCGTAGTTCTTTGCATTCATCATCTCGCATCCATCATCTCATTTTCCTCCTACTCGAGTCCGAGAGGGGTTTAAAAGATAACACCAACCAGGTGTGTGTCTTCCCGTTATTTCGTCATTTTTATTGCAAGGATATGAATACTACACATTCATCTTTCTAAGCCACTTGTCATTTGTTTGTCGTTGTTTTGCAAGGGTAGCCGAGGAAAGCCCTCTCCGTCGGCCGGCCGGAAGGAGAGGAAGAAGCAACCCGCCATGTCCCGCTCTTGAGGTAGGCGCGATCACTTTCTTATTTTGGGGTCTTTCGGCCCCTGGCGATCACATCTTTTCATCGAGGCCGCGGCGAGTCACTTCCCCAATGGCCGTTTAAATTTCTGTTCTCATATTCTCTTTATATCATGTTATATTTCGTTTATATCATCGAGGCCGCGGCGAGTCACTTCCCCAATGGCCGTTTAAATTTCTGTTCTCATATTCTCTTTATATCCTGTTATATTCTGCTCATATCATCGAGGCCGCGGCGAGTCACTTCCCCAATGGCCGTTTAAATTTCCGTTCTTACATTCTCTCTATATTCTGTTATATTCTGCTCATATCATCGAGGCCGCGGCGAGTCACTTCCCCAATGGCCGTTTAAATTTCCGTTCTTATACTCTCTCTATATTCTGTTATATTCTGCTCATATTCTCGAGGCCGCGGCGAGTCACTTCCCCAATGGCCGTTTAAATCTCTGTTCTTATATTCTCTTTTATATTCTGCTATATTCTGCTCATATTCTCGAGGCCGCGGCGAGTCACTTCCCCAATGGCCGTTTCAATTTTTGTTATTTAATTTCTGCACCATTCCCGTCCCCCCGAGGTCGCGGCGAGTCACTTCCCGCTATGGCCGTTTGAACCCCATATCTTGCTATATTATACTTGTCCCGCTCGCCCCGCCGGAGCAATCTCCCGTGGTGGCCCCTTCTCTCTCTTCTCTCATCTCTGTGTTGCAGCAAACAACAAAACAAACAAAAAAGAAGGAGCCCGCGCGCTCTCCGCTTCTTCCTCTTCCCCGCACCATCGAACTCCGAACCGCGTGACGTCGCTCACAGATTGGCGATCACGGTGGGACCTCTACTGCTTCCTTTCGGCTACCCTTGCAAGTTCGGCACCGTCCGTGCCTCTCCACCTTCGCGCCCGCGCGCGCCCCCGTTGTGCTCACGGCAGCACCGTCAGTTTTGATTGGTTCTTTGTTTATTATATGTCTGTTATTTCTGTTGTTTTCCCACTCCATATATCTGTCAGCATTCCATTGCATACATCCATTCCTCTTTTCTATCCTTTTTTTTATTTTTTGAGGATCACCCTTTCCCGGTGAAGGAAGGACTCTCCGTTTGAGAATTCCTCTCAACGGACTAGAATCTCCTACACTGGGACCTCCGTAAGTCCCCGACATCGAAGAATCTCCTCTTCGTTCACTGGGCTGGTTGTACCATTGAAGTTCCCCGGAGTTAGTCATTTCATTCGTGGTGAGACGAGAGACCCTAGCTGACACGGCGGTGAAACAAATTGGAATTAGGGTCCTTCCTATTTTGTGTGAACTTCTGATCTGGTTAAAAACACAAAAAAATTATCAAAATCAAAACAAAAAAAAGGGACGTAAAGCATTCACTTGTATGTTAATCCATGCTAATTGTTTGCTCGTGTATGTTATTACGCTCTCAAAAAACATGATGGATGGCTGAATATAATTACAATTGTTTCGAGGCCGACGCCTTCCGTTATGGGTCTCAAATGTGTGACCCAGGTCACGACTCTTATGGGGTCTACAACTCAGACTGGGGCTATCATCCTGACCCACAGGTTCATCCCATGGACGTTGGCCCGTCCTATAAGTCCTCATATGGAATACAGGCCACTGTTAGTGGAGCTTCCCCCTCCACTAGTGTTCCCTATGCCTGGGATTTCATGGCTTCTCATGTCGACTCTCTCAGCTCTCAACTTGGAGCCTTACAGGCTGTTATTGAGAGGAAATTTCTTCCTCCTTCCCCTCCTCAAGCCAACCCCCTTCACACTTTCATGAATAACATCACTAAAATGGAGAAGGATTGGAAGGAGAGAAGAGATGAGTATGGCATTGAGAATATGAGTGAGCAAGAAGTTCTCCCAAGTTTTAACGATCAAGTGGACGCCGTCTGCCCACCATCCATTCATCACACTAATCCATACGGCTCTCCGCCTCCACATCCACATCTATATACGCAAATTCCTCCATGTCAATATACGTCACCTCATCTCATCAACACGCCTCCACCACGGCGTCCATTTGAACTTGATGATCATAAAGAATTGGAAATGGCACATGATGAAATTTATGAAGATTTTGAATATACACCTACTCCGAGTTTTCTTCGTTTCCCTCTTCCACTGCTCCCACAAGAACCCCCTGCTCAGGATGAAGCCACTAGTTCTACCCCTGCTTATGAGTCATCATGGTGTTACGATGACGGGTTTACACCCCAACAACCCGCATCAATGCACCATGAATCACCTTCTACCCTTAACCCCCCACGTATCACCAAAATCCGACGTTTCCTACGTACCAAGCCTTCTACTGCCACCCCTTCAATTGTACAAATGACCCCCACACCATTGGCTTCCACTGAGCATTCCACTAACTCTTGTTCCCAACCGAGTAATCCTCCATCGTCTCCACCTAAAACCTCCACTAGCCTTGTAACCCCGAATCCAACCATTCCTATTCCTCCACTCCCCTTACCTAAACCCGTGATTAACCCGGAGCCGGGCCCATTGATTGTTGCACACGAGCCAACCTCGTCTCCTCTCGAGAACAAGGAGAAGCCCGTCGTGTCTCAACCTCCACTTGCCCTTCCTATAGCCCCCATCATTGAATCTCCATTACCCGTTGAGCCTATTGTCTCAATCTCGCCCCCTTCCACCACCTCTCGGAGTGGGTGTCTTTCTACAAATACATGTGCCAAAGATGATGTTCAAGAATCAGACAAGAAGAATTTGGCCACGGCAATGCCATTCAAGATCCAAGATTTAATTTGCCGAATGCCGATTCGAGTTCTTGTGCCGGTCACCTTTGAGAAGGCCGAATTTCCATCTGCACCAATGCCCATCAAGAATGACTCTCAGGAATTGGTGCTGACCAAATCAGGGGCCAAAATAACCACGATCACGTTACTCATTGGCCAACATGCTTTCAAGGCTCTTATTACCCCTTGTTCGGTCATAGTCCAACTGACTAATCAAGAGAGGAGTTTCTCCTCCAGCATGGTGATGACACATTCCACTGTAAAGGGGATAATGAACTCTGTACTCGAGGGCGAGTCAGGGCAGTTCTTGCTGGAAGCTTTTGACATCATGTCTACTTCCCACCAACTCCCATGCGAGGGACGAACGCCTATGCTACCCAGCATGACCACGTGTGATATTCCAACAGCCTTGAGCAGTGCCCCAAAAATGAAGCTCCTTATGCCAAGCATCCAACTTCCAATGATAGACACCGTTCATCTGCCACGGGAGTTATTTCCAAGGGAGCCATTTCATGTCAAGATCCCTACTTCACAAGCGGAGCTCTTAAATCTTTGTTTTGATATTTTGCCAAGAGAGTTACCATTCATGTATGAATGTCCAAAGGGCCTTATTAGAAGTCCGTCAAATGAGAGCCTGTGGGCCCTGACCATACTAATGGACCCGATTGGTCAGAGAAAGAAGAGGCCTTCTGCCTGGGCACATCATTGGGATCGGCCTGCAAACCCAAAAGGCCAAGAAGCCATGTTGAAGGTTGAGAGGCCGCACTATGAGAGAGTATCTGCCAAGAAGAGGGAAAAGCATAAAGTGAAGCTTAAGGACAATAAATCCCTTGTTGAAGGAGCCCACATCAGTTCATCCACTTCCTATCCCGATCCATCACTGCTCATGCTGCTATTCAACTTCTTTTTATGGGCAGTCCATTGGTTAAGGAGACGCCTCCCGTCATCTAAATCTAAGTCATCAAGCTCCTCTGCTCTAGGGTCCCTGAACCCTCACATTCCTCGTTGTCCGGAGCTTCCGGATCCCTACATTCATCCCTGTCCGGAACCTCCGGACCCCTCCCTATTTAATTCCATGTCTTTATCCATCTCTCACCCCCATCCGGAACCTCCAGATTTCTTATCTTACTCTCCATCTCTCTCAGGGCATCGCGCCCCTCCTTCCCATATCCATCCGAAACCTCCGGATATCTTGTCTTATTCTCCATCTCTCTCAGGGCATCGCGCCCTTCCTTCCCATATCCATCCGAAACCTCCGGATATCTTGTCTTATTCTCCATCTCTCTCAGGGCATCGCGCCCTTCCTTTCCATACCCATCCGGAACCTCCGGGCCTCTCCTTCTTTCGATTTATCATTTTGTTCTTCCAAGTCATCGCGTCCTTCGTTCTTTTCACCCCTTTGAATTGCCTTTTTACATACTTCCCAGGGCATCGGGTCTCTCATGATCTTCTTCCTCCGGAACCTCCGGAACCTCCGGATTCATTTCCCCATGATTCTCCTCCTTTACGTCCGGACCCTTCGGGTCCGCCTCTCTCGATTCATCAATTTCTGATTCCTCCCGATCCCACTCCCGGGTTCGACCCGGTTCCTTCCACATTAACTTCCTCGGGCACCTACCCGTTCTCACACTGTTTCCGAGGCTTTAGTCCTCACTAATTTCTTTGATTTCTTCTCATCCTGTAAATTCTTCTAGGTATCTTTCACCTAAATCTTGTTTTATCCCCCACTTATTTAAAATAAACCGCCCTAGTTGGAGGATTGTTGTATAGGAGGAGCCTTACTGGTATTTTGTTAAGATGTCTTGGTGACGATGAGGTCTGGAAATGTGTAGAGGAGATGCACTCGGGTGTGTGCGGTGGCCACGTGAATAGTCAGATGCTCGCCAAGAAGATCATTCATCAAGGCTTTTATTGGCCCACTATGGAAGAGGATTGTGCTGTCTATGTCCGTAGGTGTGTCAAGTGTCAACTTCACGCCGATAAAATCCATTCACCATCTTCCTCACTTCATCCAATATCCTCCCCGTGGCCTTTCTCCATGTGGGCATTCGACATTATTGGTCCCCTAGGTGATCCCAATTCCCTCACCAAGCAGAAATCTTTCATCCTTACTGCGACGGAATACTTCACCAAATGGGCCGAAGCCGAAGCTTACACGGAAATCAAGGCATCAACAGTCTGCAAGTTCATCATGAAGAACATCCTCGCCAGATTCGGCGTCCCAAGCACGATCGTCACCGACAATGGGCCACAATTCATTTCTCAGGACCTACAGGACCTCTGCAAAAGGTACGCAATTGCGTTGCATCATTCATCGCCTTATTACCCACAAGGTAACGGTCAAGCGGAGGCCACCAATAAAACATTGCTCAAAATCATCAAAAAAACCTGCGAGTCTAGTAAGTTTTCAGACTGGCCAGAAAAGCTTATCGAAGCTCTATGGGCCTATCGCACTTCAATCCGTACCCCCACCGGGCAGACTCCATTTGCCCTTACTTATGGTATGGAAGCGGTAGTCCCATACGAGACTCTGATCCCTTCTCTCAGGGTACAATTGGACGAGGAATTTCCCCTCGACGATCGTCGTAATTCACTCCTCGTCCAGTTGGAACTCTTGGATGAGAAGCGGCTGGTCGCCGCCGAACACGCGCGTGTGTATCAAAATAGACTCGCTCGCTTTTACCAAAAGAAAGTCATTGAGAGAAAATTCAAAGTCGGTGAGATGGTCGTAAAAAGAATTTTTGTCAAACCTGGAGGGCCACGTTCTAAGCTCCAACCCAATTGGGAAGGACCATTTGTAATTCAAGCCGTGCACCCTGGCAACGCCTACAAGCTAGTCAACGCCGAAGGGACCGAGTTATCCCACCCTTGGAATGGGCTTTATCTTAAGAAATACTACCCTTAGCACAAAATAAAAAAAAATGATGATGAAAAGATAAAAAACATCAAAAACAAGGAAATATTGAAAACCACTAAAAATATGAAAATTCAAAATGCCGATGCCTGGCAGGCACCATGAAGTTAAGTCCCTGCATCTAACCTTCATGTTAGGATAGGGCCCATTAAGGCTTGGTAGGCACCGGGTCTTGGTTTGCCAGAACCGTGGAGATCCCTGTCCGGCCACGTCGGCCTATGCTCGCTCGAAGGAAGCTAACATGTGTTCACTTATGTATTTTATTCAAAAAAGTTGGTAGCATCACCTACGGTAGGGCCACACCTAGAAGATCTCCGGAAGCTGTAATCTTTATTCTTTTCTCTTCGACCAAATGAGACAGTCGGCGCCCTTAAAACGCTGAGCATGAGAAACCGAAACTCAAACCCCAAAGGCAAGAGTAGGACCCATTTCCTCGAGCATCGATCAGAGCACGAGAAGAGGGCAGTGTCCCCGCAGGCATACGAAGAGGGAGCCCACCAACGTCAAACGACTATATCTCCCTCACAGAAAGAAATACAAAATCAAAATCAAGAGAAAAGCCTGGTCGTGACCGTGCCTGGTACGATAAACGGAACCCCTCAAAGCAAAAGTCTGAATCCACAAAGGGGGGCCGTGGAATGTAAATGCTCGAGATTTGGTCCGAAGTTGTCCGAAAGGAAAGAGTTAATGGGCCCTTATTCGCTCGCCGGGTTAACGGCTTTGCCGGTCCTCTCAGGAGGTTTATCCCCTACGCTCTTCCTTCTCCCTCTAAAGATGAAGGTTCGATGGAGTTTCTGAAAGGTGAAAACTGCCCAGGGTCTGCGACCTTATTTTAATATACACATTTTGGTTACCTACTTTGAAAAGCAAAAGCTATCGCTGCGAAGGAGTCTCTGTGTTTCTGGCTGGTCAAGACCCCTGTTTACCACCTTGATGTTTTCTTGTTTAACCTCGGGCTTAGGCCAATGCAAGCGCTGTCACCTATGGGTGCGACGGCGTCTGATTCCGGGTCAGCGTCGCGCGGTTGGTCGTTAGGGTTCCAGGGTGTTCCATCTTATACCATCTAGAGTTGTGAGGAAACAGACCCGGGTCGGGCAAATCATCTACCTCAAACACCTTTTGGGTGAATCCCTGTGGTCGGAAGCAACTGGGAGCCTAAGCATGGCATGACGGTATTGTCATCAGGGTAAGTCTTAGCCGGCGGGATCGTCATTCGAGGGGTCTAGAGGCCCAAATCAACCTAGATGTGCACTTAAGATACCTGGGAGGTTAGTAAGAAACCCCTGTCTCACGTAGGTTAGGTGCCATTTGGGTGCTTGCCGGGCGTTAGCAATAAAAAAAATTGAAATGATAAAAGCACAAAAAAAATGGAAAAGAGAAATGTACATATTTGTAAACAAAAAAAAATCTTTTTATGATGAAACAAAAAAAATATATCAAAAAAAAAAACAAATCAATTTTGCATGATTACATTTGCGTGCAGCATCTCACTTTTTAATATCGCTTGCATTCGTGTGCTTGCCTGTCGCATTTATCATCACCGCATCTTTCCCTTGCCTTCGTTAAATAAAGGCTTGGCCCCTTGACCAGTTATCAAGGACAGTCACAGTGACCATTTGCTTATTGAGCAAGGGGCCAAGTCAGAACAGAAATTCTGATTTGTTTGTTTCAGTGATATGTGCAGGGATTCAGGTAACTGAAGCAAAGGTGAAAAACAAACAAACCGAACCTTGTTTTTTATTCCAAAAAACCAAAAAAATTACATCAAGTTCCGCCCTCTCTCTCTGCATTACTCGTCCCACTACTCTCCGGGCAAAACACTCTCAAAGGTGCTACCCAACTACGAAAAGCGGTACTCCTACCGCTCTGTACTCCTCTTCCTATTCCCACATCCCGGCGTTGATCCGCGGAAGCAGCAGAGAAGCTACCAACACGAAAGCCACGCTCTCGTGCTCTTCGGTAGCGCTCCTCACCTTCTCTCAGCCACTGTTCAGCAAGACCAAGGCTGATTCGGAGTTCGAATAGTTGGGCCTCCATGGCCCTTCGTTCCTCCCTTTCAGTCAATCTGTTGGCTCTTTCTCTCTCTGCGTCTCTTTCTCTCTCTGTCCGTTCTCTCTCACGGTCTTCCCTCTCCAACTGGAGAGTGATCCTCAGTTCCATAGCATCCCTGGATGAGTCGTCATCAGGATGACGCCGCAGTTCCCTCTCCAGTTCTGCTATCCTAGCCTCCTTCTGCGCAGCTTGGGCAAGCGCTTCTTCCGTCTCCTTTTCCTGTCGAGTGTACCATCTCAGATACGCGATAAGGCGTAAACAAGAGAACTCAACGCTGAAACTTTTACCTGTACACGAAGCATTCCTTCTGCCTCCGCAGCACGCTGCGTGGCGTGAGCAAGTTGCTCATGAAGCGAGTCAAGTTCTGAGGTGGGAATCCACAAGCTGGAAGAGGAACCACCTACTCCCATCGCTGGGGAGGCTGCGCCAATCTGGGCATGCTGCGACCATGTGAATTAGCAGCCAACATCTGGAATCTGGGGTTTTAACTAGGAACGTACTGTACACCTACCAAGGCGCTCGTAGCTCCGCGGGCATCGCCCAACTGTTGTTCCATCTCTGCCAAGCGAGTTCGTAAATTCGCTATCATGGCATCTCGGACATCCTGCAGCCTTACAAGTCAGCATTTTTACCAAAAAAACCAAGAAAAGGAGAAAGAAGAGAAGAGGAAAAGGGGAAACCTACCTCCACAAGTCCCCGGGGTTGGAACCGTTCTGCGTACTTTGTCCTATATAGACGCAAATAGTCTTCGCTGTCCCGCGCCTGCGATTCTACAATCGTGCCACCCCGTTGCCAGTCTTCGTACTGTTCAGGGAACCGCACGCGCCAGTCAATGCAGGTCGCCGGTCCTCGCGTCTTTCTCCCGACACGAGGTGGCGCGGCCGTATCCACCCATTCCTGAGCCAGTCCTAAGGTTCTCATAACCAATCGTAGCCGGAGCGGCTCGATTTCATTCAGGCAGTGCATCCACAGTTCACGTCCGAACCGGGCACGACTTGCTAGAACCCACGGCTGGTCGGCATCGACCATGTCTGAGTAGGGTCTCCAGTTTACCATCGCTGCAGGGAACTCCTGTAGCTCTCGCCTCAGCACCATCAGTTGGTAGGTTAGGGGTGCCGCACTCATGATGGGTTCCCACCGCCTGGCTAGCGGCACCATCGCAGGTCGCCAATGTCGAGCTCTCCCCATGGGGAGGTAATAATAGCTCCATAACTGCTCGGCGCAGGTCATCAGTACCATGCAAAAACACAAAAAAAAAAATATATATACAAAACAAGCAAAACCAAAAAAAATACCTGGATGAATGGTGTGAAGCCACTCACAGTCATCTCACGATCCGTTTCTTGGAATAGGCCTGCAAACAAGTGTGCCAGCATGGCGGCTCCCCAGGCATAATACCCTACTCTTTCAAGGTCTGACAGCAGCTCCAGGAAGCAACATTGGATACCATCCCCTTTCGAGCTCAGTACCAATCTCCCCAAAAGGAAGAGGAGAAATCTCCTCAAATCTATGTTACATCTTTCCCAGTTGCCGAAATCTGTGCAATACACGGCGCGGCATCCTATTTCTATCCTTTCCATGAACTCTTCTGAGGATTCGTCGTCCCGCCGACGAGTGTCGGTGAGCCCTAATGCATCCATGAGGGACGCCCTAGCTACCGACCTGTTTTTCCGACCATCCAGGTCCAGACCCAGTAACTTCTGGGCACCTTCTCTGTAGTCCGCGTAAGTGACTCCGGTCACTGCCTCGCCCTCTACCTTCAGGCTTGTGATCCGGACCACATCCTCCAAACTGGGCACCATGTGCCCCCAGGGCATCAGGAATGCCCGGCTCACTGGGTCCCATCTCTCACACAAGGCTTGGATCAGAACCAGGTCGGGCTTGATCGGCTCGATCCGAAGAAAGGTACCAAATCCCATCACGTCTAGTCTCGCCTTCTGAAAATCTGGGAGGCCCCTGTACGCTGCTACTACCAACTCCCATAAGATTTGTGATTTCATCACAACCTACGCATACAAGGAATGGGGGTGAGGTTTGGTCGGAAGAAAGGAAGAAAGAATGAGAAAAGGGCAAGAAAACTTGGCTTACGAGTTGTGATTGGGCCCTTTCGCTGAAGTGCCCTTCAAGGTCTGAAAGCCTCCTGGAACTACTACCACTGGACCTGCTTCTCTTCGAGGAATGGGAAGATTCGCCCTCCATCCAACTCTCAGAATTTTGAACTCCTCCTCTCCCGTAAGAACTTGTGCTCCTCGAGTTATTCCTCGATATATCTGGGAAGATAAAAGGGACAAGAATTTATAGAAATGGAAGGAGTGCGGGCCAAGATTACCTCCATCACCTGTCGATGGTAGCCCTCGCAATAAGACACCGGCCAAGCGGCCCCATGTGTCGCTTCACCGCTCGCACAGGGTGATTGACTGGACGAAGAATAGGACGAATAGCTCCTATGTTGTCTAGGGATACCCTATCATGTTTTGGAGGACGCCCGCAAAATTTGGCACAACATCCGGGAAAAGGAACTAGGGCCGTCAGTTTTGACTTCGACGGCAGATTCCCGTGGAAAATGGTCACAATAAGACGTGATTCTCCGCTCGAGGCGGAGTCTCGACAGATCCGTCACATGGGAACAGTGCAAAGGAGAAGAAGTGTAGGGAAGAAGGAACGCACAAGAGGACAAACAAGCATCAGAAAATCAAATCACTCCATTCATAATTCTACATAAGTTGTCAAAAACATCATAAACATAAAGAGGTGACGGGTCCACTAGCCCGCCAATCCTCACCATCACTCATCTCTCCGGGCACTCTCCTCCTCTCCCCCGAGGTGAGGGTCCCTCAGAAGCCTCCAGGATCCCCGTGCAGTAGCACCTGCCTCGCCTCTGGGCGCCTGCTCCGCAGCAGTGACTCGCTGCTCCTCCCCTGGCGTGGCGAAGAAGCCACTGGCGGCAAAGCGACCGGACTGGCGGAGTCGCTCCCCGAACTCTCGCGCTCTCTCGTAGCGCGTCTCCATCCCTCCTAGCCTCTGCACGACGGCCTGAAGGCCCAGCTGGAGCTCCCTCACTTGGGCCTCCAAGGCCCTCCTCTCGGTCAGATCCCGTTGTCGCTCGGACCTTCTCTCGGCTTTCTCTCTCTCTGCCTCTCTCCTCATCATCTGCAGAAGAACCCTTAACTCCAGGATGTCTGGAGAAGGTCTCTCCTCACCGCGATGCCGCAGCTCCGCTACAGTCGCCACCCAGGCGTCACGCTCCTCTTCCGCCCGGGTCGCGCGGGCCACCGCACCGGCAAGTTGCTCCCGGAGGGAAGCAATCTCGAGAAAAGGGGCCGAGGAGCTAGAAGATCCGCCAGCCGCTCCCACCGTCGCTGTCTGCTGGGCACGCTGGAACAAAATAAACAACGGCCGTCAGTGAAACTCCAAAATCTGAAGTTAAAAGGGCGGCACGTAACTTACCAGGAGCGACAGCTCATGTTGAGCGACGGCCAGTTGCCGCCTAGTCTCTGACAGCTGGGCGCGCGAGCCGCCGATGCCACGCGTGTCCCCAGCTTGGGGAAGCCCCGCGTAACTCTCTCTCTGCCGCCGCAGGAAGTCGGCACTGTCCTGCACCAGTACACCCCCTTGCTGTCCAGGGAGACGTACGGGCCAGTCCTCGAGCCTCGCCTTGCCGCGACTCTCCTTCCTGACGCGGCTCGGCTCGTCCGCACTCGCCCACTCATCGGCCAGGCCCAGGGTCCTTGCCATGTCCTGCACCAAGAAAGGGGTCCCATATCAGTCAAAAGGAACGCGTCCCCTGTCTAGGACGCGTCCATCATTTGAGTGCAACACTCGCCGAACCCTTTTCTCCTCGCCCGACTCGCTTCAAAACCCAAAATGAATTAAAAGAGGAAGAGATCGGAGGACCTACCGGACCGTGTTCACCTCCTCCCACGCCCTCGGGCCCCTCGGGTCCCTCGGGGGCCCGAAGCGGCCCTTCCTCCTCCATGGACGCCGTTCCGTGCTCGGGCGCGTCCCTCCTTGGGCGAGGATTTCCTCATCCCTCTCCACCTTCACCACGGTCGGGCCCACCGAACTCCATCGATCAAAAGAGGAGGAAGACGAAAAAGGGGCAAGCGAGTTTCGGCGGAAGGCGGGCTCGTTTGCGGGTAAGGCACGGGAGAAGAAAGGCCACCCGACGCTTTAAATTTGAATTCAAGGACTAAGACGTGTCCTCGCGCCTGGACGCCCCCAAAAGGAGGAGAAAGCAAACAGAATTCCCCCCGTGCAAAGCGTAGTTCCCTGCTGTTTAGGGCAAGGTCTCGTGAAGCGTGTCTCGAAACAACTTGGTGTAAGAGAAGAAGTGTAGGAAGGGAAGATCGCTACAGGACAGAACGTGTCACATCAGTGGTCATTGTCAAGATTTTGTCTGGATCTCCTTTG
The DNA here is from genome assembly GCA_022559845.1 of Amorphophallus konjac. Lineage (NCBI taxonomy): Eukaryota > Viridiplantae > Streptophyta > Magnoliopsida > Alismatales > Araceae > Amorphophallus > Amorphophallus konjac. The sequence continues at coordinate 390,413,027 of CM040121.1, read as the reverse complement.
AACTGTGGTGCGATTCTGCTACCTTTTGATGTTGCTAACCTTTGCTGGCCTGTGCAGGTTTTACTAACGGACGTCTTTGTCCTATCTCCTGTCCCACCTTTCATTGGTTGGTCCCACCATGTCATGCATCATAGTATACGATACCTACGCTACTAGAACATGTCAAGGACCTTGCGACCCGAACAAATCTGGGATTTGAGTTCCCCTTCAACAAAAACAGTGATGATCCCGGAAGAATTTGGGTTGTACGGATAGGCCGTTAACTTGTGGTAGCATGGGGACGACGGTTCCATTCAGTGAGTTGGTGCGCGGATAAACGGGCCCCAGCCCAGTATCAGCTCACCGGGTCGGTATCCTGACCCGTTCTTCACAAGTTGACAATATTATCCTTGGCTATTTTCTATTTTTGTTTGTTTTAAATTTTTCTTTAAACCCAGCATGCATTCATATAGGACTTTGATTTATTGCGGAAGATCATTCAAGCGATTCGATTGTGAAAGTCGTTGTGTTTCAATTCCTACAAATATGAGATATTCCACTCTGAATGAAATACTGAGTTTCTTTGAGACAGCCCTACGCTGCTCTTCCAAAGGAGACCCTTGTTTGGACAGACCCTCAGATATTCCTTTACCTTTTGACCCACCTTGGCCGCAGCACTTCCACATTGGCTGGTAACCGCTCCCCAAAGGTGAAACCTCCGGTTTATGACCCAGGTACTTCCACACCGAGAAGTTGGTCTTCTTTTGTTTCGTGCCTGAGTGCACATCTCACCCTCCCTTATTTGATCTCCGTCCAAGCAATCGTCAATATTTGAAAGACCTCCTTCAAGGTCGCCTCATTGAAACTTCAGGAAAGATTCCAAACAGTAACGTCACAAGCGTGTCTCATCACACCTTGGCATCAACTTATCAGTCCGCTCCCACTCCATTTCACTCCACTTCGATACCATTCCACTACGTATCGCTCCCTTGCAAAGCAGACGCCAAGGCGGGGCAGCTGTAGACACGCCATTCCTGACGTCTCCTGAGAAAGTCTCATATTACTATACGACGCCCCGCGATGGCCTACGCATTTCGAATCGCTCGAGTGCTTCCTTTTCCTGAGTCTTCTTCCGCCTTTTTCGGCATCCGGAATCATCTCGTCACGGCATTCGGACGGCATCAACACCAGTCAGACGCATCAAGAGGTTCCGGAATCAAGAAGGGGGTCTGCCGGGAGGCCGACGACGCCTGATTTGAGGACCCGGGTGGGTCTTCATGGGGGCGTCCAGGCCCCTGGACGCCTCCATATTTTTAATTTATTTTATTATTTTATTATTTTTTTTCAGGGCCCAAACATAAATAAAAATAAATATATATTAATGGAGGCGTCCAGGACCCTGGACGCCTCCATAAAAACTAATAATAATAAATATTTATAAAATGCCAGTTGGCACAAAAAAATAATAAATAAAAAAATATATATTAATGGAGGCGTCCAGGTCCCTGGACGCCTCCATAAAAACAAATAAAAAAATTAAAATGCCAGCCCTTGTATAAAAGACAAAAGAAAAATAAAAAAATAATAATAAACTTTTGGAGGCGTCCAGGCTTCTGGACGCCTCCATCAACTCACTCACGGGCGCCGGCCACCGAACGACGGTTTGTCGTGTGTGAAAAAAGCCAAATTTAGAGACGTCCAGCTGACTGGACGCGCCCATTTCTGAATCACGAGGCGCCGCTCACAAAACCACGCGTTGTGCCAAACCGCGTGCGGCCGTCGTCGGTTTTCGGTGGACCTGTTAGAGGCGTCCGGGACCCTGGACGCCCCCATAAAAGTATTCTAAAAAAATCAATAAAAATAGAATAAAATATTATTTCGGCCCTGATGGAGGTGTCCAGGGTCCTGGACGCCTCCACCCTCCGGAGCTCTATAAATAGAGGCCCCCCCCTCAGTTCTAAGGGAGCTAAGCAGTGATCCGATAGGCTGCCGGAGCCCAGAGGCTACGGAGTCATTTTTCTAACCCGTGGGGTCTTTTGTAGGTGGAGGTTCTGCCGGCTTCTCGGGTGCCCACGCTCGCGAGAGGAAGGTCGTCTTCATCCACCGCGCTTCTACGTCGTCCCCACGCTGCCGGAGCTCCGCCGAATTTCACCACCGGCACATCCAATAAGCCAACTCTTTCCTTTTCTTCGTAGTTCTTTGCATTCATCATCTCGCATCCATCATCTCATTTTCCTCCTACTCGAGTCCGAGAGGGGTTTAAAAGATAACACCAACCAGGTGTGTGTCTTCCCGTTATTTCGTCATTTTTATTGCAAGGATATGAATACTACACATTCATCTTTCTAAGCCACTTGTCATTTGTTTGTCGTTGTTTTGCAAGGGTACCCGAGGAAAGCCCTCTCCGTCGGCCGGCCGGAAGGAGAGGAAGAAGCAACCCGCCATGTCCCGCTCTTGAGGTAGGCGCGATCACTTTCTTATTTTGGGGTCTTTCGGCCCCTGGCGATCACATCTTTTCATCGAGGCCGCGGCGAGTCACTTCCCCAATGGCCGTTTAAATTTCTGTTCTCATATTCTCTTTATATCATGTTATATTTCGTTTATATCATCGAGGCCGCGGCGAGTCACTTCCCCAATGGCCATTTAAATTTCTGTTCTCATATTCTCTTTATATCCTGTTATATTCTGCTCATATCATCGAGGCCGCGGCGAGTCACTTCCCCAATGGCCGTTTAAATTTCCGTTCTTACATTCTCTCTATATTCTGTTATATTCTGCTCATATCATCGAGGCCGCGGCGAGTCACTTCCCCAATGGCCGTTTAAATTTCCGTTCTTATACTCTCTCTATATTCTGTTATATTCTGCTCATATTCTCGAGGCCGCGGCGAGTCACTTCCCCAATGGCCGTTTAAATCTCTGTTCTTATATTCTCTTTTATATTCTGCTATATTCTGCTCATATTCTCGAGGCCGCGGCGAGTCACTTCCCCAATGGCCGTTTCAATTTTTGTTATTTAATTTCTACACCATTCCCGTCCCCCCGAGGTCGCGGCGAGTCACTTCCCGCTATGGCCGTTTGAACCCCATATCTTGCTATATTATACTTGTCCCGCTCGCCCCGCCGGAGCAATCTCCCGTGGTGGCCCCTTCTCTCTCTTCTCTCATCTCTGTGTTGCAGCAAACAACAAAACAAACAAAAAAGAAGGAGCCCGCGCGCTCTCCGCTTCTTCCTCTTCCCCGCACCATCGAACTCCGAACCGCGTGACGTCGCTCACAAACATATGTTGACTTTGTTTTCCACTTCGAGAAGAGTCTTTCTCCTTGTAATTCTTTAATCCTAATGACACCAAATCACCCACAAAATGTGGATCTGGTCTGGGGGATGTCCATGGACCATTCAAGGGCTATAAAACATCTCATTTGGAGCCATAACCCTAACCATCCAAGAGGGCTTCAAGGGAGATCAAGAGGGTGCTGTCCAAGGAGGAAGAAGAGAGTACTGTAACTCCGTGAACAGTACTTCGTGCAACAAGTTCTTCATCTATCTCCAACCCATTCAAGGTACTTCTCAAGCCAACAAGCATCTATGGAGTGAAGAATCAAGCAACCAACAAAGAGAGATCAAGGGTGAGGCTATCAAGAAGCAAGCAAGGATTTCAAGAAGAGATAAAAGGAAGGTTATCCAAGGGAAGAAGTAGAAGGATGCTACAAGGAAGAAGGAGCCATTCAAGCATCATCTTAAGGTACTCCTTTGATATTGGTATCGATACATGCTTGACTGTATTTACTTTGAATGGTTTCATATTGATTTGTGAGAATAATCACCAATTGGTTTCTTCTGATTGGAATCATATTGCTTTGTTCATCCATGATTTGCCCTTGCTTCTTCTGATTTGATAAGATAGGCTATTGATGTTTCAAAGGGAGATAAGCTTGTTGATATTGTTGATCATGTCACAGGGGGAGAAAGATTTACATTATCCCAATTTTTGATTATGTCAAAGGGGGAGAAAAATTGATGATTGTGTGTGACAAGGGAAGGGGAGAAGAACATATGTGCTATTCTTTTGTATCCACTCTAGTGTATCATCACTAATAAATTTATCATCAAGTTTGTCATCATCAATAAGTTTGTCATCATCAAAAAAGGGGAGATTGTTGAGTTATGATTTTGATGATTGTTGTGATTGTTAAGTTATGGTTTTGATGATAACTAACCTTAATGTGTGATTAAGTGATGATAACTAAACTTGTGGTTGATTGCTCATGCTCCTGTTATCTATGTATGTTTGAGATGGCAAATGGCAACAATTACATGGTCTTAATGCTTGGTTTGCATATGTTGGTTCTATAAGAGGTTTCAAGCCTTTATATGTTTGAACATATGGACTTGAGCTTTGATGAACACTTTTGTTCAAATCCTGATCAAATAGTTTGAAACTTGTTTGGTTGATTTTTACGCATACCATACATGCATTTGTCAAAGCAACAAGTGTTCCAATCTTATATGTGAAATTGGGTCTCAATGTAAATCACTTCTTGAACTCTAATACATATTTCACATATCATTTTGAGCTTGCATTATGTTGAAATAACTCATGAGAAACTTTCTTGAAAATTGGAATAATGGTACTTATATCTTGCTCAAACGGTTTACAATAAGCTCTTGTTAATTGATTGAAATTGCCAAATGACCAAAGGGGTTTCATACATGTACTTCATGCAATTACCACATGAATTATTGATCAAAGTTCTAATCCTTTTTTCTATGATTTTGTAGGTCAAAACACTCAACATATATTCTCCAAGATCAAAGGAGTTTGAAGCCTCAGACTTAAATGGGTTACAATGGAGTTCGGGGGTGAAACCTAAAAGTCTGAAGTTTATTGTAGCTGTAGGTCGACCGCCCCAGGTCGACCGCCAGCAGCGGTCGACCGCCCCAGGTCGACCGAAAATGCCAGGGATCATATTTCTACAGGATTCTCAGTAGCGGTCGACCGCCAGCTTCCACAGGTCGACCGCCAGCCCCGAGCCAACATATGTTGACTTTGTTTTCCACTTCGAGAAGTGTCTTTCTCCTTGTAATTCTTTAATCCTAATGACACCAAATCACCCACAAAATGTGGATCTGGTCTGGGGGATGTCCATGGACCATTCAAGGGCTATAAAACATCTCATTTGGAGCCATAACCCTAACCATCCAAGAGGGCTTCAAGGGAGATCAAGAGGGTGCTATCCAAGGAGGAAGAAGAGAGTACTGTAGCTACGTGAACAGTACTTCGTGCAGCAAGTTCTTCATCTATCTCCAACCCATTCAAGGTACTTCTCAAGCCAACAAGCATCTATGAAGTGAAGAATCAAGCAACCAACAAAGAGAGATCAAGGGTGAGGCTATCAAGAAGCAAGCAAGGATTTCAAGAAGAGATAAAAGGAATGTTATCCAAGGGAAGAAGAAGAAGGATGCTACAAGGAAGAAGGAGCCATTCAAGCACCATCTTAAGGTACTCTAGCTCCATTTGAAGTCAGCAGTCTCAAAGGATGAGAACAAGCTCACAAGCATCAAGAAGATACATGGATTTGTCCAAGGAAGAAGGAAGGGTACTGTAGCCGTGAACAGTACTCCGTGTAAGAAGATCTACATCAAATACAAGGCCATTCAAGCTGAGTATCAAGCTATTCAAGTGAAGAAGGAATCAACGCGAACATCCAGAGCACACACTCAGGGGGAGCCTAAATCAGGAGCTTTTTAAAATGTGGTTTATTCATGTTTGTGTTTTGTGCTTTATAGTTTTAGATTTGTGTTTCTTTTAAACTGCAAACTAGTGTGTGTGTGGATCGTTGTTGGATCCGTGGTCGTGTGTGTGTGTGTCGTACTTGATTCAAGTGTGCATAGGTCTTCTTAGATCTGTGTGTGTGTGTGGATTTATCCAGATCTTAGTGTTTGTATGTGTGGAGTGCTGCACTTGTCGTAACGTGTGTGTGTCTTGTTGATCCGCTTGTTGGATCGTGTTGGAGACTGCATCTCCGTATGTGTGTGTGTTTTGGGGCGCGTCCCCGTGTGTGTGGGCAGGCGTCGTCCTGCGTGTGTGGTTGGAGCGTCGTCTCCGTTTGGGGATTTATCCCCGAGTGAAGCCTCACCGGGTTTGGTGAGGAGTGGACGTAGGATTGCCGTCGTTGCATCCGAACCACCTTAAAACCCGCTGTGCACTATGGTTTGATTTGTGTGGTTTGGTCCTTTTCTTTTACCTCCATTCTAAGTGAGTGTATTTGTTAATTGTTGTTACAGATTTATTTACGTATATCTTGCATATTCTATATCTAATCATACAAAGTTTGATAAATCCAATTTGTGTTCAAATAGTTTTGAATATCTTAACTAGCATTCTATCACATATTTTAAAAAGGCCAAAAGTTTCCTTAAAATTTGTAAACACCCAATTCACCCCCCTCTTGGGTGTCATTGATCGCGGGACTTCAAATAGCATAGTGGAGAGAAGAAAACATACAATCATTGAAATGGCCAGAACTATGCTGGTGGAGAGTCAGCTACCCAGAAGATTTTGGGCAGAGGCAGCTAACACCGCTTGCTACACCATCAACAGAGCCTTGGTAAGACCCGTCCATAAGAAAACCCCCTATGAACTCTTGAAAGGTAAGAGGCCAAATGTTTCGTACTTTAAGATTTTTGGTTCAAAATGCTTCATTCATAACAATAATAAAAAGGACCTAGATAAATTTGATGCAATGAGTACCCTAGGAATTTTTCTAGGATATTCTGAAACAACTAGGGCATATAGGGTTTTAAATGTTTCAGACCAAATAGTAGAAGAATCTCCTCATGTTATATTTGATGAAACAAACACTGTTACTAACTTGGATGATGATGACAGGAGCTCAAGACATGATGAAAACTTTCTAGAGGAGATGGTAGAGGAAGAACCTGAATCACCTGAAGCATTAAATGCTCCAAATCCAGTAAGCTCAACCGAAACATGTGAGTCTTCAACTAATGTTAGATTCTTGAAAGATCACCCTGTGAATAACATCACAGGCAACTTAGGAGATCCCCCTAGGACAAGGTCTTATCTCATAAATGTAAATAATCAAGACCTAGTTGCTTTAGTGTCACATATTGAACCCAAATCTGTTGATGAGCCTTTGAATGATGAATCATGGGTTAATGCAATGAGTGAGGAGCTATGTCAATTTGAAAGAAATAATGTATGGGAACTAGTTCCGAGACCTGAAAATACAAATGTTATAGGAACTAAATGGGTTTTCAAAAATAAAATGAATGTGGATGGAATAATTTCAAGAAATAAAGCCAGACTACTAGCCAAGGGTTACTGTCAGGAATTTGGGGTTGATTTTGATGAGTCCTATGCACCTGTTACTAGGATGGAAGCAATAAGAATCTTATTGGCTTTCGCATGTTCTAAAAATATAAAACTTCATCAAATGGATGTCAAAAGTACTTTTTTAAACGGTTTTATATAAAGAAGAAGTCTTTGTAGAACAACCCCCTTGATTTCAATTGTCTTCACATCCTAACAAAGTTTTCATGTTAAATAAAGCTCTATACGGTCTAAAGCAGGCTCCTCGAGCCTGGTATGAAAGGCTGACATAATTTCTGATCAACAAGGGCTACAACAGAGGTAAAGTGGATCAAACCCTGTTTACCAAAAGTTTGAGTAAGGATCTCGTCATAGTTCAGGTATATGTAGATGACATAGTCTTTGGCTCAACATGCACAGAACTATGCAATGAATTTGCTCAATTGATGTCTGCTGAGTTTGAAATGAGTTTTGTCGGTGAATTAAAATACTTCCTTGGTTTGCAGGTACAGCAGCTGGAGGATGGATGCTTCATTAACCAGGCCAAGTACACCTTGGACATCCTCAAGCGGTTTGGCATGAATAATTTGAAGCACATCTCAACTCCAATGGGTACCAATACATCATTAGATGCAGACGAATCAGGTAAATAAGTTGATGCAAAGTTATACCGAGGTATGATTGGATCTCTACTCTATTTGACTACCTCAAGACCTGATATACAATTTAGTGTAGGTATGTGTGCTAGGTATCAATCTAGGCCTACTGAATTGCATCTAGCTGTTGTGAAAAGAGTTTTTAGATATTTATCTGCTACACACACTCTTGGATTATGGTTTCCTGCATCACACACTTTAGATCTGATTGCATATACGGATGCAGACTATGCCGGGTGTAAGCTAGATAAGAAAAGCACTAGTGGACACTGTCAATTTCTAGGTGGGTGTTTAGTTTCTTGGGCTTCCAAGAAATAACACTCTGTGGCCCTCTCCACTGCAGAAGCTGAGTATGTAGTTGCAGGGAGCTGTGATACACAGGTGATCTGGATTAAACACTAGCTTCAGGACTACCAAGTAGACCTGGGCTGCACACCCATATATTATGATAATACTAGTGCCATAAATCTTGCAAAAAACCCTGTCTTACATTCTCGCACCAAACATATTGAAATCAGACATCATTTTATCAGAGATGAGGTTTCTAAAAACACTTTTGAATTGATCCATGTAGACACTGCACATCAGATAGCTAATATCTTTACTAAGCCTCTGGACAATGAAAAATTCTCAACCTTGAGGAAAGAGCTGGGGATTTTTAAAACCCCCTGAATTCTAGAATCTTGGAATAAAATGCATCCATGCTTCTGTGTCCATGTTGAGCTGCATACAGTCCTCATTTGCATAAATTTTCATCCAGTGTCTGTCATACTATAGTAAATAAAATTGGCATGCATAACCTGTTGGTATATCAAATGATAAGCTGGGAGAAGGTCATATTTCTTCTTACTGGAAACCCACATCATGTGTGAGGAGGTCTTCTGACCTACGTTCTCCACCTGGTACCACAGGCTCATTTACATATAGATCAGGTTCAATGTCCATAAATTTGCTTTTCTGCATTTCAATACATTGTGCATTCCAGATGTCTACATACCTGACTCATATTATGAGGGGGAGGTGTTCTAGGTATGTCTTGTATAGGAGGCATTTGCATGTGTTAAACTGATTGGTTTGAGTTCATCAGTCAGTCTAGTTGTCAGGGGGAGCTTCTTGTCTGTTAGTTTGTGATCTTAGGTGACTGATTCAAAAGATTGTGAGAGATCTTATCACTGCACAAAGCTCTTTGAGAACCTTAAGTAGTTTTTTCACAAAAGTTAGAAGCTCTCAACTCTCTTAAATTTCTAAATTTGATCCACTGAAATTTAGCTAAAAAGCTTCTTTCTAATAATCATGCAAAGACCTAGATAGAGAACCTGAAGACTGTCTTCCTACATCATTAATGAACATGGATCACTGTTGACATTTTTATGTCATGAAATCTTCTAAATGTTTGAAACTTAAGTTTCTGGAAGCAAACTCTCTGAGGATCAGTACATTTGGTATTGTTTTCAAACATCATATGCCAACTAAAATAAATTTGTTTAGGGGAATATCAACTTTTCAGAGCAATGTTCTAGTTACCAAGAAACTGGACACTTGATCAAAGAAATGAATCATACTCTATGTCATGAAGTGCCAGAATATCTCTGTTTAAAAAGTTTCTGAAAATTTAAAATTCATGGCAGAGCAATAGCATTAAAGTGTTAAGTAACTGGGGATTCAAGCCTCTGATCAAGGTGTCTCCTTACGTCAAAAGACACTTCTATTGCTAACTCTGTTCTCTAAAGAGAAGTAATACGGTTATCACACTGAGGAACTGAGAATTTCGGCCTCTGATCAAGGTGTCTTCTCCTGTGCCAATGTGTGATTTACCAAAATTACTCAATGGTAGATTTGATACTCAGCAAAGAAAAATCTTCCACCCCTCTGAAATAATTTGTAGACTATTTATCCTCAATACCTTTGGACCATTCAACAATAGATGAGCCTCCAGTTACTTGATTAGTACAGCATTTAGACAGCTTTCTCCTAGCATAACTATTTAACCTTGGTCCTTATTCTTTCTTCTGTACGATGATAATTTTCACTCTTATTCTTTATCTTTCCTGCTTATTAGCCATGAGGTCTTTCAGCTCAATCCAGTTACCTTAGATCTTTAATGGTTGCATTTGAGATTTTTCTACCACATGAATTCATTGTCTCTGGTCTCACCAGCTTAGCAGTACCTTGGTTCTCCCTACACTCCTTTTGATGATGTCAAAGGGGGAGAATGGATTTGAAGAGCATGACTTATCTTATGATTGGAGGTCAGTATGTCAGGGGGAGCTAGTGTGCCATGAGTAATGTCAGCGCGTCAGGGGGAGTTAGTATGTGACATTGCATGCATGTCTGTGCTACATGTCTGATCAGACTCATTCTTATTGACTGCATTAATCTTGATTGGCTCATAGTGTTGTTATCATCAAAAAGGGGGAGACTAGTGTATCCCTGTGATTTTGATGATGTCAAACACCATAAGTCATATGACCATAAGTCATAAGTCAAACATAATTTTTCAGAAGCCCTCATGAGTCTATGCATTGGAGACTATGCAAGTTTTGATTTCAAAATCGCCAGGTCGGTGCATCGTTTGCTTCAGGCCATATGAAGTCGGTGCATATATCAGCTCAACGCACATAAGGTCGGTGCATCTTCTGCTGCTCGCATATAAAGCCCAAGCACATTTGCTTGCCAGGTCGGTGCACAATGGGATGCTCACTTATAAGGTCAGTGCAACATTTCTCTATACTACATTGCCAAGGTCGTTGCATACATTGTTAGACACATATAAGGTCTATGCACACTCTGCCTTAGCATATATGACGTCAATGCTAGTTCACTCTACTTGCTACTGTGGTCGGTGCATGTCTGTGTCACCAGCATATAGGTCGGTGCATGCTTGTGTTAACAGTATAAGGTCGATGCATGTTTTCCAGACTGCATATGAGGTCAGTGCACTTTACTGTTTCTTCGTTAGATGGTCGGTGCACACTTTGCTGTTCAGCATAGAACGTCGGTGCACATCCACCTTAGTCTTACTAAGGTCGATGCATATTATGCCTGTGCACATAGATGGTCGGTGCAAGTTTCTCCATATGCATGCTAAGGTCGGTGTATATTTTTGCTTGTGCATATAGAAGGTCAGTGCAATGGTTGCATCATGCATATATATAGGTCTGTGCATATTTTGCCATACGCTTGGATGGGTCAGTGTACTTTTTACCTTATGCATATAAGGTCCGTGCACTCCACTGTTTAGAGTCTGTGCACATCTCAGTCTTCGAAAGGTAAGGTCAGTGCACACTCACGACTGTTTCATTGCCAGGTTAGCCATATTGTTGAGCATCTACTAAGCAACCTGCGAACTTACCTCACGTGGAATTTAAAGTACCAAGTTGATGGCACGTGATCCAAGGTAAGGAACGGACCAGATGATCCTGCCACATGGACTGCTACAGTACCACGACTCTGACACGTGGAACCTCGGAGGATCAGATCTGTGTGAAAGTTTGGGCGGGAAACGTGGCTTCCACGCGCCCATCGTTTGATTATAAAAGAGGATCGAAAGGACATAAGAGCGAGATGAGCTGAAAAGAAGAGAGAGAAGAGAATATCTGAAGCCTCTGCCAGTGCTGAAATTCTCCCATTCGAGACGAGAGAAAAGTCCAGGAGAAAAGTTAAAAAGAGAGAGAACCAGTTCAGAAAGAGAAGAGCATGAGTGATCGCCAGTCTTGAGTCTAAAAGTCTGCTTCTACGGAAGCTACATTATCATTGTTTATGGGCTATTTTTCCTTTCCGTATATTTTTACCTTCGAGTTTTTTGCCTTTTCAATTCTACTTTGTTACCCACTAAGTTCACTTGGAGGAAGGGAGAGGTACTCCGGTTTCCCTCCATCGTGTTTGGAGGAAGAGAGGAACAATCCTCTGGTTCGTGAGTTGTTGGGAGCAATTCACGGGGTTCCCTTTGCTGAGTGCAAAGGAAGGGAAGTTGGACCTCCAGTGATTCTTCTGGTCTTCAGAAGAACGAGGAGAGTGTTCCTCGGGGTAAGCTGTCAGGCAGCGGGTGTTAGCAGACTGAGTCTGTGGTTTTTGATTACTCAGTGCAAGGAAGCCTTACTCCGGAGGAGTACGGGGTGGACGTAGATTGCGGATCGCAATCGAACCACCTTAAAAATCTCTCTGTCTCATCTGTGTGGATTGGTTGACTGATCTCTCAAATTGGCTTTGGCACGTCAGCTGTTCGATCATTGTTTCTTCATAACTCTCTTTCTTGATAAGCTTTTGTCTTTCTGTCTATTCCGTGGTCAGTCTGGAAGGGTTTTCTTATTGCATTTCAGATTACTTAATTTATTTCTTCAAATTACTCTGAATTGGGAGTGATCTATTCACCCCCCCTTCTAGATCACTTTCTGTGTGAAGTATCAGACCCCTCTTGTCTTGCCTCATGTCCCTCCTACTCATTCTTTTCTCCTCCTTCTTCTCCACCACCCTCCCTCTCTTATTGTCCGCAGCCACCGCCTGCCCATGCCTGCGTGGTCGCCATCTTCTTCTCCCCTCGAGCCTTTGTCTCCCTTCTGTACACCACCAACTTCACTTCTCCTCCTCTCTCTCCTCTTCCTCTCTCTCTCTCCTCCTCTTCATAACTGCACCGTCGCACTCTGCACACACCAGCGGGCTTCTCCCTCTTCTTCTGCTCTCGCACATACACACCACACAGCGCGCTACGTCGCCGGCGTTCCCAGCATCCCACCTCCGTCGTAACCACTGGGCTCCACCGCACACACACACCGCGGCTGCATCGCGGTCCCCCTCTTCCTCTCTTCTGTTAACTCCCACACAAACACTCACGTTCACGTTGCATGCCCCCCCTCTCCCTGCTCTCTCACCTGCACAGGCACCGCAACTCACAGAACTCACAACACCCCGTGGAGTCGACTCCACCCTCCACGGAGTCGACCCCACCACCGCACCACACACACTCACCCGCACGTAGCATTCTCTACTCGCCTCTCCGTCTCTTTCTCTCTCTCTCTCCTCACAATCCCTCTCTCTCCCTCTCTCTAACTCTCACACCCCCGTTCTCTCTCTTTCTCTATACAACATACACCCCGTTTTCAGTTTTCTTTTTTCCTCTATTTTATTTTGTTTTAAACTCCACCTTCATCTCTCTCTCTCTCTCTCTCTCTCTCTACATATCTCCTTCTCTCTCCAAATTTCTCTCTCCAAAGCTCTCTCTCACGACGGTGTCTTCTCCGAGATTGAGCGTCAATCAAAGGCTCAAGAAGTGTGGACGTCGAGGACTTCGTCTCACCGGCTACATCCCCTCTCTAGTTCTTTAATTTTCAATTTTAGTTAGATTTTATTCCGATTTTGTACTTGTTATTTTTTTGGAACTTCTACTCATTGTAACATTTTATTTTGGAGCATTAAGAAAAAGTTAGTGTGTTTGCCTCTCTAAATATTTTGTTCTCTCTATCTCTCCCTTTACTTTTTCTTTCCTTTACCCCTCCACGTTTCTTTAAATAGAACTTTCTCTTGCACAATTTTAATTATTTCATAAAAAAATGAAATTTTTAACTTCAAAATATTAGCCTCCTCGTGGGATCGACCCGTATTTATCACTATACTTAAAACCTTAATTTTATGTGAGTACGGAATTTTGAAATTGAGTGCGCGAGTTTTTAACGACGTACTCCGCGTTCGATCAATTTTTGGCGGTGTTGCTGGGGAGACTTATGATTTTTGAGTTAAACTTTTTGTTTCTCTTGTGTATATATTTTTACTAATCTATCTTATTTTTCTTATTTTTCCAAGGAAATACAAAATCAAAAAAAGGAAGCAAAAAGCAAAAAGCAAAAAGAAAAGAAAATAGAAACATTCAAAGGTAAGTTCTCCTTTCTTTCCTTAATTTTTGAATTGAGTCATTTATTAAAAAAAAGAACGAGGGGTGGCGTTTCAAGTAAGTATCCTAAACTCCTTTCATTTTGTGTCAATTCCTTAGTTTTCTTTTATATTGTTGGTTAGATAGGTTCAAAAAAAAAACTCATCACTTGAGCTTAATAAAAGTCTTCACTCAAAGAGTAGAAATCACACTATCATGTTTTAGGTCATGCATCAATTAGGATAGAATTCTTTTTGTTGTTTAATTTTTGGTAATTACATTGTTGAAGATTGCGGAGGCAAGGTGAGTTTTTCCAAACTTCTCCTTAATCACATGCTCATGCATACTTGCATGGAACCCCTTGTTTGAACTTTGTTAGTTGGATATCATTTCTAAAATATCTTAAGGGCATTACCCCCTAATCATATAATGTGAGGATTTGGTCACCCTTCCTTGGCCCACAAACCACAATCTCCTTCATCTTTGCATCACCTAGACTCTAATAAACATCAGTAGACATTGTCTTTATGTGGTATCGGAGGCACATCGGCAGTCTCTTGGTGCGGAGGGGCCGGATGTGATATTGGAGCCATGCCCCCAGTGTAATTAGGCATCGGCTGGGAAGCCGCTATTTGATGTGAAGCCTCGAACTCATCTACACCTCGCCGCGACGTTTCAGGAGGGGCCTCAACTTGCTTCGAGGCTGAAGCGTGCATGCTCAGCTTGCTTAATTGCCTTTTCAGCATTTCAACCTCCTGTTGGTATTTTTGGAGCAACATCATCATCGCTGGATCGTGGGCGGAGGGGCTGGGAACCTGGCCTCCCCCTTCCAATGGAATATCTAGAGAGGGTGCTGTCCTTTCTCCTTCATCTTCAGTAGTAACCACGTTTGCCGCCATGGCGACCACATCTGAGCTTGTTTCTCCAACGAGGGCTTGTACTACCTCGGCTGCGGCTCTCCTTCTCCTGGTGACGGGACTTGGCCTTTCAGCGAGCCTGGCCACCTCTCCGTGGTCTTCGGGGAGGGTCCCGTAATGGCTGGCCACTCCGGCCATATTGTAGATGAAAATCTGTAGCTTCTTGTTCCTTCAGATCACTTTCCTGGTTGGCTGTCTAGGGAAAGTTAATAGGTCAAATACAGAGACTCTCGATGTATCTTTTTCACGAAAGGGTGGCCCATAGTATCCTGACTCCGCATCTTCTATGCTTCCCTGGTTGACTTGTTGCTGTTGACTTCTCTCTACATCATTTACGGCTTCTAGGAGCCGTTGTGTTCCCAAAAGGGTGCTTCCGAGGCTGCGGAGGTATCCTCGTATGGCCTAAGTAACATCATCTTGCCCATTGGTGGGGCATACCCTAGGTGGTGGCACTCTAATTTGTGATGGGGATCTGTAGGCGAGGCACCTTCGCTCGGACATCTCGCCATACCTTCCATCATTTGAGTAAATGTTTGCCTGCTCGCCATAAGCTCGGAAGGCTGGTCTTTGAGACACTCGAGCTAGCATTTTGGTCTTTTCTTCTTCATCTTCTTTTTCCTTTTCAAACCTGTCAATCACGATAGGCTCATGCTGAACTGGGGCAGGGGCCCGCCACTTGGGCGTCCACATTTGCTTAAATTTGGCCTGCTGCGAGACTAACCCTCCCTTCAATTTGGAACCGGTGGGGTCCGCTTTGTCTTGGGCCAATGCTTGGAACTGGTTGTGCACCGGCACTGCTGGGATCACCCTATCGGGTGCGATCATGGCCTGCCAGTTGTTCAGGAAAACTCGGACGCCTCCGATCATGACGGACTTGCCTGAGGTGAAGAGCCGGCCTTGCAGTGTGCCGGCATTCCTCTTGGCTGCCCTCCTGGCAGCCAACGTGCGCTTCCTTCGGGTATCAACGTGGTGGACATAGCAGCCCACCACCCTCGGTCCTTTGGATGTCACCTCTGTAGCGGCGACATGCTCGATCTTTGGGACGTCTAGGAGGTTCACGAACACGACTTCCAGAAAGTTGGGAAACCCAACTACGGGAGGGAAATTGTTGAATCGGGTCGACACCGCGAGATAGCCATGCTTAGCATGGCTTGCGACAACGAGTGGCTCAAATGTAACAGCCATCGAGCTCTTCGAAATTCAACCTGCAATTTTAAATTGAGGATGTTATAATTTTAGGAGGAGGCCATGAGGTCCCAAATCCTGGCGAAGAGATGAAAGGTGGTATCCATCCCACCGGGCGTGCCAGACTTGTGGATGCACATTGTATCTTTTTAAAAATTATTATATCTTTATATCATTTATACTTTATATCGATTTATTAGTGCGTGGGCGTGCCGGTCACAAAGTGATGGTTTATTCAGGCACCAAGACCAAGGTGGTCTGGAGCCATAGGTGCGTGCCGTCTGACTAGTCAGATGATTGCGGGTATCGTGTCAGGACTAGAACCCGTCGTGTCATAAAGGTTATGACGTTAATTACATCCCCTTGGAGAGGAGAAAATCTTTGATTAATCACCGGGATAAGGGGCCCCATGGCCTAAGATCAACGTTAGTGCAATAAATCAAGAATATCATAAATTGCATAAGGGCACCCCATAAAAAGGGATAAAACATGCAAATTATGTTGGTCATGTATTGACCATTTCATGTTCGGACAGGCGTCTGGGTTGAATACATAATAAATATCTAGGTGACATCGGGGCAAATGTATGTCGAGATATGACAAGTTTGATATTTAAACAATGAAGAATCGGGGGTAGACCCCAATGTCTGCCGAAGCACGACAAGTTTGATATATATAAACGATGAAGAATCGGGGGTAGACCCAGAGTCTGCCGAAGCATGGCAAGTTTGATATATAAAAGAATTAGGGTTAGACCCTAGTGAGAGTCAGTTATATTCAGTGGATTTATCAGCCCGGGACAAAGTCGGGCCATGGCCATTATAGGGGTGGTCCCCGAGGTCCAAGCATGACTAGTCGGGGCATCATCGATATATCCTTCACACCGGGTTTAGAGAGGTGAGAGCTCTGGAACGAAAATCGGTCGTGTTTATCATTATGCTTTTATACATATATTTTTATTTTTTCCTTCGTTGTTATTTATTGTTATTTTCTTTAATTTTTTATCCATTTATTATTTATTATTTTATTTTTTTAATGTGCATGTGTTACATGAGTGTGTGTGTCCCCCCCTTTTTTTATATAAGAGAGAATGGGGAAAAGGGGGGGAGCCACACCAGATCAGGTGGCCCATGGGGCCATGATCCCGTAGCACCTCCCCTGCCGGATCAAGCACCCTTTTTGCTTTTTTTATTATTATTATTTGAAGCACTGTGAACAGGGTCAACAGGAGGGAGGGCTTGTAACGACCCAAGATCCGGATACCGGGAATAACCCGATACCATTTGGATCCTAGCCCACCACCCACGAGCCGAAATGCTCAGAAGGGTTAAAAGGGATGGTGTGGTCATGGATTGAAATTCTAAAATATAGCAGGAAAGTAAATCTACTGAATTAATCTTCAATTCTGACAAAAATAAAATTACATTTTATAACAATTAAACAACTACAGAGTCCAGTCCACAAGTACAGTCAGGGAAAAAAAACGTACACTGCCTCGGGGAATACCCTGGCAGCCTGGCGAGCTGACAACTAACAAACCTCCGTCTGAGACGCTCCACTCCGAGGAGAATGCCACACCTAAAAAGTAGGGGGTGCGCCTCATCTCATTGGCTCAGTAGGGGTCGCACGGATACCCACTATAACAAAAGCAGTAAACAAGAACAGCGTAGGAGCAACAAGTAAACAACAACAACGGCATGAACAGTATAACACCTATACAACACCACGACGGTGACCATCACCAGAAGACGGTAAACGGGGGAAACACACACGAGCCTCTACACTACCCCGACTCCTATAGTCAGATAGTCCATCTTTACAGACGGATACACTGACAAGGCCACACTGCCACACGCTGAACTGACACCCTTGAGAGACCCTCCGAACCACAGAACCTCTCGATCCCGAGCTAGAACCAACGAAAGAACCACGCCCAACACACAGGACGACACCAGCCCATCTATCGGAAGGGCCACGCAAAATGGAACAGACCGAGCCGCTAGTACAATAACTACACCGAAGGGAAACCCACACTGAAACCTCTCAAGTGACAGGTGTGCTACCCCACTAGCGATGAGGCCGAAAGCATCCTCCGACGACTTATACTGCAGCCTCAAGTGTCTCCCTACAAGCCCAAGGCGGAAACTGAGACACCAACACAGCACCACAGAAGAAGGACTAGTCAGGGTCGCACTCGTCAACACGTGTCCACTGCCCCCGACTACATGTGCACACACAGGCCATCTACTCTAGGTCGGGTCCTCTATCTGGTTTTCCCCCCACCGGACTCAGGCTGCATAGGCAAGGAGCCCTTAGGTAACCAGCTTAGAAACCTCCACATGGGACAAGCCTCCACCACTCCCAGGTGGGTCAGCATAGATGTGCCCAGGTCAGCTACGCCTAGTTGGTAGAGTCACCAAGGGTGAGAACTCATCGTAACCATGGAAGCCACCGGAGTACCACTGGTCTGTACTAATCCACCATGAGGCGGCTCACTAGCACGAGAACCAAGGACAACTAGCTAGACAACTAGATATAACTGTCGGTCCACGGGAAGACTATCCAAAGCGGAGTATAGGAACACAAGGACCACGGTCCACAACTCTTACGATGATAACTAGCCGCGATCACAGCCCTCACGCGGGAACACCCTCCACAGTCACGGGGCTCTCGCAGGGACAGTCGACACGAGTAGCCTGACACCAGAGTGGCTGTCCACACATGACCAGCAGACATGGATGGTCCACACCACCCTTGCAGACTTGACATAACCTCGGGAATCACGCGGACAGACATCACGTGAAGCCCCAACTCCCACGGACACCTCGGGTACTAGAACTCGGGACACGATGACACCCGGGCTAAAGGGAGCTGGGCGGCCAACGCACTGGCCGCCCAGAGTGCTGGGCAGCCAGACCACTGGCCGCCCAATCGGGTTGGGCGGCCAACCCCATGGCCGCCCACCCAGGGGCACTCATAGGCCTGGGCGGCCACTCCACTGGCCGCCCAGAGCCCAGACTCAAAGGAGACTGGGCGTCCAGAGGTCTGGCCGCCCACCCTGGGCTGAACAGGGCCTGGGCGGCCACTCCTTTGGTCGATCAAATAGTGGGCTACAGAAAACACCGAACGAAAGCAGACGGCCCAACCTATGACCGTCTGAGACCCTGGGCGGCCCAACCCCTTGCCGCCCAGCAGAACTGGGTGGCCAGACCCATGGCCACCCAGTCCTTGACACGACGGCCACCCTTGTGGTCGTCTCCTACCTATTTTGCGCAAAATAACACCCGAGCTCACCCGAAGCTCGATCAGAAGCCCCATTCGTCGCTGGACGAAGGGGTGAACCTGGGGAATCATCACCGGACCTTTCTACCACCGAAAAACCAAATCCAAATCACAAATCAAGACGCCAATTAGTCAAATCCATCGCTCAACCCCTCTCGGCATGCATAAGCCCCCAAATCAAGAGAGACACCCACTCTTAGCCTCACTGAGCATGGCATCGAAGGGAAATCACGGGAGGAGAGTAGGGTTCCGTCCCCCTACCAGAATCGAGCTTTAACCCCACCCCAAAACATGAAGCGGCGATCGTCCCCGCTGTCGGCTTCTCACGAACGCGAACATGGCCACCTTCACCTCCGGTTCAGCATGCCCTCGAGCCTTCCCTTGCCGCACGCCACCGCCGTGTCTCCGTCCCGCTGCGTCCCACTACCGGGAGTGGGAAAACGGGGAAGGGGAAGAGACGGTGAGACGGTGAGGGGGAGTGAGTCGAGAGAGACGAGAGAACGGAGGGGGAGAAAGGGGATAGGGTTTTAATATTTTATTCATATTATTATATCTATTTTCTTCTTTCCATTTCTTTTAGAGAATCACAAGAGCTCAGAAAAAATCCCAAAAAATAGAATCCGACACAGAAAAATTCCAAGAAAAAGGCTGGATCGCTCCACGCGCCACAACGGACCCAGAATAACCCAGAAACACACAGACAAGGGATCCAAAAAACCATTATAAAAAGTCTGAAACCCACTCGGAACCAGATCCTAAAATCCATGGAATTACAGTCGTCCCCTCCTTATAGAAATTATGTCCGCAAAATTTAGGACAAGGCACAGAACTCAGGGGAAAGAACTCACCCAACGTTAGGGTCCATGGTCACAGCACCTCCAGATGCACACCGTACAACCAACACTGAGGGACGTCGCCGGACCAACACAAACTAAAGAGCCCTCATGCTCTACCACACCATTCACGCCAAACCCCACACCGATGGGTACACGAGGCCAACAAGTTCGGCATCACCTCAGTGCCCTCAACACTTCACACGCGGAGAAACACACAAGGGGACCGCAATTAGCACCTACTCGGGTCGACAGCTTCTCCAGCTACAGGACACCGAGCACTCCCGACGAGGAGCACCTCACACCTCATCCTCAGATAGCAACCTTGCTGCCGACCAACAACAACCAACTGTCAGTGCCCACGCCCACTGTGACGACCCAGACTCCGGATACTGGGTAAACCCGATACCACTTGGATTTGAGAGGCTTCCCGAGAGCGGTAAGGCTCCGAAGGGATAAAAAGAGTGTGTGAAATATATTGAACTTCCAGATAAAGCAGTAAACAATTAATTACTATGATCAGGATTGCTAAAATAGTAGAATTAAAATATTATTTTCTATAATAATTAAAACTAACAGAGCTAGCAGAGTCCAGTCCAACTAAAGTACAATACAACAGGAAAGAGAACGTACTCTCAAGTCGGGGGAAGCCCGACATTGGCAACGCTGGCGACTAAGAACCACGCACTGCACCTCCAAACACGAGGAAGAACAGCTACACCTGAAAAGCCAGGGGTGAGCCTTGTCTCACTGGCTCAGTAGGGATCCCGCAGAACCCTACCACTAAACAATGCAGTAATAGTAGTGCTAAACTACAACAGTAAAGTAGGAGCAGGAACAACAAAAGTAAAGAGGAAAAGCCGTACTAAAAAAAAACACGGCAGCCAACCGAACCTCGGCCCTCTAAGCTACTCCAAATAGCAACAGAAAGGCGAACCCGATCTCACAAAGTCGGGCGTTACCACTCCATCGACAAATCACGAAACTCATATCGCGAAGGCCTACAGAAACAGGCGAAAAGGCCCTACCAAATACCTACATGGTCAAAGGCACAAGACATACATGATCCCACTGTCATGTATGCTATAGTGACCGTAATCTCGGGTGAAGCCGAACACAGACTACCCGACGAGTTACGTCAATAGTGACGGAAAATAGTCACGAAAGCCACAAGTCATCATGTCGTGTAACAAAAGCACCTCCTCACTAGAAGAACAACTAGATGCGTCCATTGACATCTTACACTGCGCCTCAAGCATTACCCACTCGCCTAGAACGACGGTAACTGAGACACTCAACAGGAACCAAGTATCAAGTAATGAGTGACTAGTCAGGGTCACGCCCGTCGGCGCTGGTCCAAACGCCCTTGATCACGTACGCACACACAAGCTCAATGTCCTGAGCCAGGCCTCTAGTTGGTTTTCCCCTCCCGTAGGACTCTCACGGCAAGACAAAGGGGCCCATGGCAACCAGCTTACAAACCATCTCAACCGGGAACACCTCGCCATCACTCCCAGGTGGGCCGACACACAGGAAAGTGTCGTCAGACTACGACTAGTGGAGGCTCACTAGACATAGAGACACAAAACAGTAAAGTACGAACATGTCACAGACGTACCAGTCACAAGTACCACGAAGCACAAGGCATCACACTAGACTGTCGTCAGACTCAGGACAGTCAACTAGACCTGCTGACAACGATCCTTGAGTCGTAAGACTCAAGTCAAGATCGTCGCACATCACGGCAACACGCCGTTAATAAGCCTAGTCCCTAAGCCAAAATCATGATAAAACACATTATGGAAGACAGCACAGAACAGCTGGATCCATAACAGCAATAATGAAAGTCCACAGCCCTTAGTCCGCTCAATGGTCTCACAATTTTGCATAACACGAAACACGGAACATGAGGGATCACCAAAGTCCTCAAACCATATGGACACGTAAACTGAGGTATGACGATACCTCTAAGCATCTAAAACCATGTCTTGATCCTCACAGGATAAATGAGACACTCACGAGGTCACGTGTCAACCATTGGGTCACAACTGGGTTGACCGGAAACCAAACCAACGCGAAAGAACACTCTGGACAATTGGCGGTCATCTCTATGGCCGCTACTAGAAATGGCGGTCATAGCCTGGCCGCTACAACTCAGCCTAGAAAGTAGCCATCTTAACCATGGCCCCTAAACGAAAGTGGCGGTCAGTCCTATGGCCGCTACCAAGGAATGGTGGTCATAGACTTGGCCGCTACTCTCAGAACTAAAGGTAGGAAACGGTCTTACGAAGGGTAGTCTCTCGAAGGTAGCGGTCGTGACTAGACCGCTATCTCCAAACCGCCTCAAAAACACGAAAAGCCATCCTGGTGGCGGTCCTTTGCCTGACCGTTACTTCAAAAGAGGGTCAGCTGCAAGGCTGTCACTGGGAACCGACGTAATCAAATAACGGTCTCCCTAGGACCGTTCCCAAGAATTGGCGGTCCTCTTATGGCCGCCAAAGCCAATTTGCTGTCGGGAGCTTGACCGCTATCCCGAACCGACTTAAAACTGAATAACTGACTTAAAACGCCAAATAGCGGTCACCCAAGGGCCGCTACTCCAGAGTTGCGGTCGGTCGCGAGACCGCAATAGGAAACCGACAATAGACCTCCGAATAATGGTCTCTAGAGGGATGCCTCTACAAATGGCGGTCACTAGTAATGAGAAAACCGTAGGACCACCAAAAACTCGGTCTTTCAATGCCCCAATCGCTCCTAAACAACGGGGAAACATCCATAACCACAATACCATCCTTCCACATGCTGGGTGATTCCCACGAATCGACCCAAAACGTGTCACATGGACAAACAGACTCATACCGGCCCTAAATCACAACCAAATGGAGTTAAACTGGTGGGGATCGAATCCCAACATGCCAGGGGTTCATATTTTACCATTTAATGTGAAAACCATCGCTTGGAACGGCGAAGACAGATCACACCCCTGAAACATGCTTTCATCGTTAAAACTGGAGAATCCACTCAAACTCACACCGTTCGGCTCCAAACCGCGAGGGAATGCAGCAAAAGAGTAGGGTATCCATCCCCCTAATTCTACCGAAGATCTCACGTGCCGAAACGGTCAAACCACTCCAAAAACCATCACACAGACAACCCACGTCAGCTTTGAATCCATGCTCGGGATCGTGCCAACGCCACGCTCCGATACTTGCGCCATCACACTCCTGGTAAACTCCACGCCATCACCACCTCACCCAGCTCCGTGCTAGTCGTACGCCCCAGGGGAGAGGAGAGAGAACGGAGGGAGAGAAAGTGAGAGATCGTGAGGGAGGCGAGAGGAGAGAGAAAGGGTTAAGAAAAAAAAGGAAAATAGGAAATTAGCAATATTTTCTAAAATCTAATTTTCTGCACAAAATTCTGTAAACTCAGAAAAATATGAAAAATAGTCTCCGCGATCATCGGAACAAGCACAATGCGCCTATAGCGTCCCAGAGTCGCAAAACTCAACGGTTAACTCTCCACAGGATTCCGCAAGTTATACAAAGGAAAAACCCGAGTGGATCGTAAAACACGTTTCAGGACCCACGAAAGCGCTGCGAAAGCTCTCCGATTCCGATCCGAAGAATCCAGGGTATTACAGCCTACCCTCCTTAAGAAATTTCATCCTCGAAATTTAAGGAGTCAACAGAGAAAAGGGAAGAACAACCCCAAACACTAGCTACGCTCTCCAAGCACCAGCCAAACCTCAAACACAAAATACGATAACATAATTCTCGAAAGACATTATCTAAAGGGACACTACCAGACCACAATGACCGGCACAAGCTCAAGATCTCAAGGCACACCCATCCACAAAATGAGCATGGCACACAAAGGAACACAAGTCCGGCACCTCCGAAACAGGGCATCATCGCTATCGTCTTACAAAGGAGAGAGACACGACCCATGCCACGAAACAGCCATCGATAAAACACACATGCCTCGGTAGACAAAACACAAGCATCGGCTTAGACAAGGAAACACAGTCCTCTCAGCTGACTGCTCCAACCATAGGCTTTCGCGCCCTAACAACAAACGAAACTGGCACGCAGAACGCCAATGACAACACTGGACCAAAAGCACAATCAAGTCAGTCCTCACTCAGACATTACATCTGATTCAAGTTGTATGCCCACTCTACCATGATAGAAGAGTACAGCAGAACCAACCGATAAGATCTCGGTCCACGCAATTCTGAACTCAGACTCACAAAGAACTCCTCCCAAGCTGAACACAAACACAAACCACAACACAACCACAACAACACCTGCAGAATTCCCGGCTCCATTCTCAACACAGAACCACGGGACACAACTGCAAGCTGGATCACATCAAGGCACAATTACAGCTGAACACACGGCTAACATGTACTAGCCGCTCACATCTTACCAACAAGGACCCACAACAACTCTCGGAGAATGCATCTCTGGGACCACGATCTATCCCGAGAGTACAACTCCCAAGAAATGCTGAAAGAAATGGGTACTCGACCAACATATACGCCGACAGATTTCCCCAATTCTCGAACCTGCTGGTGCCAACAACCATAATGCCTCAAGCAATGGCACAACAACCAACAGCATTAAAGCACACATAGCCAAGACGATGTCACATCGAGGAAACAATCCTCTCGGCCAGTCAGAATCTTCCAACCAAATGATCCTCGACCCGTGGGTTATAAGCCCACACGCTTCTGCTACACACTCAACACAACACACGCAGGCATCAGAAACAACTCAGCATTCACATTTCAGCACACACTCGGCGCCATCGCAATTCATGAAACTACAATGTACCATGCCTCGAGTGTCGATCTTGTTAATAGACGACCACAAGTGGCCAAAGTGCAAACCATCGTGCCAAGAGCCATAGCACAAGCCACAAAGAACGCTAATCTCAGCTTATCCTCACGTCCTGAAACAATCACTGAACCTTCACAACACAACAGCCGCCAAACACGGCACGTCAAACACGGTGCACAATGGCCCCCAATTCCAAAAATTGGGTCAAAAGCCAAGCCACCGCCGAAACAAGAGCAGATCAGGTTCAGAACTAACACAATCCACATATAAGCAGACACGTAGGACAAGGCTTCACCGAGATAGCAATTCCAAAGCTTACCTCAAAAAGACGCCACAAGACAGGATGAGAAGAATCAAGCTCGACTAACAGCAGCTCACCAGGAAGGAAATCCTAGGTTCGCCCGAGCACTCTCTCAACCAAGGCATCCAAACAACCACCTCAACGCAACCTTAACACCTCAGGGGCTGACCAAACCTCAAGCTGGGACAGCCAAACAACATTAATCTCCTCGGAGAACATGCACGGCCATCACACCAACGATAAAGCCACCAGCTACCTGAACAAACCACAGAAAAATCTCGAACACCGCACCACAGACTCACACCTATCAATGAACTCTGCCTAACAAAGCACAATCGAGACCAACACCATGACAAAAAGGACGCTCCATCGGATCCTGACGAGAGAAAAATCACCTCACACAGCACAAACACAGCTCGTACATGCTCTTACACGAGATGCAAGCACTGAACAATCAAAAAACCTATGCCAACTGTCGACCGTACTGGACCTTATGGACTCTGAGCACTGCGATATCTCGAATTCCCATGTACTTTCACAAACACATGCTCTGATACCAACTGTGACGACCCAGACTCCGGATACCGGGTAAACTCGATACCACTTGGATTTTGAGAGGCCTCCCAAGAGCGGTAAGGCTCCGAAGGGATAAAAGGAGTGTGTGAAATACATTGAACTTCCAGATAAAACAGTAAACAATTAATTACTATGATTAGGATTGCTAAAATAACAAAATTAAAATAACATTTTCTATAACAATTAAAACTAACAGAGCTAGCAGAGTCCAGTCCAACTAAAGTACAGTACAACAGGAAAGAGAACGTGCTCTCAAGTCGGGGGAAGCCCGACACTGGCAACGCTGGCAACTAAGAACCATGCACTGCACCTCCAAACACGAGGAAGAACAGCTACAACTGAAAAGCCAGGGGTGAGCCTTGTCTCACTGGCTCAGTAGGGATCCCGCAGAACCCTACCACGAAACAACGCAGTAACAGTAGTGCTATACTACAACAGTAAAGCAGGAGCAGGAACAATAAAAGTAAAGAGGAAGAGCCGTACTGAAAACAAACACGGCAGCCAACCGAACCTCGGTGCTCTAAGCTACTCCAAATAGCAATAGAAAGGTGAACCCGATCTCACAAAGTCGGGCGTTACCACTCCATCGACAAATCACGAAACTCCTATCGCGAAGGCCTACAGAAACAGGCGAAAAGGCCCTACCAAAGACCTACACGGTCAAAGGCACAAGACATTCACGATCCCACTATCGTGTACACTATAGTGACCGTAATCCCACGTGAAGCCGAACACAGACTACCCGACGAGTCACGTCAACAGTGACGAAAAATAGTCACGAAAGCCACAAGTCATCGTGTCGTGTGACAGAAGCACCTTCTCACTAGAAGAATAGCCAGATGAGTCCACTGACGTCTTACACTGCGCCTCAAGCATTATCCACTCACCTAGAACAGCAATAACTGAGACACTCAACTGGAACCAAGTACCAAGTAATGAGTGACTAGTCAGGGTCACGCCCATCGGCGCTGGTCCAAACACCCTTGATCACGTAGGCACACACAAGCTCAATGTCTTGAGCCAGGCCTCTAGCTGGTTTTCCCCTCCTGTAGTACTCTCATGGCAAGACAAAGGGGCCCACGGCAACCAGCCTAGAAAACATCTCAACCGGGAACACCTCGCCATCACTCCCAGGTGGGCCGACACACAGGAAAGTGTCGTCAGGATACGACTAGTGGAGGCTCACTAGACACAGAGACTCAAAACATCGAAGTACTGACAGGTCACAGACGAACCCGTCACAAGTACCACAAAGCACAAGGCAGCACACCAGACTGTCGTCAGACTCAGGACAGTCAACTAGACCTGCTGACAATGATCCTTGAGTCGCAAGACTTAGGTCAAGATCGTCGTACATCACTGTAATACCCCGATTTTAAAAATCTAAAATTTAATTGAAATAAATGAATTTTTAATTGAGATAAAGGAATTTCAGAATTTAATATTTAATTCCTTAGTAAATAGAACTAGTAAAATTTTGATTACCTTATAAAAATATAGAAAAATGGTAATTGGGTTAAAGACCATTTATTTAACAACTTTATCTTCTGTGGTTGACCCAACAAAAATCCGTAATTAGGTCTAATTAGTGGATTAAGCCCAAAATGCACACTTACCTAACTCTTACCTAACCTTAACTTAAAACGCGAAATTTGAGCTTAATACTCAACCAAATAACCCCAAATCGAAGGCCATGATCTAAGGATCATTTCTCCTCTGTTAATTGATCGAAACCCCAGCCCTAAAATGTGGTGTCGGCCGAGCTTTGGTGAGGTCAACCATGGCGGCGCCCTTTTCAAACAATCAACTTGTTTCGACGAATTCTCCCAACACCGAAGGCTCCAGAAGGTGTATGAGCTATAAAAATGAAGCTATGCAACCCTAGAATCCTTTGGTAGCAGCGGCGGTTGTAGTGGAGATCGATCTAGGGAGATCTCGGGAGTTTAGTGGAGACGTGTCGGCGTCCGTTCTTCCTCCTTTCTTCTTCCTTTCTTCTCTGATTGAGGTAGGTTCTCTCGGGCTTAAACCGCAAGTAATATATCAAAATGTTCAGCATCCAGTCCTCTTTCTTTTGATATATAAAGCCCCAATTTTCATAGACCATGCTTAGAGAATTTCTGTTCGGAGTAAGAGCATGTCTAGACTTAGTTTTTGATGTGTTCTTTCAAGTTAAGTTATGATTTTGAGTTATCAATCTTGATCCCCATATAGCATGTCATATATGGTTGGAATCAGTATCAAGCCCTCTTTCTTTTGATATATAAAGCCCCAATTTTCATAGACCATGCTTAGAGTATTTCGTGTTTGATTAGAAGCATGCAAAAACTAGGTTTTCAAGTGTTCTTCCTAGATAGGTTGTGATTTCGATTGATTTTTCGGTGAATTTCGTGTTCCAAACTCTTGTATTATGACCCTAATATGTCCATCAAGAACCCAGGAGCATGGGGTTAATATCTCATTTCAATTAGACCCCAATTGGGTGAGTTTTTGTTGATTTTCGAAGTCACGTTCGGTTCTGTGAACGCAGGGGTCGACCCATGCTCAAGCAGAAATTTTCTGCCCGAGGGTCGACCCATGGGGTCGACCCATACAGCACCGTGCGGGGGTCGACCCATGGGGTCGACCCATTCAGCAGACAACAGTCTGTCTTGCTGGGGTCGACCCCAGGGGTCAACCCACACGCAGGCAGATCCCTGGATTTTCCAGGGGTCGACCCATTGGGTCGACCCATATGCTGTAAGACCCGGTTTACGTGTTTTCAACCCGAGGATCGATCCGGACCGTGAGGGGATCGACCCATTCAACCTACTCCAATTGAAAATCATATTTTGAGGAACCAATGATTCATGCATGCAACCCTATGATCTCAAATTAAGCCTGGTGTTCCTCAATCCAAAATTGAAGAACAATGGTCCCTGCACTCATTCCAAGTGTATAAACCATTCCGATTACTATTTCCACTTCAACGCACACAATGGTTAATTAGAAACCCACATGATTAGTGGTTAATTATGTAACTAAATTTCTGTTAATTGCATGTTGTTCATTCCTACACGATCTTGTTCATTATCTTATCATCTTGATTCATCTTTTTGGCAAATACATTAAATGTAAAACTTAATCCTTGATGATTTAACATGAAAATTAGGTTTATCATGAACTTTTAGTTGCTGGATAACAATTCTATTCCAGTAGAACATTGACCAAATTACGGACTTCTAGTAAGTCATTAGCCCCTTTAAGTTGCGTTAACTTTTAACTTATCACTGGAAACTCCATCCGGCGAACTTACCATCATCTCGAGATTTCTTTATACCCTTGTTATGAACCTAATGAACCACCAGAACGTCGATTTACATGACCGAATCGCTGGTTTAAGTTTTGGATCGAATTGGGCTAAGAGAGGTATGCGCGGCCCGTAGTGGACCGTATATCCTCATAGGCGGCCCAATAGGGACGGCATATCTTTAATATGGCCCAGTATGGACCGTATATCATGTTCATGGGTCTTAATGTTTTCCGGACATGCGCGGCTCAGTATTAATCATATATACCCTTGAGCGGCCCTTGTCTGACCGTTTATATGATAGTTTTCCGAAAAGTGGTTATTTCATGAATTTCGAATCGTGTGAGCTAACCAAGCCATTGTAGGCTATGGTATTTTGTGAATTTACCTATTGTTAGATCTATTGATCATTAATTATAGTCCTTTGGGACAATTATTCCTCTCGGTTATGGAGCTTATTGTTTGGACTCTTAAAGAATCATTATTCTTATGTTCTTTACCTTGACTACATGAACTTGACCTTGGAACCCTTGGCCATTAAATATTGTGGATGTCTAGTCTCGTGGGATCTACGATCCAAAAAGAAATCAATGCCAAGGCAAACAAATGAAGGGCCCAGTCTGGTCCTGGGAGGAGCACCCGAAAAGTACTTGATCCCCGGGGAGGTGAATGATTAGGTGTGGCATTTGGCACCGATACTAGCTAGCGTGTTGGGTCTACGACATTCCACATTCCCGTGAAACTTATTATTATTCATGCTTAAAGTATGAAGTACTTGCTTGCTTGCTTACTTGACATGACTTGAAATTGACTGCAAATGGCCATTTACTAGAAAATCTTGTTAATCTTGCTTGATATCTCGGCATGTAACTATTTCTTCCATTTTAATTATCGTTACTCTTTCTATCTTAGTGATTATTTAGTTTTGCTTATTTTATCGCGTTAATCATGCATATTCATTAATTGGTTAATCACTTAAACTATGCCTGATGATACAGTATAATTCCTACTGAGCTTCTTGCTCACCCATACTTCCAATCCTTTTCAGGTAACGCGGTTAACAGTACGATGCAAATGGGAATCGGATCAGTGTGATCGAGTGAACCTGGAACCTAGAGATTGGAGTCTGTCTTTTTCTTCTTGAGTCTAGCTAGTGTCGTGAGTCTGGTTATTTCTTTTTGTTCTTTCTTCCTTTAATTTGAATCTAATATTGTAAGAGTGGGTCAAAATTATACCTTTTTAATATTAATAAGAGCTCGTATTTTTTTCAATATGTGTGTATGGCCTCCTTGTGTTTAATTGTGGTTATTTATCTTCCGCTCTTGTTATCATGACTGTTAACTGCTACGTTCCGAGCATCGCTTCCCGCTGCTCTCGGTTCGGGACGTGACAGAGGTGGTATCAGAGCCTCCTTGCCTGAGTCCTTGGATTTTGTCCAAGAGTATAGGTTTCCCTAAGTGTTAAGACCCGTGTCATCCCTTGTCACCTTGTGAGATTGGGTAATATCTTGGGTTAAGTAATAAAATATATGCAAGATTACGTTGTGTTACGCGTAAGGGTAATGAAAAAGTTAACCATATAACTATCTTGTAGGTCTCTAAGCCATTATTAAAATGAAAGCGAGTGGGTCCATGGGTAAGCTAAGATTCGGTTCCGCTAGAGGCTGGCAAGTCCGTCGTAAGGAAACCCGAAGTAATAATAAGAAGAAGAGCAATATTACGCAAATGAAATGTCTATACTATCACAAACTTGGTCACCTCGTAAAGGAGTGCTGGTGAAGGAGCGGAGCGTGTCTGCGTTGCGGAAATCAGGATCATACAATGGCTAACTGTCCTAAGTTACTTCCACAAGTAAAACTACAAGAAGAATCGGAACCAACTTCTATCGAATGAAAAATTATATATGGTATCGTTCTCTTTTATCCCTAGCTATAGCTAATTTCTTTCGGCATTAATTGTATAATTAACATGATATTTTGATAAATAAGATCATCTTAGTTCAAACATTCCCATAATTGGTAATACCTGATGTATTTGGGGACCAAATTCCTTAAAGTGGGGGAGGGTGTAATACCCCGGTTTTAAAAGTCTGAAATTTAATTGAAATAAATGAATTTTTAATTGAGATAAATGAATTTCGAAATTTAATATTTAATTCCTTAGTAAATAGAACTAGTAAAATTTTGACTACCTTATAAAAACCTAGAAAAATGGTAATTGGGTTAAGGACCATTTATTTAACAACTTTATCTTATGTGGTCGACCCAGCAAAAATCCGTAATTAGGTCTAATTAGTGGATTAAGCCCAAAATACACACTTACCTAACTCTTACCTAACCTTAACTTCAAACGCGAAATTTGAGCTTAATACTCAACCAAATAACCCCAAATCGGTGGCAAATGGAAGGCCACGATCTAAGGATCATTTCCCCTCTGTTAATTGATCGAAACCCCAGCCCTAAAACGTGGTGTCGGCCGAGCTTTGGTGAGGTCAACCATGGCGGCGCCGTTTTCAAACAATCAACTTGTTTCGACGAATTCTCCCAACACTGAAGGCTCCAGAAGGTGTATGAGCTATAAAAACGAACCTATGCAACCCTAGAATCCTTTGGTAGCAGCGGCGGTTGCAGTGGAGATTGATCTAGGGAGATCTCGGGAGTTTATTGGAGACGTGTCGGTGTCCGTTCTTCCTCCTTTCTTCTTCCTTTCTTCTCTGATTGAGGTAGGTTCTCTCGGGCTCAAACCGCAAGTAATATATCAAAATGTTCAGCATCCAGTCCTCTTTCTTTTGATATATAAAGCCCCAATTTTCGTAGACCATGCTTAGAGAATTTCTGTTCGGAGTAAGAGCATGTTTAGACTTAGTTTTTGATGTGTTCTTTCAAGTTAAGTTATGATTTCGAGTTATCAATCTTGATCCCCATATAGCATGTCATATATGGTTGGAATCAGCATCAAGCCCTCTTTCTTTTGATATATAAAGTCCCAATTTTCATATACCATGCTTAGAGTATTTCGTGTTTGATTAGAAGCATGCAAAAACTAGGGTTTAAGTGTTCTTCCTAGATAGGTTGTGATTTCGATTGATTTTTCGGTGAATTTCGTGTTCCAAACTCTTGTATTATGACCCTAATATGTCCATCAAGAACCCAGGAGCATGGGGTTAAGATCTCAGTCCAATTAGACCCCAATTGGGTGAGTTTTTGTTGATTTCCGAAGTCACGTTCGGTTCTATGAACGCAGAGGTCGACCCATGGGGTCGACCCATGCTCAAGCAGAAATTTTCTGCCCGAGGGTCGACCCATGGGGTCGACCCATACAGCGGGCAGGTGGGGGTCGACCAATGGGGTCGACCCATAAGGCAGAATTTGTGGGGGTCGACCCATTCAGCAGACAGCAGTCTGTCTTGCTGGGGTCGACCCCAGGGGTCGACCCACACACAGGTAGATCCCTGGATTTTCTAGGGGTCGACCCATTGGGTCGACCCATATGCTGTAAGACCCGGTTTACGTGTTTTTGATCCGAGGATCGATCCGGACTGTGAGGGGATCGACCCATTCAACCTAGTCCAATTGAAAACCATATTTTGAGGAACCAATGACCCATGCATGCAACCCTATGATCTCAAATTAAGCCCGGTGTTCCTCAATCCAAAATTGAAGAACAATGGTCCATGCACTCATTCCAAGTGTATAAACCATTCCGATTACTATTTCCACTTCAATGCACACAATGGTTAATTAGAAACCCACATGATTAGTGGTTAATTATGTAACTAAATTTCTGTTAATTGCATGTTGTTCATTCCTACACGATCTTGTTCATTATCTTATCATCTTGATTCATCTTTTTGGCAAATACATTAAATGTAAAACTTAATCCTTGATGATTTAACATGGAAATTAGGTTTATCATGAACTTTTAGTTGCTGGATAACAATTCTATTCCAGTAGAACGTTGACCAAATTACGGACTTCTAGTAAGTCATTAGCCCCTTTAAGTTGCGTTAACTTTGAACTTATCATCGGAAACTCCATCCGGCGAACTTACCATCATCTCGAGATTTCTTTATACCCTTGTTATGAACCTAATGAACCACCAGAACATCGATTTACATGATCGAATCGCTGGTTTAAGTTTTGGATCGAATTTGGCTAAGAGAGGTATGCGCGGCCCGTAGTGGACCGTATATCCTCATAGGCGACCCAATAGGGACCACATATCTTTAATATGGCCCAGTATGGACCGTATATCATGTTCATGGGTCTTAATGTCTTCCGGACATGCGCGGCTCAGTATTAACCATATATACCCTTGAGCGGCCCTTGTCTGACCATTTATATGACAGTTTTCCGAAAAGTGGTTATTTCATGAATTTCGAATCGTGTGAGCTAACCAAGCCAATGTAGGCTATGGTATTTTGTGAATTTACCTATTGTTAGATCTATTGATCATTAATTATAGTCCTTTGGGACAATTATTCCTCTCGGTTATGGAGCTTATTGTTTGGACTCTTGAAGAATCATTATTCTTATGTTCTTTACCTTGACTACATGAACTTGACCTTGGAACCCTTGGCCATTAAATATTGTGGATGTCTAGTCTCGTGGGATCTACGATCCAAAAAGAAATAAATGCCAAGGTAAACAAATGAAGGGCCCAGTCTGGTCCTGGGAGGAGCACCCGAAAAGTACTTGATCCCCAGGGAGGTGAATGATTAGGTGTGACATTTGACACCAATACTAGCTAGCGTGTTGGGTCTACGACATTCCACATTCCCGTGAAACTTATTATTATTCATGCTTAAAGTATGAAGTACTTGCTTGCTTGCTTACTTGACATGACTTGAAATTGACTGCAAATGGCCATTTACTAGAAAATCTTGTTAATCTTGCTTGATATCTCGGCATGCAACTATTTCTTCCATTTTAATTATCGTTACTCTTTCTATCTTAGTGATTATTTAGTTCTGCTTATTTTATCACGTTAATCATGCATATTCATTAATTGGTTAATCACTTAAACTATGCCTGATGATAGAGTATAATTCCTACTGAGCTTCTTGCTCACCCCTACTTCCAATCCTTTTCAGGTAACGCGGTTAACGGTACGATGCAAATGGGAATCTGATCAGTGTGATCGAGTGAACCTAGAACCTAGAGATTGGAGTTTGTCTTTTTCTTCTTGAGTTTAGCTAGTGTCGTGAGTCTAGTTATTTCTTTTTATTCTTTCTTCCTTTAATTTGAATCTAATATTGTAAGAGTGGGTCAAAATTATACCCTTTTAATATTAATAAGAGCTTGTATTTTTTTCAATATGTGTGTATGGCCTCCTTGTGTTTAATTGTGGTTATTTATCTTCCGCTCTTGTTATCATGACTGTTAACTGCCACGTTCCGAGCATCGCTTCCCGCTGCTATCGGTTCGGGCCGTGACAATCACGGCAACACGCCGTTAATCAGCCTAGTCCTTAAGCCAAAATAATGGTAAAACACATTATGGAAGATGACACAGAACAGCCGGATCCATAACAGTAATAATGAAAGTCCACAGCCCTTAAGCCGCTCAATGGACTCACAATTCTACATAACACGAAACACGGAACATGAGGGATCACCAAAACCCTCAAATCACATAGACACGTAAATCGATATACGGTGATACCTCCAACCGTCTATAACCATGTCTCGATCGTCACAGGATAGACGAGACACTCACGAGGTCACGTGTCAACCACTGGGTCATAACCGGGTTGACCGGAAACCAAACCAATGCGAAAGAACACTCTAGACAATTGGCGGTCATCCCTATGGCCGCTACTAGAAATGACGGTCATAGCCTGGCCGCTACAAATCAGCCCAAGAATTAGCGGTCTTAACCATGGCTGTAAAACGCAAGTGGCGGTCAGCCCTATGGCTGGTACCAAGGAATTGCGATCATAGACTTGGCCGCTACTCTCAGAACTAAAGGCAGGAAATGGTCTTGGGAAGGGCAGTCTCTCGATGGTAGCGGTCGTGACCAGACCGCTATCTCCAAACCGCCTCGAAAACACGAAAAGCTAGCATGGTGACGGTCCTTTGCCTGACCGTTACTTCAAAAGATGGTCAGCCGCAAGGTCGTCAATGGGAACTGACTTTATCAAATAACGGTCTCCCTGGGACCATTCCTAGGAATTGGCGGTCCTCCTATGTCCGCCAAAGCCAATTTGCGGTCGGAAGCTAGACTGCTACCCCGAATCAACTTAAAATCGAATAATCGACTTAAAACGCCAAATAGCGGTCACCCGAGGGCCGTGTCACGCCCCGAGACATATGTATAGCGGAAATAATATCGGAGACGTGAATAGCCGGCAATACGCCTCAAGCTAGCAATCAAGATCATAGCACAATAAACATCCACATAAAGATGGAGTACACAAATATTTGACCAAAATTCTAACTTTTATTGATAATAATGATCCATAATTGCATAAAGTTGACTCATGGTCTACTATACTCAAGAAAAATGAAAATTAAATGGTAAGACTCAATAAAGCAAAAATTACATCATGACTCTAGACTACTTGAGAACTTTTGACATTCTAGGTCTTCTCTCGACCATCAGTCATCACTCTCGGACCCGTTACTAGAATATTCCGAATCCGACTCACTTGAACTTCCTGAAAAGATTGGAAAAGTAGGGTAACGAGCACACTTGCCTAGTAGGTATCTTCGCATCAACATGGATGCATGCTTAAAGTAATTACATTTTCGCTCTAGTGAATAAGGTAAAGAAAATGTGACAAAACACATGAACAAAATCCAAGTAACAAGATATGAATAATAAAGATACAAAGAATATGAATGGACACTAGAGCATGATCAAGCAAGATTTATAAGGTAAAATGGCCTTTCATTAACAAGAATGTACTTCATAACCATAAATGCTATGCACTAGAAAGTCATGAACAAGAATTTACTAGCAAGCAAGTAAATTATCACAAGTTTGCCTCATGGTTTTCACCCGTCTATAAAAAAAGTACTCCCGGTGCAATGCGACGCCAGTATTCATCGTACCCCATGGTTTTCAGCACATTTCTGGCTATCTGCCGAGGGGACTAGTGTGGAGCCCTTGGACATTGTCCGTGCCCGCTGTTGCATCTTCAAGTTACAGATCAAGCTATTTCCATGAGAAATATAATAAAGTTCTACCAATAATGTTCAAATAATAATTCCATGATAATGTAACAAAGGTAAAGAACGCACCAATGAACTATCATGAGAATTCAAAGAATGATTTACGACAAGGCCATGCCACGGAAAGAATCTGACAGCATAACGGTATACTCTTTTACTTCTATAATTTATTAGATAGCTTTTGAATAAAGTGTTAGGTTCTAGATAATCAATAGACCACCTAAGAACTTAGGAAGCCAACCCTAAGGTCAAACCTCGGGTTAGACATAGCTTAGATAAAAGACGGTCAAGTTTGGACCATTTAGGGACAAACGCTATCTTTCCATGACCGTTTCTATAAAGAGTCGACGCATGAAGAAAAGAAGGTGGACGCAGTGAACACTCTAGAATATAGCGGTCAGGGAAAAGGCCGCTAATCGACTTTGGCGATCTAATGGATGGCCGCTACTCAATAGTGGCGGTCTCCAGAGGGCCGCTATTAGCTAGGACACAGAAAAATATCGGTAGTGTAAGTGCTTTCTAGATAATTGGGCTTTGAGGGTACAACCAGCTCGGCGTCCTAGTGGGAATCCCAGGCTCACGGAGACTTACGGAGGTCTTGAAATAAAATCACCTAGTCCGGTGGAAAGAATATCCAACGGAGAGGATCACAAGTCTAAGAAGTGTGCTTATAAGTATAAAAGTATATCTAATGGCCACACACCGGGGTACACACCATGTACTTAAGAAAAGACTCTAGATGAGAAAGGATCGTGGTAAAATAGCGATCAAAACTTCATTCAAACGAGTCCGTGAAGCATATAGAATTAACTTTAATACAAACTATAAGGGTTTTGGTATGAAATTAACATAAGTTTAAAATAAGCATTTAAAACCAGTATGGTATGCAATCTATCAAGGGTAGTGCATAATAGAACCAATATTACAATTATGAAGTCAAAAATGGGATTAAAACCTCATTAACTAGGCTTAACATATATACAATAGGGTCAATCAGCCATCTATTTGGAATTAACAAAGTGCAGACAACAGAAACCAAATAGCGGTCAGATGATGGTTGCCTACCAAGGCTTAGCGGTCTGTCGCAAGGCCGCCAAAGACCTCTCGCCATCATAAGAAGACCGTTTCATCCTGTCTATGGCTGACAGCAGTAAAACAGAAAGTACACACTAATCTAGGACAGTAAATCGTATAAAACATGCTAGATAGAGAGAGAAAATTTTTCTACAATGAAGATAACACATGAAGATGCATAGGTTGTCATGAATTAAGCTAAGAATATTATCTTTGTCATTAGGGGTAGAACTTATGCATGAAGAAATAACCTAGATGCGTAGTGCCAATAAAACCTTCAATACTCCATGTAGAAAGCATGAAAATTCATGAAATCAAAGGGTTATTATTCCTAACTTGGTATTTTAGCTATCCACGAGATAACCTACCTTTAGGACAATCTTTGGACTTCGAATTTCTAGCTGAAAGATCGCTCAGGTTCCTGCACGTCCTGTGTCAAACCAGCAACTTCCCGCCCCTCTATCTTTTGATTCTCTTGACCTAAATTCATGAAAATTGGAGGGTATGTAGAAGATAGAAAGGGGAATAAAAAGTTCTAAAGAGTCTACTTCTAAAAACCCCGATTAGGGCTTCTAATTTCCTGATCTTCATTGGACCAGTATGCTGGTTCCTGCACAGCTTGCAACGAAACAAGAAGTTTGGGGGCTTCTATCTCCTCAAAGACTTGACCTCCAAGCACGAAAAATTGAGGAAAGTTAGACAATAGTAAGGAGAACAAAATCCTTAAACGGTCTAACTGGAGACAGAGCCTCCTTACCTTTGGAAAATGTGATCCAACATTAGGGTTTGCATGGGTCGAAGTTAAGGTCTATTTATAGGGTTTACCTAGGGTTTGGGGGATTAGATCGAGCTTAGAGTCCTAATTAGGGATAGGATCGATTCCCAATGAGTCCTAGACATGTTTACATGTCTACATACTTCGATCCATGAGGATTTGGATGTCAAAGATCCAAGCTTTTCACGTTTCTTCCATTCACGGAATTGGAAGGGATTAGCGGTCATGGAAGGACCGCTAGGCTAGATTGGCGGTCTCACGATAGATCGCCAATTGGCGTTAAATCCGAAAAATTTGGATTTTCCTATTATCTCGTATTTACCTCCTAATTGGTGTATATATCCTATTCTAAATCCGTAATATACCTAATTTACGTTTCTATTATTGGGCATGGGCCCAAAGGCTTGGATTTGGGTCTTGTGGGCTTATTTGGGTGGATTTAAACCCAACATAATATATGGGCCTTTAAATAATTATTAAATAGACTTATATTCCTTAAATACCCCATTAAGTCTGCTTAATAATTACATTAAATCCCTAGAAAATTCTTAGAAAATTGAAGGGCGTTACAGGCCGCTACGTCTTATGCCAAACCTGTAACTCCTCCCCCCTCTATCTTCTGATTCTCTTGACATAAATTTGTGAAAATTAGAGGATATGTAGAAGATAGAAAGGAGAACAAAAAGTTCTAAAGAATCAACTTCTAAATACTTCGATTAAGGCTTCTAATTTCCTGATCTTCACTAGACCGGTATGCTGGTTCCTACACAGCTTGCAGCGAAACAGCAACTTTGGGGACTTCTATCTCCTCGAAGACTTGACCTCCAAGCATGAAAAATTGAGGAAAGTTAGACAATAGTAAGTAGAACAAAATCCTTAAAAGGTCTAACCTGAGACAGAGCCCCCTTACCTTTGGAAAACGTGATCCAACATTCATGGGTCGAAGTTAGGGTCTATTTATAGGGTTTACCAAGGGTTTGGGGGATTAGATCGAGCTTAGAGTCCTAATTAGGGGTAGGATCGATCCCCAAGGAGTCATAGACATGTTTACATGTCTACATACTTCGATCCATGAGGATTTAGATGTCAAAGATCCAAGCTTTTCACATTTCTTCCATTCACGGAATTGGAAGGGATTAGCGGTCATGGAAGGACCGATAGGCTGGATTGGCGGTCTCGCGATAGACATGCAATTGGCGTTAAATCCAAAAAATTTGGATTTTCCTATTATCTCGTATTTACCTCCTAATTGGTGTATATATCCTATTCTAAATCCATAATATACCCAATTTACGTTTCTATTATTGGGCCTGGGCACAAAGACTTGGATTTGGGTCTTGTGGGCCTACTTTTGTGGATTTAAACCCAACATAATATATGGGCCTTTAAAGAATTATTAAATAGACCTATATTCCTTAAATAGCCCATTAAGTCTACTTAATAATTACATTAAATCCCTAGAAAATTTTTAGAAAATTCTCGGGCGTTACACCCTCCCCTACTTAAAAGAATTTGGTCTCCAAATCCAATGCATGGGTTTTCTGGAGAGTATACTTACAATCGAATAATTCCGGGAATCTCTTGCGCATAGCTTCTTCCGTTTTCCACATTGTCTCGTACGGCTAGGATTTGCTCCATTGGATTTTGACCATGGGAATTTTTTTATTTCGAAGCTGACGTACTTCTCGCTCAATTATCTTGAGTGGCCTTTGCTTGTACGTCAAGTCTTCATGTATCTCCAGGTTATCATAAGTGATGACATAGAATGGATCATGGACGTACCTTTTTAACATTGAGACGTGAAAGACATCATGAACTCTTGCTAGTTGAGGAGGCAAAGCTAGTCGATAAGCAACCTCGAAAACCCTTTAAAGAATTTAGGGCCTAGAAGTCTTGGAGTAAGTTTGCCCTTGATGTCGAATCTTCGGATACCTCGACCCGAAGAAACTTTGAGGAATACGTGATCTCCTATTTGAAATTCTAGGTCACGCCTTCGATTATCAGCATAAGACTTTTACCTATCTTGAGCCACCTTGAGTCTTTCTTGAATCAGCTTGACTTTTTCAGTAGTATCCCGAATGAGTTGCAAGCCTAGAAATTGCTTTCCCCCAATCTCACACTAGCATATAGGTGAGTGACAACTCCTGCCATATAGGGCTTCAAATGGTGCCATTTTAATGCTAGCTTGATAGCTATTATTGTAGAAGAATTCTACTAGAGACAAGTGGTCGTGCCAGCTTCCACCAAATTCAAGGACACATGCCCGGAGCATATCTTCCACCACCTGATTGGTTCTTTCCGTTTGACCATCAGTTTGTGGATGGAATGCGGTGCAGAAATTCAACCGAGTCCCTAATGAATGATGTAGACCCTTCTAGAATTGAGATGTAAACCGAGGGTCTCAATCAGATATAATAGTGACAGGGACTCCATGCAGTTTCACAATTGCTTTTACATGTAAGGCAGCCAAAACATCTATGGACCATCGACTCTTAATAGGTAAGAAATGAGCCGACTTGGTCAAGCGGTCAATGATCGCCCAAATACCGTCATGTCCTCCTCTTGATTTAGGTAGACCCATGACAAAATCCATCCTTATACTCTCCTATTTCCACTCGAGGATCGCCAATGGGTGTAGCTTTCCAGTGAGCTTTTGATGCTCGGCCTTAACTTGTTGACAAGTGAGGCAGCGTGATACATAGTCCGCCACTTCTCTTTTCATATTAGGCCACCAATAATTCCTTTTAAGGTCTTGGTACATCTTGGTAGCACCAGGGTGAATGGCATACCTTGATTTATGTGCTTCTTCCATAACCAGCTTCTTAGTATCAGCATGATCTGGGACACAAATTTGACCTCGGAATAGCAATCTTCCGTCACTTGTAGTGGAGAATTCTAACCGTTGATCTATATGATCCTTGATTTCCATCAGTGTAGGGTCATTTTCTTGCAACTTGACCAAGCCTTCTATTAATGTAGGTCGAGACCGAATATTGGCAATAAAGCATTCTGCTATCTCCGCATTTATATCTAGATTCAATTGGGCAAATTCAACAATGAGATTAGTCATACCTTTCATGAGGCTTGATAACATTCCCATTGGTTTCCTGCTGAGCGCGACTGCTACAACATTCGCCTTGCTTGGATGATATTGGATAGCGAAGTCAAAATGCTTAAGATATTCCAGCCATCGCCTTTGTCTCATGTTTAGCTCCTTTTGAGAAAAGAGGTACTTCAGACTTTTGTGATCCGAATATACCGTGAACTTTTCTACATAAAGATAGTGACGCCAGATCTTTAGAGCAAATATAACGGCAGCTAGTTCCATATCATAAACTGGATAATTTTCCTCGTGCCGCTTCAGTTGTCTTGAGGCATAGCAAATCACTTTGCCACTTTGCATAAGAACGCACCCGAGGCCAATGCTTGATGCATCCGTATATACTTCAAATCCGCCGCCTTCGACAGGCAGTGCTGGAATAGGGGCAGTGGTGATATGTTCCTTGAGAGTCAAGAAACTCTCCTTGCATTCCGTGGTCCATACAAATGGATTTTCCTTTCTAGTGAGTCTTGTGAGAGGAACAGTGATCTTGAAAAAATCCTTGATGAACCGCCGATAATAACCAACAAGACCAAAGAAAACTTCTAATTTCAGATATAGTCGTCGGACAGCTCCAATTCTTGACAGCTTCTACTTTAGAAGGATCCACGACAATTTCTTCTTTGGAGATAACATGGCCAAGGAAAGAAACCTCCTTCAACCAGAACTCGCATTTATTTAGCTTAGCATATAGTTGGTGTTCCCTTAATGTTTATAAGGCAGTTCTCAGATGTTCCTCATGCTCTTCTTTCATCTTGGAATAGATAAGGATGTCATCAATGAATACGACCACAAAGCGATCGAGATATGGCCTGAAGACATTGTTCATGAGTTGCATAAATGCTACGGGGCATTGGTTAACCCTAACGGCATAACCACAAACTCATAATGTCCATATCTACTAAGGAAAGCCGTCTTGTGAATGTCCTCTTCTTTAATCTTCAGTTAATGATAGCCAGACCTGAGGTCAATCTTGGAGAAATACTCTGCACTAGAGATTTGGTCGAACAGCTCATCAATACACATCAGTGGGTACTTGTTCTTGATGGTAAGTTGATTCAACTACTGGTAGTCGATACATAGCCTGAGGGATCCATTCTTCTTCATAAAAATTAGAACCGGCGCACCCCAAGGGGATGTGTTGGGTCGAATAAAGCCTTTTTTCCAGCAACTCTTGAAGTTGCGACTTCAATTCTTTGAGCTCCGTGGGGGACATCCTATAAGGGGCCTCTGACACAGGTGCTATTCTAGGTATGAGTTCAATGGAAAAATTAACCTCCCTCTCGGGTGGTATACCGGGCAAGTCTAAAGAAAAGATGTCCGGAAATTCTTTTACAACGGGGATTTCTTCTATAAGGATTTCCTTGGACTCAGTAATGAC
Organism: Amorphophallus konjac; assembly: GCA_022559845.1. Classification (NCBI taxonomy): domain Eukaryota; kingdom Viridiplantae; phylum Streptophyta; class Magnoliopsida; order Alismatales; family Araceae; genus Amorphophallus; species Amorphophallus konjac. The sequence goes on along the minus strand of CM040121.1, from coordinate 390,370,470 downwards.
AACGGAAGCAAGAAAAGTTTCACACCCTTGTGAGATGAGTTTACAGGCGTGAAGAGAAGAAATAAGGGTAGGGTGCTTCCTATACTTGATGCCAAGGAAAGAGAACTTTGGAAAATCTGGTTTATGAAAAGAAATCTGCCTATTGCGACAATTAATGTCGGCATAATGGTCACAAAGCCAATCTACTCCTAATATGGCATCGTAGCCCTCCATGTCAAGGCATACGAGATTTGCAGGGAGATTGTGACCTTCTATAATAACTTCACTATCGGGAGATAAGTTTTAAGTTCTGTTCCCGAACCTAAGGGTGTACTTATAGTTAAATTCGAAGGTAACGGGACAGGGGAAATTGGCAAGGTTTTAGTAAAAGAGCTAGAAATAAAGGAATGAGAAGCACTAGTATCAAATAACACAAATGTAGGATGCGAGTAAATTTGGACGGTACCTTCCATCAATTCCCCTTTTTCGGTAGCTTCTTCGTCTACAATAGCATTGAGACGAGCCTGCCGCCTTCGTTCGCCATCATTCATGGAGGGTTGTTCCTTTATGAGGGGATAGTGTGACATGCGATGCTCCTGGCTTCCACATCTTAGGCAAGCGCCAAGACACTTCCAACATTCCTAGGCCGCATGGTCGAATTTCTCACAAAATGTGCAAGCCACCATCACTTGCATGTCTTCCTCCTTCGCCTTCTTGTTCTTGTGGTAGCCACTACCACTCCTGTTCCGAGCTCTTCTTATTATCACGGGATTTGTAAGGTTCTATGATGTTGAACTTCCCCTTCTTTCCATGTCGATCCATCCTTAATCTAGATTCTTCTCCCTTGCCTTTAAGTTTCTCGACCTTCTCCAAGGTCCTTTCATATAGATGTGCTCGTTGGACCATCTCCGCATAGGTCTGAATATTTTGCAAGCCCAGTTGTTGAATGAAGACGGGCCTCAACCCATCTAAAAAATGGTTGGCCTTTAAAATATCTGTGCTTACCAGATGTTCGGCATAAGGGACCAAACGGGAGAATTGGAGTTCGTATTGTACCACTGACATCATGCCTTGGCGTAAAGAAGCAAATTCTGCAGCCTTTCTCTCCTTTACATGCTCGGAGAAGTACTTCACCCGGAAGAGTGTAAGAAACTCATCCCATGTTGGCTAGGCATTCTGGGGTTGTGCAGAAGTGGTCTTCCACCAAGTACGAGCATCCTTATTAAGTTGAAAAGTGGCGAGACGGACCTTCTCTTGATCCGCACATTGCATAACATTGAAGATTATTTCCATCTCATCTATCCAGTTCTCTGTTTCATCTGGATTAGAAGAGCCAGAAAACCATGGAGGATTTAAGCTTCGGAAATTCTAATGTAGATCGCCGGCACCAGCCCTCGCGCCAGCTTGGGCCATCTTCTGTAGGGCCTGGGTAAGACCTTCAACGGTCTGTTGCATCCCATCCCAGTCAACACGGTGTGCCATCGTGAACATAAGGTACCTGAGAGGATAATAAATTAGTTAATTCCCTATGGAATTAATAGGATTAACTTAGAAAATTTCTAATTCAATTATCTCATCCCGACTCTACCCATTCTCACATAGTTGGGAATTTCTTCCTGGCTCATAGGTTTGGGTTCTTAACCTTGGACTTAGCCTATGACATGACATTCTCCTAAGACATACTTATGCCTAGGCTCTGATACCAACTTAACTGTCATGCCCCGAGACATATGTACATCGGAAGTAATATCGGGGACGTGAACATCTCGCAATACACCTCAAGCTAGTAATCAAGATTAGAGCGCAATAAACATCCACATAAAGATAAAGTACACAAGTATTTGACTAAAATTCTAACTTTTATTGATAATAATGATCCATAATTACATAAAGTTGACTCATGGTCTACTAGACTCAAGAAAAATGAAAATTACATAGTAAGACTCAATAAAGCAAAAATTACATCATGACTCTAGACTACTTGAGAACTCTTGACATTCTAGGTCTTCTCTCGACCATCAGTCATCACTCTCGGACCCGTTGCTAGAATACTCCTAATCCGACTCACTTGAACTTCCTGAAAAGATTGGAAAAGTAGGGTAATGAGCACACTTGTCCAATAGGTATCTTCGCATCAACATGGTGGCATGCTTAAAGTAATTACATTTTCCCTCTAGTGAATAAGGTAAAGAAAATGGGACAAAACACATGAACAAAATCCAATTAACAAGATATGAATAATAAAGATACGAAGAATATGAATGGACAATAGAGCATGATCAAGCAAGATTTATAAGGTAAAATGGCCTTTCATTAACAATAATGTACTTCATAATCATAAAGGCTATGCACTAGAAAGTCATGAACAAGAATGTACTAGCAAGCATGTAAATTATCACAAGTTTACCTCATGGTTTTCACCCATCTACAAAAAAAGTACTAACCGCGCAATGCGATGCCAGTATTCATCGTACCCCATAGTTTTCAGCACGTTTCCGGCTATCTACCGAGGGGAGTAGTGTGGAGCCCTTGGACATTGTCCGTGCCCGCTCTTGCATCTTCAAGTTACAGATCAAGCTACTTCCATGAGAAAAGTCAAGTCTAGACCGTGTATGGATAGACGCGGTCTTTCCAAGACCGTTTCTATGAAGAGTCGACGCATGAAGAAAAGAAGGTCGACGAAGTGAACACTCTGGAATATAGCGGTCATGGAAAAGGGCGCTAATAGACTTTGGCGGTCTAATGGATGGCCGCTACTCAACAGTGGCGGTCTCCAGAGGGCCGCTATTAGCTAGGACACAGAAAAACATCGGTAGTGTAAGTGCTTTCAAGACAATTGGGCTTTGAGGGTACAACCAGCTCGGCTTCCTAGTGGGAATCCCAGGCTCACGGAGACTTACAGAGGCCTTGAAATAAAATCACCTAGTCCGGTGGAAGGAATATCCAATGGAGAGGATCACAAGTCTAAGAAGTGTGCTTATAAGGGTAAAAGTGTATCTAATGGCCACACACCGGGATACGCACCATGTACTTAAGAAAAGACTCTAGATGAGAAAGGATCGTGGTAAAATAGCGATCAAAATATCATTCAAACGAGTTCGTGAAGCATATAGAATTAACTTTAATACAAACTATAAGGGTTTTGGTATGAAATTTACATAAGTTTAAAATAAGCATTTAAAACCAGTATGGTATGCAATCTATCAAGGGTAGTGCACAATATTACCAATATTACAATTATGAAGTCAAAAATGGGATTAAAACCTCATTAACTAGGCTTAACATATATACAATAGGGTCAATCGGCCATCTATTTGGAATTAACAAAGTGCAGACAACAGAAACCAAATAGCGGTCAGATGATGGCTGCCTACCAAGGCTTAGCGGTCTGTCAAAAGGCCGCCAAAGACCTCTCGCCATCATAAGAAGACCGTTTCATCCTGTCTATGGCTGACAGCAGTAAAACCGAAAGTACACACTAATCTAGGACAGTAAATCGTATAAAACATGCTAGATAGAGAGAGAAAATTTTTCTACAATGAAGATAACACATGAAGATGCATAGGTTGTCATGAATTAAGCTAAGAATATTATCTTTGTCATTAGGGGTAGAACTTATGCATGCAGAAATAACCTAGATGTGTAGTGCCAATAAAACATTCAATACTCCACGTAGAAAGCATGAAAATTCATGAAATCAAAGGGTTATTATTCCTAACTTGGTATTTTAGCTATCCACGAGATAACCAACCTTTAGGACAATCTTTGGACTTTGAATTTCTAGCTGGAAGATCGCTCAGGTTCCTACATGTTCTGTGTCAAACCAGCAACTTCCCGCCCCTCTATCTTTTGATTCTCTTGACCTAAATTCGTTAAAATTGGAGGGTATGTAGAAGATAGAAAGGGGAATAAAAGTTCTAAAGAGTCTACTTCTAAATACCTCGATTAGGACTTCTAATTTCCTAATTTTCACTGGACCGGTACGCTAGTTCCTGCACAGCTTGCAACGAAACAACAAGTTTTGGGGCTTCTATCTCCTCAAAGACTTGACCTCCAAGCACGAAAAATTGTGGAAGGTTAGACAATAGTAAGGAGAACAAAATCCTTAAATAGTCTAACTTGAGATAGAGCCTCCTTACCTTTGGAAAACGTGATCCAACATTAGGGTTTGCATGGGTCGAAGTTAAGGTCTATTCATAGGGTTTACCTAGGGTTTGGAGGATTAGATCGAGCTTAGAGTCTTAATTAGGGGTAGGATCGATCCCCAATGAGTCCTAGACATGTTTACATGTCTACATACATCGATCCATGATGATTGGATGTCAAAGATCCAAACTTTTCACGTTTCTTCCATTCACGGAATTGAAAGGGATTAACGGTCATGGAAGGACCGCTAGGCTGGATTGGCGGTCTCGCGATAGACCGCCAATTGGTGTTAAATCTAAAAAATGTGGATTTTCCTATTATCTCATATTTTCCTCCTAATTGGTGTATATATCCTATTCGAAATCCGTAATATGCCTAATTTACGTTTCTATTATTGGGCCTGGGCCCAAAGGCTTGGATTTGGATCTTGTGGGCCTATTTGGGTGGATTTAAACCAAACATAATATCTGGGCCTTTAAATAATTATTAAATAGACTTATATTCCTTAAATAGCCCATTAAGTCTGCTTAATAATTACATTAAATCCCTAGAAAATTTTTAGAAAATTGAAGGGCGTTACATGCCGCTACTCCAGAGTTGCGGTCGGTCGCGAGACCACAATACGAAACTGACAATTGACCTCCGAATAAAATGGTCTCCAGAGGGCCGCCTCTACAAATAACGGTCACTGGTAGGACCGCTACTACGCTCCGACGAGAAAATCGTAGGACCACCAAAAACTCGGTCTTTCCACGCGCCAATCGCTCCTAAATGACGGGGAAACATCCGTATCCATAATACCATCCTTCCACAAGTCGGAAAGGATCAAGCCGACCTCAAAACGGTAAGAAACGGGCGATTCCCACGAATCAACCCGAAACGAGTCACATGGATAAACAGGCTCATACCGGCCCCAAATCACAACCAAATGGAGTTAAACTAGCGGGAATCAAATCCCAACATGCCAGGGGTTCTTATTTTACCATTTAATGTGAAAACCATCGCCTGGAACGGCGAAGATGGCTCACACCCCCGAAATATGCTTTTACCCTTAAAGTTGGAAAACCCGCTCAAACTCACACCATTCGGCTCCAAACCGCGAGGGAATGTAGGAAAAGCACAGGGTATCCATCCCCCTACCTCCACCGAAGATCCCACACGCCGAAACGGCCAAACCACCCCGAAAATCATCACACAGACAACCCACGCTGGCTTTGAATTGATGCGGGATGGGACGCGACCCTGGGACTCTAGCTCGCGGACATCCCTAACCGAGCGAAATGCGTGGATCTACGCGATTGAGGAATCGGCAATGAGTCTCAGGTATCGGCTTTTTTGCATGCTCGGATTGAGTCACAGGACGGGTTCCACACACTCACTCTCGCAGCGGTGATAAAATTATAACGAGCTAGGACTTATCACATGCAAGCAATGGCATATAGAAATGTATACGAGTAAAGCAAATGCCAAGTGGGGAGCGGACACGATACCTCCACGCTACCGGGCGTGGGGAAGACGTTCCCGGCCAAGCTTCGTACTCCGGTACAGTAATTAGCCAAATATTACAGAAGTGAAATTTATTGCCCACTCCACCCAGGGAGGTAAAGGGCTACAGTGGGACCCGAGAGTATCGCACTTGAGTTGACGGGCGGTGTTCTGGGCAGCTTTGGGGGTTCCGATGCGCCGCTACTTGGGGCGGCAGCTTGCTGTCCCGAACCTGTTCTGCTGCTTCAGCCCTACGCGACTCGGTTGAAATAATTACTGCGATCAGCTCCGATGTCGGATCGATGCAGAACCAGCGCTGTTGCGAAGCTAACTTGGAGATCTTCAACCACCTAGTGTTACAGGAATTTTCCTGCCTCTGTATTTTCTTTGGTGGAATTTGTAACAGACGGACTCACAGACTCAAAACTGACTAGGTAGACTAGGACTTGCCTAAAAACATGGTTTTACTGTGGCTCAAACTATGAATTTTGGGCTTGGGATTTTTATGGGAGATAGAGGGGGAAGTAAGGAACGCGTGAATAATTTTTGTGTATTTTTCTTAGATGGTTTGACAGAAGGATCGGAATTTATGGTTGGGGTGGTGGGATATGTATTGCAGGAGACAGAACAGATTTTGAATTTTGCAGTGGATTTTTGGATAGGCAAACAAACTCATAAAATCATGAAAAAATTTGTGGAAGAGGGCTTTGGTGGACAGCAAAACACAGTCCAAATTTCAAATTGATCTGAAATTAGGAAGGGGGTGAAAAAGGGCAAAGAGATGACTTGCTAGAACAGAAATCTGCACAGGGACAAATTGTGTAGACCAGAAAGAATATGGTGCAATGGGGGGCAAACGGTGGAGGAATAACTTGGAAATGTTTTTGAAGAGAGGGGATTTCGTAGGGAACTCACCCTCAAAATTTGGGATCGATCAGATCTTCTGATTGGGAGATAAAATTCGAGCAATACCTTGCTGTCCAGGGGTGGACAGAATTCCGATGAAGTGGCGGTGGTGGTGCGACGGCGGCTCGATGGCGGGGGTGGTGGGGGTGCTGAGTTTTCACTCAGAGAGGGGTTGATAGGGAGGTATCTCACCTCTGAAATGGCTTGTTCTCACAGCTACAAGGGGTGGGGGAGGAGAGAGACAAGGGGCGCCCTTGGGCTCTTCACAAAATTTCTAATTTTCATTCACTTGATATTCTATGAAATATGGAAATACAAGGCTTATATAGAAATAGATAAAAGGTCTAAACTATCCTTAGATCTAGGGTTAGGGAGGGGCAAATAAGGGATAGAAAATAGTTCTCCCATGTGGTCAAAAAAACCAAAATAAAAAAACTATATATGGGGAAGTGTGCCCCCCTCTTGGAGAAGTCAATTTGGAATTGACTTCTCCATGGTCCAAGTCCACCTTGGACCATGGACCAACCCCCATGGACCCTAGAAGCCAAGTGGCCCAATGAAAGAGAGGGTGGGGGCCCCTACTGGGCCCACGTGGCCTTTTTACACATAAACCCAAATAAAACCTAAAACAAACACACATTACACACCAAGTATAATATTACATAAATACATTCCAAACATTTAATGGAATAGCCCCGATGCCCCATCAATTCTCCCCAGGTGGGAAGAACTCGACCCCGTTGAGTAAGGGGTGCGACTGCTCACTCCTACGGATCTCGTTCCATCCTCCGTAGCTTCGCCCAGGTGATCATATGTGGGTCGTGCTCTCCACCGTACCGGGTAGTGCGTGTAGCTCCACTCTGAGTAATAGTCACCTGCTCATTACGTATATGTTCTATATGCGCACGGTGCTAGGAATGAGGCTGGTGGTGGACACTCTGAGGTGGGGTCACTCACAAGGGGGGGAGACGGCTCAAAGACTCACTGGGAATCACCGCTGGGTCCTTGTTTGTGACTGGATCCGAGACATAGAAAGGTAGAGCTAATCTCCTATTCGTTAGGCAAGTCCACAACGTACGCATGAGATCTGACTTGCCTCACACTCGAAAGGGACTGACATCCCGAGCTGACATTAGAATGACTAGACTCGACACATGCAGACTCTCATAGACTAGACGACATCAAAAAGAAAAGAAATCAGATGCACACATGACCCTAGACTCATACATAATGCGGTATACTGGCTACTGAGCATTTTGGAGGTCTGGTGGATCCCCCTGGACATCTTCCTCGTCACGAAAGAACTCGTCAGCTAGGTCCTGTTCGGCCTCATAGCTGACTGACACTAGCCCTGATGGTGAGGCTTCTCTAACCCTGTGGTCCCCAATGACTAGAGATGTACGTGTCTAACCCCTGGCAGCTAAAACACTGCTGACGTGACCCACTAGTCTCCCCGATAAGTGATCCCTTACCCTTATCCTCCCGACGAACAGGTGGTGTAGGCAACAGGGGAGGGGGTGTGGGTGCCGATAGACGGGCAATGGGTGCTGGTGGTTGGGATGGAGGTAGATCCCTTTGCGGGGGATGGCGAGGCCTTGGAGCGAATTGCTCCTGACGGGTGGGCTCCTGAGGTCGAGCCATGGGGGCCCTCTGATATGGGCCTAAAGAGCTGCGGGGCTCGGAACTACGAAGAGGGACGGGGCCCAACCGTTGGGTAAACTCGAACTCTCCCTCAAACTGCTCCAACTCGAGAGCAACCTGATATGCCTCTTCCAAGGTCTTGGTATCGCGGCGAAAAAGCTCATACTGGTAGTGCGGCCGCAAACCACGTCGGAGGCGGGAAATAGGCATGGAGCTCTCCTCCGTGACTCCACATCGCAGAAAATACTCATCAAATTCAGCGATGTACTCGGAGACGGACCGATCTCCTTGACTGAGACTCTGCCACCTATCGATGAGTCGCTGACGGTATGTGGCAGGGAGATACTTTTTTCGAAGCTTGACCTTCATCTCACCCCATGTGTCAACCTGGGGCTCCATACGCTGAAACAACAGGTTCTCCACATTCTTCCAATACGTCTGCGCCTGTCCTATTAGCTTCATGGTCGCGAATCAGACCCTTCGACGGTCCGTCATATCGAACCAATCAAAGTACCGATTCATGCCAGCCTCCCAATCTAAATAGACCTTCGGGTCCAAGGACCCGTCAAAAGTGGGAGGTTCGTGCGAACGGTCCTGAGGATCCACTTATCCTCATCATGATCACGATTCTTCCGTTGAACTTGACGGTCATGACCATAGACCCTATTCTCATTATCAGACTCTTAGTCATCCACCTCGGGGACTCGACGCCTCCTATCATCTACCCCTTGAGCCTTAGAAGCAGCAGGTGGCTGAACCGGCTAGTGTTGACCATTTGTCGGCGCGGGGTGTGCCTCAACCGGGGGTCTCTCTAGGACGGCTACTCTCCCTACCAGACCATGAAAAGACTTGTCTGACTCTTCGGCCCTATCCTCTAAGGCCTTCATCCTCTCTTCCAAACGTATGCCTAGGCCATCCATCCGCGTACTCAACCCTTCCATTTTATCCACTCGTGTAGTCAACTCATCTATTTTTCCCATAAGAGCTCGAAACATGTCACCCACCGAAGGCTCATCGGGACTAGGGACTCGGGGATCTGCTATAGGTGGTGGTGGTGAGTATTGGGTACCTCTACGAGTGGGCATGCAAATGACAAGGGTTGGAAGGCAGTGACCAAGGTGAAGTGATGAATCTAGACTTAACCAATATCCATTACGTGGCGGAGGTGTGATCCGAAGACCGAACTCACACAAGTGTGCAACCTTCCCAATAGGCGTAATCTACCATTTTGGGAACACCTTTTGATATATCGGGTAGAGGAAGGCAATGTGACACCTTGGACCGACTACCCTAGACTCGACTTAGCTCTGACACCAATTTGATGCAGGACGGGATGCGAACCTGGGACTCTAGCTCGCGGACGTCCCTAAGCAAGGGAAACATGTGGATCTGCGCGGTTGAGGAACCGACAATGAGTCTCGGGTATCGACTTTTCCGCGTGCTCGGATCGAGTCACGGGACGGGTTCCACTCTCTCACTCTCGCAGCGGTGATAAAATTATAACGAGGTAGGACCTATCACATGCATGCAGCGGTATATAGAAATGTATACGAGTAAAGTAAATGCCAAGTGGGGAGCGGACACGATACCTCCATGCTACCGGGCGTGGGGAAGACGTTCCCGGCCAAGCTTCGTACTCCGGTGCAGTAATTAGCCAAATATTACAGAAGTGAAATTTATTGCCCACTCCACGCAGGGAGGTAAAAGGCTACAGTGGGACCCGGGAGTATCCCACTTGGGTTGACGGGCGGCGTTCTGGGCAGCTTTGGCGGTTCCGACGCGCCGCTACTTGGGGCGACAGCTTGCTGTCCTGAACCTGTTCTACTGCTTCAGCCCTGCGCGACTTGGCGGAAATAATTACTGCGATCAGCTCCGACATCGGATCGACGTGAAACCAGCGAAGTTCCGAAGCTAGCTTGGAGATATTCAACCACCTGGTGTTACAAGAATTTTCTTGCCTCTGTATTTTCTTTGGTGGAATTGATAACAGACGGACTGACAGACTCAAAACTGACTAGGCAGGCTGGGATCTACCTGAAAACATGGTTTGACTGTGGCTCAAACTATGGATTTTGGGCTTGGGATTTTTATGGAAGATAGAGGGAGAAGTAAGGAACACGAGAATAATTTTTGTATATTTTTCTCAGATGGTTTGACAGGGGGAATGGATTTTATGGCTGGGGTGGTCGGATCTGGGCTCTAGAAGACAGAACAGATTTCGGATTTTGCAGTGGATTTTGGATAGGCAAACGAACTCATAAAATCATGAAAAAATTTGTGGAAGAGGGCTTTGGTGGACAGAAAACACAGTCCAAATTTCAGATCGATCTGAAATTTGGAAGGGGGTGAAAAGAGAAAAGAGATGGCCTGCTGGAACACAAATCTGCACAGGGACTGATTGTGTAGACCAGGGAAGAATATGGTGGAACGGGGGGCAAACGGTGGAGGAATAACCTAGAAATTTTTTTGGAGAGAGGGGATGTCCTGGGGAACTCACCCTCAAAATTTGGACTCGATCAGATCTCCTGATTGGGAGATAAAATTCGGGTAATAGCTTGTTGTCCAGGGTGGATAGAATTCCGACGAAGTGGCGGTGGTGGTGCGACGGCGGCTCGATGGCGGCGACGGTGGCGGTGCTGAGTTTCTCACTCAGAGAGGGGTTGATAGGGAGGTATCTCACCTCTGAAATGGCTAGCTCTCACAGTTGCAAGGGGTGGGGGAGGAGAGAGACAAGGGGCGCCCTTGGTCTCTTCACAAAATTTTTGATTTTCATTCACTTGATATTCTATGAAATATGGAAATACAAGGCTTATATAGAAATAGATAAAAGACCTAAACTATCCTTAGATCTAGGGTTAGGGAGGGGCAAATAAGGGATAGAAAATAGTTCTCCCATGTGGTCAAAAAAACCAAAATAAAAAAACCATATAAGGGGAGGTGCGCCCCCCTCTTGGAGAAGTCAATTTGGATTTGGCTTCTCCATGGTCCAAGTCCACCTTGGACCATGGACCAACCCCCATGGACCCTAGAAGCCAAGTGGCCCAGCGAAAGAGAGGGTGGGGGCCCCTGCTGGGCCTACGTGGCCTTTTTACACATAAACCCAAATAAAACCCAAAATAAACACACATTACACACCAAGTACAATATTACATAAATACATTCCAAACATTTAATGGAATAGCCCCGATGCCCCATCATGAATCCACGCTCGGGATCGCGCCAATGCCACGCTTCGATACTCGCGCCATCACGTTCCAGGTCAACTCCACGCCGTCACCACCTCACCCAGCTCCACGCTGATCGTACGCCCCTTGGGAGAGGAGAAGAGAGGAAGAGAACGAAGGGAGAGAAAGTGAGAGATCGTGAGGGAGGAGAGAGGAGAGAGAAAGGGTTAAGAAGAAAAAGGAAATTAGGAAATTAGGAACATTTCCTAAAATCTAATTTTCTGCACGAAATTTTGTAAACTCAAAAAAATACGGAAAAATAGTCTTCGCAATCCTAGGAACGAGCACAATGCACCTGTAGCGTCCCGGAGTCGCGAAACTCAACGGTTAACTCTCCACGGGGTTCCGCAAATTATACAAGGGAAAAATCTGAGTGGATCGTAAAACACATTTCAGGACCTATGAAAGCACTCTGAAAGCTCTCCGATTTCGAACCGAAGAATCCAGGGTATGACACCCACACATCGATCCCTTGCACAACTCCCTCCGAGCCAAGGGAACACCACACTCTGGACAACGGCACCACCAGATGCACCATGCTCCAAACTCTCTCGAGTCTTGCCATAGACAAGCACTCCATCCATAACCACCACATCTCTCGATCGATCTCAAACCTCACGCCCGCTAAACAACCAACGTAATAAACCACCTCTCATCGGGGCGCTTAACAATTCCAACAACTTCTCGACTACACAACATGGCATCCGCACGAGTTGTCCCTACCAATACTGGCACCTCTTACTCCTCAGATCCACATCCGGAACATCCACACAGACCAAGGTCGGTCAACTCCCAAGCTCAGTCCTGAGCCCCGAACACCAGCGCCAAACAACTGGCCCAAAAGGCCAAGACATGCCTCAATACCAATCGCTAAGTGGCTCCACCTTAAGCCACGCGACACAATTCACAGGCAAAATTGGCGCAACATACAACCTCAACCAGCCAATCACCGCCAAGCTTCCCGATTCTCAGTGCTGCTAGTACCACTCAGCACGATACCGCTGCCTACAGAGGGCAACAAAGGCCATTGACACGGCTGAACATAACTCTTCACCCAAGAGCAACACTCTACAACCGACTCCGGAACCTCTAGAACACACTTATCATGAAACACACGCCATAGTCCACTACTAATCCGATCCAGGAGCCCGTGGGTTACCGACCCACCATGCTTCAGCTGTGCCACTCTGCACCAACAACGCCTCAGAAGCAGAGGAAAACTTGGCATCCGCCAAGGGAATCCACCTACAATGTAGGTCTTAAGCAACAGGGCACCTGGAGAGACCCCACACCAGCCTTACAACTCGACTCCCAATCACGGATGGTGACTCTACTCGCCCAATTCAACACGACCTGACAACGCCTACACACCAAGACATGATGAGGGACAACCACATAACCCTCACAGGCAGCTCCACTGCCAACAAGCAAGACGCTTCTGGGGATCCCCGAATACACCTCGGACAACACAAGCAGAAGGGAGCACGATTATAATAGGGAAAATAGCGGAATCAAACACACACACGACATAAAATAATGAAAAATTCACGCGTACCTTTCACAGAGTGAGCACAACAACTCCACCCGGTCAAGTGCCTCACGCACGTTGGGAACCCTAACTCGCTAGGCTAGTGGAACGTGACAAAGATGGTTGGGACTGGGGCGGCCTCCATGGGCACTCGCGAGCAACATGACCAATCTGACCACACCTGAAACACTCTAGCTCAACATATTCCACGGCACACGGCCTGCCCTCGTGAAACCTGCCACATCTCGGACACTGTCATGGCTACTCACTCAAACCATGCCATAGTGGTCGAACTACTGGCTGTTGAGTAGTCACTGCAGACACTTGCTCCTCCTGCTCATGGTGCCTCCTACCAGAACTGCTCCTTCTGAATATCCTAGTCATCCAAATGAACCTCGATCCCGAAGGGGAAGAACTCGAGCCAGGAGACGGAAGAGATGCCGATTCTGACTGCCTCTGAAATTGTTGGGGAACATACTGCTACTGAAGGGTCCTCAGCTGACCCTGAACTGACTGAAACTTTCCAGACTCGGCCTGCTCTCGGGTCCTCAGCCAATCCTTCTCCAAATCAGTCGCAGCCTGATAAGATGACTCCAAATCCACAACACGAGCCGCAATCACTCGATGTGTGATGCCCCGACTCGTAAACCCAGTCCAGTCGTAAAGACTCACGTCGGATCCTGATCAAAACGTCACAGTGGGACAGCCCAAACGGTACATTATGGTTGAGAATTTCATAAAAATATTGAGATATCATTACAGTGGAAATGAAATTTCTCGATCAATCAGCTTACAATCAAATGACTTCATCCACATAGATCGAAATAAAGAGCAACAATTTAACAAGTCAATCATTACATAACCAAATTTCACACGCATTTTTTTTAACACAACTAACTAAGGTAGTGACACGGAGTAATTCCAAGCCGCGGTCAAAACACTGCGAGATCACTCCTCACTTTTTTCTACCACTTCTCCTGAAAATGTTCAACATGGTGAGTCTACGAATAGACCCAATAAGAGATTAGGCATAGTCCCCAATCATAACATGCATAAACATATCTAATGTGATTTACGTCATTTCTTTTTATAAGTCATTCTTAGGCATAATTTCAAATAGATAACAACATGAGATTGATGCATTATAACCCAATTTCAATTTATAAATCATAAGCCATGATGTTAACATTTTACAGATAATGCCATGCGGTAAAATAAAACTTTGTTCTATCGATGACAATGTAAATGAGAATTCAACATTAGTAAACATTAACATGCGATATAATTAGGCTCTTTTATCAATAGAATGATTCTAATACTAGGCGGAGTAAAGTCTCACGCATAGTGAAAGGATCCAAACAGACTTAATCTACCCTTTTCCAAATCACCATTTGATATAATGGAAATTTAATAACAGCAAACATTTACAATGTAATAACAGTGAAATGCAATAACAGTTCAGTAGGCAATAACACTAGTTTCAATATCAATTCAATGAGCAGTAACAATAGTTTCAGTATGAAATCAGTGAACAGTAATATCAGGTTCAATATCAATTCAGCGAGAAGTAACAATAGTGTAAATAGCTAAGACACAGTGCCCAAACCACCACTAGAAGGACAGTCAGTCGATACTCGATCACTTAGGTAAATAGTGATGAGTCTTGGTTACTACGCAGAACCGGGAGAAGTCCTCTCCACCTTATCTAATGGTACTTGTCCATCTCCAAGATTTCATCTCCGTTACCCTCGGAGCCAGTAAATAGTGTGAACCTCCCCATAGGGGCATCTCTATGGCTTTGTTCCAATCTCCCCCTATAGTGGCAGTGTCCATTTAACAGTAATAATAGTACGGTAACTATATATACGATTCATATGCAATGGACACATATCACTCATAAATTCATACTGTGAACATTAAGTATGAAATATGCTAGTACTGAAAATCTTTTTTTTTCTAAATTTCCAAACTTATCCAATTATAAAGTCATATATGTATCAAATTTTTTTAATTCTATTCACAGAGATTAGAATGCGTTGAAATTTCAAGGAACTAATACATTAACATGAAGGATCGAATCAGAAAAGTATCATCATTTTGCAGATAGTATTTATAATTTTTTCATAAGTATTTATACTCCATCATGTATCACAAATTGACTAAATTAAACTACCATGTTCAGAAGACCACTAAACTTTTATTGATCATCATATTTATATGTAACATTACACAAAAAAATTATCATAATTTTTTTCATGTATGAATTTGAATTTTTCCAGAATCATTTAAATTCTCCTATGCATAGAAAATTAACTAAATTTAACCATAGTACTTAGAAAATCACCAAAATTTTGAAAACCATTATTTATAACAGTAATATCATTTATGAAACTTTTCATTATTTTTCACAGTGTATTACTAATATTTTTCTAGAATAACTAAAACCCATCATGAATAATAAAGTAATTGAGTATATCCACAATGATCAAGAAATTACTAAAATTTTACTGAAGGTTGTTCCGGATAGGAATATCATATATGAGAAACTTCACTATTTTTCGTTCAGTATTTCTAATTTTCTAAAATTTTATATCAATTTCTAGAATTTATAACAATAGCTTTTAAATAGAGAAAATTATCCAGAATATTTATAATGACTAAAATATACCAATATTAAACTTATAAACATCAAAATTCAGTTCTGTAATCTTCTCATGATTTTTCTCAGAATATTAATATTTATTCAAATTGTTAATTATTTATTCAAATATTAAAAATTATACAAGTCAAGATTCGGTGATCAAAACAAAATGAATTTCTGCTCAATCAATTATAACAAATATTTAAGTTTTTTGATAAATTTTCAAAATTTGCTATGTAGTATTTCTATTTGTTTCATAATTTTATACTTCTGAGAAAATATTAAAAGTTCTGTAATTTCACTTACAGTCATTTATAAATATTGGTATTTTAAAAATACAACACACACATATATAAGAGCTTTCATGTGCATGTATTAAAATATTCTTAATAGAGATCTCGTGATCCAAAAATAATTATAATTTTGCTTCACATGGATCTCACAGTAATATTTATTCTTACAATTTGTGGCATTTTTATATCACCCCTTTAGCCTTTTAGTATAATTAAAGACCTTTAAAATAACATTAAAATATTTTTAAACTTAAAAATGTTTTGCATCAGATATGGAAATTCTTACAGTGAGCTTGAAATATCTGATCCCACGATTTTGTAAACTTTCTAAATTTTTTTCATGCACCGTTACTAATTTTTATTGTATTAAACATTTGATTTTACCCTTAATCAAATGTCTTAATACTAATGATCTCATGGTAATCCTACTTAAACATGATCACACATGGTAAAATAAGGATCTCTAGATTTAACTACCTCTATTGATGCTAATTATCACACCTTAAATCAATTTAAACATGCTAAACATGTTAATTATGAAGATTAATACTAATTCCCTTATCTTAATGAAGCTTAATCACCTCCTTAACTGCCTTGAAATTCCTCCTATAGCATCTCAACATGGCCTGCCCCAAAGGAGATCTAATGAAGCCCCCTTCAAGGGTATTTATAGGGGTTTTCCCTTAAACCGTTTTAATCTAATGGTGGAGATTTAATCTTTATTTTAATGTAATTTCAATTGAGAAATGAGCCTGAAAGTCTTCACCAACCCACTAAGCCCCTTCATTTGACTAACCCATATATTTTTTTATTTATAAGGCACATGGGATTGACCAAGTGAAGGGGTTAAACAAAAAAAAAGAAAAAATTGTTAACCGCCCGCAACGCGGGGCCAAAAAAGGGGGGGAGCGCGTATGCGCACGCGCCCGCCCCAGTGAGCGGGGTCGGGCGTGGGCGGCGCGTACGGCCTCTCCCGCCAAATTTTTTTTTTTTACTTTGACTGAAATAAATATAATAAGACTAATAATTTAAATATTTAGGCATAATTTTTTTTATTAATCAAATAAAATGCTTTATGTTAAACTATGAATTCATAGGGCACTACACCCTCTCTGTTGAGTAGTGGATGGCGGATCTAGAGCGGAGAGGTGAATAGATCTGCCCCTCTTTTCGTAGAACACCCCCCTTTAAAGCTAGATAAAGAGATTAGTAGCGGAATATAATTAGCTTAACGAAGAATACAACGATTTGCTTAGCAAGATGAATGAGTAATATAGAAGTTGAACCTAAGCATGCATCTAGCACAAAGCAATCGCACAAGCAAATCACAACACACGAGATTTTAAGGTAGTTCGGACTGAATCCCCAGTCCTACGTCCACCCCTCACCAAACCCAGTGAGGCTTCACTAGGGCAGCGCAACAAACTGTAAACCGGAGAACTTCCGATTACCTTCCTACTAACCAGCGGTAGGGACAATAACACTACATATTGGATCACCCTCGAACTGCCTTCCTACTAACCGCGGTAGGGACGATTCTCAGTTTTAATAGCTTGAACAAAATGAAAAGAGAATAAGATGAAAATGCTCAAAGAAGATATGGAAATATGCTAAAATCGAGAAGATCTTGTCTGAAATAGAGGCTTCTTCTTCCTTACAAAGCCTCCTTGCAGCAATGGTTTCTTCTTCCTTGCGAAGTGATCTTACTTGGATCCTCTTGAGTTGATGAAGAGGACTATGGATGCAGATTTGATCTCCCTTGAGAACCTTGCTTGCTTGTACACTTCCTTGGAGGTTGCTAGCTTGGATATGAGCTTGAATCACCTTGGAATGGATGAAGAACTTCTGCACGAAGTACTGTTCACGGTTACAATACCTTCTTCTTCCAACCTCCTCTCCAGCCTCTCTTGTTCTCCCTTGATGCCTTTGATTCAATTCGAGTTTCTAACCCTCTTGTGTTTGTTTTATATCTCTTGAATGGTCCATAGACACCCCCCATACCAGATCCACAAATCATGGGAGATTGGGTGACTTTAGGATTAAACAAATCCAAGAAGAGGGGCTGCCCACGAGGTGGAAAATGAAGTCAATAATAGCTACATCGGGGATGCCGGTCGACTAGAAGTAGGTGGTCGGTCGACCGGAATGTTTACAGAGTTGAGAGTTTTTATTGCTGGAAATATTGGTCGACCGGTCATGTACCGGTGGTCGACCGGACCTGGGGCGGTCGACCGGACCTACTGGGCGGTCAACCGGTTCCTTAGAATTTTTGTAACTTTTCGTCCCTGAAAATTCTGGTCGACCGGTCTATGACCGGAGGTCGACCGAAACTTGGAATTTTCACAAATTTGCTTCATTTCACCCCTTAAACCTGTTTGCAGGCCATTCAAGTCTGTGGCATCAAACTCTTTAGACCTTGAGGATGTCTACTGAGTCTTTGACCTTTCCTTAATGAATGCTCAAACCTTTGGACATTGACACCAAGTGTGTTCTTCATTTGGACGTTGAAACCAAGTGTGTTCTTCATTACGCATCGACCTTGGCTATGCGAAGTGTCGACTCTTTTGTGCCGAGTGTCGACTCTTCTTGAAGCCAGCCTGATCTTCTGATAGTTGTCCAACCTGAAGAGTGGACTCTTACTTCTTGACAGGGATTTCCATCCTTGCTTGGGCGCGATCATTGGGCTTTCACTTTTGCCATCTCCACTCCATTCCTTGGCGTATCTGTCATGAAAAAGCATGAAGTATTTCAGTCATATGAGAGTGGGAAACATCAATGACTTATAGTTGTTTAGCCATTATCAAAACCATGAATGTCCAATGACCACAGGGGCACAACATTCTCCCCCCTTTTGATGATGGCAACACTGTGAGTCATTAGTTGGTAGTAATGTGTAGAATGACAAATTTTATAACATATGCAGCTCAAGATACATGATGATGATTATGCTATGCATGGATGATCAGAGCATGCGAATGCTAATGTGTATGCATGGAGGATCAGAGTTCTCACAAAGTTATTCTCCCCCTTTGACAACTCACAAGGCAACTCACAAGGCAACTCACAAAGGATATTACAAAAAGGATATTCTCCCCCTTTGACAACAGCAAAAAGGAGGGATAAGGTAGAGCCGAGACAAATGGCTTAGAGATCAGAGCTGAATAGGAGTTTAGAGCAAGCCATTATATGCAGACCTGAAACATGCCGTGAGCAATATATATGGTTCAAAGTTACTGAAATCTGAGATCAACAATAGAGTTCGAAAATCATTTACATCTATGTTTTAATAGAAATGAACCAGAAGTGCATATCATGGCAGTGGTTAACCTTCCGTTGTCTTATACATCCATATTCAATAACTTCATCGGAAATAGCACAAACTGGTATTGAGGTTAAACAAGCATGACTAAAGCATGGAATTGTATGATTTCAACACTATTTTTCATGATCTTTTGTATTTATAGTCACATGACTCATATTTTACGAGCAATCGAGTCTAGTACATGCCTCCCATTCTGATGAGGGCATCTCCCGACACCCCTCTAGCTTTGATCGCCTGCACACTCTTGATATAGATTGATCATGGTCTACACTTGTTATCTTCATTTCCCAAGTTTCATTTTATGTATTTTCTTTTTATTGAGTCCTATCTTATGTATTTTCCTTTATTGAGTCATATGGTTTTAGTCCATTTCCCTTGTTATGTTTAATTGGGCCTTATTACTTTAGTTATGGGCCCATAGGATTGAGTCTAGGATATGCTCGGTCTTTTATCTTATTGTCAAGGGTATTTTGGTCATGTAAAGAATGGTTGCCTATATATAGGCCCCATCTCTCCTCTTGTATTCAACTTTTGATGAATATTGAAGAAAACCTTTTCAAACTCTCTCAATATCTCTCTCTCTCTCATTATCTCTCCATTCTCTCTCCTCCTCTCTCTAAATTTCGAAATTCACTCTCTCTCCTCCCCCTCTCAACCACTTCCAACCCCCACCTACCTCCATTAACTCCCCACAACTTCCCACAACCCCTCTTTAATCCTCACCTAGTCCCAAGGAAGTTCCACCACTCAAAACCCCACCCTCCAACCACCACCTACCCCTTTCACTTCCCTAAGCATATCTCCACCTTCCCAAGGCTGAATTAACTCATTCCAAAGCCCAAATTTGAATCTCCCCTTCCCTCCTTGCTCCCTAGGTCGCACCCCTCCTCTCCCCTCAAGCCTAGTTCGCCCCCTCCTCTCTTCTCCACTCCAGCTTTGTGTGCAGGCCGACCTGCAGATTAGCACTCTGTTGCAGCGATGTCCACGACTGCATCCTGGTTCTGCTGGTGGCGTGGCCTAACTTTCTGGAAAGGCCTCCCTGTGCTCTTCGCAGGTGAGGTGGAATCACTCCATTCCGAGTTCGTGGCCGTCCGTGAAGGCTGTTCTTCCCCGACTGCGCAGAACCTCTCAAACCAGGAGCCAGAGTGGCAGAGAAGACTCTCCCACGACGAACCTTGAAGGAACCAGTCTTCAAGGTCTTCTACAAAGTTCTTCCTCCCCCTGTCAGCGTCCAGGAATAGAAGGCAGAACCCCGTTCGGCATCCAACAACCAGAGATACCAATTTTCTACCACACCCACACCGGTCTGCCTCCTCACAGTCTGCACCGACCACCGTCCACTTCTCTGGACACCCAGCTCATCTCCAACATCAGAAGACTTCCCCGTTTGTTTTCCTGCAAAGTAGACTCGTCCACGATTCCAACGAGTCTAGCGGTGCCAAATTTGGAGCTCAGGAGCGATCGTGGCAGCTTCTGCAACCTGCTGTTTCAGACTGAGCTCGGCCAGAGACCAGAGCTGCATCCATATTCCAGTCGCTGGAGCAGTCAGCCCCCAGATCAGAACGTCGTCCAAAAATTCAAACCGCACCCCTCTCCGGTTAGCAAGCTTTTGGCGCAAGTTTCATCAGATTCCAAGCTCGGTGGAATTATTGGCAGCATCGACATCGGCCCTCTGTCCAGAATTACAGAAGCTAGGCAGAATCGGCAAAGCTCGGAAAGTCGACTCTATCTCGCTCGTTCCCCTCCCCGCTTGGCCGGCTGAAGGCCCCTCCCTGCGTGGAGGTAATTTTTTGGTTGTAATACATTAACCCCCACCCCAAGATCCCCCCCTTGCAAGGGGCGTAGTGCTGTACCTCTTCACATTTTCAGGTCAAGCTCCATCGCCGCGGCGATCGGGTGTATACCCTCGCCTCCCGGCGCGCCCTCGTCTCCGAACGGGATCGGTGTCTTCACACCGATCAGGTGAGCTTCTGATCACACCCTTGTAGCTACATTTCTGCAAATGTAGTATTGCCTTGAATGCCCGTCGGACGGTAAGAGAGTGCTCGGAATTCATTTTAAGCAATATCATGCCCACTGCGGCCCGTGAGTGAGTGCCACCCCACACCCCGCCTTGCAGGCCGGCCACCCACAAAGTTGGGACTCCCAGGCCCATTGGAGGTCAGCCTTAGCATTGTAAGTCCATTAGGACAATTGGGTCCCACCTCGGACCCTCACCATCATCTCCCGGACCCACCGGGTGAACGTGTGAACCGAGTGAGCAGAAATCGTCGTTGTGAGAATCATTGAGCGCTTGTATGCTTGCGGGTCTAAGTCCTAGGGTCACCTTATCATATTTAGGGGTCTTTGGGCTGTGCCACATCAAGTGGTATCAGAGCGGTCATAGGCTTGTCCTTACAAGTCTAGTCTTGGGTCACACTAAGTCTTTCATAGGTGCATCCGCACACCCTTGCATAGCCCACCCAACCTTGCATGACCACTCGTAGTGGTACTCGCTTTCAACCCAATATTACATCTTCCAATCCCACAATGAATCCAAAACCCCAAGGGATACCTACCACTAACACTCATGACTTCAACTACTTCATGAAAGCCTTGACCTATGCCAATGAGCGGCTTGATAACATATCGGGCCGACTCAACCAACTTGGAAAAAATAGGCCCGCCCTAAGGACGGACGATAGGATGGCCCCTTTCCCACTTCCCACCTTTGATGGGACCTCTCCTAGCAAATATTTAGATTGGGAAGCTACAATGGACCAATACTTCAATTGGTATCATATTTCCGAGGATGAAAAGGCATGGGTTGCCAAAATACAACTAACCAAAAGGGCTCAAACTCATTGGTGTAAAATTGAGGTCTTAAGGATAATTAGACGGGAAGCTCCCCTCACCACATGGGAGGACATGAAGGATCAACTAAGGGCTAGGTATGTGTCCCCATCCCACTCGGATCACCAAAACCCAAGGAGCACTCCCACTCCTCCCACCCCACCCGTCCAAACCCTTATCACTAAAACCCAAGTACTTAAGACCTCCACCTCCCCACCTAACCCCATGAGGTCCCCCACATCCCAACCAAAACCCCCTTCCCTAACCTACACTAGTCAAGCCCCTTTAGCCCCCACTTCCACCCCAAGTGATCCCAAGGGCAAGAGACCCCTAACCAACCCAATTCCCTCCATGGTGACCACCACTCATCCAACCCTCACCATTAAAAACCATGTGGACACCATGTCCACCCCTCCACCAAGGCCCATAATGGCCACCACCCCAAAACCCAAAACCCCTCACCCAACCCACCTCCCGCTTCCTACACCAATCTTACCCCAAATTAGGCCTCCACTACTTCCACTCCCAAGTCCAACCCATGTCCGACCTTGCTCACCTCCTCGAGTGCGCCATGCCTCGACTAACACCAACCCACCCACCATAGACCTTCCTACCCCATTGTCCTTAGGAGTTGCAACCCACACACCTACCCAAGTGGAGAGGGATACCAATTCGGATCCACCTCCCAAAATCAAGGAAATCCAAGGGCCATACAACTCACCCACCCCTCCTAACCTAGTTCCTCAAGAGCTATACACCCTTCCCCATGACACCATCACCATAGATAAGTCCATATTCCTATGGCTCAAGCGAGGCCTCACCATTCCTAGTTTACAACCAAGCCACCTACTCATGGGACATCAATCCCAACTCATTCCCACTCAGCCTCATGTCACTTATCAAACCTCCTATTGTGTAGAAGATTTGGGAGACTTAGTGGCCTACCTACATTGGCAAGTCCACTTGACCGATATGCTAGCCATGAGGCCATCAGAGTCTAGCACCATTAGCTTAGCTTACCCCACCATTGGCTCCATCACTTCCATCTACACCAATGGCCAATTTACAAGTGAGATCATACTCCTTCTTCCCATGGAGGAGGAACCCATCCTAGTCTACTCCCCAACCATTGAGATCCCAAGTACTTTGATTAGCCAACCCATTAGCAACCTTGGCCCAATTATCTTAGAGAGAGATGATTCGCCATTTGAGGACCTTGAGAACATGGAGTACCCCTACCTAGGTGACCCTTACCATAATCCCTTTGACCCTTTTCTATGGGAGCCTAAATCTCCATGTGACCCACTTTCCCTATTCACCACCCACCTCACCTTACCCACATCGCCCATGTCGACCCAAACTCCTCCCTTCCTAGAATCGGGTTACAACATGAGAGCCTTGACCTTAGGCAACAAACACCTTGGGATTGATGAAGTGCCCCACCCCATAACCACGTTCGTAGATCCCTTCGACCCATTCATGTGGACGTTCAAAAGTCATCCCACATCTATGCACATGGAAGTCACCTTTGGGATAAACATGCATGTGTCCAGGCCTACCACACCATTTGACATGATTCATAAGTCGGGTACATTCATCCACATCACCCACATGTCAAGTAGGCAGCATAAGTGGACCATATTCGGATGTATTGGCCCACCTTCATTCATCATGAGTCTTAAGCATGATAGGAGCATACATGGATGTCCGGGTCCCCCGACATTTATCACACCCATGCATAAAAGGTTCATCTATGGATGTCCCGGCCCTCCTAAGACTACCACAGTCTTCATAGCATCAAAGTGTGATCGGTCTACATTTGGCTGCCCAGGTCCACCTTGGCATACCATTCGTTTCACACTAACATCGCATCATCATGCATGGCATACGCATTCTCGCAAGCATATAGGAAGGATCAATGAGACTTACAAAAGGCGGGCAGATGCTCATCGGCGCCACTACGAGTTCCAAGTGGGAGACTCGGTGATGGTGAGGACGGAGCAGCTCCTTCCGGGACCTGCCTCCAAGTTGAGGGCACGGGGTTCGGGACCCTTTCGAGTTCTACGATGACTTGGCAGCAATGCTTATGAGCTTGACCTACCAGAAAGCTATGGGGTGCACCCTACCTTCAGTGTGGCGGACCTGGTACCCCACAAATGCCCCGCGGTGGAACCCAGTGAGGAGCTTGAGCCTTTACCCCCCCTTATGAGAGACACTCCCGGAGGGACACCACTTTCTGGCTTGAGAGACCGACGAGAGCAGGTAGAGGTAATACTGGATGAGCAGAGTATCATTACGAGGCACAGGGTGTATCAGCGCTATCTGGTTAGGTGGAAGAGCCGTCCCCCGATCGAGGATACATGGGTGAGTCGGAAGGATTTGATATGCTTGGATCCCGACATGATGGAGCAGTACGACAGCCAGGCAGACCCATACTCGACAGGGTCGAGCTCTCCCCACCCCGGGGGATTTGATGAGGGCATCTCCCGACACCCCTCTAGCTTTGATCGCCTGCACACTCTTGATATGGATTGATCATGGTCTACACTTGTTATCTTCATTTCCCAAGTGTCATTTTATGTATTTTCTTTTTATTGAGTCCTATCTTATGTATTTTCCTTTATTGAGTCATATGGTTTTAGTCCATTTCCCTTGTTATGTTTAATTGGGCCTTATTACTTTAGTTATGGGCCCATAGGATTGAGTCTAGGATATGCTCGGTCTTTTATCTTATTGTCAAGGGTATTTTGGTCATGTAAAGAATGGTTGCCTATATATAGGCCCCATCTCTCTTCTTGTATTCAACTTTTGATGAATATTGAAGAAAACCCTTTCAAACTCTCTCAATATCTCTCTCTCTCTCATTATCTCTCCATTATCTCTCCTCCTCTCTCTAAATTTTGAAATTCACTCTCTCTCCTCCCCCTCTCAACCACTTCCAACCCCCACCTACCTCCATTAACTCCCCACAACTTCCCACAACCCCTCTTTAATCCTCACCTAGTCCCAAGGAAGTTCCACCACTCAAAACCCCACCCTCCAACCACCACCTACCCCTTTCACTTCCCTAAACATATCTCCACCTTCCCAAGGCTGAATTAACTCATTCCAAAGCCCAAATTCGAATCTCCCATTCCCTCCTTGCTCCCTAGGTCGCACCCCTCCTCTCCCCTCAAGACAAGTTCGCCCCCTCCTCTCTTCTCCACTCCAGCTTTGTGTGCATGCCGACCTGCAGATTAGCACTCTGTTGCAGCGACGTCCACGACTGCATCCTGGTTCTGCTGGTGGCGTGGCCTAACTTTCTGGAAAGGCCTCCCTGTGCTCTTCGCAAGCGAGGTGGAATCACTCCATTCCGAGTTCATGGCCATCCGTGAAGGCTGTTCTTCCCCGACTGCACAGAACCTCTCAGACCAGGAGCCAGAGCGGCAGAGAAGACTCTCCCACGACGAACCTTGAAGGAACCAGTCTTCGAGGTCTTCTACAAAGTTCTTCCTCCCCCTGTCAGCATCCAGGAACAGAAGGCGGAACCCTGTTCGGCATCCGACAACCAGAGATACCAATTTTATACCACACCCACGCCAGTCTGCCTCCTCACAGTCTGCACCGACCACCGTCCACTTCTCTGGACACCCAGCTCATCTCCAACATCAGAAGACTTCCCCATTTGTTTTCCTGCAAAGTAGACTCGTCCACGATTCCAACGAGTCTAGCGGTGCCAAATTTGGAGCTCAGGAGCGATCGTGGCAGCTTCTGCAACCTGCTGTTTCAGACTGAGCTCGGCCAGAGACCAGAGCTGCATCCATCTTCCAGTCGCTGGAGCAGTCAGCCCCCAGATCAGAACGTCGTCCAAAAATTCAAACCGCACCCCTCTCCGGTTAGCAAGCTTTTGGCGCATGTTTCATCAGATTCCAAGCTTGGTGGAATTATTGGCAGCATCGACATCGGCCCTCTGTCCAGAATTACAGAAGCTAGGCAGAATCGGCAAAGCTCGGAAAGTCGACTCTATCTCGCTCGTTCCCCTCCCCGCTTGGCCGGCTGAAGGCCCCTCCCTGCGTGGAGGTAATTTTTTGGTTGTAATACATTAACCCCCACCCCAAGATCCCCCCTTGCAAGGGGCGTAGTGCTGTACCTCTTCACATTTTCAGGTCAAGCTCCATCGCCGCGGCGATCGGGTGTATACCCTCGCCTCCCGGCGCGCCCTCGTCTCCGAACGGGATCGGTGTCTTCACATCGATCAGGTGAGCTTCTGATCACACCCTTGTAGCTACATTTCTTCAAATGTAGTATTACCTTGAATGCCCGTCGGACGGTAAGAGAGTGCTCGGAATTCATTTTAAGCAATATCGTGCCCACCGCCGCCCGTGAGTGAGTGCCACCCCACACCCCGCCTTGCGGGCCGGCCACCCACAAAGTTGGGACTCCCAGGCTCATTGGAGGTCAGCCTTAGCATTGTAAGTCCATTAGGACAATTGGGTCCCGCCTCGGACCCTCACCATCATCTCCCGGACCCACCGGGTGAACGTGTGAACCGAGTGAGCAGAAATCGTCGTTGTGAGAATCATTGAGCGCTTGTATGCTTGCGGGTCTAAGTCCTAGGGTCACCTTATCATATTTAGGGGTCTTTGGGCTGTGCCACATCACATTCGTAAGAATACACGTTATTTAGACGCCAATATTCTTAGGTATTTGGTAAGACTGACTGTTATGCTTCAGATTGAACAGAGATAGCAATGTTATCTCATGACATATCTGACCTTATTTCTTTGATGAGAGGATATATTTCTCAACGATTATGTCATTACTCTATCTAGAGTCCAATTTAATTAGGACAGAGATAATATGGGCACATCATGACATATCATTCGTCACTTGGTTTGAGGATGTGACATATTTCTCCGTGCAACAATATCATTGCTCTGGCTAATTGATTTTCAAGAATTCTAGCTCATCAAGGTGTCTAACAACAATACTAAGCATCAGAGTATCACCAAGGTTGCCATGAAGTTTGAATTTTCAGATTTCAGGATAGTCATTTAAGGCACAACATGCAATCTCTAGTTAAAGTCTATTAACACCATGAAACATAGATGATTTCAAAAAATATATCAGAACTTCAAGGAAGTCATTAAATCTGAACCATTTTTATTGGATGGACAATCATCAGTTCATATAATAGAAAGCTCTTACGCCATAAGTCTGTTTGTTTCATGATCACATGTTCAGACTGTAAGCCATTGAAGTTCAGTTTGCAAGAGATTAAGAGAAGCAGCAAGACTGCCCCTAAGGATGTGTAGTGAATGCATTCAAGGAGGTATGTTTGCCATCAAGGGGAATGATTAGAAATGAAATGCATGACCCGACCCATGGCTGTACACTTATTGATGGTAACTGAATGAAGATGAAGCATATGCATGAATGCTTCAAAGAAATAGCCCCCCCTTACTGTATAGCCTATATGCGACAGTGGCGCATGGTACTTGGCGGAGGTGTATCCTCACGCATGGTGAGTGCTTCTGACAAGTATAACTTGCCTTTCCACATTTCATCATTTAATATACCATGACCATGCAAGAATGATGCTACACCACATGCAATGCATCGTGAACATGAATTCAACTTTATTATGCAACTACATGCAATGCTACACCACATGTAGAATGACATGTTTACATATAAATAATGCATAGATACCAATCAACAAAAGCACACAACCAAATTGAAGAAGATCATCATTTCAATTTTTATTAGTCTGAGGTCTGCAAAGACCAAGCTCCCTTCTGAGTGTTGTAAACCTGTCATTACACAAGGGCTTGGTGAACATGTCAGCAATCTGATTTAGTGTATCAACAAAATACAGTTCAAAGTTGTTCTTAAAGACATCATCTCTAATGAAGTGATGCCTAATCTCAATATGCTTGATCCTAGAGTGCTGGACTAGATTTTTTACAAGGTTGATAGCACTTGTGTTATCACACAGAATCAGAACACAACTAAGATCCACTAAGTAGTCTTGGAGTTGGTGTTTAATCCACAACACTTGGGTGCCACAGCTCCCTGCAGCAACGTATTCTGCTTCTGCAGTTGAGAGGTCAACCGAGTGTTGTTTCTTGGAGGCCCAAGAAACTAAACACCCGCCCAGAAATTGGCAGTAGCCACTAGTACTCTTGCGATCCAGCTTGCATCCAGCGTAGTCCGCATCAGAATAAGAAATAAGAGATAAGTCACATGATGACGGATACCACAATCCTAAATCTTGAGTTCCGACAAGATATTTAAGGATACGTTTGACGGCAGTCAAGTGAGATTCTCTAGGACTAGCTTGAAATCTAGCACAAAGGTAAACACTAAACTGGATATCTGGTCGGGATGTAGTCAAATAAAGTAAGGAGCCAATCATACCTCTATAGATTTTTGCATCCACTAATTTACCATTTTCATCCGAATCCAGTGATGTTGTGGTGCTCATAGGAGTTGCAATTATTTTGCAGCTTGTCATGTTGAATCTTTTCAGCAGCTCCTTAATGTATTTGGCTTGACTTATGAAGCACCCAGCTTCTCCTTGGTTGACCTGTAAACTGAGAAAAAATTGGAGTTCTCCCATTAGGCTCATCTCGAATTCGCTAGTCATGAGGTTAGCAAATTCCTCACATTTCAGATTTAGTAGAACCAAACACAATATCATCAACATAAATTTGAACAATCAAGATGTTCTTACCTTGCTTCTTGGTGAAAAGTGTTTGGTCTACCTTACCTCGTGTGTACCCTTTATCAATGAGGAATGAGCTTAGTCTCTCATACTAAGCTCTTGGTGCTTACTTCAAGCCATAAAGCGCCCTGTCTAGCTTGTATATAAAATCTACATGGTTAGAGTTCTCAAAGCCAGGGGGTTGTTCCACAAGGACTTCTTCTTTGATCAAACCATTTAAGAAAGCACTTTTTACATCCATTTGATACAATTTTATTCTAAGGGAGCATGCAAAGGTAAGTAATATTCTGATGGCCTCAAGTCTAGCTACAGGGGCATAAGATTCTTCAAAGTCTACCCCAAACTCTTGATTATACCCTTGAGCCACCAATCTAGACTTGTTTCTTATTATCTTACCATCCTCACTGAGTTTGTTCCTAAAAACCCATTTAGGGCACTATGACAGATTGTGATGATAGTCTAGGAACAAGATGCCAAACTTTATTTCTTTCAAACTGGCTTAATTCATCTTGCATGGAGTTTATCCAGTTTTCATCATTTAAGGCTTCTTCAACATTTTTTGGTTCCATTTGAGAGACGAGAGCAAGATGATCTAATTCTTCTACAATTCTAAAATGTGACCTAGTTCTAGGTGGATCATTCAAGCTTCCAATGACATTTTCTAAAGGATGATCCT
The DNA here is from genome assembly GCA_022559845.1 of Amorphophallus konjac. Lineage (NCBI taxonomy): Eukaryota > Viridiplantae > Streptophyta > Magnoliopsida > Alismatales > Araceae > Amorphophallus > Amorphophallus konjac. Next base: position 390,341,091 of record CM040121.1, on the reverse strand, counting down.
TAAGAATTCTAATGTCTGTAGAATCATTACCTTCTCATGGAGCTTGATTTCTTACATTGCTTGATTCAGCTAGGTCACCATCTTCTCTTGTTTCTTCTTGTGGAGAATCATTCTTTTCTTTCATGCTTAGGAATTCCCCGTCTTCATCATTTTTCCTGTAATAGTTAACATTTTTAGAATCATCATGATATTCATCGAAGGAAACATGGGGTGATTCTTCCACAGTTTGACTCTTAATATTGTAAATTCTATAAGCCCTAGATCTATCAGAATATCCAAAGAATATACCTTCATCGCTCTTGGGCTCGAATTTATCTAATTCTCTTTTGTCATTATTGTGGATGAAACATTTAGACCCAAACACTTTTATATGTGAGAGAGAGGGCTTATTACCTTTCAGTAACTCATAAGGAGTCTTTTTGGTGTGTGGCCTTACCATTGATCGGTTGATAATGTAACAAGCCGTGTTTACCGCCTCAGCCCAAAACTTCCTTGGGAGTTACCGTTCGGCAAGCATTGTTCTCACCATCTCTATGAGTGTTCGATTCCTTCTTTCAACTATACCATTTTGCTCAGGGGTTCTTGGTGATGAAAATCGATGTGAAATACCTTAAGCCCTACAAAGATTATAGAATTCAGTATTTTCAAATTCACCACCATGATCAGATTGAAAGTTGGAGATTTTAAACTCACTGTCTTGCTTTATCTTCATATAGAGTGCCTGAAACTCATCAAAAGCATCATTTTTATCCATGAGAAAGAAAACCTATGTGAACCTAGAGAAATCATCCACCAAGACATATCCATATTTTCTACCACTTAAACTAGCAGTTCTGGTTGGACCAAATAAGTCTATATGAATCAGCTCGAGTGGTTTGGATGATATATTTGCAGATCTAGCCTTGAATGATTTTCTTGTTTGTTTACCTAGGGCACATGCATCACACAATTTATTTTCTTATTTAAAAGATAGTTCATGCAAACCTTTCACCATTGAATGCTTTAAAAATTTATGTAAGACATTGTACCTAGCATGTCCTAGTCTACGATGCCATAACCATGCAAACTCAGATTTTGGTGCAACAAGACAGAGGTTTATGTGAGCAGGATCATCTAAGTCAATCATATAAATATTATTGACTCTTTTACCAGAAAATTTTACCTTGTCAGATTTTGGTTCAAAGATTCTACATTCATGAGAGTCAAACAACACTTTGTGACCTTTATCACATAATTGACTTATACGGAGCAAGTTGTATCTCAAACCTTCAACTAGCAGCACATTTCCAATGGAGTTGGAGAGGTTCTTACCTACATTACATGTTCTAATGATTCTTCCTTTGTTGTCCCCTCCAAATGTGACATGTCCTCCTTCCTTTTTCTCCAAGAGACAACATTTTATTTTATCCCCAGTCATGTGTCTTGAACAGTCGCTATCAAGGTACCACCGGTTATGCATGGTTGCAAGACACTCCTGCACAAGGAATTAAGTAATGAGATTTGGAACCCAACAAAACTTGGGTCCCACCAACTTCTTCATATTTTCAAAACATGATACCATCTCTTTTGGAATCCAAACCTTCCTTACATTCATGTTTTCTTTGCTTAGTGCAGGGATTTGATTTTTCTTTTCAACTTTGACATTCACTTTTTGTTTAGAGGCTCTTTGTTGGATTTTGTGGACATTTGAGGAAGTTTGCTTCTTAAACCATTGAGGCCACTGGTTGGTTTTGGGTTGAAAGTAATTGTTTTGCCACCTAGGGGATTGAAGCTTATAGGATTGATGCACAAAGGAATCACAATTACCTCAAAAGCAAGGTGGTGTCAATCTATATGAATGGGAGTGTCGACCCGTCCTATGTGCAACCCAGTTATAGTGGCTTCTGGAAGGCTGAGGTAGGGATGGCCAAGGAAGTGTCGGCATGTGTTGTGGGAAAGGTTGACTTTTCTTAGGCTTTTGAGCAATCTTTTTGGGGATTTCAGTGGCTTCCTCTTCAACGTTTTCTTTTCCTTTTGGTGTTGTGTTTGAGGTAGAAGCATCAGAAGAGGAAATAAATGTGACAGTTTTTAACCCAATTAGCCTTTTGTTTGTGGGCTTAAAACCCAACCCTTCCTTGTTGAAATTCATTCTAGTATCTAGCAATGCATCTAAGTTTTCTCTTCCATCAACAAACTTTTCTAAAGAATGTTGTTTATCCTTCAGCTCTTTTTGTAATTTTTCAATGTTTTGGAGGAGTTGAATGTTGACTTGTTTGACAGCATCATACTTCTCATTACTCAATTTGCTGTCCTTTTCATATGTTTGCATTTTTAGCTTCATGCTATCAATCTCATTTCTTAAGTCTTCATTTTCAGTTTCCAAGTCAGCCATTTCTTTTCTTCCCTCTTCCAAGTTCTCAATCATTTTCTTAAGGTCTTCAATTTCAGTTTCGAGTGAAGCAGTCTTATGATTCATATCACGATCATGCACAAACGAGTTAATTTTCTTTTTCAATGATTTATTCTCCTTTTTGTACATGTCATATTTTTCCATGAGCTGTATATATGCTTCCTCCCAATCATCAATTGTGAAATTTTCAAATGGAGAGTGTACCTCAGTTTCTTCGTCACCCTTGGCCATGAGGCAGAGATCTTCTTTTTCCTTGTCCGAGGAGCTGGTTCCATCATCACTTTCTTCTTCGTCACTCCATGTGGACACCATGGCCTTGTTCTTCTTCTTGCCCTTCCATTTGTCAGCTTTTCTGAATTTTTTTGAACATTCAGTCTTGAAATGCCCTGGTTTGGTGCAAGAATAATAAATGATATTGTCAGCTTTCTTAAAGTTTTCAGAGTTGGATTTGAAACCTTTCCTTACCTGTGACCTTCCTCTCATGAAGCTCTTACCTTCCTTTCTCAGAAATTTTCTGAACTTACGTGTGAGCATGGCTACGTCATCCTCATCTTGCTCACTTGCAGAAACCTCACCTTCATCAAAAGTGCTTTGACCGCTGGGTCCTACTTTAAGAGCTAGGGACTTTTTCTTAAGTACCTCAGCCTCTTTGTTCTTTAGATTGATCTCATAGGTCATCAATGACCCGATGAGTTCATCTACCTTAGTAGTTCTGAGATCTCTGGATTCTTCAACCACGGTAGCCTTCGTGTGCCATGCTGGGGTCAGTGATATGAGAATCTTCCTTACAATTTTCTGCTCTGAATATTTCTTTCCAAGATCAGTTAGACTATTAGTAAGCACAGTTAAGCGAGCATACATGTCTTGAATTGACTCATCAGGCCTCATCCTGAACATTTTATATTCAGAAACTAAAATGTTGGCTTTTGTTTCTCGTACCTGAGAGGTTCCTTCTGACGCGGAACGGGGACCGACACGGACTAAGACTCACAAAAGACTCTAACTCAGGCCAGCAGTAGCACGCTCAAGGATCGACAAGTGGCTGACCACCGTGATATCCCACAGAATGAGGGACGTCTCTCAACAGAAACTCCGACCTCGGCCGTCCCAAGGAGGGAAGCGCACGTGTCTAGGCGTATAGTCGACCTCCAAAGACAAGGGGAGTCGAGTCCTAGCTCGAAGCTCGGCTAGTGCTAACGGACGGGTGCTCTCACTCACGGTCCGCGGTGATGGCAAAAGTAGCTAGGCGCCTACTCTCTCTCACGCGGCATATTCAATCACATACTAAAAGAGCAAGCAAAGGTGGAGGAGTCGGAGCGCGTACCTCCACGCCTAGGCGTGGGGAAGGAATCCCGGCCGTGGACCAACAACCCGATACACCAGAGCAATAAATTACAACCCCCAATAATGGCCCACTCCTCGCAGGGAGGTAAGAGGCTACAAACAATACGTTCGGGTTGCCGGACACGGGTTGACGGGCCGCACTCGATGACGGGCGCGATGCTGCAGAATCGGTGTCGCGCGCGCCTGGACGGAGACGGGTCCCACGGGTTGATGCGATGTCCGTTCGAGGCACCGTCAGAGAGGACGCGTTGCTGATGGCTGGAGGAACGCTCAGACCAGAGGGGACACGCTGGATGCGCCGGTGGTGGCCGTGGGCGCTGCCGAAAACCGGGTCTGGTTCTGTGGTCGCAGAACCGCGCACGCCGTCGGTAAAATCCGGAACTCGGTCGTCTGGTGCCCGAACAGGTCCGGGCCGGTTGGAGGTGAGAGCTGACTGGCAGAGGTAACCCTCGGCCAAACGGCGTCGGCAGATGATGCCGACACGAGTCGCAGGAGCCGCTGGAAGTTGGGGTTGGTTCGCTGGGCGGACTGTGCAGGCACGCCGGCGCAACCCCACGAGATCGACCGCCACGGACGGTGACGATGTCGAAACGCGACGCCGTCGGCGGCGTTGGAAAGCTGACTCGGAGATCCACGAACCCTGAAGAAACCAGCGCAAAAGACGCAGCGTGGAGGCCTGGGGAAAATTCGCAATCAGGGTCTCCCCGCTGGGCGAGCAGAGAAAGTGGTGCTGGCGCAGGTCGGCGGAGAAAATCGGTACGGGCAGTGCCGATCTCCGATTGATGCAAAACCGGTGCCGACGCGAAGCTGATCCGCAGACGTATCTCCAGAAAATAGATCGTGGCAAAACTCGTCCAAGAAGGGGGCGCGAGCTCTGCTACAATTCGGGGCAGAAATCTGGAATCACGCACACGAACCGTTGAGGAAGAAGATGAGGATAAGAAGGAACCCCGGAGTCCACCGAGGGCTGAGGCGTCACACCTCGCCGTTCTCCCGTCGCAGGAGAAGAGAAAGAGAGAGAGAGGGGCGCAAATGCCTTGCACAATAATCCATTTTTGTATTCAAATTATGTCTAAAACGTGATCAGTACAAGGAGAAGATTACTTATAGGGGAAGGGGAATTAGGGTTTTCACCCAAGCCAAAGGGAAGGGGGGGGGGCGCAAAAGGGAGGGGGTAGGGGCGGCCATCCCTCCTCCAAACAGGGGGGGTGCGATCCATCCTCCTCCAATCAAGGAGGAATCCAAGGGGGGGGGGGGGGGCGCCCAAAGGGGAAAGAGGGGAGAGGAGGAAAGGGGAAAGGAGGGGGGCCCAAAAAGGAAAGAGGAGGGGCAAGAGGGGAAAGGAGGCGCAGCCACCCTAGGTGGGGGGTTGCGCCCTCCTCTCCAAACCCTAACCCTAACCCACTAACCAAGGACCAAGGCTAGGCCCAATAAGGGAGGAAGAAGCCCATTATCCCTACATAGCCTGATAACAATAGGAAAGAAACTAGATAACGTGTCCACGCAGGGACCAAACCTAGGCCCAACATGGCCTAAAGCATAATAAAAGATAACTAGAAGGTGCCGCCGTCGCCGAGCCACAAGGAGGTAGCAGTGTGTCGGGTGCTCCATCGGGGATAGCGTCGCGTGTCCTCACCAATTCTCCCCGGGTGGGAAGAACTCGACCCCGTCGAGTAAGGGTCACGGTCGCTGAGGTACCGCTCCAGCAGGTCCGGATCGATCCGCTCCAGCTCTCCACGTGTAATCCAGGTGTTGTCCGACTCGGGGCGCCCTCTCCAACGCACTAAGAAGCGTTGGTAGGCTCCGCTCCTGGTAGTAGTCACCTGCTCATCCAGTATGCAATCTATATGCTCGCGTGTATGTAATGGGGCTGGAGGAGGTGGACTCTCAGTAGGTGTGTCACTCACAACAGGAGGGTCAGGCCCAAATAACTCACTGGGTATCACCGCGGGATCCCGGTAAGCCACCAGATCAGAGACATTGAACGTGGAACTGATCCCGTAGTCGTCTGGTAGCTCGATCACATACGCGTTCGACCCAATACGCCTCAACACTCTGAATGGTCCTGCACCGCGGTCTTGGAGCTTCTTTACGGCTCCCGAAGGAAACCGTTCCGGTCTAACCCGGACCATGACGTACTCTCCCTCGCGGAACTCACATGTGCGTCTGTGCGCGTCAGCTAACTCCTTGTAACGTGTGTTACTGGCCTCGAGGTGGTGATGATGCAGACTCCGAACTAGCTGTGTTGACTCATACCTATGTGAATGCAGTGGTGGTCCTGGACATCCAAACATGGATCTAACATGCCTATGACGTCTACCTGACTTGACAACATGGGGAGGGCCTGGACAACCAAAGTAGAACCTAGCAGGCACATGTGTCCTATGACATATGGTAGACTCAGAAGAATGAATAATCCCAAGCTTACTCATGACATCTCCCCTATATGACGATGGACATGGTGAAACATGGGGAAAAGACATGTGTCCCTGGCCTCCTAAGCTCGGGCATCTGGATGCCTGCACGGTGAGGTGTTGACTAGAAGGCCTAGGTGGTGTATGATAGTGGACCTCCTCGACAAGGTGGGGAAAATAATATGGGTCGAGAGGCTCACTAGGGAGGGGATCGAATGGGTCAAAGAAATGATGACCCCTCCCGACAGGTCCCTTCACTATACTTGCCCATGTGCGACATTCGCCCAGGTGCAGATAATCACCTTCAGGCACTCTCATGTATGGGGCAAGAGGCTCATAAGGAAGGCAAGGGAGGCTAGGTTCCTCCCTCGGGACCGTGAAACCATAAGCGGGGACAAAATCAACCTCCACGGGTATGGGAAATAATAAAAGGACCTCGGATGTGATATGTCCTGTGGTGTAGACCGAGGTAATAGACCCCAAAGCAGGGAGTGTAAAGCTATGACTATAGGGTTGGTCAGACCCTAAGGTCAACATATAAGTCAACTCCCATTGATAATCTAAACTCCTAAGGAAGTCCTTCACATTTTCAAGAAAGCAGAAGGACCGAAAAGTGGTGTGAAAGGAGTTAAGGGGTATTATTGGGAGGGCTGGTCCCATGGGTGTATAGCAAGGAATGGAGACATCTAGAAGTGGACCCTCCCTTAACCAGCTAGCTAAAGACTCACCAATGACCAGTTCACCCTCGGAAGGTAAGAATGTCTCTATATGAGGGTCTAAGGGTGAAGCCTCTCTCTCGGGAGGGGAAACGGAGTCCTCTATGATGTGGAGGGGATCACTCCCTAACTCCTCAACCTCAGTTAGGTACTCCTCCATCAACTCCTGTTCAGCCTCGTAACTCACTGGAACAAACCCAGGTGATGACATGGAGGTGGTCGGCGTAACGCCGTCATGGAAGACAAACTCACCGGGAAGGTGAGATGGGTGTAGGGTGCAGGTCCTTCTATCCAGGTCGATGGTCGCACTTCTTTCCTCCAACCAAGTTCGCCCTAAAATGATGCATGGACCAGCAAGTGTGCTGATCTTGCACCAAGCGCCATCGAAATATTTAACGGGGCCAAACCACCGTTGGAACTCGATAAAAGCTAAACCATCACGGAGAACAATCTCCCCGGTCTTAGAGAGTGACTCAACAATGTCTTGTGAGACACAGTTATATGAAACCTTACTGATGAAGTCGATCTCCGTATGCAACCCATTAGGTAGGATGGCCACGGACATGACAGGGCGCTGAAACGACTCGGTCATCGGTATAGGGATCGGGTCTCCCGACGACTGAGTGGTAGGGCCGACACCCACGGGTCGTGCCATAAGAGCGTCGAATCGGGCCAACAGGGATGACCAATCTGACACGTGGGCACGAGGAACCACCATGGGGCTGGCGGGGAGCTGGACATGCAAGACTCAACGAGACAAGGAAAAAACTCAAACTAGACACAAGCCTAAAATGACAATGCAATGGTTGGTTACCTAGATGAACTAAGAGACTCAATGCACCCTAGACAACCTAAAGACTCAAAAGACCTAAGACCCCAATTTGTTAGAACAAACTGGTTCCCTAAGCTCTGATACCAAATTTGACGCGGAACGGGGACCGACACGGACTAAGACTCACAAAAGACTCTAACTCAGGCCAGCAGTAGCACGCTCAAGGATCGCCAAGTGGCTGACCACCGTGATATCCCACAGAATGAGGGACGTCTCTCAACAGAAACTCCGACCTCGGCCGTCCCAAGGAGGGAAGCGCACGTGTCTAGGCGTATAGTCGACCTCCAAAGACAAGGGGAGTCGAGTCCTAGCTCGAAGCTCGGCTAGTGCTAACGGACGGGTGCTCTCACTCACGGTCCGCGGTGATGGCAAAAGTAGCTAGGCGCCTACTCTCTCTCACGCGGCATATTCAATCACATACTAAAAGAGCAAGCAAAGGTGGAGGAGTCGGAGCGCGTACCTCCACGCCTAGGCGTGGGGAAGGAACCCCGGCCGTGGACCAACAACCCGATACACCAGAGCAATAAATTACAACCCCCAATAATGGCCCACTCCTCGCAGGGAGGTAAGAGGCTACAAACAATACGTTCGGGTTGCCGGACACGGGTTGACGGGCCGCACTCGATGACGGGCGCGATGCTGCAGAATCGGTGTCGCGCGCGCCTGGACGGAGACGGGTCCCACGGGTTGATGCGATGTCCGTTCGAGGCACCGTCAGAGAGGACGCGTTGCTGATGGCTGGAGGAACGCTCAGACCAGAGGGGACACGCTGGATGCGCCGGTGGTGGCCGTGGGCGCTGCCGAAAACCGGGTCTGGTTCTGTGGTCGCAGAACCGCGCACGCCGTCGGTAAAATCCGGAACTCGGTCGTCTGGTGCCCGAACAGGTCCGGGCCGGTTGGAGGTGAGAGCTGACTGGCAGAGGTAACCCTCGGCCAAACGGCGTCGGCAGATGATGCCGACACGAGTCGCAGGAGCCGCTGGAAGTTGGGGTTGGTTCGCTGGGCGGACTGTGCAGGCACGCCGGCGCAACCCCACGAGATCGACCGCCACGGACGGTGACGATGTCGAAACGCGACGCCGTCGGCGGCGTTGGAAAGCTGACTCGGAGATCCACGAACCCTGAAGAAACCAGCGCAAAAGACGCAGCGTGGAGGCCTGGGGAAAATTCGCAATCAGGGTCTCCCCGCTGGGCGAGCAGAGAAAGTGGTGCTGGCGCAGGTCGGCGGAGAAAATCGGTACGGGCAGTGCCGATCTCCGATTGATGCAAAACCGGTGCCGACGCGAAGCTGATCCGCAGAAGTATCTCCAGAAATTAGATCGTGGCAAAACTCGTCCAAGAAGGGGGCGCGAGCTCTGCTACAATTCGGGGCAGAAATCTGGAATCACGCACACGAACCGTTGAGGAAGAAGATGAGGATAAGAAGGAACCCCGGAGTCCACCGAGGGCTGAGGCGTCACACCTCGCCGTTCTCCCGTCGCAGGAGAAGAGAAAGAGAGAGAGAGGGGCGCAAATGCCTTGCACAATAATCCATTTTTGTATTCAAATTATGTCTAAAACGTGATCAGTACAAGGAGAAGATTACTTATAGGGGAAGGGGAATTAGGGTTTTCACCCAAGCCAAAGGGAAGGGGGGGGGCGCAAAAGGGAGGGGGTAGGGGCGGCCATCCCTCCTCCAAACAGGGGGGGTGCGATCCATCCTCCTCCAATCAAGGAGGAATCCAAGGGGGGGGGGGGCGCCCAAAGGGGAAAGAGGGGAGAGGAGGAAAGGGGAAAGGAGGGGGGCCCAAAAAGGAAAGAGGAGGGGCAAGAGGGGAAAGGAGGCGCAGCCACCCTAGGTGGGGGGTTGCGCCCTCCTCTCCAAACCCTAACCCTAACCCACTAACCAAGGACCAAGGCTAGGCCCAATAAGGGAGGAAGAAGCCCATTATCCCTACATAGCCTGATAACAATAGGAAAGAAACTAGATAACGTGTCCACGCAGGGACCAAACCTAGGCCCAACATGGCCTAAAGCATAATAAAAGATAACTAGAAGGTGCCGCCGTCGCCGAGCCACAAGGAGGTAGCAGTGTGTCGGGTGCTCCATCGGGGATAGCGTCGCGTGTCCTCACCACCTTCATAAATCACTTCTAACCTATCCGACATTTCTTTTACAGTTGCGCAGGTAGCTACTCTTGAGAATTCGACTGGATGGAGTGAGCATTGCATGAAGTGTCTAGCACTCCAGTTGACAGTGGATTTTCTTATTTGTTCTTTGGTCCACAACTCCTCATCATCTATAAGCTCATACAGACCTTTGCTGATCACTCGCCAGAGTTCGTAATCTTGGGCGCGAATGAACACTTGAATGCGTTGTTTCAATAAGGATAATTTGTTCCAGTGAAAAAAGGAGGCCTATTCATAGAATGTCCTTCAGGTAACAAACCCTTGGACGATAATCCACCAGTTCTCTCAAGGTCGTTGGACCCCATAATGAGAGATTAGGCTCTGATACCACTTGTTGAGTAGTGGATGGTAGATCTAGAGGGGAGGGGTGAATAGATCTGCCCCTCTTTTCGTAGAACACCCCTCTTTAAAGCTAGATAAAGAGATTAGCAGCGGAATACAATTAGCTTAATGAAGAATACAACGATTTTCTTAGCAAGATGAATGAGTAATATAGAAGTTGAACCTAAGCATGCATCTAGCACAAAGTAATCGCACAAGCAAATCACAACACACGAGATTTTAAGGTGGTTCGGACTAAATCCCCAGTCCTACGTCCACCCCTCACCCAACCCGGTGAGGTTTCACTAGTGCAGCGCACCAAACTGCAAATCGAAGAACTTCTGATTGCCTTCCTACTAACCATCGGTTGGGACAATAACACCGTAGATTGGATCACCCTCAAACTACCTTCCTACTAACCGCGGTAGAGACGATTCTCAGTTTCAATAGCTTGAACAAAATGAAAAGAGAACAAGATGAAAATGCTCAAACAAGATATGGAGATATGCTAAAATCGAGAAGATCTTGTCTGAAATAGAGGCTTCTTCTTCCTTGCAAAGCCTCCTTGCAGCAATGGTTTCTTCTTCCTTGCGAAGTGATCTTCCTTGGATCCTCTTGAGTTGATGAAGAGGACTATGGATGCAGATTTGATCTCCCTTGAGAACCTTGCTTGCTTGTACACTTCCTTGGAGGTTGCTAGCTTGGATATGAGCTTGAATCACCTTGGAATGGATGAATAACTTCTGCACGAAGTACTGTTCACGGCTATAGTACCTTCTTCTTCCAACCTCCTCTCTAGCCTCTCTTGTTCTCCCTTGATGCCTTTGATTCAATTAGAGTTTCTAACCCTCTTGTGTTTGTTTTATATCTCTTGAATGGTCCATAGACACCCCCCAGACCAGATCTACCAATCATAGGAGATTGGGTGACTTTAGGATTAAACAAATCCAAGAAGAGGGGCTGCCCATGAGGTGGAAAATGAAGTCAAAAATAGCTGCATCGGGGCTACTAGTCGACCGGAAGTAGGTGGTCGGTCGACCGGAATGTTTATAGAGTTGAGAGTTTTCGTTGCTGGAAATATTGGTCGACCGGTCATGTACCGATCGGACCTGGGGCGGTCGACCGGACCTACTGGGCGATCGACCGGACCTACTGGGCAGTCGACCGGTTCCTGAGAATTTTTGCAACTTTTCGTCCCTGGAAATTCTGGTCGACCGGTCTATGACCGGAGGTCGACCGAAACTTAGAATTTTCACAAATTTGCTTCATTTAACCCCTTAAACCTGTTTGCAGTCCATTCAAGTCTGTGGCATCAAACCCTTTAGACCTTGAGGATGTCTACTGAGTCTTTGACCTTTTCTTAATGAATTCTCAGACCTTTGGACGTTGACACCAAGTGTGTTCTTCATTTGGAGATTGAAACCAAGTGTGTTCTTCATTGTGCATCGACCTTGGCTATGCGAAGTGTTGACTCTTTTGTGCCGAGTGTCGACTCTTCTTGAAGCTAGCCTGATCTTGTGATAGCTGTCCAGCCTGAAGAGTGGACTCTTGGTTCTTGACAGGGATTTTCATCCTTGCTTGGGCGCGATCATTGGGCTTTCACTTTTGTCATCTCCACTCCATTCCTTGGCGTATCTGTCATGGAAAAGCATCAAGTATTTCAGTCATATGAGAGTGGGAAACATCAATGACTTATAGTTGTTTGGCGATTATTAAAACCATGAATGTCAAATGACCATAGGGGCACAACACTCTCCCCCTTAAAGAAAACTTCATCCTTGAAGTTTGGGGTTAGATCACATACCGAACAATCGATGGTACTTCTTCTTCATCTCTTTCTCTAGTTCCCACGTGGCCTTCTCCTGCGAGAAGTTCCTCCATAGTACCTTCACCAATGGAATGGCTTTAGTCCTCAGCATCTGCTCTTTGCGGTCCAGAATTCGAACATGTTGCTCCTCATAAGATAGGTTCTGCTGAAACTACATCTGCCCAGAACTGATCACCTGTGCCGGATCATGCATGTACCTTCTCAGCATGGACACGTGGAACACCGGATGAACTCCCTCTAGAGACAGAGGTAAAGCCAACCGATATGCCACATTCCCTATTTTCTCCAGAATCTCGAATGGTCCGATGAACCGTGGATTTAGCTTCCCAGGCTTGTCGAACCGAACGATTCCTTTTGTCAGAGACACCTTGAGGAAAATGTGATCACCAATTTCAGATGTCAGCTCCTTCCTTCGATTACCAGCATAGCTCTTTTATCAGTCTAGTGCTATCGTTAATCTCTACCTGATCAACCTGATCTTTTCAGAGGTCTCTTGTACAACTTCTGGCCCCACAAGCTGCCTGTCCCCTGTTTCCTCCCAGCACAGCAGAGATCTACAAGGTCTACCATATAGTGGATCGAATGGAGACATGCCTATACTCGTGTGGAAGCTATTGTTAAAAGTAAATTCTATAAGAGGTAGATGTCGCTCCCAATCGCCCTTCCAATCCAAAACACAAGCCCTAAGCATGTCCTCCAGTGTCTGAATCGTCCTCTCGGACTGACCGCCAGTTTACAGTTGAAAAGTCGAACTGAGCTTGAGCCGCGAACCAAAAGCTTCCTACAACCCTTGTCATAATCTGGATGTGAACCAGGTATCCCTATTAGAGATGATCGACTTTGGAATCCCGTGAAATCTGACGATGTTATCTACATATAGTCTTGTCAAACTTTCCACCGATTGCTTCATCTTCATAGGAAGGAAATGTGCAGACTTTGAGAATCGGTCCATGATCACCCATATAGAGTCATTGCCCGTTGCTGATCTAGGTAACCCGATCACAAAATCCATAGTGATTGCTTCCCATTTCCACTGAGGAATTTCTATTTTCTACATTAGCCCTGATGGCTTTTGGTGCTCTGCCTTTACCTGTTGACAAACCAAGCATCTAGCAACATAGTCGGCTACGTCCTTCTTCATTCCTTTCCACCAAAAAGACCGTTTCAAGTCTTGATACATTTTACCACCTCCTAGATGAATAGAGAACATTGATTGGTGAGCTTCCTCCAGAACCTACCTTTTTAGATCGGCTAAATCAGGTACACAGACCCGGTGCTGAAACTGAATCACTCCATCTTCATCACGAGCAAAGTCGGTCTTCCCGATCAATTCTTGTAGCTGGGGATCATCTTTTTGCACATCTATCACATTGTCAAGCACTATTGACCTAATGGTCAGTTGAGCCACAAATGCCTGACATAGTTGAGGCTCGATCACAGCCATAAGTTGCGCTGCGTCTTCGATCATCTTCCAATCCTGCTGCATCATAACCCTTTTTTGCTGAGAGCATCGGCTACTACATTCACCTTTCCTGGATGGTATTGCAGTTCGAAGTCATAGTCTTTTAAGAATTCGACCCATCTTCTTTATCTTAGATTCAACTCCTTCTGAGAAAATAGGTACTTCAGACTCTTGTGGTTAGTGAACACCTCGAACTTGACGCCATAAAGATAATGACGCCAGATCTTCAAAGCATAAACCACAGCAGCCAACTCCAAATCATGAGTCGGGTAGTTTCGCTCGTGCTCCTTTAATTGGCAAGAAACATAAGCGACCACCCTTCCATCTTGCATCAATACACTGCCTAACCCAACCTTCGATGCTTCAGAGTAGATGCCAAAGTCGTCGGCATTGTTAGGCAAAACGAGAACTGGTGCCGATGTTAGCCTAGCCTTCAGCTCTTGGAAACTTTTCTCACAGCTCTCAGACCATATATATTTGACTCCCTTTCGAGTCAACTTGGTTAGTGGCGCCACTAGAGATGCGAACCCCTCGATAAAGCGGCGATAATAACCAACTAATCCTAAGAAACTCCGAATCTCCGTGGGATATTTAGGAGTCTCCCATTCCAATACCGCTTGAACCTTTGCGGGGTCAACGGCAACACCACTGCCTGAGATTACATGCCCGAGGAAATGGACCTCCTTCAGCCAAAAGTCACATTTGTTGAACTTAGCATACAGCTTATGCACTCTTAGCATCTCGAGAATGATTCTCAAGTGTTCTCGGTGCGAAGCTTCATCAGGGGAATATATCAGCACATCATCGATGAAGACAACCACAAAGGTGTCAATATAAGGTCTAAACACCTGATTCATCAAGTCCATAAATTCTGCAGGGGCATTTGTCAGACCAAAAGGTAGCACCAAGAATTCATAATGGCCATATCTCATTCGGAACGCCATCTTGGATGTGTCTTCTTCCTTTATCCTCAATTGATGGTATCCCGAACGCAGATCAATCGTTGAGAACACCGTGGCTCCCTGCAACTGGTCAAACATGTCATCAATGTGTGGTAAAGGGTACTTGAAGAGGCGAGATCTAGCGCTGGATCTTGAGCAGGCTATGGATCACCAGAAGATGAATCTGCAAGATAGGGAAACGTATCAGAGGGCCCAGGGGATCTCCCTGGGGCAAAACCCTCCGATGGCTAAGTTAGTAGAGCTATGGTGGAAGCAATAATGGGGGGAGGAGAGAGCTGATGCGCGAGAATCCTCTCCACCAAAGGGTGAAGCGAATCGTGCTCAGGAGCTTAGGGTGTGTGAATGCTTAGTTCATCTTACCATCTTCCGGAGGGTATCTCTTGCTTAAATAGTGCGCCGCCTTCAGGAGTCCTGTAAGCTGAGGGGTTCCCGGCGGGAGTTACGTCTTTAACGGGGGCTTTCATGGCCTGATCGTGGGAACGTTATCTCCTTGGAGTCCGGCGGCTCCCCTGACTCTCCCGCGGGCGGAGGACTCTGAACGGCTGCACCTGCAGATAATCAACCGGCCTTACCGAGCCTCGGGGATGCTAGCTCATGTCCGAGCGATAGGCATGGCCCGGCGTGGGTGGGGTCGGATAGGTCGGCTGGAGCCTATCTCTCTCTCGGACGGGGAGAGGGCTTTAGGCCGGACCTTCCTTGGGACCTGACCGTTGTCTCGGGCCCTCCGAGCCTAGAAGGATGCCGGGGAGAGTTAGTTCCTCGAGTCTTATTTATTGGGCTTTTCTCCCTAAGTGGGCCCTGTGGGCTATCACTCGGGTGGGCTCGCCTGGTTGGACCTTGTGGGTCTTGTTGGGCTACCTTTGTGGTGGGCTGCGGAAATCCCCCTCTCCACTTGTCCCCCTCCTACTCCCGAGCCAAGGAGGCTCGGATGAGTATTTTTTCGAGGCTTTGGACCGGAGTGGCTCAGGTGGGTGGAATTCCGTTGGCGTTATGGAGCCGCTTATAGCGGTCGCCGAGGCCCGTAATGATGATCCTGACGGATTCGAAACGAAGGGGCCCCCCTTTTTCTCAGAGCACGGAACGGCGCGCCGCCACCCTCAGGGGTTTTTAGGGGGCGCTGCTCATCGTTCTAGGCTTCCAGGGTTTTAGGCTTTCCTTGCTTCTTGATGCGCCGTGAGAGCACAGCGGAGACACGGAGCCTTGCGGCGGCGTTCGAGGAGTTGGCGAGGATAACCGCAGAGGCGGTCAGGCAACTTCCTTCTCCCCCAGAGTCTTCGAGCTCGTACGAGGGATCTCCTCCTGACTCGATGGCGGATCAGAGTCCGGAGCTTGTGCCGGTGAGGCGGGAACCCGTCCCCAACTGTAGTAAGTTGGGGGAAGCGGAGGTGCGGAGGCTGGAGCATCGTTTCCGCCTGCCTCTCAGATACAGCTTTGTTGCCGCCACTCCGTACGAGACGAGTCTGGATGATCGTGATGAGCTCATTTGCACCTTCCTTCTGGCTTGGAAGAGTGGATTTCGGCTCCCTTTCGACTCTTTCGTGCTGCAGCTTCTTAATTTTTTCCGGTTGGCGCCTATCAGTTGGTGGCCAATTCATATCTGCTGCTCTCGGCCTTCCGGATTCTTTGTCGTCAGCATGACATTTTTCCTTCTTTGGACCTCTTCCACTTCTTTTTTGAGTTGAAAGCGCACCAGTCGGCGGGGAAAGGCTTCTACTTCATCCAGGCGCGGCGGAATAGGAGCTGCATCTCGCTTGCGGCGAAGGACTCCTCGCACAAGGGGTGGAAGAGCCAATTCTTCTGGGTGAAGGCGGTGGCGACGGACGAGATCTGGAGATGCCGGACCTCGCCCAACTTTCACCCGAATCTGCCCCCTCGCCAGGAGGAGTTCCCCCCCCACGTGGAGCAGCAGGCTGCCCGTCTGCTGGAGAACCGTCAATCGACCGAGGAGCTGGTGACGCCGGAGAACATCGAACGGTGTCTTCTCTCGCGGTTGACGTCGACAGGTACAGCTCTTGAGGCTCTTTTTCTGGGGTGGTAGCTCTTTTCCTCCTCCTAACCGGGGCTTCTTCTTGTTGCAGACGTGAGGCGGGAGCCTCTGGAGGAGGTGGCCGAGGTCATCGATCTGGGAGATGACTCGGCAGCCGATGAGCCTGATGCCCCGGTGGGTCGCGTCCATGCCCGAGATAAGGGCAAGGGGGCGGCCCCCGAGGGGACTTCTCGATCGACCGGCCTGAAGCGCAAGGATCCCCTGGCGGGGAAGTTGCGGGAGGTCGCGAAGGCCAGGAAAAGGGCCAAGAAAGCCGGTTTTCCTATCGCCGTCGGGGGTGATTCTGGCTCGGCGGCGCTCCCCCCTCGGGGGCAGGATGGGGCCGACCCCTCCGGGCTGGCTCTCCTATCCGCCGGGCGAGAGGGGGCCGAGGAGACCAGGGGCCCCGCAGAGGGAGGTGATGGGTCGGCTCTCCCCTCTGTGGGGGCAGAGGGGGCCGGTGCCAGTGTGGCCGGTGCTGGGACCGAGGGATTGGTCGGCGCGGATGGGGGTTCACCCGCGAGGGCGTCGCAACCCCAAGTGCCGGCAGTTGCTGGTGCGGTTGATCCCGTGGCGCCGGTCGAGGGTGGGGGTTCGCCCGGGGAGGCGTTGCAACCCCAACCGACCGTGGCGCGCGGGGCGGTCAGCTTCGCTGCCCGAACATGGTCTTCTGGTAGGGTGCCCAGGGTGGAGCAGTCCCCTTTGCCGGAACCTCTGGTCAGGCTCGGTATCTAGGGCGACTTGTACCGGCTCTGTCGGTCGATCGTCGAGAGGACGAGGGGGGGAGAAAGGCGCAGCACTCCCGCCGGGGTCCTTGATATCCTGATGGAGGGCGACCGGGTCATAGCTCGGACAGCGGCCGTAATGGCGGAGGCGCACGCCCGGACGGAGGTGGAGCGGTCGAGGCACGCCTGGACCCTTGGTGGGTGTGAGGGGAAACTATCCCGGCTCGAGGGGGAGCATGAGGGGCTCCGGCGGGAGTTCCTCGCATTCAGGGAGTTGGCGCGGTCGAGCCGACGGGAAGCCGAGGCGCTGGCCGAGCAGCTAGCAAGGGCCCAAGAATCGCTCGAGAGGAAGAGCAAACGTCTAGAAGACGAGCGTCAACGTCACATCGAGCTGGACGGCCTCTGGGAGCTTGAGCGCGGCGAGCTGTAGGATCGGGCGGAGGACGCGGAGCGCCTTCGCGCTGAGGCCGAGGCGGACCGAGCCCGGGCGGAGGGTCGGACGATCGAAGCCGAGCGGAGGATGACCGAGCTAGAGGAGCGTCTGGCGAGGGCGGAAGAGCGTGCGGCCGAGGCGGAGCGGGCTCGGGACGGGCAGGTCGAGGCGGAGGCGATCGAGCGCTACAAAGGCTCGGAAGCTTACTCGGCCGACCTGATTGAAGCTACCCTACCCTACTACGAGGTAGCGCTCCACCGGGGTGCCCGAAAGGGATTCAGGCAGGGCTATCGCCGGGCGATGAGCTATGCCAATGAGCACCTTGCCGGGGGTGATTTTCCTTACGGCCAGAGTTATGACTCGGATGAGTCAGTTTCCAGCTCCTCATCCTCGGCCGGGGAAGAACCGGAGGAGTCATCTCCAGCGGGGTCACCAACTCCGGAGGCTCCAGGAGGGCTCACGACCGGGACAGTTCTCGCACAGGCGGGGTCAGTGTCCGGGCCGACCGTCACCGAAGGCACCGGGGGTGACGCGTCCCCTACTGCTGTTCCCGAGCTTCAAAGTGGGCTCGAGGCCTGATGTATTATGCTTTATTTTACCCCTTCCCCTTTTTGTCTGTTTTTCCTTTTGTAAGAGGATTTCTTTATGGGAGGCAATAAAGGACTTACTTCGTTTGATCGTTATCTTTGCCGTGATTTGGCTGGCGTATCGGGGGCAGTTGGAAGGTGCCGATATTCTCTGCACCGTTCTCGCATGCCGA
This sequence comes from Amorphophallus konjac, assembly GCA_022559845.1. Taxonomy (NCBI): domain Eukaryota; kingdom Viridiplantae; phylum Streptophyta; class Magnoliopsida; order Alismatales; family Araceae; genus Amorphophallus; species Amorphophallus konjac. The sequence goes on along the minus strand of CM040121.1, from coordinate 390,322,712 downwards.
TTCGGGAGACTTCTGGCGGGGCGTCCTTTCATTCCACCATGCTTTGAAAGTCGAGGCGCTTCGCGAATCCCGCTAGGGCGGGGGCCGAGGAATTGGAGGTGACCTTCCAAGGGAGGTCCTATAGCGTGTTTTCGAGGGGGGAGTCATTTAAGGCGCGTGGCCTCCCTTGGCCTATAAAAAGGACCGAAGGGTGCTCCTTCCCTCTTAACACTTAGGACTCTCACCAGCGGTCTGCTCTTGTTCCCTCATTTTCGCTCTGCATTGCGCCGCCGCGATCGGAGCATGGAGGACCCTTCAGAAGATGACGCCGTAGACGACGGGGAGCGCCCGGTTCCAGCTGTCCTGGAATATCGGTCGGGTCCCACGGTCGCCGCGCGTGCATGAGACGGGTCCGACGGTCGCCGCGCGGATATGGAGAGGGCTTCGACGTGCGGGGGTACGCTGTTTGCCTCCTCTTGGCTCCGACGAGGCTTCCGGGCGGACGCCGAGATGGAGGGCGGATGGGGGAGTTAGGGATGCCGGCCGCCATTCCCCTCCGTGGGAGGGGAGGACGCGGCTCCAGTTCCTTCCTCACCTCTGTCTGCAGCCTCTTTCTCTCTCTTTTGTTCTTCATTTCTTTCACTCTTCGGGGGCTGCTTGCTTTCTGTTCGCCTCCAAAGAGTTGGTAGCTTGGCAGAGAGGAGACCTTCACGGCGCTTCTTTTTCCAGGTTGTTGCCAACTTGGAAGGTAGCCTTCCTCGCGTGAAAGGTGGCCTTCTCCTTGCTGTCCCTCTGTCACCTTTGTCACGGTCCACCCGAGCCAACTGGGTCGACCATCTCTTGTCCGAGCCAGTTTCTACGCGAGGCAGAGTCAGTGGCTGGATGCGAGAAGGTCAAGACCGGGTCGGTCGGGCGATGGCCGTTTGCCGCGGTGCTAGATGGATTTTTGCTTTTCACTATGTAATGTACTGGCAGTTGCCTTTCTGATGTACCAACAGTTATCTTGAATGAATGCAAAAAAGGGGGTTTATTTTACCCGATTTGTCGATACAGTTTTCAGAAATAAAATCTGCGTAGTGTGGTTGCGTTCCATGTCCGGGGAATGGGTTCCCCTTCCATTGTGGCTAACCTGTACGCACCTTTCCCGAGCGTCTCGATCACTCGGTAGGGGCCTTCCCAGTTAGGGGATAGCTTGCCCGCCGCCTCCAGTGGTCGAGAGGCTTCGGTTTTCCTCAGGACGAAGTCCCCTGGTTGGAATTGTCTGCCTCGGACCTTGGTGTTGTAGTACCGAGTGAGGCGGCGCTGGTATTCCGTAGCTTGGACGTTCGCGATCTCTCGGAGTTCGTCTGCCAGGTCGAGGTTCTCGAGCAACTTCTGCTCGTTTGCCTCGGGCGAAAAGCTGATCACTCAGAGAGACGGATTGGCGATCTCTAACGGAACGACGGCTTCAGTGCCATATACCAGTTGAAAAGGGGTCTCACCGGTTGCCGTCCTGGGGGTCGTTCGGTGCGACCATAGTACGCTAGGCAGTTCCTCGAGCCAGCTACCCTTAGCCTTGCCGAGTCTGGTTTTTATGCCCTTCAAGATGGTCTTCTTGGCATTTTCAACCAGCCCGTTGGCCTGAGGGTGGGCGACCGAAGTGAAGTGGTTGCGGATATTTAGGTCGGCGCATCTGTCTCGGAAGTACCGAGAGTCGAATTGCCGCCCGTTATCGCTCACTATCACTCGGGGGATGCCAAAGCGACAGATGATCGATTTCCATACGAAACCCCAGACGACTGTCTCGGTGATCCTAGCTGTTGCTTCAGCCTCGATCCACTTGGTGAAGTAGTCGATGGCGACGATGATGAACTTCTTCTGGGATTGAGCCGTTGGGAATGGCCCAAGGATGTCGATCCCCCACCGAGCGAAAGGGTAGGGCTCGGTAAGGGTGATAAGTTCCGTGGCCGACTGGTGGACCAAATGGTCGAACCGTTGGCAACGGTCGCAATGTTGTGCATAGGCCGTGCAGTCGCGCTGCAGGGTCGGCCACCAGTACCCCTATCTTAGCAGGATTCTGGCCAGCGACCGACCTCCTGAATGCGCTCCGCACAGTCCTTGATGAATCTCTTCAACAGCTTGGCTTGCTTCGTCGGGACCGAGACACTTCAGAAGGGGCCCGGAGAACGATCTTCGGTAGAGAGCGTTGTCGAGGATGATGAAGCGCCGGGCTTGGTACTTCATTCGGCGGGCTTCCCGAGGGTCGGAGGGCTCCCGGGAGTCCCGTAGCCAGGACAGGTAGGGGGAGCGCCAGTCGCCGGGAGTGGCCGAGTCAATGGCGAGGAGCTCCAAGTCTATGCTCGGGCGCTCGAGCTCTTCTAGGAGGACCGATCGTGTACCTTCCGGGTCTAGGGAGGAGGCCAGTCGGGAGAGAGCGTCCGCCCGAGAGTTTTACTCTCGAGCTATTCGGACTACCTCGAACTGCTGGGTCAGGCTCCGGACCAACTGTAGGTATTTGATCATAGGTACCTCCCGAGCTTCGTACTCGCCACTGACCTGGCTTGCAACTAGCTGGGAGTCGGTGTGGATCCTGACTCGCTCGGCCCCCAACCGTCGGGCCATGCGGGCTCCCGAGATAAGGGCCTCGTACTCGGAAGCATTGTTGGATGCCAGAAAGTTGAACTTTAGGGCGTATTGCAACTCTATTCCTTCGGGGGACTTTAGGAGGATCCCTGCGCCGCTACCGACCGAGTTGGACGATCCATCGACGAACAGCTCCCAGGTTGGCCCGGTTGCCATCGGAGGCCTGTCCTCGACCGGAAAGGTGCTCTCGGCGATGAAGTCGGCGAGTGCTTGTCCTTTGATAGCTGATCACGGCCGATACGAGATGTCGTAGGCCCCGAGCATGATGTCCCATTTGACGAGTCACCCCGAGGCTTCGGGATGGGCCAGAATCTTCTTCAGCGGCTCGCCGGTTAGCACGATGATGGGATGCCCCTGGAAGTAGGGTCGGAGGCGCTTTGCGGAGGTAACCAACGCTAGCACGAGTTTCTCGGTTGCGGGGTACCTCCGCTCGGCCTCGCCGAGCACCTTGCTGGTGTAGTAGACCGGCCTCTCGACTCCCGAGTCATTTCTGACTAGGACCGAGCTGACCGTTGATGGCGTCGCCGAGAGATAGAGCAACAAGACCTCGCCCGGGACGGGCTTGGAAATCACCGGGGGCGAAGCCAGGAACTCTTTGAGCTCGACGAACGCTGTCTGGCATTCCCTATCCCATGCGAACGTAGCAGATGCTTTCTTGGGCCCCCTCATCAGCTTGAAGAAGGGCAAGCATCGTTCGGCCGCACGGGACAGGAAACGACTGAGAGCAGCGACACGCCCCGTCAGACGCTGGACGTCTTTAATGCATGTGGGTGGGCGCATGTCCAGGATGGCCTGGACCTTGTCGGGGTTGGCTTCGATCCCTCGCTGAGTGACCAGGAAACCCAGGAACTTCCCGGATCTTACTCCAAAGGCGCACTTGGCGGGGTTGAGCTTCATGCTGTACCTCAGGAGGGTGCCGAAAGTTTCGGCGAGGTCGGTGAAGTGGTCTTGGGCCCTCGGGGTCTTGACGAGCATGTCGTCGATGTAGGCCTCGACGTTCCGACCTAACTGTCCCTCGAACATGTGGTTGACCAGTCGCTGGTATGTGGCTCCAGCATTCTTCAATCCGAAGGGCATCCGGGTGTAGCAGTACACGCCGTAGTCGGTGATGAAGGCGGTCTTCTCGACATCTTCAGGGCTCATTCGGATCTGATGATAACCCGAATAGGCATCCAGAAAACTGAGTATCTCATTGCCCGAGGTTGAGTCAACCAATTCTCGGTAGCGGATAGCAGTCCTTGGGGGTGGCCTTGTTCAGATCGGTGAAGTCTACGCACATTCGCCACTTGCCTGTAGTCTTCGGCACCAGGATGACGTTGGCTAGCCACGTTGGGTACAGGACCGGTCTGAAAAGACCAGTTTCCTGTCCCTTGGTGACCTGCGCCTTGATGATCGCCTGTTTCTCGGGCGCATGCTTCCTTCTCCGCTGCTGTACGGGTCTCACGGTGGTATCGAGGTTGAGCTTGTGCATCACAGTTTCCTCTGGTATACCAGGGAGTTGATCATCGGACCAAGCGAAGACCCGAACATACTCAGAAAGAAATTCCTTATATTGCTGCTGTTCCTCTGGTGGTAGGTCGGCGCCGATCCTTACTTCTAGGGCCGGGTCGTCGTTCAGGAATACCGTTAATAACTCGCCACCGAGCTCGGTGGTCACGGCTCTTCCTTCGACTCCCCTGGGGCCCTTATCCTTCCCGTCCGGCCTTGAGGCTTCCACCGAGATGTTGTAGCACCTTCTAGCCGTGGCCTGGTTACCTCGGACTTCCCCCAACCCATTTTTGGTGGGAAACTTCATTTTTTGGTGATAGGTAGATGGTACGGCCTTTATTCGGCTGAGAATTTTTCGGCCGAAAATGGCGTTGTACGCTATCATACCTTTAATCACTATGAAGTCCACTATGACCGTAACGGTTTTGGGTGGGGTGCCGATAGTGACCGGCAGGCTAAGGGCTCCCTCGGGGTAGGTGGCCAGGCCATTAAACCCGCAAAGGGGCGTTCGGATCGAGCGGAGTTTGGATGGGTCTTCCCCCATCTTGAGAAAACAGTCATAAGATAATACATCGGGGGCGCTCCCATTATCAACCAAAATCCTGTCTACATTACAGTGATTTATCGTGGCCGAGATAACGAGGGCATCGTCATGCGGGGTGCTCAGCCCTTCCAGGTCTTGGTCGGAGAAGACTATGACCTGGGGCTCCATCGGCGGGCCTCTGGGGGGCTCTAAGGCTCGGCTGGCTCGCTCGGCATGACGTTTCCTCCCTCGGCTGGTGTCGCCGCCCGATGCCGCTCCTCCGGAGATGACGTTGATGTGGACCCCTCGGGGGGCGTTGTCGATCTCCTCTGTGGCGTCTCGGTCTTCTTTGTGCCCGGTCGTGAACCGGGCTAGGTGCCCCAGACGGATGAGGCGCTCGATCTCGTCCTGGAGCTGATGGCAATCTCTGGTGTGGTGCCCGTGGTCGCCGTGGAACAGGCAATGCCTGTCCCGCTTGCGGTTCTTCGACCTCATTGGCTCGGGCTGGCGGAGAAGTCCCGAGTCTTTGATGTCTTCATAGATCTCGTAGACTGGCGCAGTCAAGGGGGTGTACCGCTCGTACTTTCTTTTGCGCTCTCCTTCTCGATCGCGCTTCTTACCCGAGCCAGGGTTTGGCTCGGAGGTCCGCTTCTTGTCCCCCTCCCGACCCGTGCCGGTTGCGTCTCGGCAGGCGCTGAGTACTTCTTCGCACTCGGCATGGCGCAGTGCCAGAGTCACTAGCTCGGCAAGGGTCGAGGGAGGGTGGAGGACAAGCTCGCGGCGGAGGTTCTCGTCCCGGGTGCCCCCGGTCTGTGCGGTTGTGGCTGAGGCCACATCCAGGCGGGGGATCCTGAGGGCTTCCGATTTAAATCGGTGGACGTAAGTCCGGAGCCTCTCCCCTTGCGCCTGTTTGAGAGCCAGGAGCCCCGCTACTGACCTTGGGGGGGCGCTACCGGCGAAACTCTCCTTGAAAATTCACCCGAATTGCCTGAAGTCTCGAATGGACCCAGGGGCGAGGGCCCGGAACCATGCCTGAGCACCTTGGACCAGGGTGGCCGCGAAGGCTCGGCATTTGATGGGATCCGGCGTTCCATGAAGGGTCACCAGGGCGTCGAAGCTATCGTAGTGGTCGGCTGGGTCGCCCTGGCCGTCGTAGAGCTTGAAGGTTGGAATGGAGGCTCTGGGAGAGACCTCTGCCTTCAAGATGTACTCGGAGAAAGGGGATTTCTCCTCGTCCTCCGGGAGAGAGGTCTTCCGCAGGGCGCGGAGGGCGCGCTCTTGCTCTGCTAACCGTCTCTCGAAATGTCGCAGCCGGAGGGACAGCTCTGGCTGCAGTCGCACCGTGGGGCTGGGGGGGGCGTCTTGGCGATCTCCCGGGGCACTAGTGCCCGGGCGCGGCGGCCTCGCCCCCTGCTTCCCTCTCCTCGGCGTGGAGGAAGCCTCTTGCTCCGCAGGCGGAGCATGCGAGGGTCCTCCGACGTCGTTGCGGAGGAGCTGTCGGCCGCGGAGGGTGAAGCGGCCTCCGGCGGTGTGCTGCGTCGCACTCCTTCGTGGGGGACTTCCTGACGGGGCGCGGAACCTTGCGTCCCTGGCCGCCTGGGCCCTCATGAGCTCCACGTGGACGTCCATCTTTTCGTTGAGGGCCTGGAAGGCGTTGGCGCCACTGTCGAGGGGTGCCCCTGTCTGCGCCGGGGGGGTGGTGGCCTGTTGGTGGGGATGCTGGCATTGGAGGGGGGGCTCTGCGAGACCCTAGAGGGGGCGCCTCCCGCCGCCGCCACAGCCTTACCTGCCCCACCGGCGGATCTCCTCCCTGAGCTTCTTCTCACCATCTCGACTTTTCGTGCGTTTCCCACAGACGGCGCCAGATGAAGAGGTGAGATCTCGCGCTGGATCCTGAGCGGGCTATGGATCACCAGAAGATGAATCTGCAAGATAGGGAAACGTATCAGAGGGCCCAGGGGATCTCCCTGGGGCAAAACCCTCCGATGGCTAAGTCAGTAGAGCTATGGTGGAAGCAATAATGGGGGGAGGAGAGAGCTGATGCGTGAGAATCCTCTCCACCAAAGGGTGAAGCGAATTGTGCTCAGGAGCTTAGGGTGTGTGAATGCTTAGTTCATCTTACCATCTTCCGGAGGGTATCCCTTGCTTAAATAGTGTGCCGCCTTCAGCAGTCATGTAAGCTGAGGGGTTCCAGGCGGGAGTTACGTCTTTAACGGGGGCTTTCATGGCCTGATCGTGGGAACGTTATCCCCTTGGAGTCCGGCGGCTCCCCTGACTCTCCCGCGGGCGGAGGACTCTAAACGGCTGCACCTGCAGATAATCAACCGGCCTTACCGAGCCTCGGGGATGCTAGCTCATGTCCGAGCGATAGGCATGGCCCGGCGAGGGTGGGGTCGGATAGGTCGGCTGGAGCCTATCTCTCTCTCGGACTGGGAGAGGGCTTTAGGCCGGACCTTCCTTGGGACCTGACTGTTGTCTCGGGCCCTCCGAGCCTAGAAGGCCGCTAGGGAGAGTTAGTTCCTCGAGTCTTATTTATTGGGCTTTTCTCCCTAAGTGGGCCCTGTGGGCTATCACTCAGGTGGGCTCGCCTGGTTGGACCTTGTGGGTCTTGTTGGGCTGCCTTTGTGGTGGGCTGCGAAAATCCCCCTCTCCAGTACTTATTCTTAATAGTCACCTCATTAAGTTTGCGATAGTCAACACATAACCCGAGAGAACCATCCTTCTTATTCACAAACTGGAGCTCCCCATGATGACACACTTGGACGGATAAACCCTTTGTCTAACAAGTCTTGAAGTTACTTTTTTAGCTCTGCAAGTTCTATTGGGGCCATTCGGTAGGGTGCCTTAGAGACAGGTGCACTGTCGGGTAACAAGTCGATGGCAAACTCTATCTCTCTTGTAGGTGGTAACCCGGATAAATCCTATGGAAACACATCTAGTAATTCTCAAACAACCTCGATCTCTGCTACGGTCGGTGCCTGGTCAGCATCATACTTCATGACTACGCTTGCCAAGAATGCATCGTAGCCCTTTCTCAGCATTCACACAGTCTTCATTATTGAAACCACTAACTTCTTTCCAGCCATATGCTTCAGTAAGGGATGAGAAAACTCCTTCTCTGTAGGGTTGCGAAAACTAACTCTCTTCCTTCGACAATCTATCAGAGCGTAATGCTCTTCTAACCAATCCAGTCCTAAGATAGCATCAAAGCCTTGCATAGGTAAACAGCAAAAACAACCAAGCATAGTTCTTCCTTCTATATTAACTGATAGTGAGGGTATATGTCTCTTGGTAGACACCGCTCCTACAAGTGTGTGCACCAATAGGGGCATGTCTAGGTCTAAAGACTCAATTCCGAATTCCTCATGCAAATGATGAGCAAAACTCTCAGAAATGAAAGTATGTGTCGCACCGGTGTTAAACAATACTCTAGCAAGAATACTATTGATAGAGATAATACCTTCTGTGAGGTTCTCCGCCTGCTCAACATCCTCTCTAGCTAACACAAACACTCGATGTAATGCCCCAGAATTTTTTTTAAAAATATTTCTGATACAATTAAGAATTTTCTGGAATTATTAAGGGTCTAAATGAATTAATTAATGAATATTGGGTTAAATAAATCATTATTAAGGCCCAAATATGGTAAATAATTAATCCAGCCTTAATAAATAAAGCCCAAATGGTTACAAGACCAAGCCCATTAAGATAGGTCCAAATTCTAGAAGGTTATTTAGCCTATTCATAGATTTTAAAGGATAATTACCCCTTATTTAAATAATTATAAGGATAAACAAACAAAAGAGTTAGAATTTTATTGAATTCTATGCACATGGGATGTAGCAGTCTATCGTGCGACCGCCACAGTCAGGTAACGCGACTGCACTACACCGTTACGCTCTGTTAGTTCCGTGAAGTGAAGAACAAGCCATAAGATTGGATTTTTGCTAACTTATCTCTTAGGGATCAAGATGGGAGGACTAGTAAATGTGTTAAGGTCTCTCATAAGTCGATCTAAGCTTTAACAAGGACTTTAGAATCGATCTAAATAGACCCTAGTTTTGACCTGCGCGACCCCTACATTGGCTCGCGTGGAATCCAGGTAAGGAGTCATAATTTCAGGTAAGTTCTTTAGAAGCTTTCGTTTATAATATTTTAGACTAATAGCTCTCAAAATTTTGTGCTAGGAGATCAACTACACAAGAAGTTAGAAGCTTCCAAAGTTGCTAGTACGACCTTAGCAACCCAGGAATCTGAGCAAAGGTCCACTGAAGATCAGGGAATTAGATCATCAAAACGAGGTATTTAGGGTTTGATTCTTTAGAACTTTTTGTTCCCCTTAGTTTCATCTTTCTAACCTCCAAATTTCATGTCCTTAGGTCAAGAGGTTGAGGAGTTAGAGCGACGTGAAGTTGCTGAAAACTCACAGGAAGGGAAGGATTAGGGCGTGTCTTGCAGTCCCAAATTGGAAGATTAAAGCCCCGAAAAGAGGTAGGTCATCTCATGAATGGCAAGAACATCATGTTAGGGATAAAAACCCTCTGATTTTGATTGATTTCATGCATTCTAGATCATAAATTCATGTTTTAGTTTGACCTATGCATACATGCATGTCTTGAGCCTTAATCAAAGATAAACGATATTATCTTGTTCAAATCACTGTAACCTATGCATCTAGATGGCCTATACTTCGTTTTTCATGTCTAGAATAGTTAGCTATTTTGATTCTTCTGACATGAGATATTTTAAACCTTAGATCATTCTTTTTACTGTCAGCAGAAGCTCTGACGGATTAAGGTAAGACCGTCACATGATATAACGGCCTTACGATAAGCCGTCACACCCTCTGTTGTATTTAAATTCGTCTGTTATCTCTGACGACCCAGAATCGGTGCGTTACAACACTATGACGGCCCCACGATAAGCCATCACAGCATTGTGACGCCCCCATCTTAGACCGCTAGAGTACTTTATTCAGGTAATTCAAGACAGAATTGAAGAACAATCAAATTTACTTATAAATAAGCTTAGTTATCTAAGTTTTGAACTATTTTCATGACTTTGAGTTATTGATCAATTTATGATAGAAATTGCATGGTAAAAGCATTTCTAGTTATTTCAAACATATGTTAATTTCATTAGCTAAACTCTATAGTTTTGTATTTACACTATGATTTTAAATGATGTAATGACGGAGTTTTTTATCATGGTTTCACATCGCTACACAGTCTTTTCTATCTATGGAGTCATTTTCTTTAAGTACATGGCATATATTCCGGTATATGACTATTAGTTTACACTTTGCACTATAGGAACATATTCTTGAACATGAGGACCTCTCTATTGGATATTTCTTCCAATGAATTAGGAAATCTTGTTTCAAGGCCTCCGTAATTCTCCGCGAGCCTGGGATTCCCACTAGGACGCCGAGTTGGTTGTACCATTAAAGCCCAATTATTAGAAAGCACTATCGATGCTTTCAAGTTCTGGATATGTAACGGATCAATGTTGGACCGTCAGGTACGTCTAACGGACCAATCTATGACCGTCACATTAACTGAATCCTATTTATTGTTTCTGGATTCGGCCATTGTAACGGCTTGAGACTGGAGCGTCACGATAGTGTAACGGCCCAGTATTAGGCCGTCACAGTTCTAAAGTTCGTTAACCCGAGGTTTGACCAAAGGGTTGATATTCTAAAGTTCCTAGATAGATTATTGATGGTCTAGGACTTGTCATATTGTCCAAAGAAATTTAATTTAAATTATGAAAGATAACGAATGTACCGTTATGCTACCGAATTATTCCCATGAGCATAATATCGTCTTAAATCATTCTTGATCTCTCATATTCTTAATTGAAGCATTCATTCTTTGATGATTGTTGTCACGAGCTTATTGATTGAATTTTTTATATTACTGGCCACGCTTTATTGTTACACTCATGGAAGTAGCTTGATTTATACGTGAAGATGCAGTTCGGGCGTTAATTATGTCCAAGGGCTCTATGCTAGTCCCCTCGACTGATTACCGGAAACATACTATTATAAACCATGGGGTATGATGCTACTGGCGTCACATTACGCTGGGAGTACTTTCTTTATAAATAAGTGAAATCCATGAGCACTAGTGAAAATCTAGTGAATTGCTACATGATTGACGTTCTAGTGCGTAACCTTTATAGTTATGAAAGTGAAAAGTGAAAGTGCATTATCGTTACATTCTTGTTCTTGAAAGGCCATGCTACATTCTTGTACATTCTTGTTACATTCTCGTTAGTTCATACGTGTTCATTCTATCTTACATGATCATCTTGTTACTTTGGGTTAATCGCATGATTGATCGCATTCGCATGATTTTACCTTATTTGTTTTAGAGAGAAAATGCTAAACTACTTAAATATTGCTAATCATGTTGATGTGAAGATACCTACTGGGCAAGTGGTGTGCTCATTATCTATTTCTAATCTTTTTCAGGAAATGGAAGTGAGTCGGGTTCGGATTCGGAGTATTCAAATAGCGGGTCCGAGAGTGAATGAAGAATGAGTGAAGACTTAGGAAGTCTATATTGTTTAGATTTAGTCTATGTAATTTTTCTTATTCTTGAGTATAGTATGATGAAGATTAGTGATTGTATTTGATATTTGATTATTAATGAAATAAAACTTGGAGTTTGAGTTGATCATTGTGTAATTGTATTATTCTTATGTGTGATTGTCTTGTGCTCTAATCATTCTTGCTTGCAAGAGGCTTACCATGCTGGCTGTTCGCGTTCCTCGAGCGAGTCTTCCGCTGTAATAAAGGCTCGGGGCGTGACAATTAAGTTGGTATCAGAGCCTTAGTCTCAGGACTTAGGGAGAAGAATTATGTCATAGGATAAGTCCAAGGTTTAAGGACCCCTACCTACCCATTCACCTTACGTTAATTTTTAATACCTTAAAATACATACACTCTCCGTAAAAATCCATATATATATTAAATTTGGGGATAAAATTCTTTTAAGTAGGGGAGGGTGTAATGCCCCAGAATTTTTTTAAAAATATTTCTGATATAATTAAATTTTTTTGGAATTATTAATGGTCTAAATGAATTAATTAATGAATATTGTGTTAAATAAATCATTATTAAGGTCCAAATATGTTAAACAATTAATCCAGCCTTAATAAATAAAGCCCAAAGGTTACAAGACCAAGCCCATTAAGATAGGCCCATATTCTAGAAGGTTATTTAGCCTATTCACGGATTTTAAAGGATAATTACCCCTTATTTAGATAATTATAAGGATAAACAAATAAAAGAGTTGGAATTTTATTGAATTCAGCGCACATGGGATGTAGCGGTCTATCGTGCGACTGCCACAGTCAGGTAACGCGCCTGCACTAGACTGTTACGCTCTGTTAGTTCCGTGAAGTGAAGAACAAGCCAAAAGATTGGATTTTTGCTAACTTATCTCTTAGGGATCGAGATGGGAGGACTAGTAAATGTGTTAAGGTCTCTCATAAGTCAATCTAAACTTTAACAAGGACTCTAGAATCGATCCAATTCTCAAACCCTAGCCAAAACCCTATAAATAGACCCCAGTTTTGACCTGCGCGACCCCTACATTGGCTCGCGTGTAATCCAGGTAAGGAGTCATAATTTCAGGTAAGTTCTTTAGAAGCTTTCGTTTATAATACTTTAGACTAATAGCTCTCAAAATTTCATGCTAGGAGATCAACTACACAAGAAGTTAGAAGCTTCCAAAGTTGCTGGTACGACCTTAGCCACCCAGGAATCTGAGCAAAGGTCCACTGAAGGGAATTAGATCATCAAAATGAGCTATTTAGGGTTTGATTCTTTAGAACTTTTTGTTCCCCTTAGTTTCATCTCTCTAACCTCCAAATTTTATGTCCTTAGGTCAAGAGGTTGAGGAGTTAGAGCGACGTGAAGTTGCTAAAAACCCACAGGAAGGGAAGGATTAGGGCGTGTCTTGCAGTCCCAAATTGGAAGATTAAAGCCCAGAAAAGAGGTAGGTCATCTCATGAATGGCAAGAACATCATGTTAGGGATAAAAGCCCTCTGATTTTTATTGATTTCATGCATTCTAGACCATGAATTCATGTTTTAGTTTGACCTATGCATACATGCATGTCTTGAGCCTTAATCAAAGATAAAAGATATTATCTTGTTCAAATCACTGTAACCTATACATCTAGATGGCCTATACTTCATTTTTCATGACTAGAATAGTTAGCTATTTTGATTCTTCTGACATGAGATATTTTTACTGTCAGCAGAAGCTCTGACGGATTAAGGTAAGACCGTCACATGATATAACAGCCTTACGATAATCCGTCACACTCTCTGTTGTATTTAAATTCCTCTGTTATCTCTGACGGCCCAGAATCGGTGCGTTACAACACTATGACGGCCCCACGATAAGTCGCCACAGCACTGCGACGCCCCCATCTTAGACCTCCAGAGTACTTTATTCAGGCAATTCAAGACAGAATTGAAGAATAATCAAATTTACTTATAAATAAGCTTAGTTATCTAAGTTTTGAACTATTTTCATGACTTTGAGTTATTGATCAATTTATGATAGAAATTGCATGGTAAAAGCATTTCTAGTTATTTCAAACATATGTTAATTTCATTAGCTAAACTCTATAGTTTTGAATTTACACTATGATTTTAAATGATGTAATGACGGAGTTTTTATCATGGTTTCACATCGCTACACAGTCTTTTCTATCTATGGAGTCATTTTCTTTAAGTACATGGCATATATTCCAGTATATGGCCATTAGTTTACAATTTGCACTATAGAAACATATTCTTGAACATGAGGACTTCTCTATTGGATATTTCTTCCAATGGACTAGGAAATCTTGTTTCAAGGCCTCCGTAATTCTCCGCGAGCCTAGGATTCCCACTAGGACGCCGAGTTGGTTGTACCATTAAAGCCCAATTGTTAGAAAGCACTATCGATGTTTTCAGGTTCTGGATATGTAACGGATCAATGTTGGACCGTCAGGTACGTCTAACGGACCAATCTATGACCGTCACATTAACTGAATCCTATTTATTGTTTCTGGATTCGGCCATTGTAACGGCTTGAGACTGGAGCGTCACGATAGTGTAACGGCCCAGTATTAGACCGTCACAGTTCTAAAGTTCGTTAACCCGAGGTTTGACCAAAGGGTTGATATTCTAAAGTTCCTAGATGGATTATTGATGGTCTAGGACTTGTCATATTGTCCAAAGAAACTTAATTTAAATTATGAAAGATAATGAATGTACCATTATGCTACCGAATTATTCCCATGAGCATAATATCGTTTTAAATCATTCTTGATCTCTCATATTCTTAATTGAAGCATTCATTCTTTGATGATTGTTGTCACGAGCTTATTGATTGAATTTGTTATATTACTGGCCACGCTTTATTGTTACACTTATGGAAGTAGCTTGATTTATACGTGAAGATGCAGTTCGGGCGTTGACTATGTCCAAGGGCTCTATGCTAGTCCCCTCCACTGATTGCCAGAAACATACAATTATAAACTATAGGGTATGATGCTACTGGCGTCGCATTGCGCTGGGAGTACTTTCTTTATAAATAAGTGAAATCTATGAGCACTCATGAAAATATAGTGAATTGCTACATGATTGACGTTCTAGTTCATAACCTTTATTGTTATGAAAGTGAAAAGTGTGTTGGAACCCTAGTTTTGATAATGATAATCTATGAATCATGTTTAGATTAAAGTGTTTAAATCTTTCAATTATATCTATTATGTTTGGTTCACCTGGTGCATGTTATTTCATAAAAGAAATCATAGTCAGTGCATGTGTTGTCCTGCTAGAAATCTAGCTCGGTGCTAGTCTAGCTTAGTTCTACATTTGACGTATAAGTACTTATCTCGGTGCAAGTTTTCTGTTCACACACAAACACTGTCATCCGGTTCCTTCCTCGGTGCATTACTTGTCTCATACATAAACGGGTCAGTGTATTTCAATGCAGCATGCACATTTAGGTCGGTGCACATCTTGCCTTTGCATCTCACCTCTCGGGGTCGGTGCAAGTTTTAGGTCCGTGCAATACTTGAACAGCACGCAATGTTTAGTTCTGTCATTTAGTGTTAGTGCATTCTTGTCCTCCATCTCGGTGCAAGTTTCTCACTTAGATAGGATATTTCCATCTCGGTGCAAGGTTTCACTTAGATAGAATATTTCCATCTCGGTGCAAGGTTTCACTTAGATAGGATATCGCCATCTCGGTGCACGTTCTGACTTGGACATGATTTCTTGACTCGGTGCAAGCTTTGTCTTGCATCTTTCTTTGTCCGTGTATTCTTCTCCATCATCTCGGTGCAACTCTTGCTTGAACCGCCAATCCAGCCCGGTGCATTTACTGTCCTACACATTTTTTTTAGAGTCGGTGTATCCACTGTTCTAGACACTTCATATGTCAGTGCATATTTTTAGACTTTTTGACTCGGTGCATAGTTTTCCTTCTGTGCCTCGTGGAATCATGTCGGTGCAATCCATTTATCACCTTGTACTAAGTCAGTACAATGGTTGAATTGCATATTTCTACTCAGTGCATGTTATGTTTACTCTCTCATTACGTCTGTGCAAACTGTTCTAAGTGTTTGACTAACGTCTTGTATTTCTGACAGAGTTATCTCTCCGAGGAGGGGCACGTGATCCAAGGCAAATTGTCCTCCAAAAGATTGTCACGTGGAAGGGTATAACGCTCAGATGGTGACATGTGGCGGAGAGTCTTCTGGAAGCATATGGGCGGGAGTTCTTCCTCCACATGCCCAATGAGAGTATATAAGAGGTTGGAGATCGAAAGAAGAGAGAGAAGAAGTAGAAGTAGGTTTTCACTGCCTAGTCCAGAGAGCAGAAAAGAAGGAGAAAGATATAGAGAGCTTGTGGAAAAAGGAAAAGAGATAGAGAAAGAGGGAGTTCATGAGAAGAGTCTCTGATAAGTCTGTCCACTGGTACTTGGATCAAATCCAGTCCAGTTTACTCCTGCGTGAGCTATTTTCATCGAATTTCATTGTCAGCCTTCAGTAGCTATTTTCACCGCTTTTATTTCTTATCTTAATTTTTCTGTTCAAGCTGTGTGGCAGCAGAGGTTAAGCTGTAATCCTCAGCGGTCAGAGGAGGGATCCTCTAGATAGCAAGCTGTGTTGCTCAGTTGTTTGTAAACAAGCTGTGAGGCTCAGCGGACGCAAGCTGTATTGCGCAGCGGATGCAAGCTGTTAGGCAGTAGGAAGCCTCACTCAGTTTGGAGTGAGGGATGGACGTAGGTCTGCAGGCAGCAGACTGAACCATCTAAAAAACTCCTTGTGTTCTGTGTGATATTCTTGTCTCCTGTGAATCGATAGATGCATGACTAGGCTCGAGTAGTTTAGTTTGGCTTTCAAAGTTCATTGGTGCACATCAGTTATTCGAGTCTATGATCTGACTCTATCAGGCCCTTGCGTTTGGGTTAATTGATTTTTATTCGGTCAAATTGTTTTAGGGATTCATTCACCCCCCCTCTGAATCCTACACACACCGTTGCTAGATCCCATCAATTGGTATCAGAGCAGGTTTCTGCACAAAAGGTCTAACAACCTTCAGATTCGTTCCTTGATTTGGTTTTGGTGCGATTTGCTTTGCTCTATCTATTTTGTCTTGTTCTTATGGCTGAAATTCCTGTATACATTGGTTCAGATTTCTATGGCTGGTACAGTCGTTTCAGAGACTATGTGATACATTTGAATTCTGACTTATGGGTACTCATAGATCACAGTCCATATGAAGTTCCAGCGGACAAATCCCAATGGAAATCTTCTGATAGACTGAAATCTGAAGAAAATAAAAAGGTCCTAGATCTAACCAAAAGGGCAATAGACTCTAACTATGTTCCATATGTCAATGAATGCAGAAGTGCAGCGGCTATCATCAACAGAGTGTTGGGAACATCTGTTGGAGATGAAGAAATGTGTCTGATGGTCAGAGATCAGTCCGAGGACTCATCCTCCCAGGTAAATTCTGAAGCTGCAAATTTTAGTTATGATGACTTACTCTCCATGAATGAGCATTTACTGAATAAATATGATAGAGTCATGTCAGAAAAGAACAAGTTGAGAAAAGAAATGATCCATGAAGTTGCTCGCTTAAAAGCTGAACAAGAAAATTTGAAATCTAAAAATGAAAGCTTAAGAAACAAACTTACTAAAGATGAAAATTCATGTAATGAATGTGCTTTCTTAAGGGAACTAATTGAAGACCTTGATTCGGATGACAATATGCAGAAGAATCTAATTAGATCTCTGAAAGAAGAAAATGATTCATTACTTGAACAGAAAAAGGAAATTGATGAATGTCAAGACAAATTGATTGAAGAAAATGGTTATCTAAAAGATCAAAATAAAAAGCTGATAGTTCTGAATACTGTTCTCTCTGAAAAATGGTTAGCTCTTGAAAGAGGAAAATCAGTCTTGGAAGAAAAAGAAGTGAATATAGATTTGAAGTTAACACATGAGAATGAGACTCTGAAAAATCTAAATGATGGTTTGCATAATCAAGTCATTTCCTGTGAAGACTATATTGTCTCCTTGCAAACTGAAATTGAAGATTTAAAGAATTCCATGTCAAAGTTTGTTAAAGGAAAAGATAATTTGAATAAGCTGCTTGGAGCTAATGTAAATTTTCAAAAAGAGGGACTGGGTTACAGTCCAGTAATGAAGAAGGTTGAAGGAAATAAATTGAAAACTATTTTTGTTAAAAGTTTAGAACAAGAAAAACCTTCCACTTCATCTGTATTTCAGTTCACGGCGAAGAGAAGTGAAGAATAAAGTAAAAATTCAAAAGATGGAGGAAAACAGAAAAAGAGTGAAAGTAAATATTAAACCAAACCTTCATCTGATGCTGTTAAAGTTTCTCTTGTCTCTAAAAATTGTCCTGAACAAGTGCATGTTAGAGAAACCTTCCCCATTCAGTCACATGCAAACACAAAAATCTTTTCATGTCATTACTGTGGAAAAACTGGTCATAAAATGCATGAGTGTAGAACAATGAAGCTAGATGAGCTGGCCTCCAAGAAATTTCATGATGGAAAAACTCAAAACACTCACTATGCAGTTCAGAAGAAGAAAATTCACTGTTACCACTGTGGGAAGTCGGGCCATATTGGAGCCCATTGCTGGCATGCTCAAAGAAAGAGAGTCAATTCAAAATTTGGAAACTCTCCTATAAATAAAAATATTTTTGGTAGTAAAAATTTTGCTTAAGGAAGAATTGGCCACCATGAATTTGAATGTGGTAAATTTGAATGCTGGCATGCAAAAAGAGGTAACAATCTCCATGGCAGAACCATCTTAACGAAAGTCCACCCACAAAGATTCAATGTTTATTCTATCAAGAAACATATGAATTCTGCTATTCACTGTTATTATTGTGGGAGAATGGGTCATATTATGAATAAATGCTATGATTTGGAATTTGATAATAGAAAAACTTGGAAACCTTGGGGTGCACCTACTAGAGGTGTCACTCAACTAATAAGACCCAATAGTCTTTGGGTCCCCAAATTTGCAGGTTGATCTTACTTTGCAGGTGTGTCTTGAAGAAGGAAAATAAAGGGAAAATAAAACCAAGGCACACAAAGGTTAGTTGAATTTAATTTCTTCGCTAGTTTACATCTGTTTCTTTTTAAGTTACAACTGCCTGCATGATCTCTATCCTTCTATTGTGATCAATGTCATGTAATTAATTCATGCAGTTAGGAGGATGCAAACTTGTGATGAATGCTAGATAATGAATCTCATTCTGAAATTGATCATGTTGAATGATTAGGAATCTTGCATGCAGTTTAACACAATGTCATCATTTAGAGTAGCATTTCTGTGATTTTTTTTAAAAAAATAATGTTTGATGGAAATCTCTGCTCACTCAAAGGGGGAGTTTAGTCTATCTAAGGCAGCTGATCATTAGAGGTATACCCTTCTGAAAAAGAGAACATGAGATTTGGTATCTCTTCTGCTGCTGAGCTCAATGTATCTGGTCTGTTGTGAGCTGATATCTCTTCTAGTGGAGTGTCACTGGTTCTGGTTTAGTAAACTAGATGCTACCTTGTGGATGTTTAAAATCTTGAGAGGCTGTACTTTGCTCTAATGGGAGTCATCTTGTGGTGTCTAATAAATTTGAAAATTCTGTTGCGGGCTCTGTCATTGGTGTAAGCTTAAGTTTGCATGAGAAGTTTGTCTGAAGACTGGATGATGATTAATTAACTGAGAGATGTGCGGGTGGGCTGTTAGCCGTTTAAGTTGTGGCCTTTGGAAATGCTCTTACCTTGCTCACATATGGCATTCATCCTCCTCACCTTGTCATTAGTCTATCTCTCCTATCATTCTCTGTCTTCTAAATATTTCTAGTTGTCCTAGTAAGGGGGAGTAGTATATATAAATGCTGTCACCTTTACCCTCTTCAATAAATAAATGCCCAGATCACTCTGAACCAAAAACTGCTGATCTAAATTGAGATGTAATTTACAGTGTATGAACATTAAATCTTATCTGAATAGTTCTCACAAATTACAATGAGCGATTTCTCAATGATTTTGAAACAGTCCAAATTGGAAACTTCTCTATAGAAGGTTTGATATCTGGAAATCTTTAGTAATAAGCCAATATGTTGGAAACCTAAGGTTTATATATTTTTTACGTCTTGTTAAAGAGATTTTTCTGACAAAAGAACTGGGAATACGCCGTGATATAAAATAATGAAATAAATTTGGCAGAGCAATGGCATGACATTTGAGAAACTGACCATCCGTTTCAAAGAAATTCAGAGGTTATGTCATGATAATTAATGCTAACTCTGTTCAACATATGAAGTATGAAAGTTAATTGCATTGAGTAACCAGGGATTCCGGTGTTTGATCGACATGTCTCCTTGTGTAAAAAGGTGCAGCTATACTGGAATACTCAATAAAAGTTTTTTAAATAAATAAAAAAAAGAGGAGAGGAGTAATGAAATATTATGGGGTTGACCCAATAGTTCTCTCAGTTAATTTCTACAGACTTAAGAAAAATATAAAACTGGGTTTTTCAATCAGATTTCGGCTAATGAAAGGGACTAGTAAGATTAATGACTTCTCTGTCTGAGTTGTTTCCTTGATTAAGCTATTTTATTTTCGTTGACTTCAATTCATTTGAGATATCTTGTGAAGAGCTAACCTATGAGATATAATCTCATATCTTGTAAATTGCTTCTCTACGAAGAAAGGCACCTTATTTTAAGTTAAGGGTATTTTGGGTATTATCTACTGAAGATTGGTAAAGTTGGAAGTATACCTCTATATACGAAACCTTATCTACTTTACCAACTTACCCTTTCTTTCAAAGCTGAAGCGTCCTCCCGCTCCGTGGCTCCTTCGTGCGTGCACAACCTGTAACCCTTCGCTTCTCCAACCTTTCTCTCCTCCCAGTGCACCCCCTCTGTCTCCACATTTCGTCTCTCCTCCATCCCTGCTGCCGCCATGTCTACTTTGTCAGCCGTGAGCAAAGGGAAGAGGAAAGCAGTGGAGCAGCCGTAACCAGAAGATGCTATGTCCACGGTGGCCGCAGTAAAACCTCAAGGGATGAAAAGGCCGAAGAAAGCAGCTTCTACCACGAGGAAGGGAGATACGTCTACAAAGCCTACAGAGAAACCTCTGCTAGTATTGGAAGCCAGGAAGATTATACCCCCTCGGTATATTGACTTTACTGATCAAGAGATGGCTTCCGAGTTCCCTGAGGTGCTTGAGCTGTTTGAGTTCCAACAATGGAAAGAGTTCTTAAGCATGCATAGGGTGTATTTCCCTAATCTGGTAGCAGAATTTTATAGCAACTTGAGGTACGGTGATGCTAATTTCACAGTTTCCTCTCTGGTCAAAGGAAAAGTGATAGAGCTATCTAGGATGTCCCTTCACAGGACTCTAAGAGTTCCTATAGATGGAGAGGTCGAAGGAAGGTTGACAATTAATTTACATGATGCTTTTGCCCTCATCACTGATTTACCTAGAAACATTCATGACAAGCAACAGACTAAGCTCGGTTGTTATAACACCAACAAATTTTCTTCACCCAAGAGACTACTCCATCACATTCTCACCTCCATGATTACTCCACAAGTAGAAGGTAGGGGAAGACTGACAGATTCTCAACGGTTTATTCTCTACTGTTTATTGAAGAAAATTAGAGTCTGTCTGCCGCATGTAATGATTCAGGTCATAGAAACTTGTAAGGAGTCAAGAAGATATTTTCCTTTTGCTGCTCCTTTAAATACAATCTTTAAAGAGGAAAACATCTCCCTAGATGGTGAAATTGTGTCATCAATCCCCAAGATAAACATCTACAACATGGGTTTCATTAATACCTTCATGAGGAAGAAAGGAACTAAATGAACGAGTACTCCTGCTGCAAAGGATACTCGTTTGGAAAGAGATACAGAAACCCAGAATGAATCAGTGTCTGAACAGCCCACTCAAGAAACTCACATTCTTGAGTTAATTCAAAGTGAAAGTCAGTCAGCTCAGTCACCCTTGGAATCTGTTCGTCAGAAGGAGGTTCAACCTCCAGCTCATGTCCAAGCAACTGAAGGGTCTGATGAGCAAGAACTACAACTAGACCCAACTGCAGCTACAGCACCTGAGGTACCTCAGATCCATGAAACAATTGAACAGGATGTTCAGGATGAGGACATTATTTAGGAATTAGATCAACATATCCATGAGATATTTAATAAATTTGGACAACAGTCTCAAGAAAGACTAGTCACTAATTAAGCAGAGCCGGCGCAGGAAGAGGCTCCAATAGAAGAACAACCTAGTGACAGAGAAAAGGAAGCTATCCCAGATGAAGAGGAAATGGCTAAATTGGTCGATGAGGTTATGAAAGAAGCTGCTGAAGTGATTTATGAAGAAATTTCTGAATCTGTGGTCAATGATTAAGAAGTTGAACAACGAGGAGCTCAAGGATCTGCTGAAGAAGAAGTATCACAAGACTATGTCATCGGACCTGCCCCTCACAACAGAATGTATGCAAGAATGTCTTTCTCTCAGGCTCCTGAATATGGTCCACACCTTGGAGAATTGATTAGTCTTGGCAAACCACCTTCTCCACCCCCTGAACAGCATCATGAGTACTTCATTGAGTTGCCAGATTCTAGTGCTTCCACATCTAGTACACATGGAACAAATGTTGAATCTAATCTTGCTCAGATGTTGTCTAAGTTGACAAAGATTGTACTCAATCAGAATGACTTGATGAACAAACAGTTTTTGTTCTAGTCTGTTCAAATAGACCGAGTAGAGGGCCGACTGAAACATCTGGAAAAGATTGTGAAAGTTCAAGGAATAGAGTTTTTGACTGCTAAAAGAAAGACTGATGAAGCAGTACGAGAGATTTTAGAATCTCTTATGAGTATCAGCACTCGAGTGGGTGACATGGTCAGCAAAATTCAAGATACCCAAATCTCCATATTCAGCAATATGGGTAAAATTCTTAGCCATACCTTCGATCTGAAAATTGAGTTTGAACTGTTAAAGGGCACAGTAAACAAGATAGCGACCAGTCAGCCAGAAATCATCACAAAGTTTGAAGTTGTCCAGTCCAATTTGTAGACATTGTCAGAGACCGTTAAACAAGCTTTCAACAAACGAGAGTCAACCACCTCTCTAGTGGAAAGGCTGGGGAACACTATGCATCAGAATCTTGATAAACTAGTAGACTCCATTAGAGATCTTCATACCTCTTTATTGAACAGACCTCCCTTCTCTGGCTCAAGTTCAGCATATTCTCCAAGAGATAGGGGGAGCTACCGAGGTCACTAGTTTCTACCATTTCCCCATTTTTTGATAATGACAAAGGGGGAGAAGAAGACCTCATGTATGAAGAAGAACATATGAAGAAGAACATGTATGAAGAAGACCTCAGAAGACCTCACCTTTTCTGCTGAGTGAATTGGCAAAGATTCATTGGCAAGAGGAATGATGTGCTGTCAAGGGGGAAGTTGTGCTACTTCTAATACCTTTCTTTTTGTGAAAAGAGATGTACATTCAAACACTAATGTTTGTTTTATTAATATACACATAAGCATTCTCTTATTCTTACATGTTGCATATTTGCATTTTGTTGGTTTGCACATAGTTTTTTTTGAATGTTGAGTATTGAATGTTTTTATGGCTTAATCATACATGACTTATAGTTGTCATAATAAAAAAGGGGGAGACTGTTGGAACCCTAGTTTTGATAATGACAATCTAAGAATCATGTTTAGATTAAAGTGTTTAAATCTTTCAATTATATCTGTTATGTTTGGTTCACCTGGTGCATGTTATTTCATAAAAGAAATCATAGTCAGTGCATGTGTTGTCCTGCTAGAAATCTAGCTCGGTGCTAGTCTAGCTTAGTTCTGCATTTCACGTATAAGTACTTGTCTCGGTGCAAGTTTTCTGTTCACACACAAACACTGTCGTCCCGTTCCTTCCTTGGTGCATTACTTGTCTCATACATAAACGGGTCAGTGTATTTCAATGCATCATGCGCCTTTAGGTCGGTGCACATCTTGCCTTTGCATCTCACCTCTCGGGGTCGGTGCAAGTTTTAGGTCTGTGCAATACTTGAACATCACGCACTGTTTAGTTCTGTCATTTAGTGTCAGTGCATTCTTGTCCTCCATCTCGGTGCAAGTTTCTCACTTAGATAGGATATTTCCATCTCGGTGCAAGGTTTCACTTAGATAGGATATTTCCATCTCGGTGCAAGGTTTCACTTAGATAGGATATCGCCATCTCGGTGCAAGTTCTGACTTGGACATGATTTCTTGACTCGGTGCAAGCTTTGTCTTGCATCTTTCTTTGTCCGTGTATTCTTCTCCATCATCTCGGTGCAACTCTTGCTTGGACCGCAAATCCAACCCGGTGCATTTACTGTCCTACACATTTTTTTTAGAGTCGGCGCATCCGCTGTTCTAGACACTTCATATGTCAGTGCATGTTTTTAGACTTTTTGACTCGGTGCATAGTTTTCCTCCTGTGCCTCGTGGAATCATGTCGGTGCAATCCATTGATCACCTTGTACTAAGTCAGTACAATGGTTGAATTGCATATTTCTACTCAGTGCATGTTATGTTTACTCTCTCATTACGTCTGTGCAAACTGTGCTAAGTGTTTGACTAACGTCTTGTATTTCTGACAGAGTTATCTCTCCGAGGAGGGGCACGTGATCCAAGGTGGATCGTCCTCCAAAAGAATGCCACGTGGAAGGGTACAACACTCAGATGGTGACACGTGGCTGAGAGCCTTCTGGAAGCATATGGGCAAGAGTTCTTCCTCTACACGCCCAATGAGAGTATACAAGAGGTTGGAGATCGAAAGAAGAGAGAGAAGAAGTAGAAGCAGGTTTTCACTGCCCAGTCCAGAGAGTAGAAAAGAAGGAGAAAGATATAGAGAGCTTGTGGATAAAGGAAAAGAGATAGAGAAAGAGGGAGTTCGTGAGAAGAGTCTTTGATAAGTCTGTCCACTGGTACTTGGATCAAATCCAGTCCAGTTTGCTCCTGCGTGAGCTATTTTCATCGGATTTCATTGTCAGCCTTCAGTAGCTATTTTCACCACTTTTATTTCTTATCTTAATTTTTCTGTTCAAGCTATGTGGCAGTAGAGGTTAAGCTGTAATCCTCAGCGGTCAGAGGAGGGATCCTCTGGATAGCAAGCTGTGTTGCTCAGCTGTTTGTAACCAAGCTGTGAGGCTCAGCGGACGCAAGCTGTATTGCGCAACGGTTTCAAGCTGTTAGGCAGCAGGAAGCCTCACTTGGTTTGGAGTGAGGCATGAACGTAGGTCTACAGGCGGCAGACTGAACCATCTAAAAAACTCCTTGTGTTCTGTGTGGTATGCTTGTCTCCTGTGAATCGATAGATGCATGACTAGGCTCGAGTAGTTTAGTTTGGCTTTCAAAGTTCATTGGTGCACATCAGTTATTCGAGTCTATGATCTGACTCTATCAAGCCCTTGCGTTTGGGTTAATTGATTTTTATTCAGTCAAAATTTTTTAGGGATTCATTCACCCCCCCTCTGAATCCTACACGCACCATTGCTAGATCCCATGAAAGTGAAAGTGCATTCTCGTTACATTCTTGTTCTTGAAAGGCCATGCTACATATTTGTACATTCTTGTTACATTCTCGTTAGTTATACTTGTTCATTCTATCTTACATGATCATCTTGTTACTTTAGTTTAATCGCATGATTGATCGCATTCGCATGATTTTACCTTATTTGCTTTAGAGTAAAAATGCTAAACTACTTAAATATTGCTAATCATGTTGATGCGAAGATACCTACTGGGCAAGTGTGCTCATTACCTATTTCCAATCTTTTTTAGGAAATGGAAGTGAGTCGGGTTCGGATTCGGAGTATTCAAATAGCAGGTCCGAGAGTGAATGAAGAATGAGTGAAGACTTAGGAAGTCTATATTGTTTAGATTGAGTCTATGTAATTTTTCTTATTATTGAGTCTAGTAAGATGAAGATTAGTGATTGTATTTGATATTTGATTATTAATGAAATAAAAGTTGGAGTTTGAGTTAATCATTGTGCAATTGCATTACTCTTATGTGTGATTGTCTTGCGCTATGATCATTCTTGCTTGCAAGAGGCTTACCATGCCAACTGTTCGCGTTCCTTGAGCGAGTCTTCCGCTGTAATAAAGGCTCGGGGTGTGACACTCGAGTTGGCGCTCGGGGTCTCCCTGCGGGTCTCGCTACTGCTGGCCTGGCCGCTACTGTTACAGGCTACATCATCTTCAGACAATCTTGGATCATGTGGCCCTTTTTACCACAACAGAGACCCCTGTCGGTGGAGATCCAACAACTCGAGCAGGCAACTAACGAACCTCCAATCGGAACGCTTCACTCCGAGGAGAACGCTGCACCTGAAAAGTAGGGGGTGAGCCTCATCTCATTGGTTCATTAGGGGTCCCGCGGATCCCCACTACAACGAAAGCAGTAAACAGGAACATCGTAGGAGCAACAAGTAAAGAACAACATCGGCAGCAATAGTACAACACCGGTACAACACCACGATGGTGATCGACACCAAAAGATAGTTGTTGTACCCGGATTGTTTCCCGGCAAAATAACAAGGAATAAGGGTTTGGGCATTTCCCCAAACACCTTCAAGGCACGAGCTTTTTAGCCCTTTCTACAACCCTGCAGGTCCCTACAAGGGTCCTGACCAGCTTGCTGTGACATGCGGCGACATAAGCAATGGTCTGGGGTCAACCCCGGCCACTCACATACAAGCTTTACCCGTATCCTACATGGCTGCCCGGGACCGCCCGGGGGGCACCCCGACGTTAAGGCACGCCATGTGGCACTCAGTGAAAGGGCCATGGGCCCTCCCCAAGACACTTCTTTCAACCCTCCAAGGTCAAAGGGAGACCCACGTAAGTCAACCACAGGCTCTGGAGACCCGCAGCACGTGCATACGGCTCACACACGTGTGTTCGGTATTTTTTCGAACACCTTGTGGGCACATATGTTCTAGCGCTTCCACACAAAACCACGGGCCACCCCGTGGTTCCAGCACACTAATTGGGTCCTACAACGACCCCCTAGTAAGTCGGGGCCACCCTCGACCCTCAGATACGTGGCGACGAGCTACTCAACTTTAGCACTCGGGCTAACCCGAGGCTACCCTGCCAACCCACTGTGCAACGTGACACGTAGCTCGAGGCATGACTCACATCCCTAAGATGCCTCTCCTAAGCTCTCACGAGCTCCCCTTTTCAACCCAAGGCCCACCTTAGGGCCCCTCGGTCATATACCCAAGTCGTTCGGCAATCCAGGGTGTATCGGGCATTTACCCGAACAACTTGCGAGAGGCTACGACCACTCAAAGAACAACGGCCCCCATGGGCCCATCCCAGTTTCCTGGAGCTCAACGTCCTTCAAAGGACACTTGCAAAAGACACAAGGAGACCTCGGGGGCCATCCCTCGGGGTCACAACAGGCCCCGGGGCCAGTTCGCCCGGGGGCGCGGCCGCGCGCCCCCAGGGAGGGTGAACTCCCCGAGGGTCGCGCCCCCTCTCCAGCCCGGTGGTCCCATGACCCCACTCACCCTTAGTTCGTATAGTTTGCGGTCCTACGATGCGGTTCGTGTGCCGTACCAGTTCGAGAAGTCGACACGTGGACGCGGGAGTGTTGTGACTCCTCTGTGTTGATGATGTTGACAATAGCTTTATTTCATTGGCAACAGCTTATTTTGATTGATTGGCAACTGTTTATGTTTTGATGAAACTATCTCTGTCAGATTGTCTATGTGTTCTATGCAGTAAGAGTCTATACATCGTCATGCACACACACACAGGTCTACACATTGCACACACACAAGTCTACACACTCAAAGTCCATACATTGCATTGTTGTGTTTGTGCATCGTTTAGAACATAAGTCTATACATTCACATGACCTGTCTGCACGCTAAAGTCTGTACAGAGCTTGTGCCTGTCTGACTAGCAAGTATGCACATCATATGCGAAGTCTATTCAATGCATGCACATTCATTCAAAGTCTAGACATCGGTGAAATCTGTACATTCACCAGCTTAACTTTCCAAGTCCAGACATCGGTGAAGTCTGTACATTCACCATCTTAACTTTCCAAGTCTAGACATTGATGAAGTCTGTACAGCCTGTGTGTTCCACGATATCAAGTCTATACACTCCTTGATCTTTACCTACGTTGCACCTGCAAGTCTATACATTGCAACTAAGTTGAAGTCTGTACAACCCTTGCTTTGCCAAAGTCTATACATCGTGTCTTGGCTAAGTTTATACATCGTGAACTCTCTCTCAAGTCTATACAGACCTTGCTTTGCTCAAGTCTGTACATCGTCCAGTTCCTCTGGCAAGTTTATACATCATGAACTCTCAAGTCTATACAGACCTTGCTTTGCTCAAGTCTGTACAGCCCTTCCTTTGGCAAGTCTATACATCGCCATAGCTCGCATGCAGAGTCTAGACAGTCTTAACCAAGTCTGTAGACTGCCATCTTGCAGCACAGCATAAGTCTATACACTGGTCCCTCTCACTGAGCGTCTCAAGTGGACACTAAGTCTATACACTAGACCTTCTCACTTAGCGTCTTTGTGTAAGTCACTCGCCACCAAGTCTATACATTATGGAACGCAAAGTCTGCACAACGCATTGTCTGCAAGTCTACACATTGCTATAAGCACGCATGTAAAGTCTAGACAGCCATGGGCAAGTCTATACATCGCATTGCATGCGCACAGGTCTAAGTATGTACACTGGCTGCAGCATGCTCGCATAAAGTCAATACATTGCATCTCAGCATGCTTGCACAGCACAAACAAAGTCTGTACATTCATATGTGCATTGTGCATTGCTCTTGGCAGAGTCTGTACATCATTATGTTGCCTTGTGCCGTTGCAAGTCTATACATTCTCTATGCTCAAGATTTGACGCCCACCAGAAGTGGCGTCATTTCTGAAACAAACGCCTAAGTGTAAGGCATCTTTTTGTTGAGCATCGGTTCATCAACTCTATACGTTGTCTGCTTGCATAACGTTGAGTCTGTACATCACTTGAACACTCATTGCACTCTAACTCTATACATTGCTTCATGTATTCCACTCATAACTCTATACACTGCTTCATGCATTGCACGTAGTCTGCACAAGTCTGCATGTCTATACATTGGTTGTTGAATGCTACTCAAGTCTGCACATTCAATAGTAGCAAGTCAGTACATCCATGTGTAATGTTCATAGTCTTTTATACATGAAGTCTATACATGCTTCAGTGTTGCATTCACTAAGCCTGTACACACCTCAGTCTTGAATATATGAAATCTGCACATGCCATAGCACTGCATATATGAAGTCTATACATGCTCCAGCGGTTGCCTTCATATAGGAAGTCTGTACATCGTATAGCATGCATGTGTTCAAGTCTATACATTGCTGCTGAACGCAAGTCCATACATTGCACAAAGTCTACACATTACATTACACTTCAGCAAGTCTATACAATGTCTGCATTGCATACTATGGAGTCGTACAAAGTGTCGACATTAAACTGATAAGTTCCTTTCGACTGACTGACAGGGACTAAAGTGCAAAGATGAAGGATTGGCTCTTGATCCAAGGAAGGACGAGGTGCCCAGATTATGACACGTGGAAGCAGCCCAGCCAGGATGCTGCCATGTGGTCAAAATTTCTTCAGATCTGGCGAATTCTCTAGGCGGGAAATGTGGAAGCCACACGCCTTATCCAAATTGCTGTTGGTATATATATATGAAGCTTTTTCCACCAGATGAAAGCTGATCGAGTGGTGAAGTCCGAACAGACAAACAGAACATCTGTAGCAGCAGAGTGCCACCGAGATCCACAGAGAAGAAAAGTAGAGAGAAGAAAAAGAGAAAGAAGAGCAGATTAAGATAGATGAGTTGAGAGAGTTTGAGAGCTTATGAATCAGTCTCTTGGTTCAGATACCAGAGCTGATACTGCTCATTCTGAGCTACATTTCTTTTGGGTTTTCCCATTTTCGTTTGCTTCTGTTTTTGCTTTCTGAAATTGTTTCTTCAAGTTGTGAGTCAGCTGTTAGCAGAGGTGCTACCTCTGGACAGGTAAGCTGTATTCCCCAGCAGGTTTGCAGAGGTGCAGCCTCTGGACAGGTTAAGCTATAACTCCTCAGCAGGCGAGACTTGGTCTCGGACAGCAAGCTGTGTTGCTCAGCGGTTGTAGGCCAAGCTGTATTGCCCAGCGGACGCAAGTTGTGTTGCGCAGTAGTAAGCCACACTTAGTTGAGTGTGGGGTGGACGTAGGTCTCCTGACCGAACCACCTAAAAATCTTGGGTGTCTTGTGTTTGTGCGATTGTCTATGAACTGATGTGTGATTGGATTTCTTGATTATCTTCACAGTTTAATTCATTTCTGTTCAGATCCAGCATTCTCGTTAGAGATATTACAGATCGGCTTAAATTCCGCATTAGAGCCTTATATGTGTTTTAAAATTAGACATTAGATCTATTCACCCCCCTCTAGATCCACTCTCAGTGGTAATAGACTGCGTCCATCTAACATAACAGTTGGTATCAGAGCCTAACTCTTCTACAGGGACTTACAGCCCGAAGAGGAAGGTACAGATGGATGCTCGAGGGATGATCGCTGAAGGACACTCAACTACCAATCCCCCTTTCTTCAATGGATCTAACTATGCATACTGGAAGAACCGTATGCAAGTATTTTTGAGGGCAAAGGATTATGAGATCTGGAAGGTAGTCAGCAAGGGACCTTATGACCTATCCCCTAATGAGGAAGTCTAGACCAAGAAGGATATCTGAAGGTCTACTCTAAACTGGAGCGCCATAAACGCTATTCAATGCTCTCTACACCCCACGGAATTTTCTCGAGTATCAGCTTGCAGCTCAGCTAAGGAGATGTGGGATGCACTGGAAGTTATTCATGAAGGGACTTCTCAAGTTAGAGAGACGAAGGCTAATTTCCTTGTGTCAGAATATAAAGCCTTCAAGATGAAGCCAAATGAGACCATCAAGGAGATGTACTCTCGATTAACTATCATCACAAATGGTCTTAGAGGTCTCGGGAAGGCTCAGACAGAATACGATGTAGTGAGGAAGATATTGCGTTCCCTGACTCATGCTTGGCATACTAAAGCTACAGTAATGGAGGAGTCAAGGGATTTGCGAAATACAAGGGCAGATGAGCTAATTGGCTCGCTGATGGCATATGAGATTAATCTGCCAAAGATAGAGGAAGTTGAAAAGAAGAAGAAGCCAATTGCTCTGAAAGCTGGTGCCAGCAAATCCAGCAAGTCTAGCAGATCCAGCTCTAGTGGATCATCATCCGAGGAGAGCCTGAATGAACAAGATATAACTCGTACTGAGATGGCAATGATGACCAGAGAGTTCAGGCGGTTCCTCAGGAAAGAAGGAGGATGATTCAGCCAAAAGAAGTATAGTGGCGGCCGAAGGGATAAAAGGTATAAACATAACCCTGCAAAGAAAATTGAAACTAATACTTGTTATCAATGCAGGAGGACAGGCCATCTGAAAGCTGATTGTCCAGAGAATCAGAAATACAAGGACAAGTCAAAGAAGAGGAACACGAAAGGGAAAGCTATGGTGAGTACCTGGAGTGATGAAGATGAAGGCTCCTTAAGTAATACCTCTGACAGTGAAGCCGAATCTGAAAAGCCCATTTGCCTTATGGCAACAAGCTCTGAAGACAGAGAGGAGGATTCAGATGAGGTAACTTCTCGATTCGATAATTTTACTATTGCTGATTGGGTAGATGCCTATCATGAAATAGCTGATAAAGCAGATGACATTAGAAGGGAAAACATGCATCTAAGAAGAAAGATTAACTCCATGCAAAATGATACAACTCTAACTGATAAAATTGCATGTCTTGAATCTGAGAATAATAAACTCAAACTCACATGTTCTGAATTAGAAGAAATCAAAAATGATTCAAAAGCTTCTAAAGAAGATAATGAAAGGTTAGAAAAAGAAGCTGATGAATGGAAGTTGAAAATTCAAAAATATGAAAGTGAGATAAAAATTGTGAATGAAAAATATCAAGCTGTCCTAAGTGTGAATACAGAACTGAAAAAATCCATTGAAGACATTCAAAAGGATAATGAGGATAAGCTTAAAACTATTGAGAAAATGACCCAAGGTTCAGATAATCTAAATGCTTTGTTAGGATCAAAAGTCAACTTCAGAAAAGAGGGCCTTGAATTTAATTCTAGTGCAACAAAAAGCTTTGGAATGAAAACTATTTCATTTGTCGCACAAAAAGAGAAAGGACCTCTAACCAACATGAAGTCAAACATTTCAGTGAACAAAGCTGTAAATCTGAAAAAGCCTAGTGCTGAGGAGAAGGGCAAACAAAAGCTGAGTGAGTCTAGTAGAGCTAGCACATCCAAGCAAAATCCCAAAGCTCAGTCTCAGGTTAGGGGTCAACCTACACAGTCTTATAAATCACATGTTAAGGTCACCAAGTCTACACCATCACCACCACCTCTGAAGAAGACCCAATACACACCTATGAATAGGTCAGCAGGGTCCAAGGTGCAGGGGAGGCAGAATGCTTTTAGAGCTCAACCCAAACATTTCTACCAACCTAGAGCCCAGTCCCACTTCTTTGCACAGTCAACCTATCCAAATAGGTCAAGATGGACTAGGACTCAAGGAAAGTTTACAGGTTATGGACATCAGGCTACACAGTCCTATAAACCTTACACTAGAAATTGGGTTAATGGGTATGGCTCTTGGACACCTAGGAACCAACATTTCCACAGCCAGCCCAATGATTACTATGGCCAAAATTTCGTGAATACACCATGGCCAAGGCACTGGCACAGAAATAATCAATCTGTAAATAATCATGCTAGTGTCAACAAGAAAAAGCATAACAAAAAAAAAATCTGGAAAATCTACTGAACAGAACTGTTTCAAACAAATGTGGATTCCTAAAAGTCTGCTTTCTTGTTTTAATTACTTTTCATCTTCTCTGGAGCCCAATCAGTCTTGGGTTCCAAACGTCTCTACCTAATTGTGTGTGCAGGTATGCCTGGCAGCCAAGAACAATTTGTGGTACTTGGATAGTGACTGCTCCAGGCATATGACAGGAGATAAGGCCAAGTTCTGCATACTGACAGAGAAACAATGAGGCCTTGTCACCTTTGGTAGCAACACAAAGGGTAAGATTGTTGGGACAGGTAAGGTAGGTAAGTGTACTACCTGTTGCATTGAAGATGTCATGTTGGTTGAAGGTTTAGCATATAATTTACTTAGCATCAGCCAACTATGTGATAAAGGATGCAAAGTTCTTTTTGACTCTCAATGCTGCAAAGTTTTTGAACCTGATTCCGAAACTATTAAATTTTCTGGTAAAAGGATAAATAACACTTACATGATAAACTTAGATGATATACAACATTCTAACCTATGCCTTATTGCTAGCAGAGAGGACTTAGCATTTTTATGGCATCGTAGGTTAGGCCATGCTAGTTACACTGTATTGCATAAACTAAATAAGCATAGCATGGTTAGAGGACTTCCTGAAGTTTCCTTTAAGAAAGAAAATAAAATCTGTGATGCATGCACTCAGTCAAAGTTAACTAGAAAGTCATTTAAATCTAGAACAGAAAATCTGTCTTCTAAACCCTATGAGATGATACACATGGACCTTTTTGGGCCAACCAGGTCTGTCAGCTTATCAGGGAGGAAGTATGGGTTTGTCATGGTAGATGACTTCTCTTGGTATACTTGGGTATATTTCTTATCACATAAAAGTGATGCATTCTCAGAATTTCAGGAGTTCTGTCTTAAGAAAAACCAGAAAATTGAAAATATTTTAACTGATCATAGAGGTGAGTTTGAAAACTCACAGTTTGATGAATTCTGCAGGTCAAATGGAATTCATCACAAATACTCCTCACCAAGGACACCCGAGCAGAATGGAGTTGTAGAGAGGAGGAACAGAACCTTGGTGGAGATGGGTCGTACACTCTTGGTTGAAGGTGGTCTGCCAAGGAAGTTCTGGGTTGAAGCAGTAAATACTGCCTGTTATGTAATTAACAGAGCTATGGTAAGACCTTCTACCCAGAAAACACCCTATGAGATCATAAAGGGTAAGAAACCTTCTATTGCTCATTTCAAGGTTTTTAGTTGTAAATGTTTTATTCATATAAATGATAAAAGAGACCTTGATAAATTTGAACCTAAAGGTGAACCAGGAATTTTTCTTGGTTACTCTGAAAACACCCGAGCATATAGAGTGTATAATCTGAATTCCAAAACTGTTGAAGAATCTCCACATATTGTTTTTGATGAATCTTTGGTAAAGTCTAATATTGGTCAATGCAGGAATGAAGACAATGGTGATATTCTGAAAGAAGGGAATCCTACAGATAAATCCGAAGATGAGGAAGGAAATGAAGAGCTTAATGAAGAAGAGCCTACAGTTCAGGGGGAGGTGACACAGTCAAAAGATTGAACTTTCATCTCTCAGTCCAAGTACATAAGGGATTTATTGAAGAAGTACAAGATGGATAACCTCAAAGAAATAGCTGCTCCAATGGGTACCTCGACCAGCTTAGATGAAGATCCTCAAGGTAAACTAGTGGACCAAAAGCTATATAGAGGTATGATCGGATCTCTTTTATATCTTACAGCATCTAGGCCTGATATTCAGTTTGCAGTGTGTTTATGCTCTAGATTTCAGGCTAGTCCTAAAGAATCACACCTTAAATCTGTAAAAAGGATTTTTAGGTATCTATTAGGCACTCAAGAGCTTGGTCTATCGTACCCTGCTAGGTGTGAGTTAGAACTTCTAGCCTACACTGATGCAGACTATGCTGGGTGTCGAGTAGATAGAAAAAGCACTAGTGGCTACTGTCAATTCCTTGGTGGCTGTCTAGTATCTTGGGAATCTAAGAAGCAACACACAGTTGCTTTGTCCACAGCTGAAGCTGAATATGTTGCAGCTGGTAATTGTGCAGCCCAAGTACTTTGGATCAAGCACCAACTGGTTGATTATCAGATAAAACTGGAATGTATTCCAATTTTGTATGATAATACTAGTGCTATATGCCTTGCTAAAAATCATGTTCATCATTCTAGGACTAAGCATATAGAGATAAAACACCATTTTCTTAGAGATGTTGTAAATAAAAAGGAAATTGAAATGAACTTCATTGAAACTGAAAAATAAATTACTGATATTTTTACTAAGCCTCTTGAGAATGAAAGGTTTAAATTTCTTAGAAGAGAACTTGGCTTGTGTAAATTTCAGCATAATGAATAAACTCTCTGATGGCTTG
Organism: Amorphophallus konjac; assembly: GCA_022559845.1. Lineage (NCBI taxonomy): Eukaryota > Viridiplantae > Streptophyta > Magnoliopsida > Alismatales > Araceae > Amorphophallus > Amorphophallus konjac. Next base: position 390,288,205 of record CM040121.1, on the reverse strand, counting down.
AATAAACCTTGTGAATGTTGAATGTTGCAACAGACTCATGATCATGTATGACATTCATAAATTTTTTTTTGGCATCACATTCATGATCATCATTACATATCATTTAGTCATGACTGTGTCAAGCTCTCTCTCATCTAAAACCACATGCATATAAACAGGGGGAGTATTGTTAGAAATTCAGAGTGGTCATCAACTTTATTGAAATCCAAATTCTTTGATCCTGAATGAGTTGAGTCTGACAATATGACAATCTGTTAGTCAGTTCTGATTCCTAAGCAATAGAAAATAGACTTCTTCATTTATAAGAACTTTAATTGTTTGAAGACTGACTTAATGGTTTAAATTTTATAAACTTTAAAGTTTAAAGATTGCAATCAGTAAATAAGAAAGCTGAAAATTGATAAAGCTCTCAACCCTTATCTTATTTAATATCAGACAAAGCCAATTATATCTGAAATCTAAAAACTCATCTAAAATCCTGTTAGAGAAGGCTAAGTATGTGTATTGTCCTTAAACAAGTCACTCTGAAACAAATAAAGGATAGCTAAGAAAGATATTGAAAAATATTAAAAATTAATTAAAAAATAACATTGGCAGAGCAATGACTGGTAAAATACTGAGAATCGAAGTGATCTATCAAAGAAATGGACAATACTTAAGTCATGAGGTGTATCAGTTATCTCTGTATAAAATGATCAAAACAGTAGGGTGGTTTCACTGAGTACCTGGGGGTAACTGGTGTACCCTTACACAAAAAGATGTAAATCAGTTTTATTGAGTTTGATCATAGGCAGAATGGTCCATCATGTTGAGTATCTAGGGGTATTGGCGTCTGATAAACGTATACCCTTACACAAAAGATAAATAGTACTTGAATGCCCTTAATGAAATAATATTGAAAATACTATTCCTTCAAAAGAAATTTCAGGAGTGTCAATTTATTTAATTTTAATACATGGCCTGGTATCTCTTAACCATTTTTTTACTGAGTGTATGAAAGTAAGATATTTTGAAACTGAATCTCTCATGCAAATGTGATTCTGGTTTATTATTTTATCATGCACAGAAAACTTATCCATTGATTGTAGTGCATGAACTCTAAATTTTATAGTCTTTAAACCAGAACTCTATCTGAAAGTAGTTTCTAAATTCATATGATTGAAGACTCTGTGTTTTAGAATGCTTATTCCTGAACTACTTGTTCAGATTGCCAGTCAGATGATTTCTCTTGTTCCTTCCCTTGTACTTTCTTTCCCTCCTCTTTGTTGATGGCAAAGAGGGAGAATTTATTGTGTGTTTTGGTGAATTCCAGGGGGAGTGTATGCATCATATTATGGCATGTATGCATCATATTATGGCATAGGGGGAAATCTTGTTGGCAGGGAGCTGTTTTCATTTCTCAGCATGCATCCATAGCATCTGCATGACAAATCTGACTAATAATTCATGTCTTCCATCAAAATTACATCTGTATGACAGGATGTTGCTATTCCATATGATAGGGTGTTGCCATCATCAAAAAGGGGGAGATTGTTGTGACTCCTCTGTGTTGATGATGTTGACAATAGCTTTATTTCATTGGCAACAGCTTGTTTTGATTGATTGGCAACTGTTTATGTTTTGATGAAACTATCTCTGTCAGATTGTCTATGTGTTCTATGCAGTAAGAGTCTATACATCGTCATGCACACACACACAGGTCTACACATTGCACACACACAAGTCTACACACTCAAAGTCCATACATTGCATTGTTGTGTTTGTGCATCGTTTAGAACGTAAGTCTATACATTCACATGGCCTGTCTGCACGCTAAAGTCTGTACAGAGCTTGTGCCTGTCTGACTAGCAAGTATGTACATCATATGCGAAGTCTATTCAATGCATGCACATTCATTCAAAGTCTAGACATCGGTGAAGTCTGTACATTCACCAGCTTAACTTTCCAAGTCCAGACATCGGTGAAGTCTGTACATTCACCATCTTAACTTTCCAAGTCTAGACATCGATGAAGTCTGTACAGCCTGTGTGTTCCACGATATCAAGTCTATACACTCCTTGATCTTTACCTACGTTGCACTTGCAAGTCTATACATTGCAACTGAGTTGAAGTCTGTACAGCCCTTGCTTTGCCAAAGTCTATACATCGTGTCTTGGCTAAGTCTATACATCGTGAACTCTCTCTCAAGTCTATACAGACCTTGCTTTGCTCAAGTCTGTACATCGTCCAGTTCCTCTAGCAAGTTTATACATCATGAACTCTCAAGTCTATACAGACCTTGCTTTGCTCAAGTCTGTACAGCCCTTCCTTTGGCAAGTCTATACGTCGCCATAGCTCGCATGCAGAGTCTAGACAGTCTTAACCAAGTCTGTAGACTGCCATCTTGCAGCACAGCATAAGTCTATACACTGGCCCGTCTCACTGAGCATCTCAAGTGGACACTAAGTCTATACACTAGACCGTCTCACTTAGCCTCTTTGTGTAAGTCACTCGCCACCAATTCTATACATTATGGCACGCAAAGTCTGCACAACGCATTGTCTGCAAGTCTGCACATTGCTATAAGCACGCATGCAAAGTCTAGACAGCCATGGGCAAGTCTATACATCGCATTGCATGCGTGCAGGTCTAAGTATGTACACTGGCTGCAGCATGCTCGCATAAAGTCAATACATTGCATCTCAGCATGCTTGCACAGCACAAACAAAGTCTATACATTCATATGTGCATTGTGCATTGCTCTTGGCAGAGTCTGTACATCGTTATGCTGCCTTGTGCCGTAGCAAGTCTATACATTTTCTATGCTCAAGATTTGACGCCCACCAGAAGTGGCGTCACTTCTGAAACAAACGCCTAAGTGTAAGGCATCTTTTTGTTGAGCATCGGTTCATCAACTCTATACATTGTCTGCTTGCATAACGTTGAGTCTGTACATCACTTGAACACTCATTGCACTCTAACTCTATACATTGCTTCAAGTATTCCACTCATAACTCTATACACTACTTCATGCATTGCACGTAGTCTGCACAAGTCTGCATGTCTATACATTGGCTGTTGAATGCTACTCAAGTCTGCACATTCGATAGTAGCAAGTCAGTACATCCATGTGTAATGTTCATAGTCTTTTATACGTGAAGTCTGTACATGCTTCAGTGTTGCATTCACTAAGCCTGTACACACCTCAGTCTTGAATATATGAAATCTGCACATGCCATAGCACTGCATATATGAAGTCTATACATGCTCCAGCGGTTGCCTTCATATAGGAAGTCTGTACATCGTATAGCATGCATGTGTTTAAGTCTATACATTGCTGCTGAACGCAAGTCCATACATTGCACAAAGTCTGCACATTGCATTACACTTCAGCAAGTCTATACAATGTCTGCATTGCATACTATGAAGTCTGTACCAAGTGTCAACATTAAACTGATAAGTTCCTTTCGACTGACTAACAGGGACTAAAGTGCAAAGATGAAGGATTGGCTCTTGATCCAAGGAAGGACGAGGTGCCCAGATTATGACACGTGGAAGCAGCCCAGCCAGGATGCTGCCATGTGGTCGAAATTTCTTCAGATCTGGCGAATTCTCTGGGCGGGAAATGTGGAAGCCACACGCCTTATCCAAATTGCTACTGGTATATATATGAAGCCTTTTCCACCAGAAGAAAGCTGATCGAGTGGTGAAGTCCGAACAGACAAACTGAACATCTGTAGCAGCAGAGTGCCACCGAGATCCACAGAGAAGAAAAGCAGAGAGAAGAAAAAGAGAAAGAAGAGAAGATTAAGAGAGATGAGTTGAGAGAGTTTAAGAGCTTGTGAATCAGTCTCTTGGTTCAGATACCAGAGCTGATACTGCTCATTCTGAGCTACATTTCTTTTCGGTTTTCCCATTTTCGTTTGCTTCTATTTTTGCTTTCTGAAATTGTTTCTTCAAGCTGTGAGTCAGCTGTTAGCAGAGGTGCTGCCTCTGGACGGGTAAGCTGTATTCCCCAGCGGGTTTGCAGAGGTGCAGCCTCTGGACAGGTTAAGCTGTAACTCCTCAGCAGGCGAGACTTGGTCTCGGACAGCAAGCTCTGTTGCTCAGCGGTTGTAGGCCAAGCTGTATTGCCTAGCGGACGCAAGCTGTGTTGCGCAGCAGTAAGCCACACTTAGTTGAGTGTGGGGTGGACGTAGGTCTCCTGACCGAACCACCTAAAAATCTTGGGTGTCTTGTGTTTGTGCGATTGTCTATGAACTGGTGTGTGATTGGATTTCTTGATTATCTTCATAGTTTGATTCGTTTCTGTTCAGATCCAGCATTCTAGTTAGAGATATTGTAGATCGGCTTAAATTCAGCATTAGAGCCTTATATGTGTTTTAAAATTAGACATTAGATCTATTCACACCCCTCTAGATCCACTCTCAGTGGTAATAGACTGCGTCCATCTAACATAATAGGGAGTGCAAAGCGACAGCACGCGGGAACTCCGCAAGTCAACGCACACACAAGCCTCCACAAGTTTCCATGTATCCTCCCAAAGCAAACCGCCCTTTTCTTCTTAGTTAATTTAGAAGGAAATAGCCCTAAAAATGAATTTATAGGGTGGGGACCGCCCCCTCCCTCTCCATGTGCCAACCCGCCTAAACCCCCCTGGGGTGGGGTTTAGGCGGACCAGCCCAGCCCCCTGGGCTTCTCCGCGTAAACCCCTTCTATTCAATAAAAAAATTTGGTTTTTGAAAATTAAAAAGGACCAAAGCCAGCCCGCCTAAACCCCCCGGGATGGGGTTTAGGTGGACTAGCTTGGACCCCCGGGCTGGTCCGCCAAAACCCCCTGAGCCTGGCCCGCGTAAACCTTTCCAGCCCACTCTTTTTACCAAAAACACCCCTCGTGAGGGGTTTACATGGGCTAGCTTGACCCCCTCAACCTAGCCCTCCTAAACCCACACTATTCATGGGGTTTGCGCTGGTTGCCTTGACCCTATCAACCCAGCCCTCCTAAACCTACACTATCCATGGGGTTTATGCGGGCTGGCTCCACCCTATCAAGCTAACCCTCCTAAACCCCTTCCAGCCCTTCGACTTCTCTATAAAAGCCCCTTAGAAGCTCAAGAGGTAAACACATGGAGACAATACACAACAACAACACAAGAGAAGCACATAGAAGCCCCAGGACATCCGGCCTTCTTCAAGCTGCTCCGGATAACGAGTGATGTGACACGACCTCGGACCTAATGCAAGCAAGCACAATCGCATTCAAAACGGGCCAAATTGGGCCACCGCTCTATCGTCACTCACCCAAGCCCGGGGTGACTTGGCAATGCCAAGGGGAGGATGTGGGGTTGGGCCCTTGCTGGTAGAGGGCCAGCAAGGCCAAGACTTGATTCCCAAAGGGTGGGGATGCCCAAATCAAGGGGGCCGACAAAGTGCCAAAGGCACCGGTTGCAATATTCCCACGGTGATCACTCAAGTTTATGGGGCTTGAGGATCGGGCTCTCACTCGCATAACCAGCGGAATTAGAACTAATACTGAAAGACAAGCACTAAGTGGAGTGAAGGTTTGAGCACTTACTCGACCGGATTGAAGAAACCGGTCCCGGTCGGAGACGAGGGCGAGCGGGGAGGCGAGTGGATCCCCACACGCCGCGGCGGTGTCGCTTGACCTGCCCAAACAAGTTACAACACTACACCTCACGTAGGAGGGGGATCTTGGGTGGGGGTTAATAGAAATTACAATCAATACTACCTCCACACAGGGAGGGACCTTCAGCCGGTCAAGCGTGTTGAACATGTGTGCAACATGATTAAATCATTTTATGGTTTTAATGATGTCTGCCTCTTTAGTTGGTTTTGATGATGTCTGCCTCTTTAGTCATTAATGAACTATACCTGCATTTGATAATGTTAATATTCATACATTGCAGGTCATTATACTTCCAGTATAAAAGCTCAAGAATGGCACACCAATCTAGACAACTGAATTGACAGATATCAAGGCATATGACAATATTGGATGCACAAAAATATAGCATGTTTCAAGCACAGAACTCAAGCTGAATAGCATCACACATAAGGTCATTGCATATTCTTCATATGGTCAGTGCATGTCTTACCTTATGGATGATTCAAGGTCGGTGCAATTTCTCGATAGCATGCTACAAGATAATCCAAGGAATGAAGTGGAATTGGCAAATGTGAAAGCTCAAGGCAAACGTGAAAGCTCAATGTAAATGTCAAAGCTCAATGCAAATGTGAAAGCTCAATGTTGCGCCCTCGCACGCGGATTGACCTGCGCGGTCAGGTCGCGGGGATCGACCTGCCCGGTCAGGTCACGGGGATCGACCTGGGCAGTGCCCCTTGCGGGGGTTTCCGGGGGCGGAGCCCCCGGAACAAAAATTTGATTGAAGACTCAATAATAAAATCTTCAAGACAGTCAAGGAAGATGCCACGGACATGACCGGGCTGCTAAAGAAGTTGAACGACGGAGCTGACGCGGATAACGGACCAACCCGGGATGGGCCGGGTTCTACCCAGCTGGCGGTCGACCGCCAGCACAGGGGCGGTCGACCGCCCCAGCCAGAGCCTCACCGTCTACAGGCTTTTTCAGTAGCGGTCGACCGCCAGCCAGTGGCGGTCGACCGAAATTCCCAGGGATCACCCAAATGAAAGTTTTACAGTAGCGGTCGACCGCCAGGAACCTTAGGTCGACCGCCAGCCCCGAGCCAACCATGTTTGACCTCGAAATCAACCTCGTGGCCAGCCCCTTTCCATGGTTTTGTTTAATCAAACCTCACCTAACTTCCCATGATTTGTGGATCTGGTCTGGGGCTTGTTTATAGACCATTCAAAGTCTATAAAACCATTACAAGAGGGTTAGAAACCCTAGTTGATGAAGTGAATCAAGGGAGGCCATTTTGAGAGCACTGTAGCACCTCCGTGAATAGTGTTTCGAGCAGAACATCTTCATCCTTCCAAGAGATTCAAGCCTAGATCTGAAGCTATCTCAATCTCCAAGGAAGCAAGAAGCATTCAAGGCTCTCAAAGGTGATCAAAGCTGCATCCATAAACCGCTTCATCAACTCAAGAGGATCAAGAGAATATCAAAGCTACATCCAATATCCTCTCCATCAACTCAAGGTGATTCAAGCTCATATCTCAATCCAGCATCCTCCAAGAAAGAGTAGAAGCAAGTAAGGCTAAGAGGGAAGATCAAAGGAGGCTTCAAAGGGGTGTTCAAAGCAAGAGGAGTTCGAGTTACTGTTCACATGAACAGTACTCCGTGAAGAACATCTTCATCCAATCCAAGGTATTCAAGCTCATATCAAAGAGATCATCTTCCAAGATCTGTGAAGAAGGAAGCAAGGATCAAGGTAGCATCTATTCACTTCTTCATCCATTCAAAGAGATCAAAAGGAAGATCAAAAGAGGAGGATTGGAAGAACAGTTACTGTTCACATGAACAGTACTCCGTGAAGAACATCTTCATCCAATCCAAGGTATTCAAGCTCATATCAAAGAGATCATCTTCCAAGATCTGTGAAGAAGGAAGCAAGGATCAAGGTAGCATCTATTCACTTCTTCATCCATTCAAAGAGATCAAAAGAGGAGGATTGGAAGAACAGTTACTGTTCACATGAACAGTACTCCATGAAGAACAATCATCCATTCAAGGGTGATTACAAGAAGATTGATTTGCAAGAAGAAGAGATCCTTGCTGCTGATCAACAAAGCATATCGATACAAGGGCCAATTCCTTCTTACTCAATCTCTTGTTTTAATTCCTTCACATCTGTTTTACTTTCAATATTGTTAAACATTGAAGTTGTGATTCGTCCCTACCAGGTGGTTAGTAGGAAGGCAATTGGAGGGTGTTCCAATTTGCGGTTGACGTCCCTACCGGTGGTTAGTAGGAAGGCAATCGGGAGTTCTCCGATCTGCGGTATAGCCGTCCCTGCCGGCTTTGTGTGTAGGAAGACAGAAAGAGAGTTTTCTCTGTTCTGTGGTTTGGGGCATGTCCCCAGGTCAAGCTGTGAGTCAGTAAGGAAGCCTCACCGGGTTTTGGTGAGGGGTGGACGTAGGTTGCGGGGTTGCAACCGAACCACCTTAAAATCCCTGTGTTGTGGGTTGTTTATTTTGTGTGATTGCTCTATATCTTCCAACCCCATTCACAGGTTCGCGTGCTTCTATACTTGGTTATCTTGCTCACATACATATGCACTTTGAGTGATCAACATAGTATACACACACACACACGGTTGTTGCAAGCTATTGCATGTTCATCTATGTGTTATGCTTTGTAATTCACTTAAAGAAGTGTGGACGTTTCATAGCTTGTAATTCAAGTCTTTTTATTTGAGCCACTCTACTTAATTCCATTGTGCATTGTGCCTAAGTGATTCATTCACTTTATAAGAGTGGTTTAAGCTTCCGCTAGCTAAGAGTTTTAAATAGGCCAAAGTTTCTGATAGGATCTATTCAACCCCCCCCTTCTAGATCCGTTTACACCTCACGGGACCCAACAAGTGGTATCAGAGCTAAGCTCTGTCATTCTCAGATCCAACGATCTGCAGGGAAAGATCCCGGTGTTTATTATTTAGATGGATTCACGTGCTACACTTGCTTCGATGGTTTCTCCGCCCATTTATGATGGTTCAAAATTTTCTACATGGGTTGGAAGAATGTTCATCTATGTTAGCTCCATAGATCCACAATTGTGGACTCTTATATATAATGGTCCTCATGAGCTGCCATCAAATTCAATTGATTGGTTAGCCGAACATGAGACCAAACACAATGATAATCATCTTGCATATAACTTAATTACATCTACAGTTGATCTAAGACTAACTCATCTTGTGTCTTCTTGCAGCACAGCCAAGCAAGTGCTGGAGAAGTTGGTGAAAATCCATGAAGGAAAAGAACAAGAACAAGAATGCTTCATGGCCGACCGTGCAGAAGAGTCAAGCAAACCATCCTCATCGAAGGTAAATTCTGATTCCGAGGAATTCACTTTTGAAGAACTTATGGAATCCTATGATGAGTTGTTTACACAATACAAAAAGGCAATATCAGAAAATAAAAAGTTGAAAAAGGATCTCAAGAAAATTAACCAACATGAAATCTTGATTTGTAAAAAGTGTTCTGCGTTTGAAGAGCTCTCTTTTGATCTAGACACACATAAACAAAGCATTGCATGTCTAAGAGATGAAAATGAAAATCTTCATGATGAAATCACTAGGTTGGAAGAAATTGTAATAAAACTTCAAAACCAACCTAAGGCAATCTCTAATGATCAAACTATGGCCGATGGGCTTATTCATGATGAGAGGTTGATTCAAGAAAATAAAAATTCTGTTTCATGCTCTACTAATTTTGCATGTGAAAAATGTTCATTCTTGAGAAACATAAATGCTGGTCTCCATGATGATCTTGAATGGTAACAAAATTTGATTGATTCTCTAAAGGAAGAGAATAAAGAGTTGTTGGAAAAGAAAATTGAATGTGAAAAAGTTGAAGAAGAATTACATGAAAAATTGGCTGCACATGATAAAGGCAAATTTGTCATTGAAGATCACTCTGAAACTTTGCATGCTTTAGAACAACAAAATCAAAATCTTAAAGCAATAAACGCCATGCTCAATGAGCAATTGGCAGCATGCGAAGAGGGCCTTGCTGAATCTAAACAACACATTTCCTCACTTGAAAATGAAATTCAAGGTTTGAATGATTTCCTGTCAATGTTTGCCCAAATCCAAGATTCTAGCTCACCGGAAGCCACCACTTCATGTGGTCACCAAAAAGGGCATACTGATCGAAAGAAAAGTAAATTTCAGCATTTTCATCCAAACATGCACCATAACATGTTCAATGCTAAATATCATGTTTTCCACAAAAAGAATGTCCATTGTTATTATTGTGGTAGACATGGTCACACTGTGCATGATTGTTTTATCTTGAGAAATGATGAGCTTAGAGCAGGACATCAAGTGAAAGAACAAGGAAAGAAAGAAAGACACCACCCTCATACCATGAAAGGTAAGAATCATGCTCGCCCACAAAAGCATAGTCCACATGCACATGCACATGAACATAAAAAGGATAATCAATCTTTTGTACGTTGTTTCTACTGTGGTAAAAATGGGCATGAGATGTATGGTTGCCATACAATGAGGGAAGATGATTTGATTGCTCTGAAAAAGATGAGTCAAGATGCTAAACCTGTTGCTAACCCACAAGGACCCAAGCAAGCTTGGGTACCTAAAAATTCCAAATAAGAATTTTGGGTGCAGGATGCCTTGGAGCTGAACAAATGAATGGTCAGGTAAATAAAAGCTCAAGGCACAGGTATGTACATAAACCTTTTAATTTCAATCATCTTGCATGTTTAGTCCTAACATGTAGATAGTGCATCATAAGTCTGCCAAATGTCATTAAATTCTACAAATTGAATTACTCTTTGAAATGTAAAACCCCCATGGTGTGAGATGAACTTTTGAGCAAGATAATTTGCTCACACCATACTTGATTTCAGCTATTTAACTCATGAAAAACTTGTTATGCTGATGAAGTTGATGTGATGATGAGTTGTTTGCTACCTGATATTAGCCACTTGCAATTCTTGGACTTTGGTTTTGATGATGCGTACCATGGCTGTATTTTTAACTCATTATTCATGTTAGCACTGCTCAAAGGGGGAGTCTATTGGCATCATCATCATCATATTGCATTCAGTTCAAAATCCATTGTGAATGATTTGTTTGCATCATCTCGTAATCACACATACCTTAATGCACATCATGTTTAGAAGGGTGAACAGGGAATCTGCTTGCTGTCTATGAGCCGGGATAGAGAGTCGGTGTTGCGGCTGTAGATCTTCATCAGGAATTTTGTTGACGACGAAACCAGAGGGAAAACCTTCGTAGCTGGAAGGGGAATGCCTCAGAATTTTCTTAATTTCTTCTGGAGTCGCTGCTGGTCGGAGCAGGAGCTTGAACAGGGCCTCTATTTCTCGGACTAGCAGGGGCAGGTCACTAATAGTAGGATGCAGAGGCTGTCTTGGCCGCTCCCGAACTCTAAATTTGATGCCGTCAGTGCCGTTAGAACCGTGAGTGAGTCCTCTTTGCAGAAAAAGAAACGGGGACACTAGAAGAAGTCGGAGACAATCTGTGGAACCAGAAGAGTGAGGAGGGGTCGGTGCAGACTATAGAAGGCAGAACCGCGAGTTCGAGGGAGAAAATTAGTAACTTCTGCTCCTGGATGCTGAATGAACTTCCGCTTCTTGAATCTGAAACTAGACAAGCCAAAGAGGAACTTTGAAGAAGAATTTGAAGACTGATTCCTTCAGGGTCTGTCGTGGCAGAGCTTCTAAACTGGTTCAGGTCCTTAGCCGAGGCAGAACCGCGCAGCTGTGGAAGAATGGACCTCCAGGATGGCTCGGAGATCGGAAGAAGACGAAACCACTTCGGTTGCGAAGGCGACTGGTAGACACTTCCGACAATGGCTCTTGGGTCTTCAAACTCGTCCGGAGGTGATCGTGGTGGCCGCTGCAAGCTGCTGCTCTGCTGTAGATCTTCAGTTGAGAGCTGTAGGTTGATGATGATGGGGGGGAATGGGGTATATGGGAGGGGAAATGGGGGTGGATGAGTGTGGGGAAAGCCCGGGCTGTGAGGGGGTCTAGGGGGGGTGTTCTAAGGTGGGGGAAGGGAAGAATGGGGTCTGGAAGCGGGTCTAACAGGTGGTGGGAGGAGGAGCTACGAATTTGGGAAGGTGGGTGAGAGGAGAAGGTGAGGGGGGGCACAAGTGAGTGGAGGGAAGGGTGGATTTCAAATTCAAATATGCTTTGGAAGTTGTGGGGTTGTGTGGGGAAGGGGTTGATTGTGTTGGAATGGGAAAAGTGGTGTTGGAATATGGAGGATGGTGTTGGAATGGTGAGGGATCTCCTGGGTACTAGGGGGGTGAAGTAATGGAGGCCATGGGGAAGTGGAGGGCTTTAATGATGGTAGGTGGGGGTTGAGGTGGTTGGGAAAGGAGGAGAGAGAAGAAAATTTGAAATTGGGTGTTGAGGAGAGAGAAAGTGGAGTGAAAAAGAGGGATTAGGAGAGAGAAGGGTGGGGAATCTCTCCCCTAGGGTTTCTCACCCAAAAAATGTTGGAATCACTCTACTAAACTAAGCTTTGGATACTCAAATGACATTTTTCATTGATTCATTCATTAAGTTGAAATGTGGGGAATGTGGTCCTATATATAGGAAACCCACATTTTTACAAAAGTCCCTTACAAAAGACTCAATAACAAATAACCGAAGGGGTAGGGGGGGCTCATGGGTCAAGCCCGAAGAATTGGGCCCAATAGCACATTACATAATCTAATGACACTCAAACTTAGGAAAATAAATGCAAGACCTAGGAACATGACTCAAATAAAAGGGAAAATACATCAAATGACTCAAATAAAATTACATAGGACTCAAAATTAAATGACTAAACCATGCCGGATACAACCGGGGTGAGGAGACGAACGGTAAACGTGGGCATGGGAGGTGATGTCCCCATCATACTCCCGGGGTGCGGAGAACTCGACTCTATCGAGTAAGTGTCCTTCCCTCCTTGGAGGGTGTAGAAGTGGTACCGCCCTCAAGTCTCCCGAACGAGACTGATCCATCCACCTGCCGAGATAGCGCTCATATACCTTGCTCCGAGTGGTAGTGACTTGTTCATCCAATATTTGTTCAATTTATTCACGTTGGGCTCTCTTGACTGGTGATTTATCATCATGGGTGGGTGCTCTCTCAAGGGAAGAAGTAGGCTCAATCTCCTCACTAGGTACCGCCGTGGGTCCCTTATATGGCACTAGGTCGGCAACATTGAATGTGGGACTTATTCCATACTCCTCATGGAGATCTAACTCGTTGGCATTTGCACCTATGCGCCTCAAGACCTGGAAGGGACCAGCCCCACGTGGCCTCAGTTTAGAGTTGGCTCCCGGGGAGAGCCTCTCCATCCTTACCATCACAAGGTCACCCACTTGGAATTCTTGGTGATGCCGATGAGAGTCGGCTAGCCTTTTATAAGCCTCATTCTTTTTGCTGATGTGCTTGCAAAGGTTTTCATGCAATTTTGTGAATGCTATCCTTTTAGTGGTTATGGGTGGACCTGGACAACCATAGATGAACCTATCCTGCCATGATGCCAGATGGACCATGATGAACCTTGGTGGGCCGGTGCAACCATTTGTGGACTTATCATGCAATGTTGTCATGTAGACTTTGGTGGGCCTGGGTGGGCCGGGGCAACCGTAGGTGAACCTATCATGTAAAGTGGTGATGAATGTGGGGGGGCCCGGACATCCGTAGATGCTTTTGACATGCTTAAGATCCATGATGAATGATGGAGGATCATGGCATCCGAATGTGACCCACTCATGCTTTCTACTTGACATGTGAGTGATATGAATGAATGGACCCAACATAGTGTTCATGCCAAGGGGTGTGGAAAGCCTAGACACATGCATGCTTTTCCCAAAAGTGACTTCCATGTGTATAGGTGTGGGACAACCTTTGAACTCCCATTGGAAAGGATTGAATGGATCTAAGAAGGTGGTCATCATGGGGTGGGGCACCACCTTATTCCCTAGGGATATATGGTCCAAGGTTATGGCTCCCAAGGTGCAGCCCTGGTCATGGATGAGGTGGGTTTGGCCCAATATGGTGAGTGAGGGTAGGACAGGGTGGGTGGTTGGTAAGATGGTTGGGTCATATGAGTCCCTTGACTCTCATTGGAAGGGATCATATGGATCGTAAAATAGGTCACTTAGGGGGAGGAACTCCATGTCCTCAAGATCCTTAAAAGGTGTTAAGTCATCCTTCCCTATGATAGTTGGGCCAATGTTCTTGACAAGTGGGTCGGCCATGAGTGGAGGGCTTGACTTTCTACCCGAGATAAGAAGCTCTAAATCGAGGAGAAGGTTGGGCTCATCCGGTGTAGGGAGGAATAGAAGGAGGTCGCTAGTGTAGCAACCATTGGTGCAAACCGAGGTGATAGACCCAATGCATAGGTGTAGGAGGCTAAGGCTCCTAGGTTGTTCAGCCATAGGAGTCAACATTCTAGTGAACTCACTTTGCCATGCTAAGCCCCTAAGAAAATCCACTAAGGTCTCCACTTGATAGAATGCTTGGATTGTGGTGTGATAGGAGAAGATGGACACTAGGGGAAAATTTTGTTCTATGGGAGGGCAAACATGGGTCGAGGTCTCTCTAATTAGGCTCTTCCTTAGCCACCTAACAAGGGACTCTTCTAAGATGAATTCAGCCTTATCTAGAGGGGGTGGTGTAGGGTGAAGATCCTTGTGCGAGGCTTCCTCTTCAATTGGGATATGGGTGCTCTCTATGGAGGGGATAGGTTCCCGAGGAATATTTGTCTTCATGTGGCAAAGCGGGTGGACTACTTCTTCCAAAACTAATGGAGTGGGAAGGTTCTTTGATGGTGGGGTGATGATGGCCGGAGTATGGTGCACCCGGGGTGGTGAACGAGGGTGGGATTCCCGCGGGTGGGAGAATAAAAGGTTGTTGAATTTAAAGGTTCCCGAAAGGTGTGGCGGACGCACAAGGCAAGTCCTACGTGTTGGGTCGATGTTGGCATTCCTTTCATCTAACCATTTCTTACCTAGGATTATACATGGACCTGCCAATGTTCCCTTTTGACACCAAGCCCCATCAAAGTATTTGGTCTCTCCGAACCATTTATGGAATTCAACGAAGACTAGGTCTCCGTTGTGCACAATTTGTCCAGTCGTAGAGAGGGTGGCTACAATTTCGGGGGATACCCAATTATATTCTTCCATGTCGATGAAGTCAATTTCTGTGGGGCTCCCATTTGGTAGGTATGCTTGGGATATGATGGGAATTGGGGCCTTTTGGTCTGTAGATTCAATGACAATGGGAGGTGGATAATGCATAGAACGATCCGATGAGAACTCTAATGCAAGCGTGCCCATGGACTTGACTTGTGAGAACAAATCAAAGACTTGCTCTGATACCACTTGATGTGACACGACCTCGGACCTAATGCAAGCAAGCACAATCGCATTCAAAACGGGCCAAATTGGGCCACCGCTCTATCGTCACTCACCCAAGCCCGGGGTGACTTGGCAATGCCAAGGGGAGGATGTGGGGTTGGGCCCTTGCTGGTAGAGGGCCAGCAAGGCCAAGACTTGATTCCCAAAGGGTGGGGATGCCCAAATCAAGGGGGCCGACAAAGTGCCAAAGGCACCGGTTGCAATATTCCCACGGTGATCACTCAAGTTTATGGGGCTTGAGGATTGGGCTCTCACTCGCATAACCAGCGGAATTAGAACTAATATTGAAAGACAAGCACTAAGTGGAGTGAAGGTTTGAGCACTTACACGATCGGATTGAAGAAACCGGTCTCGGTCGGAGACGAGGGCGAGCGGGGAGGCGAGTGGATCCCCACACGCCGCGGCGGTATCGCTTGACCTGCCCAAACAAGTTACAACACTACACCTCACGTAGGAGGGGGATCTTGGGGTGGGGGTTAATAGAAATTACAATCAATACTACCTCCACATAGGGAGGGACCTTCAGCCGGTCAAGCGGGGTGGGGAAACTAAAGCAAAAAACGAGGAATAAGGGTGGACGCCGAATCTACTTGCTATCTGCGAGCCGGGATAGAGAGTCGGTGTTGCAGCTGTAGATCTTGATCAGGAATTTTGTTGATGACGAAACCAGAGGGAAAACATTCGTAGCTGGAAGGGGAATGCCTCAGAATTTTCTTAATGTCTTCTGGAGTCGCTGCTGGTCGGAGCAGGAGCTTGAACAGGGCCTCTATTTTTCGGACTAGCTGGGGCAGGTCACCAATAGTAGGATGCAGAGGCTGTCCTGGCCGCTCCCGAACTCCAAATTTGATGCCATCAGCGCCGTTAGAACCGTGAGTGAGTCCTCTTTGCAGGAAAAGAAACGGAGACACCAGAAGAGGTTGGAGACAATCTGTGGAACCAGAAGAGTGAGGAGGGGTCGGTGCAGACTGTAGAAGGCAGAACCGCGCATTCGAGGGAGAAAATGGGTAACTTCTGCTCCTGGATGCTGAATGAACTTCCGCTTCTTGAATCTGAAACTAGACAGGCCAAAGAGGAACTTTGAAGAAGAATTTGAAGACTGATTCCTTCAGGGTCCGTCGTGGCAGAGCTTCTAAAATGGTTCAGGTCCTTAGCCGAGGCAGAACCGCGCAGCTGTGGAAGAATGGACCTCTAGGATGGCTCGGAAATCGGAAGAAGATGAAACCACTTCGGTTGCGAAGGCGACTGGCAGACGCTTCCGACGATGGCTCTTGGGTCTTCAAACTCATCCGGAGGTGATTGTGGTGGCCCTTGCAAGCTGCTGCTCTACTGTAGATCTTCAGTTGAGAGCTGTAGGTTGATGATGATGGGGGGGAATGGGATATATGGGAGGGGAAATGGGGGTGGATGAGTGTGGGGAAAGCCCGGGCTGTGAGGGGGTCTAGGAGGGGGTGTTCTAAGGTGGGAGAAGGGAAGAATGGGGTCTGGAAGGGGGTCTAACAGGTGGTGGGAGGAGGAGCTACGAATTTGGGAAGGTGGGTGAGAGGAGAAGGTGAGGGGGGGCACAAGTGAGTGGAGGGAAGGGTGGATTTCAAATTCAAATATGCTTTGGAAGTTGTGGGGTTGTGTGGGGAAGGGGTTGATTGTGTTGGAATGGGAAAAGTGGTGTTGGAATGTGGAGGATGGTGTTGGAATGGTGAGGGATCTCCTTGGTACTAGGGGGGTGAAGTAATGGAGGCCATGGGGAAGTGGAGGGCTTTAATGATGGTAGGTGGGGGTTGAGGTGGTTGGGAAAGGAGGAGAGAGAAGAAAATTTGAAATTGGGTGTTGAGGAGAGAGAAAGTGGAGTGAAAAAGAGGGATTAGGAGAGGGAAGGGTGGGGAATCTCTCCCTTAGGGTTTCTCACCCAAAAAATGTTGGAATCACTCCACTAAACTAAGCTTTGGATACTCAAATGGCATTTTTCATTGATTCATTCATTAAGTTGAAATGTGGGGAATGTGGTCCTATATATAGGAAACCCACATTTCTACAAAAATCCCTTACAAAAGACTCAATAACAAATAACCGAAGGGGTAGGGGGGGCTCATGGGCCAAGCCCGAAGAATTGGGCCCAATAGCACATTACATAATCTAATGACACTCAAACTTAGAAAAATAAATGCAAGACCTAGGAACATGACTTAAATAAAAGGGAAAATATATCAAATGACTCAAATAAAATTACATAGGAGTCAAAATTAAATGACTAAACCATACCGGATGCAACCGGGGTGAGGAGACGAACGGTAAACGTGGGCATGGGAGGTGATGTCCCCATCAACGAGCTAAGGAGAATTGTGTGTGGGTGACTTGTTCGTCGGCTTAGTACGCCGGGGGTATGTCGTTGCACTTCCCTCACGCCGTATTTAGCCGTAACATACAAGTCAACACCCACCATGTGTGAGACGTTATGACAAGGGCGAATGTCCCCTCATGCTGGGATTCCCCCTCACATGCCCGTCGGTTCCAACCACGCACTTACCATGATGTCACGCTCTCCTGCAGTCACGAGGCTACGTCCGACTGCTCTACTCGAGCCGTGACCGGCCCTCGCCCAGACACCAGATCGATGCATCCCTCCAGTCATCCAGTCATAAGCCCCCTCGTTCGGCGCCGCCATCATGGCCCACGCCATGGGAGGGGCCCTCTGTAAAACACATATGTGTTCGTCTATCAAGCACTGACCCGGGGACCGATCATTACATCGAAATTGTCCCGTGGCATGCACCAGTTGTACCCTGGCCACTACGGCCCACCTGTAAAGACATGTATATCTCAAAGATTACACCGCCAATTGGACGAATGCTCTCGCATCCACGTTCAGGCCCCCAGCTCGCTATCTACACCACTCGGCATCCGTGCCTAACATCCTACCCCCTGTAAACACCCCTCAGTCAAAATCTTACCCACAGCTGCTGAATGCTCCCAGCCCTCTACCCACGGCTTCAGACATATATACAGACTTTTTTTCAGCTTAGAACGAAGGTATTCGGATTCAATCTGATGTAAATAAACACCGGTTACTTGCGGCCGGTGGGGAAAGACGTCCAGTACACGATTCCCGCAATCGCCTGCGCACTCGCACCCATGGAACCCCTTCTCTCCACGTGTCGCCCGATCGCCCGAGCCCACATGCCGCGTCCTGGCGACGCTTCCCCGGTCAACCCTTGGTTTCATGAGTGATTGTCGAGAAATCGACTGGCATGCCCGCAACGCGTCCGGTTAACCCTTATCCTGACACTCCCGTGCCCTTCGACCCTTTTCGCCTTTCTGTGAAAGGAGGGTGCCCGATACCGCCGTGGGAGGCATGCAACCGTAAGGAGGATACCCGAGATACATCAAACTCCCATATCTTCCTTCCTAGCTATATCTCTTCCTTCACCCGGTTATTCGGCATAAAAAAAACCCGCTGCGACAGAGAGGATGGCACGCCCGGCGGGTCGTCTCCCGCCTTCCTTTTTTTTGCTGAAGAAAAGTATGTATTATCCCTGAAGCCCTGGTACCCTTTCCCTATTCTTGCAGGAGAGGCAGAGGAGGGTACCCGTGTGCGCATTATCTAGCAGCTTCCGGTTCGCATTTTGATCGTCAGACCATACTCGGTGACTATCAACAACCGTCTCCTTCGTAATATTCAGTTCTCCAGCAACCATGGCGGCCGTCACTTACGGCCCCAACGTCATTGCCACCCACGCCCGGGTGGGCTACTTGGCGACGCTGATCGCTTTCGACAGCTTCACCCCTGTCATCGGATCGCCCTAGTTCTTGGGTGTGATCCCTGTGGCTGCTCCTCAGTCAACCCTAGTTTCTTTGTTGGCTCCCGTGGCCAATGCGCCACGCGCACTTCCAGCACCGGTGTCCCACCTGAGCACCAGGCACCGGACCCCCACCACTGGCCCCCACAGGGCCCCCAGATCAACGCCGGCCCGGGTAAGCGTTAGCTCCCAAGGCCACCTTGTCAGATCTCCGGCACGGGCCCCGCGCCCCGGACTTCGGTCACTCTCTCAATATCTTTCTCGGGTCTCCAACCCCGAGCTACAGCCAAGCCGGCACCCAACATGGGCTCCCAGCCCCGGGTCCATGGCTTTTTAGCATCCTCCTTGGGCCTCCAACCCCGAGCCACAGCCAAGCCGGCACCCAACATGGGATCCCAGCCCCGGGTCCACGGCTTCCCAGCATCTTCCTCGGGTTTCCAACCCCGAGCCGCAGCCAATCCGACACCCATCACGGGCTCCCAGCCCCGGGTCCACGGCTCCTCAGTACCTTCCTCGGGCCCATAGGCCCGAACCCCTGCAAAGCCGACCCTCGATATGGGCTCCCAGCCCTGAGTTCGCGGCTCTCTGATATTGCACTCGGGACCCCGGTTCCATGCTCTGGTTGAACCGACTCTCCCCGCGGGTCTCCTACCTAGGGGGCAAGGTTCCTCAGCACCCTCCTCGGGTCCTCCGACCCAAGCCCGGACTACACCGGCACCTACTGCGGGTCCTCGACCCAGGGGCGTCAACATCTCAGCACTTCCGACTGCGTCACTTCCCGGTGCAAGAATCTCATCTCAAGCATCGGCAACATTTCTATCGACACGGGCAAAGGCTTATACCCGGGTCGCCCGGCCATCGACTCCCGGCGTAGGTCTCTGACCCCGGGGGCCGGCCCCAGTACCTCTGACTGATAGCTCCACGCTGTCGGTCGCTCCAGGTCGGGTTTTCTCAGCCTACCATCTCGGGGCGGAGTCTTCCTCAGCTCCTCAGAAGAAGTGTCGCCATGGCCGCAAAGGTAGGCGGCTCCCTGCTGCAACCAGCAACTCCGGCAAGACTGTTCTTGTCGGTGAGTTACGGATCCGTCTAGACAGGGGTGAACCAATCATACCCCAGGAACGGACCGTTCCCACCATCCCAACCTCCAATCATTTTGACCTCTTGTGGTAAACACGAGAGGATGGCGTGAAGCTCAAAGGGGCGGGTTCCTCCGCGGCAGCCCGGGGGCACCCACCACAGCCCGACACACGGCCTCCTGAGACAACTCGTCGGAAGAGTGGCGACAAGGGGGACTAGAAATCTGACTTGAGGAGAATCTGGGTCACCCTATAAGAAGCTCAAGTCGTTCGAAGGGCGCGTATTAGAAACCCCCTGCGAGCGCTCAGACGCGGCATCAGACGGGATGTGCCCAGTCGTCTAACGTCCCTCGCACAAGCAAGCGGAGGCAAAGGCGAGCCCGCTCCCGGGCCCTCCAGCAACCTGTTCCGGACTCTCCTCCGACTGACACCGGGAGTGAGCCCCCTCTGCAACCCACCTCGATCTTTGACAGATTAGGGGCGCCTGTCCACCCCGAGCGGCACACGCGTAGGAAGCGGACTGCCCGATTCATCAACGACGCAGTTCGAGTGTTCGCGTGCTACACCACCGGACACCAGCCGGACACCCAATCTGATGACTTGAACCAGCCTCTGTCCCACTTCAGGAGGCCGCGCCATCAGGCTCCGCCACCTCCCCCAACAGGTCACATCGGCACTTCTGCCAGACCGTAGGCGTCGGAACGTGCAGAAGAGGTCCCGGTGGAAGACCACGACCCTCCTATCAACGCAGAGCCGGTCAACAACGACCCTCCAGCGAACGAGGCTCAAGAAGTGACCCTCGGCACTCTTATGGAGGAGAACCAGCATCTAAAGGCCCTCCTATAGGACCTCCTCCAGGAACGAGACCTTCATCCTTAGCAACCTGCTAGGCCCCAAGCCGAGGCACTGGCACCGCCGGCTGCCCGCGATGCTGCCAACATCTCAGCGGCGATTGCCCGAACTCCGTTGGAAACTGGGTTTGGCACGCCTCTAGTTGAGGCCTAGCCACGAGCCTCCAATACGCCAATATCAAAAAATCTCCTGGCGCAACGTCAAATGATCGAGCGCATTGTCAAGACAAAGCTCGCCCAGTATGGTGAAGGGGCTGCCACAGTAGACCTCTACAGTGTACCTTACCCGCTTCACCACCAGCTAAAAAAGCTTCCCCCAGAGTACTCCAAGCCCCCGAAGCTGCAAAAGTTCGACGGGCAGGGGTCGCCGCATGAATACTTGGCCTACTATGTTACGGCCATGTGTGAGTTAGCGTTGGACGAATCATATCTCCTCCGCTACTTCGCTCATGGGAACGGCCTTTCAATGGTATTCCCGCCTGAAGCCCGGCTCAGTGATCGACTGGGTGGATCTCCAGAAGAAATTCCTCGACCATTTTCAAACTGCCGAGCGAAAGGTTTCCCTAGCCGAACTCTGTTCTCTCCGATATAAAAAGGGCGAGGGTGCCCTCGACTTCATCAAAAAATGGCGAGACCTCAGCATGAGGTGTGTCAATCCACCCGCTCAGGAGGACGCCATCACCATATGTCGTCGAGGTCTGGCGGCCAAGGTCAGCGAAAAGCTTCTCGGCACCAATATTAAAGGCTTCGACCAACTCAATTCGGCAGTCGCCAAAATAGAGATGTTCTTCGCCGATAACCCAAGCTATACTGCAGCAAAGGGTAAGCAAGCGCGAGAACGCCAGCCCGGCAAGGAGGTGAATATCATAGAGTTCACCCCTGCCGCCAAAGCCAGTAAGGAGGCCGAATCCGGTGGCTCTGACAAAAAGCCAACAGACAAGCCGGCAGCTCCCTCCTTCTCGAAGCGCATGAAGACACCCTTCTCCTTTAAGAAGGAACATATGAAGATGCTCTTCGACCTCTGTATGGCCCAGAAGATCGTCAAGCTGCCAGAAATCTGCAAGCCGGACGAGGCCCTGTGATGTGACACAAAATGCAGCGGAGACTTTGATTCCTTGGACCTAATTCGCAATCACAATTACAAGGCGCCGATAATATGTTAAAGCTACCAACGCACCGTGCGCACACGATTCCCGTGGTGACCCGGTGATGCCGAGTCGAGGTGATGGAGATAGCCCCTGACTGGTTAGAGGACCAGCACCACTTTAGTTAGCCCTCCCAAAGGTTTGAAAGCCCACAAACAAGGGCGGCCGGATGCCTTAAGGGCACGGGGTCACTCGCTCACTTATGGCCACGGTGACCACAGTGAAAGGTGGCACCGGGATCGGGCACTCGCTCTCCTACCGGCCGATATGTTTCGCGGATATTAAATAAACAGGTATAAGGAGGCAAGGGCAGGAGGCTCACCTGGTTGGTTTGAGGAAACCAACCCCGGTCGGAGACGAGGGCGAGCGGGGAAGTGTGGGTTCCCCGCACACTGCGCCGATGAAGCTTAAAAAAAAAACATGCTCAAGAGTACATGTACTACACCTCGCACAGGAGGGTGATCTCGGGGGTGGGAATTAATTGATTACAAACAAACACTACCTCCCACAGGGAGGGGCGGTAAGCCGGCCAGGCGAGAAGGGTAGATTGATCGAGAAACCCACGAGGAGGAGCCGCTACCGAACCAGACTGCTTGCTGTGGTTGGCGATAGACAGGCGGTGTAGTTTCTGTAGATCTCAGCCAGGAATTTTGCCGATGACGAGCCCAGTGGGGATCTTTTCATAACAGGAACCCAAACGCTTCTGATTTATGTCAATTTATTCTGACGTCGTCGATGGCTGCAGTGGAGGTCTGAGTAGAGCAACAGATTCTGGGGCGGGTGGCTCCCTGTTTCTGTCTGCAACTTGCAGAAGTTGCCCCGGTCGCTCCTGGATGCCGAATCATGAACCGTCAGAGTCTCTGGAACCGTGGACAAAGCCTCTACACAGAAAAACTGACGGCAACACCTTCTGAGTTCGTGGTGGACAGGGGGACTCCGACGAGTGGGAACTGGTCGCTGCAGACTGCAGGAGGCAGACCCGCGCGACTGAGGGAGAAAATTCGGAACTCTGGCCCCCGGATGCCGAATGAGGTTCTGTTTCTTGATCCTGGTTGGGAACAGATGGAGAAAGAACTTTGATGAAGGGCCTTCGGTCTGAATCCTCTGCCGTTGGTCGTGGTGCAGCTTCAAATCGGGCTCAGGCTAGCTGCGGAGGGAGTCTGGCGCAGTCGGGGGAGAATGGCTCTCCCAGACGGCCCCGAACTCGGAACAGGACGATTCCACCTCGCCTGCGAAGCTATCTGGACGACCTTTCCAGAAAGGTATGGTACATCCTCATATGTCTCCGGCTGACTCTGTGGTGGCTTCTGCAAAACGATCTTGTCTCTGCCACCTGCAGACTGAACAGAGTGAAGTGGATAGGGGATGAACTAGGTTGATTGGAGTGGTGGTTAATGATGGTGAGTGGGTGGGGATGAAGGATGATGGGGTAGGGGTGCGTGTGAGGGGGTGGAGTAGGGGAGAGAGAGGTCAGATGGGTGGAGGGGGAAGAGGGCCGCAGCTAGGAGAGGGGAATGGAGGGGTCGGCCAAGGCAAGGAGATGGGTAGATGGAGAGGGGGGAGGGGTGCGCAAGTTTTGGTGGGAGTGGGATTTGATTCTCTTGGGGATATGAATGGAGGTGTGGGGAAGTGGAATGGCTGCTTGGGGAAGAGGGAAGGTTGCTAGGGGAAGTGGGATGGTTGCTTTGGAGAATGGAGGGTTGCCTAGGAAGATGAAAGGTTACTTGGGTTATGGGGGGAATGAATGGGAGAATTGAATGGACCTAGGGGAGAGGAGGGGTTGGGTTGAGGTGGAAGGTGATGTGGAAAGAGAGGGAGAGAGAGAGTAGGTCGAATTTGGGAGAGAGAAGGGGAGGAGAGAGAGAGGGGGCCGCCCCCTTTTTGAGAGAGAGAGAGAAGAGAACTAGAGAGAGAGGGAGAGATGCACTTAAGTGGCTCAAATTTGCTTAATACTTCATTACCTCAAAAGAGGGGGTTTGGGGTCCTATATATAGGAAAACCCAATTTATAAAAAGTCCTCATGAAATGGACAAATGATGGAAGACCAAGGGGTGGGGAGAGGGGCGCCCATGGGCCAGACCAAAGAAATGGCCCAATAAGACCTACTAGCCCCATTAGCCCACTAGCCTACATACAAACATAAGTAAATAGCATGATAACCTAGTAACATGCCTCAAAACATGGGCAAATACATCAAAATGACTCAAGAAAATAGGAAAATGTAATAGGATGATAAGCACCAATGTTCCGTCTGAAGAAGGGCTGCTCCCTAGCTGCCTCCGAGAGGGAGAGAAGTGCCAAGCTAGATGGTATGTGGTGTGATGCCCTCATCAATTCTCCCGGGCGGCGAAGAGCTCGACTCTGTTGAGTAAAGGCCCTCCCTGCTGCGGTACTGCTCTAGGAGATCGGGGGACAACTGCTGGAGATCCTCCCGGCTCACCCAGGTATCGTCCGAGGGTGGTCGTCCCTTCCACCTGACCAGGTAGCGCTCATACGCCTTGCTCCTTGTGATGGTAACCTGTTCATCTAATATCTGCTCCACTTCATCGCGCCGGTTTCTCAAATGGGGTTGAGCTCTCTGGGGTGTGGGGGCGCTCTCAAAGGAGGGAGTAGGCTGGATTTTCTCACCGGGTATCACCGTGGGGCCCTTGTAGGGCACCAGGTCAACCACATTGAATGTGGGGCTTACTCCGTACTCTTTAGGGAGGTCCAACACGTAAGCATTGGTGCCAAGGCGTCTCAGCACCTGGAAGGGGCCAGCTCCACGTGACCTCAACTTCGAAGTATTCCCAGGGAACAACCTCTCAGTTCTCACCATCACAAAATCACCAATCTGGAATTCTTGGTGGCGACGGTGGGAGTCAGCAGACTTCTTGTAAATCTCGTTGCTCTTGTTGATGTTTTTGCGAATGTTTCCATGCAACTCCGTGAATGTTGATTCACTAGTGGATAATGGGGGTCCTGGACAACCAAATGGGGACCTAGCATGCAGTGGCGCTACATAGACCTCGATGGACCTAGAAGGACCGGGACATCCATAGATGAGACTATCATGCAAAGGGGTGTTTGATGCCGGGGGTCCGGGACATCCATGAATGCTTTCTTCATGTTTTGACTTCACTTGGATTGACCTAGGGGGGCCTGGACATCTAGATGTAAACCTATCATGCTTAGGAGTCATGTGGACCTTGATGCACTTAGGTGGTCCGGGGCAGCCACAAGTGGCCCTATCATGAATGAGATGGATGAAGAGTGGGGGAGGACCCGCTTGTTCAAATGTAATCCTGTCGTGCATTGGACCTAGTGTGTATGTGACACAAATGACATGACTAGCCTTACCACATGATGCAGAATGTTGTGACATATGTATTTCTATCAAGATGGTCCCATCTTTGGGTGGGGGATGATTTGGGGGTTTCCACTCATGGGGGTCGAAGGGGTCCAAGAACGTGGACATCATGGGATGGGTCAATTCCTCCTTTCCTAGGTAGATGTCACCCATGGTCATGGCTCTCATAGTGTGGGCTAAGTTTTGGAATGGGTGGGTTAGGTTCGACATGGCGGGTGAGGGTAGGAGGGAGTGGGTGGTGGGTGATGAATACTCGGAAGCCCATAGGGAGTGGCCACAAGGCTCGAGATGGGTCAAGGGGTGGGTGAAGTGGAGGTGGGTTTTAATCCAAGTGATCATCCTAGTACACGTAGGGAAGTGAGAATCATGAACCTGGTGGGACCTACTGTAAAGCTCCTCACAAAGGGACGAGGGGTGGGGAAGGATGTAGGAGGGCAAGGAGGTGGGTTGGCAAAGAAGGGCTAGTGGGAAGGGATCATGTGGATCTAGGGGGACTTGGGTTGAGGGGATTGAGGCTTCTTCCCATCCTAGACTTGGAGCTCTCCAAAGCATACACTCCCTAGTGTGGGCCAGGCACTCGTCTCCTAATGGGGTAAGAACTAAAGTGGATTCCCTAGGTTGAGTGCCCTTTTCTTGTGGTAGGGGGGTGGTGTGAAACTCATCGGGCTCAGGTAGGAACAATACAAGCTCACTTATGCAAGGACCCTTAGTGTAAATGGAGATGATGGACCTGATAGAGGGGTGTGAGAAACTAAGGTACCCTGTATCACTCACTCCTAAGGCCAACATGTTTGTCACCTCTATTTGCCTTAGTATGCCTTTAATCAAGTCCCTCATAGCTCCCACAAAGTAAAACGAAGGATAGGTTGTGTGAAATGGTAGGGTGGCCACGATTGGGTTATGGTTATCCATGGTGGGGCGCATGATGTGGAGGATGAGGTCTTGTTTAAGCCACTCAATGAGGGGTTCCCCAAGAATCACAATTCTCATGGAGAGAGGGGTGGGAGGACTTGGCTGATCATCATGTAACTCATGAGGGAGGGTGTACCCAGTTAGGCTCAATGGGTTTTCTTTGGGTAGGGATGAGTTCTCTTGATCCAACTCTTGGCATTGGGCTTCATATTCTTCCTCCCAATCTAGGGAAGCCTCATATTCCTCAACCACGTTCTCATCCTTTTGGGGTGTGGGGGTTTTGCTTTCCAAGGGAATGGGAAGGTCTTTTGTGGATGGGGTGATGAAGGTTGGGGCATGGTGCACTCGAGGTGGTGAGGGGGCTTGAACTTGGGTTGGGTTTGGGAGTGGAAGAAGTGGAGACCTAAGTTGGGGTAGGATTGAGGTTGGTAGTGGAAGATGGGTTGGTCGAGGAGGACTGGGTTGATTGATTCTGGGAGGTGTGTCCCTTTTTGGGGAAGATGGAGGGGTAGTGGTGGGGACCGTGGAAGCTTGTGGGGTGTGGGTATGATGGAGAGTTTTAGGTTGGGTGATGGCCGTCATGGGCCTAGGTGGAGCGGGGGCCCTAAGGGAAGTCTTGGGTTGACTGGGAGGAAACGGGGGAGTGGGAGTGCTCTTCGGGTTATGGTCTTCACGGTAGGAGTTGGGGAGGTATTGGAGCCTAAGTTGGGTCTTCATGTCTTCCCAGGTATGGATTGGTTCTTCCATCCTAATCCTCTTCCTAGTTTCTACACTCATCCAATAGGTCTTGGCAAGTTTGGTAAGGTGCATATTCGCGAGCCTAACTTTCCTATCTTCCGTCATAGGGTACCAACCAAAGTATTGGTCCATAGCATTCTCCCATTTTAGGTAGACATGTGGATTATGTGACCCATCAAAGTTAGGAGCCTCAACCTTAATCATCCTCAAGAGGTAATCATCCGGATCCTCCCGTGGTCACCTTTCAAAATGTCTAGGTTGGCGGGGCCTCTCATACTCACGGTGGAAGTCATCCTCAAGGTCCTCCCTATCAAGTTCAACTCGTGGAGGGGGTGCCCGTTGGGCATGGTTCCTAGGCGGGGCCCTAGTTTCATCGAGTCTCTCTAGGCGGGTGGAAATTCCACTCATTTTCTCTGAGAGGGCTTGAATGGCAGCCTCAAGTCGATCCATTGGAGCTTGGGGAGCCTCCCTAGGGATGTTTGGGTAACCTTGGAGAATGGGATTCATGGTGGAACCGAGGTAGAGGGGTCGGCTCGGTACAAGGTACCACTACGGGTGGACATGCACACGGATGATGAAAATGCAAATACCCCAAGACCTAGGCTTGTAGAGACAAGTCTATAACTTGCTCTGATACCAACTGATGTGACACAAAATGCAGCGGAGACTTTGATTCCTTGGACCTAATTCGCAATCACAATTACAAGGCGCCGAGAATATGTTAAAGCTACCAACGCACCGTGCGCACACGATTCCCGTGGTGACCCGGTGATGCCGAGTCGAGGTGATGGAGATAGCCCCTGACTGGTTAGAGGACCAGCACCACTTTAGTTAGCCCTCCTGAAGGTTTGAAAGCCCACAAACAAGGGCGGCCGGATGCCTTAAGGGCACGGGGTCACTCGCTCACTTATGGCCACGGTGACCACACTGAAAGGTGGCGCCGGGATCGGGCACTCGCTCTCCTACCGGCCGATATGTTTCGTGGATATTAAATAAACAGGTATAAGGAGGCAAGGGCAGGAGGCTCACCTGGTTGGTTTGAGGAAACCAACCCCGGTCGGAGACGAGGGCGAGCGGGGAAGTGTGGGTTCCCCGCACACTGCGCCGATGAAGCTTCAAAAAAAAACCTGCTCAAGAGTACATGCACTACACCTCGCACAGGAGGGTGATCTCGGGGGTGGGAATTAATTGATTACAAACAAAAACTACCTCCCGTAGGGAGGGGCGGTAAGCCGGCCAGGCGAGAAGGGTAGATTGATCGAGAAACCCACGAGGAGGAGCCGCTACCGAACCAGACTGCTTGCTGTGGTTGGCGATAGATAGGCGGTGTAGTTGCTGTAGATCTCAGCCAGGAATTTTTCCGATGATGAGCCCAGTGGGGATCTTTTTATAACAGGAACCCAAACGCTTTTGATTTATGTCAATTTATCCTGACGTCGTCGATGGCTGCAGTGGAGGTCTGAGTAGAGCAACAGATTCTGGGGCGGGTGGCTCCCTGTTTCTGTCTGCAACTTTCAGAAGTTGCCCCGGTCGCTCCTGGATGCTGAATCATGAACCGTCGGAGTCTATGGAACCGTGGACAAAGCCTCTACACAGAATAATAGACGGAAACACCTTCTGAGGTCATGGTGGACAGGAGGACGCCGACGAGTGGGAACTGGTCGCTACAGACTGCAGGAGGCAGACCCGCGCGACTGAGGGAGAAAATTCGGAACTCTGGCCCCCAGATGCCGAATGAGGTTCTGTTTCTTGATCCTGGTTGGGAACAGATGGAGGAAGAACTTTGATGAAGGGCCTTAGGTCTGAATCCTCCACCGTTGGTCGTGGTGCAGCGGAGGGAGTCTGGCGCAGTCGGGGGAGAATGGCTCTCCCAGATGGCCCCGAACTCGGAACATGACGATTCCACCTCGCCTGCGAAGCTATCTGGATGACCTTTCCAGAAAGGTATGGTACATCCTCAGATGTCTCCGGCTGACTCTGTGGTGGCTTCTGCAAAACGATCTTGTCTCTGCCACCTGCAGACTGAACAGAGTGAAGTGGATAGGGGATGAACTAGGTTGATTGGAGTGGTGGTTAATGATGGTGAGTGGGTGGGGATGAAGGATGATGGGGTAGGGGTGCGTGTGAGGGGGTGGAGTAGGGGAGAGAGAGGTCAGATGGGTGGAGGGGGAAGAGGGCCGCAGCTAGGAGAGGGGAATGGAGGGGTCGGCCAAGGCAAGGAGATGGGTAGATGGAGAGGGGGGAGGGGTGCACAAGTTTTGGTGGGAGTGGGATTTGATTCTCTTGGGGATATGAATGGAGGTGTGGGGAAGTGGAATGGCTGCTTGGGGAAGAGGGAAGGTTGCTAGGGGAAGTGGGATGGTTGCTTTGGAGAATGGAGGGTTGCCTAGGAAGATGAAAGGTTACTTGGGTTATGGGGGGAATGAATGGGAGAATTGAATGGACCTAGGGGAGAGGAGGGGTTGGGCTGAGGTGGAAGGTGATGTGGCAAGAGAGGGAGAGAGAGAGTAGGTCAAATTTGGGAGAGAGAAGGGGAGGAGAGAGAGAGGGGGCCGCCCCCTTTTTGAGAGAGAGAGAGAAGAGAACTAGAGAGAGGGAGAGATGCACTTAAGTGGCTCAAATTTGCTTAATACTTCATTACCTCAAAAGAGGGGGTTTGGGGTCCTATATATAGGAAAACCCAATTTACAAAAAGTCCTCATGAAATGGACAAATGACGGAAGACCAAGGGGTGGGGAGAGGGGCGCCCATGGGCCAGACCAAAGAAATGGCCCAATAAGACCTACTAGCCCCATTAGCCCACTAGCCTATATACAAACATAAGTAAATAACATGATAACCTAGTAACATGACTCAAAACATAGGCAAATACATCAAAATGACTCAAGAAAATAGGAAAATGTAATAGGATGATAAGCACCAATGTTCCGTCTGAAGAAGGGCTGCTCCCTAGCTGCCTCCGGGAGGGAGAGAAGTGCCAAGCCAGAGGGTATGTGGTGTGATGCCCTCATCACCCTGAAGACCGATGATCCCAGTTATTGCCTGTACCATCGCATGCTGGGTCACTCAATTGAAGATTGCTACGTCTTTAAGACCCAGACGCAGAAGTTGATCCGAGACGGCCTCGTTAAAATGAAGAGTGGTCTCATCGATCCTCTGCAACCACATACGTGGGCCAGGCCAGCTAAGGCAGCACGCGTGGCTCACCACTCATTCAATTTCATCCACATGATGGCCGCATTCTCTCTTTCTGATGACTAGTCAGAGGAGCCCAGCACCAGTCGAAGGGGATGTTCGATCTGGTATCCAGGGTGGAGGCCCTGGCATGATCAGAGACCTCTCTCCTTCCCCAGGGAGAGAACCTGGTGACTCTTCGATATCCTCATCAAGAGGGGGCAAATTATGCCCCGTGACTCGCCTTCCGACTACACCCATTGGGATCGTAGTCACCCTCAGTATTGCCCCTTCCACGTCAGAATCTGCCACCCGATCGAGTCTTGTGAGGAAGTTCAACGCCTCATCCAGGAATAGATCCAATGGGAGGAGATCGATGCGGAAGGGAACTCCATGTCGCTTGTCAAGCTTTGACAAGTTGTTGAAGAGACCTTGAGCACCGCCAGGGATGCGCCAGAGCGACCAAACTCCCCCCAAGAAGACGGGCATGGGTTGCCTTACCAGCATCCTCAAGAATGGCTCGAGTTCCGGACTGACAACCAAGAAGCGCTCAAGCGATTGCGGAGACGTAGAGAGCAGGATGCCAGTCAAGAGACAGAGCTGACCAACTTCTCAGTCAATGTCATCCATTCCCCTGCTCCTCCTGCCCTTGTGGGCTCCCAGACGTCAGCACCTAGCCAGCCAACCCCAACCACTTCGGTCGTGCGGTGGCGATCCTGGCGGGAGCTAAAGTCTCTCCCTTTCCCTGAAGAAGATACCGCCAGGCTCCTCCGGGTCCTTCTTGGCCGAGAGGACATTCTGGTGGGTGAGACGACGACGAGCTCCGTAGCTCTCTCTTATCATCTCCCTGTCCTATCTCTGTCTCCGGCAGCCTTGGATAGGAAGGGAAAGCAAAAGTAGGGTGCGGCCCCGCCTCAGCCTCGTCACATCTCCTCAGCGGATTGGCCATCGGATCCTCTCCGCCTACCCATTAACATAATCCAAAGTACAAAGAAGACATCTTTGGAGTCTTCAGCGGCTTCAATTCAAGTGGCGGGCCCACCCCCACAAGGTTCAGCCAGTCCGCAGAGTCGGGATAACTGTGCAGAGCGACAATATCCTGCGACGCCTTCGGCCATCGCTAGGCCTAGCCCTTAGCATGATCACAAAGGCAAGACTAAGGAGCAGGACAACAAGCATGTCTCTCAGTCCGCTTCTCAACAAAAGTCATCGCCACCATGGCTAAGGCATCAAACCGCGCACACATCTTCAGACGCCAGCACCAACCTACCGACTCCTCGTAGGCTCCTGTCGCCACCGCGGCTAAGGCATCAAACCGCACACATGTCTTCGAACGCCAGTCCCAGCATTCCGGCATACCAAGAATTTCCGCTAGAGGTAATCGAGCAAGCGATCAATGCCACCTTCCAAATACAACAAGCGGAAGGCGCCTGGATCGAAATCTGGGTGAAGAAGAGTCATCGACCTCGCCCTGCGAAGGCACCAGCTTGGAGATATCCTCATGAGGATGTATCAACTCCGGCTCCAGCACCTCTTCCTCCTACTCCCTTGGAAATCACCATCGCCAAGAAACAAGAGAGAAATAGGAGGAAGAACCTCAGAAGGCGGCTCAAGAAACAAGCTGAACAAGCAGCCGCCCTACAATCCCAAGTCGAGCCAACGCCTCTCCAAAGGCTCCAGCGGCTCATTGATGACCTGGAGGAATACGTTCCTCCTCCTCCTACCGGAGCTCTCCCACTCGACAGCTATATCCTGTGGGAAGAAATGCAGAAATGAGCCCGCCTCAGAAATTGGGTCCAAGAGATGATCCAAAAGCTCAAGAACGGCGAAAGGCTCTTAATCCCGGATGAGCTCTCCTTGTGCTGTAAAGACAAGGAGATCACAACAGAACAACTAGAAGAAATACTTCAGCGCTGCACCTGCAACATGGTGGCCATTTCACCCCCTGATAACATCAACGCTTCTCGGCGGGGCGAGCCAGTAGTCTCCCGGACAAGACAAAGGACCATTGCTCCTCTTGGGCTACAGCCAGCTCCAGAACACATAGGCTGCAGCCGAGGTAGTGGCTGGGGACACGAAAGAGGCCGTGGGAGAATCCCCGAGCTACCCATCTCTCCGTCCACCTTCGACCCAGAGCGAATCATCCTCTTTCGAGGAGAGGAACCGGCTCCCATTTCAGAAGTTGAAATTCAGAGCGGACCTATTATCTTCGATCCTTCCGGCATTGACGAGGATACTGCCAGCCTCCCAGCCCCTGCGCCAGTACCGACTGCTGTAGCAGAATAAGTGGGACCGTCCGGCAAGGACGAGCCAGCCCGCCAGTCACCCCCAGAAGGGCCATCACTGGCATCCCTGTTCCAGGAGCTCGCTGGCGACCAAAGTTAGTCTGATCCCGGTGGTAAGGGCAAGGCAGTGCAACTTCCTGACGGGGAACATCACGGTAGCTCGCAGAAGGCTCAGCCTGACATACTACCCTCTCTGGAGGATGCTCGAGCTCGAGCTGACCGGAAAGTCCTCCACCAGATGAAGCGCTTCCCTGCCAGAATTTCAATTTGGGAAGCCATCGCTTGGAGTGGAGACTTAGGGGAAACCCTTATGAAGATACTCCAAGAGCCAGAAGTCTATGAAGCATATGCCGTGGAAATGAAGGCGGCTGCCTATGGAGCCTTCACAGCCACCATCTCTTTCACGGAGAAAGACATGCTGCTCTCTCCTCCCTGCCAAAATCGTCCTCTCTATATGAAGGGGATGATCAACGGGCATGATGTGAACTGGATCCTGGTAGACGCTGGTGCTGCTGTTAACATTATGCTGCTCAAGACATTCAAGACTCTATATCTGACCCCATATCTCTAGAAAGTTCAAGCGGTCAAGATATCCTGCTTTAACCAAAACATCAAGGATGTCCTCAGCCGGATGGATGTCGACCTGGTGCTCGATGATTTCACCTCCAAGGCGACATTCTACATCATCGACTCCAACACATCATATAAGATGTTACTGGGTAGACCCTGGCTCCATGAAAATTGGGTCGTCCCATCAACCCTCCACCAATGCATTAAGTATGCCGAGGACGGGGAGCAACACATGGTCTTTGCAGACCTGTCGCCATTCACACTGGCAGAATGCAACCTGGCTGACGCTGGGCTCTATTTCAAGGGGATTAGTTCATACCCCGTGATTAAGAGCAAAAGCAACGGTTAACTCTCAGAGGAAGATGATGATGATCTCTTCTCTATTGACGAGGAAAAGGCCAAGCTTCATCGGCTACGCCTCGGCTCCAAGTCAACCCTAGGTCACCCTGAGAGGCGCTAGATCGACTTCGAGGCTAATCTTATTAGCCGAGCTATCGGCAAGAGTATATGCTTGCCACCAGACTGCATCCAGCTTGCATATGCATCTGAGAAGCACAACGTCGAGTCGCTGACGACATTCATTGTAACCTTCAAGCGACAACGCCGAAACAAGAAGAAGGTAAACAGGGACAAACCTATTGTCTTCTATATGAGAGACATGGTCCCTCATGCCCTACCAGATGATGACTTCGGCTGGTTCAAGCAAGCCGATGATACCCCTGAAGCAGTTCAGGTGTGGGGCGATCTGTCGCCGCACATTCAAGAAATGTGTCTGAAGCAACACATTCTCCTGTGGCAAACTCCTGCACAACAAAGATACTTTCATCAGCTGTGGACCCCTTCCCAGGTCCGGGGGCAACCCCCGTCCTTCCATAAGGATACTAGGGGACTTGGCTACTACTAGGACCCGGACTTCCGCGTCTACCACGTAGTTGACATCGTAGGCTTGACACTACCAGCCGACGACCGAGCTAGAGTCAAAGCCAAATTCGACAGCTCCGGGGATGAGGAAGAGGAAATTCTGATCCCGATCTCTGTCAAAGCCGGAACTCCGGCTCAATCCGTTGAGGAACCTTCCTCGCCTCCTTGCCAAGGCATCGGGGACAAAGAAGCTCCTCCGGTCTCTCAGCCTGTTGAAGGACCTAGTTCAACAAACCCTCCTGAGGGAGGGGATATCCCTAGTCCGAGCTGCGAAAGATTGCCAACTTCGCCAGGCAACCCCGGGGAGATCTCAGCAGCCCCGATTCACAACCACTGGCCAGGAGCCGGCGGTCCAGATCAATCCTTCATGGATCCCAGCAACAACCACTCTCCAGTCCCTTCAACATCAACCGGTGGCTTCGAGAACCAAGAAATACACGAAGCCGACACTGATGATGAGGATTTCATCGACCTTCAACCCGCTCCTCCCGAGCTGGACGGCGGCTAGGCGACCGTCGACGATCTCGTAGAGATCAACCTGGGCGAAGATGAAGCCCCTCAGCCTACATTCGTCAGTGCTCTCCTCACCGAGGCAGAAAGGTAGGATTACAAGCAACTCTTGCTTGAATACAAAGACTGCTTTGCCTGGACATACAATGAGATGCTAGGGCTAGACCCCTCCGTAGCGGAGCATGATGCGGGACGGACCATGAACTCGACTCCAATTAGAAATGCAACCCTCAGACTCTAAACAAGCTCGCGATCGTCCCTTTTCGAGGGAAGCGTCGGACGTGCGCGGTTTAGAAACCGGCAAGAGCTAGGGTGATCAATTCTCTCTTGTGCCCAGATCGGGTCACGGGACGGTCTCGCTCTCTCTCGTAGTAGCGGTACTGTAAAAATATGAAGCGAGCTAATTACCCTATCATGCTCTCTAGCAGCGGCATATGAAATATATACGAATAAAGTAAGTTGTCGAGCAAGGAAGAGAACACGATACCTCCACACTCCCGGCGTGGGGAAGACGATCCCGGCCGAATTCGGTAACTCTCGGTAACAGTAATGAATTAAATTAC
This sequence comes from Amorphophallus konjac, assembly GCA_022559845.1. Taxonomy (NCBI): domain Eukaryota; kingdom Viridiplantae; phylum Streptophyta; class Magnoliopsida; order Alismatales; family Araceae; genus Amorphophallus; species Amorphophallus konjac. The sequence continues at coordinate 390,253,266 of CM040121.1, read as the reverse complement.
AGCAATAAAATATCACCCACTCCACGCAGGGAGGTAAAGGGCTACACAAGTGGGCCCGGGAGGACCGATCTCGGGTTGACGGGCTGCAGTTGATTACCCCGTCGGCGCGGTTCGGACTGCGTATGCTGCTGGTTGTGGGGCCCACGCGCTGGTCGGTGGGGCCGTGTGGGACCGGAGTGGCACCACTGTGGTGGGGACGCTTGGGGAAGCGCTTCCTGGGATGGCGGCATGCTGGTTCACCGGCCGGAGGCCGGGCGGCTCCGATCGGCACCGGTCGAAAAGAGTGCCCACGGATCTGCTGCTTCTATTTTCAGGCGTGCGCTCCGGCGAGATCGGCTGCTACGATCAATCCTGATGTCAGATCGAAGCACAGGAGATACCGTTGGAAAGCTCTTTCGAAGTCCTTCAAACTAGGACCAGAGAGATAAACTGGATCTGCACGGATCTGGCCTTTGTTGATTTTTGAAGTTGCTGATGGATAGTTCCTGAAATCTTTGAATAGTAGAGTAGTTTCATGAGAACTACCTTTGACCGCTGGGTAGACCTTAGATTCAGGCTTCGAGCTCTTCATGAAAGTTATAGAGGGGAGGGAGAGGAAAAGGTAATTATTTTTTGTGAAAAGTTTTGTTGAGATTTGGGTGGGGAAAAGTATTTTAGACTGGCGGGTGGTCGGATCTGGACAGAGGTAGGTAGAACTGTAGAGGGATCTGAAAGTGAATTTTAAAAAATAGGTGGTGGCTTGTAGAAATTCCACGAAATTCTTGGGTGGAGGGATGGTGGGAAGAACTCCAAAAATTTTGGGGGTTCCAGCAAAAATCAAAAAGGGGACCAAGAAGGTGAAACTCAGGGTGGCTGTGACTAGAACTGAACAAAAGGCAGAACTGGTGGGTGGAGATGCACGAAAATGGAAAATTATAAACCGGGACTATAATTTTTTTTCAATTTTTCTGGAGGGTTATGATGAACCATAGAACGTACCATGAAAATATCAGCTCTAGAAGATGAGAGAATTGGGAGCTAAAATTCTCGGAGTAGCCTTCTGTACAGTAAGACAGAACCTAGACAGAACTTCCGACGGTAGCTCGTGGCGGCTCGATGGCGGCACGAACGGCGGCGGCACAGAATGAAATCAGAGGTGGTGGGGCTAAGATAGAAGGGTTCACAACCCTGAAATGTAGAGGATGGAGAAGGAAAACCAGAGGGAGAGAGGAGAGAGGGCACACCCTTCTTGCTGCAAGCAATTTTCACATAATTTCATCATTAATTCTCTAATGACACTGTACATAGGCTTATATAGAGAATGGCAAGGGGTGGGGGGCTGGGAATTTCGTGAGAAATAGGCGATTTTCTTCCCCCATGTGGTCAAAAACCCAAAATAAAAAAATTACATATGGAGGGGACACTCCTTTGACTAGGTAGGTAAGGTAGGTGGCCTCCCTTTGACATTTTCAACCACTTGTCTCCCATGTGTCCAATTGACCTTCTAGATGCCACCTAAGACTTTGACCAGCCCCACATGGACCCATATGGCTTATGTGGACCAATGGAGAAGAAGTGAGGGCCCCCTTGCTGGACCTACTGACAATTTGCATAAAAACCCACACAATCCTAGGGAATGACACATTGGCTTACAAAGTCTTACAATTGCACATATACTTTCTCAAGGATATAAAAGCAAACTAAAGGACACAAATGAAAAATAAAAATGTCAATGCTCGACGTCGATTCCCATCAACTCTCCCCGGATGGGAGGATTCTTCATTCTCTTCTGATTCCAAGTTGAAAGCTTTTGTCATCTGAAGAACGGGTAAGTTCTTCTCCTTCTTTACCTTCTGTTAGCTCTTACGAAGAGTAATACCTTCGTTTTATTCTGCCTCTACAGGTTGCCTGTAGAAGTGAAACCGATCGATTGAAGAATTGAGGGTTCTTCATCCACGTACATCATCTGCAACTTCTCCTTCATCTTCTTCTTCCGGTGATCACTCTGTTACAGACAGAGCATCGTCTCTTCACCAGATCTTTCACGTTTCATCAAAAGGTAGGTTTTCTCAAGCACTGTAGCCCAAATCACCATAATAGCTATGTTAAACCATATATATTAATTCATGCATATAGTTTTCGAGAGTTTTGAATGTTTCTATTGTTGGAAAGAAACGCCCTTTCCAAGGGCGCTAATTTTATACGCGACCCAGACTAGGGCGCTATTTAAATAAACGACCCTGACAAGGTCATCAATTCAAAAGATTTGACGCCCTGTACACAGACGTCAATTTAATTACCTGATAATTACCCATGTTAATTAGTCCAATATTCACTTAAACATGATTCTAAATCAGTGCATGATCATTAATCCTGATATTATCCTGTCATGACCATATATCATTTTCTGGAAATTTCAATACTTGAAAAATTGTAAATTTTTGAAATACACGACCCTGTATAGGTCGTCTCTCACTTGACTAACGCCCCTATTCAGGGCGTGAATTGAAAAGTAACGCCCCTGTAGAGGGCGTGTTTTTGATAAATTACTGAAAATATATATTCTGCAAAAAAAAAATAGAAGTAAAGAATGAACGACCATTGTATACATCGTCAACTTGTAATTAAACGCCCCTTACCAGGGCGCGTTTTTGGTAAAATACTGAAATATTGAAAATTTTCAAAAATAGGAAAAATATATAAACGCCCTTATCTAAGGCGTTAATTACTTGAGTAGTGACTTTACTTAAGTCATTATTTTCCTATAACAATGTTTTTACCCTGTTTCTGATAACCGATGGTTTCAATATATCTATATATATGTATATCGGCACTATATCTCCACTCCGTGAGTATAGTCCCACGTTTCATGATGTTTTATCGATCACCCTCAATTCTCATTGACATACAAGCTCTCCATTGGACATTCCGTTCCTTTGGACTAGCGAGTTAGTCATAGAGACCTCCGTAAGACTCCTCGAGCCTTGGATTCCCTCAAGGCCGACTGAGCTGGTTGTACCCTAAAAACCCATTACACTATTGAATGCCATGTCACTCTAAAGAAACATGGTATACCGGCCCTTATGATATGCAAAGAGTATATCATGAGAATTCTTAATGGGATGATGATATCATGTCATTTGTTGATGTTCTTGTGGACCTCAATTCTATAATAAGAATGAGGGTATCTTGCCTTTGATGTACTGTTCATGTGGACCTCAATTTTATATAAAGAATGTCCATACTTGTTTGTCATGGTACCCGAGTTAAGGGAACCTAATTCCACCTAGTTTCATCGTTCATCGTGATTGTACCGTTGTTATCGCTTATCTATGTCCAATATCGTATTTTTGGACTCCATTCTCTCAAAGTTATCCTACGTGTCTACAAGCTTAAATTGTTGAAATTCCATATTGGCTATATATATATACAAGAGTGGATGTCAAATATACATGATAAATGCCTGCGCATATAGGGCCCGATCTGGTCCTGGGAGGAGCACCCGAAAGTACTTGTGCCCATGGGAGTTGAATGATAAGGTATCTAGCATTATACCGAGTGCATGACTAGCGTGATTGGACATTCCACACAAATCTTGTACTTAACTCGTACTTGACACGACATGAATTGCGTGACCCGAGAAAGGGTAATTACTTGCTTGCTTGAAACATGATAGCCAAATTCTTGACATGACTTGTTAAAAGTTCTCGCTTGAATATCTTGTTAGCTTTTCTTGAAAGTTCATGGCTTGTTCAAATTGCTATCTTATTGCTATACTCTCTTTCTACCTTGTCGTTTTATACAAGCATGCATAGCTATAGTACATACATGAAAGATGTAATTATTTAAACCCCTTGCTAGCGCTTGAGATATAATTTCCTACCGAGCGTTCGCTCACTCCGTGTTTGTCCGTTACTTTTCAGGTAAGTCTGACGAAGAAGGTCAATCTGATGGGGAAAGTCAAGAGTGAAAGTGCTAGAGCTTTTCCAAGTGTCATCTAGTCTTTTTCCTATTTTCTTGAGTCAACTATGTACTTTTCCTTTTTGATTGAATAGAGTATTGGATTTGTAATAGTCTATCCATTATGAAATAAAGGATTGGGTTATCTTTACTTTTGCGCATCTCTGTTTTGGTGTCGAATACACTACTACTCTGATTGACATGATTGATATAAACTCGTCACGCATCTCCGGGTATCTTCCGCTCTCGGGGCGTGACCGTTTTTGTGGTATCAGAGCCTAGGGTATTCAATTCCTAGGAAAACCCAAGTCCAAGGATATGTTCAAACCTTTAACCAGTGAGATTGGGTAGAACCAAGGGTTGAGTTAATATAAAAACTTAAAAGCCCTTAACGCGAGTATATACTAATATAGTTATGGTAATTGTAGGATAATGGCTGCCAAACGTGCTCAATGGCGCAACATGCAGCGTACACTGCAAGGCATGACTCAAGTACTGCAGCAAGTAACACTAGGAGGTGGACAACGAGCAGGAAGTCTCCACCAGACTTTCAAGAACATGAACCCGCCCAAGTTCACGGGTTCTACTGATCCAGATGACGCGGAACACTGGATTAGGGAAACAGAACGAATATTCCGTGTTATGCAATGCACGGATCAAGATAAGGTCTTATTAGCTTTTTCATTTAGAAAGGGATGCTAGATGCTGGTGGGAATCAATAGAGGCTACTATAAATCAAGATCAGGTTTCGTGGGAGGAATTCGTTGAACACTTCAACGCAAAATATTTCTCGGACCGAGTTCAGGAAAAGAAGGCTGCAGAATTTGCCGCATTAAAACAACGATCCTTGTCAGTGGCCGAGTATGAGGCCCAATTCTCTAGATTGTCTCGGTATGCTAAGCATCTAGTTAGCACCGAGAAAATGAAAGCTAGGAGGTTTCTTAATGGGCTCAGGCCCCAAGCTATTACTCAACTGGCGCCGATGGACATTCAAGTCTACTCGGAGATAGTACGCCGAGCTCAACTATTAAAAGATGCCACGGAACTGTCTGATAGGATTCGTGGTAAGGATAAGAAGGAACAAGTTACAGGTTCGGGTTCCTTTAAACCCAACTTCAAGAAGAGGCCTAGCAATGGAGGTATTCCCTCGCAAGAGTAAAAGTTCAAGAAGACCAAGCCCTTCTCTATCACCACTACCTCTCCAAATACAGTGTGCAAACATTGTGATAAAGCGGGTCATAGAGCAGAAGAATGCTGGAGGAAACTAGGAGCATGTCTCCGTTGTGGGAGTCGTGAGCATCAGATTCCCGATTGCCCATTACTTAACGATCAAGCCGTTGACGGAAAGCGCCCAGTAACCAAGAATGCTCGTCTTCATGCAATCAAGGAGACCGAGCAAGAAGAAGAAGGCGGCTTAGTGGAAGGTACATTGAAAGTTTGTTCCAGGAATGCATATGTCTTAATTGATACTGGTGCATCGCATTCTATTGTTTCTAAGAAGTTTACTGACCCATTACCCCTAGAACCGGAATGGATAAAGTTAGTTTTGTCTACTCCTCTGGATGATGAGACTGATATTACACATCATTACCAAAACTGCGAAGTATTGGTTTAGGGTAGAAATCTCCCTATTGATCTCATATGTTTAGATCTGAAAGAGTATGATGTTATACTAGGGGCAGATTGGTTATCCAAGTATCAGGCAACGGTTGATTGCCGCAATAGTAAGGTTACATTCAAGGAATTTCCAGAACTAATCTTGACTATCCCCAAGGGTCGGAGTAGATCCCCTCTTATTTCAGCTCTCCGAGCTAGCAAGCTCATCAGGAAAGGATGTACATCTTTCCTTGCCTTTGTCACAGTTAAAGAAGCTAAGGAAGCTAAGCTAGAAGACATTCCAGTGGTACAAGAATTTCTGGACGTGTTTCCGGAAGATTTGCCGGGATTACCCCCGCAAAGAGAAGTGGCCTTCACCATTGACTTAGTCCCTGGTGCTGGTCCGATTTCAAAGGCACCTTATAGGATGTCACCTGCTGAACTCAAGGAGTTAAAAGAGCAATTGATGGAACTCATTAAGAAAGGATTCATTAGACCAAGTACTTCCCCGTGGGGAGCGCCTGTATTATTTGTAAAGAAGAAAGACGGATCCATGAGGTTATGCGTCGACTAACGACAATTGAATCATCTCACTATCAAGAACAAGTATCCACTGCCGAGAATCGATGAATTGTTTGATCAAATTTCAGGATCCATGTACTTTTCCAAAATTGATCTTAGGTCCGGATATCACCAACTAAGAATCAAGGACGAGGATATTCATAAAACCGCATTCAGAAGCAGGTATGGCCATTATGAATTTGTTGTTATGCCTTTCGGACTAACGAATGCCCCTGCTGCCTTTATGCAGTTAATGAATAGTATATTCAGGCCTTATTTAGATCAATTCGTGGTGGTCTTTATTGGTGATATATTGATTTATTCCAAGACCAAGGAAGAGCATGAGGAACATTTGAGGATTGCATTACAAATATTAAGGACAAACCAATTATATGCAAAACTTAGCAAGTGTGAATTCTGGCTTGAAGAAGTGACTTTTCTCGGACATGTTATATCAAAGGATGGCTTGTCTGTAGACCCATCAAAGGTTGAAGCTGTAAGGAACTGGGAAAGACCGACCAATGCTAGCGAGATCCGAAGTTTCTTAGGTCTTGCCGGCTATTACAGGCGATTCATCAAGGATTTCTCTAAATTCGCCGTGCCACTTACGAGGTTAACTCGCAAGGAGATCCGTTATGAATGGGATGAGGAATGTGAGAGAAGCTTCCAAACTCTCAAGGATCATCTTACTACAGCTCCTATCTTAGCATTGCCAATTGAAGGAGAAAAGTTCGAGGTATACACTGATGCTTCTGGCATTGGCCTCGGGTGTGTTCTAATGCAACAAGGGAAGGTTATAGCCTACTCTTCTCGTCAATTAAAGAAGCATGAAGAGAACTACCCCGTCCATGACTTAGAATTGGCCGCGGTAGTATTTGCACTAAAAATATGGAGACATTATCTTTATGGAGTACAGTTTACTGTATACTCCGATCACAAGAGTCTCAAATATCTTTTCTCACAGAAGGAACTAAATATGAGGTAAAGACGATGGCTGGAATATCTCAAGGACTTCGACTTCAATATACAATATCATCCCGAAAAGGGTAATCATATAGCAGATGCCCTTAGTCGAAAGCCGAGAGCACTGTTAGCCAATTGTCTGATTCAAGAATGGAAATTGCTGGAACAATTCTCTGAACTCAATATAAGCATGGATACGGACCCTAGATGTGTCACATTATCTCATGTAAGCATACAGTCAGATTTATTGTCTGAAATACAAGCACTTCAGAATGATGATCCTACATTAGTAGAAATCAAGGGCAGATTAGAAGGACAATCGGATTTCCAATTAGCTTCTGATGGAAGATTAATGTTCAAGAATAGAACTTGTATACCGGACTGCCCAGAATTGAAGAAGAAGGTCTTAGATGAAGCTCATAGGTCAAGGTATACGATTCATCCTGGATCTACCAAGATGTACCAAGATGTGAAAAGAAATTTTTGGTGGCCCAACATGAAAAGGGAAATAGCAGACTATGTATCACGTTGTCTCACCTGCCAACAAGTCAAGATGGAACACCAAAAGCCTGCTGGAAAGCTACATCTTCTAGATATCCCTAAATGGAAGTGGGAGGATATTGGTATGGATTTCATCATGGGTTTATCTAAATCAAAAAGAGGACATGATGGAATATGGGTTATCATTGACCGATTGACTAAATCAGCGCATTTCTTGCCAATCAAGAGTCGATGGTCAGTTGATGTCTTAGCTGCACTATACATCAAGGAAATAGTCAGATTACATGGTATTCCTGTTTCAATCGTGCCTGACAGAGATCCCCGTTTTACTTCTCATTTTTGGAAAGGACTACAACATTCTTTGGGAACGAGACTTAACTTTAGCACAGCCTTTCATCCTCAAACGGATGGTCAGACCGAGAGAACCAATCAAGTAGTCGAAGATATGCTAAGAGCATGCATTACTGATTTTGATGGAAACTGGCATGATCACTTGCCTCTGGTCGAATTTGCATACAATAATAGCTACCAGACAAGTATACAACTGGCACCTTTTGAAGCCTTATACGGAAGGAGTTGTCGATCACCCTTATGCTGGGACGAAGTTAGAGAGAAACAACTGTTAGGTCCAGAAATGGTAAGGGACACTACCGCGAAGGTACAATTGATCAAAGAAAGACTGCAAGTTGCTCAGTCTAGACAAAAGGCTTATGCTGACACAAGAAGAAGAGATCTTGAATTCCAAGTTGGAGATCATGTATTTCTCAAGATATCGTCTGGACGTGGAATACGAAGATTTGGTGTTAAGGGCAAGCTTACACCAAGATTTATCGGACCTTTTGAGATACTAGAAAGAGTTGGCGAGGTTGCTTATCGCATCGCATTGCCACCTCAACTGTCCGAAGTACATAATGTGTTCCACATATCCATGTTGAAGAAGTATGTACACGATCCATCACATATTATCGAACATGGAGACCTAGTAATCCAGAAGGGTCTCACATATGAGCAGAAGCCTATGAATATCTTAGATCGAGAAGTACGTACCCTAAGGAATAAGGTTATTCCCATGCTAAAAGTACAATGGAGTAAGAATTCAAAACATGAAGCTACATGGGAGACCGAGGAATCTATGAGGAAACAATTTCCAGATTTATTTTAGAAGGTACATACTCTACACTCTCCAAATGTAAATATATGATATGGAATTTGGGGACCAAATTCTTTTTAAGTGGGGGAGGGTGTAGCAACCCTGATAAAATAAAAAGGAATAAATAAATCAAAATAGATTAAAAGATTTAATAAAATAAATGAAAGAGCTTGGAAGAAAAAGAATTAAACCCTGATGAAAATAACGCCTCAGATAAAGGCGCTACTTTACAAGAAAACGCCTTCACCTAAGGCGTGTTTTGAAGAAAGGACGCCCACATGTCAAGGCGTCAAATTTCAGACGACCAAAATAAATAAAAAGGGCAAGTTTGCATAACGTCCTTTGAGTGGACGCGTTTCAACAAGTAACGACGCCTGACAAGGCGTCAATTTAAATTCGACGCCCTTACTTAGGACGCTAATTCAGTTTGAGTTTCGTTCGACCCAGGAGTCTATCCAGGGTAAGTTGATAACTATGAGAAAGAGTTCGAATGTAGTAATAACTCTATCACGGAAGTGTTACTTCCAATGAAACACTAACCCTATTAAGATTTCCAAAATCCTATAAAAACCCTTGCCGATCAAACCCTAAAGCTATTTGATCGATCTGCTGCTGCTACGGTACGTAAAGAACAGCATGTTCATTTTCCTTTAATCTATCTATCAAATTGTGAAGAATACTGATGATTCTTCATTCTCTTCTGATTCCAGGTTGAAAGCTTTTGTCATCTAAAGAACGGGTAAGTTCTTCTCCTTCTTTACCTTCTGTTAGTTCTTACGAAGAGTAATACCTTTGTTTTATTCTGCCTCTACAGGTTGCCTGTAGAAGTGAAACCGATCGATTGAAGAATTGAGGGTTCTTCATCCACGTACATCATCTGCAACTTCTCCTTCATCTTCTTCTTCCGGTGATCACTCTGTTATAGATAGAGCATCGTCTCTTCACCAGATCTTTCACGTTTCATCAAAAGGTAGGTTTTCTCAAGCACTGTAGCCCAAATCACCATAATAGCTATGTTAAATCATATATATTAATTCATGCATATAGTTTTCGAGAGTTTTGAATGTTTCTATTGTTGGAAAGAAACGCCCTTTCCAAGGGCGCTAATTTTATACGCGACCCAGACTAGGGCGCTATTTAAATAAACGACCCTGACAAGGTCGTCAATTCAAAAGATTTGACGCCCTGTACACAGACGTCAATTTAATTACCTGATAATTACCCATGTTAATTAGTCCAATATTCACTTAAACATGATTCTAAATCAGTGCATGATCATTAATCCTGATATTATCCTGTCATGACCATATCTCATTTTCTGGAAATTTCAATACTTGAAAAATTATAAATTTTTGAAATACACGACCCTGTATAGGTCGTCTCTCACTTGACTAACGCCCCTGTTCAGGGCGTGAATTGAAAAGTAACACCCCTGTAGAGGGCGTGTTTTTGATAAATTACTGAAAATATATATTCTGTAAAAAAAAAATAGAAGTAAAGAATGAACGACCATTGTATACGTCGTCAACTTGTAATTAAACGCCCCTTACCAGGGCGCATTTTTGGTAAAATACTGAAATATTGAAATTTTGTAAAAATAGGAAAAATATATAAACGCCCTTATCTAAGGCGTTAATTACTTGAGTAGTGACTTTACTTAAGTCGTTATTTTCCTGTAACAATATTTTTACCCTGTTTTTGATAACCGATGGTTTCAATATATCTATATATATGTATATCGGCACTATATCTCCACTCCGTGAGTATAGTCCCACGTTTCATGATGTTTTATCGATCACCCTCAATTCTCATTGACATACAAGCTCTCCATTGGACATTCCGTTCCTTTGGACTAGCGAGTTAGTCATAGAGACCTCCGTAAGACTCCTCGAGCCTTGGATTCCCTCAAGGCCGACTGAGCTGGTTGTACCCTAAAAACCCATTACACTATTGAATGCCATGTCACTCTAAAGAAACATGGTATACCGGCCCTTATGATATGCAAAGAGTATATCATGAGAATTCTTAATGGGATGATGATATCATGCCATTTGTTGATGTTCTTGTGGACCTCAATTCTATAATAAGAATGAGGGTATCTTGTCTTTGATGTACTGTTCATGTGGACCTCAATTCTATATAAAGAATGTCCATACTTGTTTGTCATGGTACCCGAGTTAAGGGAACCTAATTCCACCTAGTTTCATCGTTCATCGTGATTGTACCGTTGTTATCGCCTATCTATGTCCAATATCGTATTTTTGGACTCCATTCTCTCAAAGTTATCCTACGTGTCTACAAGCTTAAATTGTTGAAATTCCATATTGGCTATATATATATACAAGAGTGGATGTCAAATATACATGATAAATGCCTGCGCATATAGGGCCCGATCTGATCCTGGGAGGAGCACCCGAAAGTACTTGTGCCCATGGGAGTTGAATGATAAGGTATCTGGCATTATACCAAGTGCATGACTAGCGTGATTGGACATTCCACACAAATCTTGTACTTAACTCGTACTTGACACGACATGAATTGCGTGACCCGAGAAAGGGTAATTACTTGCTTGCTTGAAACATGATAGCCAAATTCTTGACATGACTTGTTAAAAGTTCTCGCTTGAATATCTTGTTAGCTTTTCTTGAAAGTTCATGGCTTGTTCAAATTGCTATCTTATTGCTATACTCTCTTTCTACCTTGTCATTTTATACAAGCATGCATAGCTATAGTACATACATGAAAGATGTAATTATTTAAACCCCTTGCTAGCGCTTGAGATATAATTTCCTACTGAGTGTTCGCTCACTCCGTGTTTGTCCCTTACTTTTCAGGTAAGTCCGACGAAGAAGGTCAATCTGATGGGGAAAGTCAAGAGTGAAAGAGCTAGAGCTTTTCCAAGTGTCATCTAGTCTTTTTCCTATTTTCTTGAGTCAACTATGTACTTTTCCTTTTTGATTGAATAGAGTATTAGATTTGTAATAGTCTATCCATTATGAAATAAAGGATTGGGTTATCTTTACTTTTGCGCATCTCTGTTTTGGTGTCGAATACACTACTACTCTGATTGACATGATTGATATAAACTCGTCACGCCTTTTGAAGTATCGGCTCAGTTCTTGTAAAGAACTTCGTAGTTAAGCGTGCCTAATGGGGAGCAGTACTGGGATGGGTGACCTCCCGGGAAGTCCTCCATTCTGGAGCCGATCACTGTCAGAAAGGGACAAAATCGTGAGGCCGGTAGGCCAAAGTGGACAATACCTCGACGGTATAGAGTACGGGGCGTGACAGAATGGTATCAGAGCTATAACCCAGCCGGAAGTGTGGGAACTAAGTGCCATGCAGAGCAAAGTGCTACGCTATGGGAGCCACCTCTTGAGTCCATAATGGAGCAAAGTGGTACATAGTGAGAGCCACCTCTTGAGCTTGTAGGGGCCACCTCTAGAGTCCTACCTGCCTGGGGACTTGATTGCGTGCTATATGTGCCCAGCGACGAGGACGTCGCCTATATAAGAGGGGTAGATTGTAACACCCTCAAATATAGTTAAGTTGTACTCTATATCATCGAGGTGCCTTTTCAAGTATCGGCTCAGTTCTTGGAAAGAACTCCGAAGTTAAGCGTGCTTAATGGGGAGTAGTACTGGGATGGGTGACCTGCCCGGGAAGTCTCCAATTCTGGAGCCGATCACCCTTAAAAAGGGATAAAACCGTGAGGCCGGTAGGCCAAAGCGGATAATATCTTGACGGTATAGAGTACGGGGCGTGACAACTTGAGTGGGGTTACTTTGAAGGGCTTGGATGTGGGTGAAGGGGCGGGGTTGGTTGGAGGTGTGGCCCACTTGATTGCGGGTGAGTTGGTGGGGATGGCCTTGAGTGGGGTTACTTTGAAGGGCTTGGATGTGGGTGAAGGGGCGGGGTTGGTTGGAGGTGTGGCCCACTTGATTGCGGGTGAGTTGGTGGGGATGGCTAGTGGTATGACCCCCGTAGTTGGAGGTAGGTGGACGGGGAAGGTAGACCCTCCTAAGCGCTCTCTTCATATCCCACCATGACTCGATGGGCCTTAGGCTCCTATCTTCTCGGAAGTAGTTGATGTCCCTCCATGTTTCGGCGGCCTCATAGAAAACGCACCTTTTGGCTAAGTCGACTTGCGCGGGACCGGACATAAGATAACACTCAAAGTAGTCGTCCATAACGGCTTCCTACTATAAGTAGTCACTCGAGTTTTCGGAGCCATAGAAGTCCCGGGCTTCGGGCCTTTTGGGGTGGTTCGGGTGGTCCTTCCATTTTAGATTGTATCGCCACCATGGATAAGATCGGGTGTTCGGTAATCCATGGGACACGGGGAAGCTAGTGGATGGCCATGCCGACACTCAGACAAAACACTAGACACGACCCTAAGTAATGCAAAGTTGGAATGCCGACTCGACTACCAACCTAGACACGATCAAGATTCGGGACGTGGCGGAGTTAATCGATCCGAAGATCACTCACGCAAGTGTGCGGCCTTCCCCATAGGCGTAGCCTAACGTTCGGACAACACCTTTCTATATACCGAACAATGGTATGCGGATGCAACCTTAGACCGACTAACACTTAGACCAGACGTAAATGACACTCGTTTCTTTTTTTGATTTTAGACACCCTAGACTCAAACTCGCTCTGATACCAAACTGATGCGGGACGGACCACGGACTCGACTCCAATTAGGAATGCAACCCTCGGACTCTAAACAAGCGCGCGATCGTCCCTTTTAGAGGGAAGCGTCGGACGTGCGCGGTTGAGAAACCGGCAAGAGCTAGGGTGATCAATTCTCTCTTGTGCCCGGATCGGGTCACGGGACGGTCTCGCTCTCTCTCGCAGCAGCGGTAATGTAAAAATATGAAGCGAGCTAATTACCCTATCATGCTCTCTAGTAGCGGCATATGAAATATATACGAATAAAGCAAGTTGTCGAGCAAGGGAGAGAACACGATACCTCCACGCTCCTGGCGTGGGGAAGACGATCCCGGCCGAATTCGGTAACTCCCGGTAATAGTAATGAATTAAATTACATCAATGAAATATCACCCACTCCACGCAGGGAGGTCAAGGGCTACACAAGTGGGCCCGGGAGGACCGATCTTGGGTTGATGGGCTGCACTTGATCACCCCGTCGGTGCAGTTCGGACGGCGTATGCTGCTGGTTGTGGGGCCCACGCGCTTGTCGGTGGGGCCGTGTGGGACCGGAGTGGCACCACTGTGGTGGGGAAGCTTGGGGAAGCGCTTCCTAGGATGGTGGCGCGCTGGTTCGCCGGCCGGAGGCCGGGCGGCTCCGATCGGCACCGGTCGGAAAGAGTGCCCACGGATCTACTGCTTCTATTTTCAGGCGTGCGCTCCGGCGATATCGGCTGCTGCGATCAATCCTGATGTCGGATCGAAGCACAGGAGATACCGTTGGAAAGCTCTTTCGAAGTCTTCAAATTAGGACCAGAGAGATGAACTGGATCTGCACGGATATGGCCTTTGTATATTTTTTAATTTGCTATTGGATAGTTCCCGAAATCTCAAAATAGCAGAGTAGTTTCCTGAGAACTACCTTTGACCATGGGGTAGACCTCAGATTCAAGCTTCAAGCTCTTCATAAACGTTATAGAGGGGAGGGAGTGAAAAATGGAAATATTTTTTGTGAAAAGTTTTGTTGAGATTTGGGTGGCGAAAAGTATTTTAGACTAGCGGGTGGTCGGATTTGGACAGAGGTAGGCAGAACTGTGGAGGGATCTGAAAGTGAATTTTAAAAAATAGGTGGTGGCCTGTTGAAATTCCACGAAAATTCTTGGGTGGAGGGGACTGTGGGCAGAACCTCCAGTAATTTTGGGGGTTCCAGCAAAAATCAAAAAGGGGACAAAGAAGGTGAAACTCAGGGTGGCTGTGACTGGATCTGAACAAAAGGTAGAACTGGTGGGTGGAGATGTACGAAAGTGGAAAATTATAAAACGGGACTATAATTTTTTTTTTCAGTTTTTCTGGAGGCTTACGATGAACCCTATAACGTACCCTAAAAATATCAGCTCCAGAAGATGAGAGAATTGGGAGCTAAAATTCTTGGAGTGGCCTTCTGTCCAGTAAGATAGAACCTAGACAGAACTTCCGACGGTAGCTCGTGGCGGCACGAACGGCGGCGGCGGCGGCACAGAATGAAATCAGAGGTAGAGGGCCTAAGATAGAAGGGTTCACAACCCTGAAATGTAGAGGATGGAGAAGGAAAACTAGAAGGAGAGAGGGCACACCTTTCTTGCTTCACGCAATTTTCACATAATTTCTTCATTAATTCTCTAATGACACTATACATAGGCTTATATAGAGAATGGCAAGGGGTGGGGGGCTGGGAGTTTCGTGAGAAATAGGCTATTTTCTTCCCCCACGTGGTCAAAAACCCAAAATAAATAAATTACATATGGAGGGGACACTCCTTTGACTAGGTAGGTAAGGTAGGTGGCCCACCTTTGACATTTTTAACCACTTGTCTCCCATGTGTCCAATTGACCTTCTAGATGCCACCTAGAAATTTGACCAGCCCCACATGGACCCATATGGCTTATGTGAACCAATGGGGAAGGAGTGAGGGCCCCATTACTGGACCTACTGACAATTTACATAAAAATCCACACAATCCTAGGGAATGACACATTGGCTTACAAAGCCTTACAATTGCACATATACTTTCCCAAGGATATAAAAGTAAACTAAAGGATACAAATGCAAAATAAAAATGTCAATGCTCGACGTCGATTCCCATCAACTCTCCCCGGGTGGGAGGAGCTCGACCCCGTCGAGTAAAGGGTGCGGCTGCTCGTGACGTCGGCGGATCTGTCATCGTACCTTGAAGCGCGGAGTACGCTCCACTCTAAGTAATCGACACCTGCTGACCCCGTATAGATTCGATATGCACACACTGCTATGGGAATGAGGCTAGAGGTGGACACTCCGGGGTGGGGTCACTCTCAAATGAGGGAAGGCGGCTCGAAGACTCACTAGGAATCACCGCTTGTCCCTTATGTGACTAGATCCGATATGAGGTAGAACCGATCCCAATAGTCCGACAAGCCTCGAACTCGAAATGGCCAACAACGCGAGCATAAAAATCGACTCGACTCGATGTATGCACAAACACACAAGACCCTAGACACACCTAATGTTAGTCCGACCCGTACATGGGTGACGGCGGACCAGGACACCCGAATGTGTGCCATGCATGCATTAGACGTAACCGGTGGTTGGCGGAATGTGGAATTCCTAGACCTCCTAAAGTGGGCCATGCATGCATATTGGACTTACAGGTGGGAGGGCCAGGGGTTCCAAATGCATCTTCTTCCTTTCCCCTAGAGGATGGTGTATCTCGCAAGTGAACGGGCTTGGTGGATATAGACGATCCGGCCCATGGGGAAGGAGTATGGTAGTGGATTCCCTTGAAGAAGTGAAGTATATAAGGTGGGTCAAGGGGACCACTAGGGAATGGGTCAAAGGGATCAAAGAAGGTATGACCGCTTGTGGTAGGTTCCCACAAGTCACGGTCCCCGGTGTAGAAGTCTTGAAGGTGTGGATAGTCACCTTCATGCATTGTTGGTGGGACGGTGATCATGTGTAGGATGTATGGTTCTTCCCTCGGACGAAAGGGTATGAAGTCGGGTTCGGCCGACATGGGGAGGAATAAGAGAACCTCCGTGGTGATACAACCCACGGTGCACACGGAGGTAATGGACCTTAAGGCCGGATGGGTGAAGCTACGGCTAGTGGGTTGGTCGAAGCTTCGGGCCAATAAATGCGTCAACTTCCATTGCGCGTCTAATCCCATAATAAGGTCATCCAATGTATCAACATGGTGACTAGACCGAAAGGTAGTGTGGAAGGAGTTGACGGGCACTACAGGTAAGGTGGGGTCCATAGAATGGTAAGGACGTGGGACCAAGCCATCCTTGAGCCAACTAAGAAGTGGCTCGGCTATGTATAGCGTTCTCGTAAGAAACACGGGTGGCTCGGGTTTTGGTGGCTCCAAATAAGATGGTTCCGAATAAAGTTCGGAAGTAGATGGCAATGGACCACTCATGGATGGTGAAGAAGCACATGTCCTTTCCAACCAATCCCAAAACTTTTTCTCGATTTCCTCAAAGGAGCGGGTTGGAGTGGGGACCTCGGAGTGGACTTGCTCCTCGGCTCTCCGCTCGGGTGTGGACCTAGACTCGACTAGAAGCGGGGCTTCCACTTGGTTGGAGGTGCTTGGGTGGGATTGGACGGGGAAGCCAAGGGGAGGTTGGTTGGAGGCGACGGGGCGAACCACTTGAGTGGGGTTGCTTTGGAGGGCTTGGATGGGGGTGAAGGGGCGGGGTTGGTTGGAGGTGTGGCCCACTTGATTGCGGGTGAGTTGGTGGGGATGGCTAGTGGTATGGCCCCCGTAGTTGGAGGTAGGTGGACGGGGAAGGTAGACCCTCCTAAGCGCTCTCATCATATCCCACCATGACTCGATGGGCCTTAGCCTCCTATCTTCCCGGAAGTACTTGATGTCCCTCCATGTTTCGGCGGCCTCATAGAAAAGTCGCCATTTGGCTAAGTCGACTTGCGCGGGACCGGACATAAGATAACACTCAAAGTAGTCGTCCATAACGGCTTCCCACTCTAAGTAGTCACTCGAGTTTTCGGAGCCATAGAAGTCTCGGGCTTCGGGCCTTTTGGGGTGGTTCGGGTGGTCCTTCCATTTTAGATAGTATCGCCACCATGGATAAGACCCGGGTGTTCGGTAATCCATGGGACACGGGGAAGCTAGTGGATGGCCATGCCGACACTCGGACAAAACACTAGACACGACCCTAAGTAATGCAAAGTTGGAATGCCGACTCGACTACCAACCTAGACACGACCAAGATTCGGTACGTGGCGGAGTTAATTGATCCGAAGATCACTCGCGCAAGTGTGCAGCCTTCCCGATAGGCGTAGCCTAATGTTCGGACAACACCTTTCTATATACCGAACAATGGTATGCGGATGCAACCTTAGACCGACTAACACTTAGACCAGAGGTAAATGACACTCGTTTCTTTTTTTGATTTTAGACACCCAAGACTCAAACTCGCTCTGATACCAAACTGATGCGGGATGGACCACGGACTCGACTCCAATTAGAAATGCAACCCTCGGACTCTAAACAAGCTCGTGATCGTCCCTTTTCGAGGGAAGCGTCGGACGTGCGCGGTTGAGAAACCGGTAAGAGCTAGGGTGATCAATTCTCTCTTGTGCCCGGATCGGATCACGGGATGATCTCTCTCTCTCTCGCAGCAGCGGTAATGTAAAAATATGAAGCGAGCTAGTTACCCTATCATGCTCTCTAGCAATGGCATATGAAATATATACGAATAAAGCAAGTTGTCGAGCAAGGGAGAGAACACGATACCTCCACGCTCCCGGCGTGGGGAAGACGATCCCGGCCGAATTCGGTAACTCTCGGTAACGGTAATGAATTAAATTGCAGCAATGAAATATCACCCACTCCACGCAGGGAGGTAAAGGGCTACTGATGTGACACCACCTTGGGGTGATGATCACAAGACAATATGACCCTTGGACCTAAGCTTGCAAGCAAGCAAATTGGCGATGATACCACTCAAGCGGCTCACTCTCTTGGTGCACACTTGTGCCCGTGGGCAACTAAACGATAATGGAGAGGGTCCGGGGTGAGACAATGATGCTCCGGTGCTTGGTAAGCTTGGGAAGAACCCTAATTGGGCCAGGGATGCCCACTCACGGGCGGCCGTCACACCATGGGTGTGGGTTGAAATGGCTTGCTCACAACTTGCCCGCGATGGACACTCACGTGTTCGGCAATTTGGGCCGGGCCCTCGCTCTTCGTCCGATGCAGCAAAGCAAGAATACTAAGCTAAGCAAGTGATATTGACCAGCAAGGAAAGGGGGACCAAGGCTCACCTAGCCGACGTGAAGACGCCAACTCCGGCCGAAGACGGGGGCGAGCGGGGAGGCAAGGGTTTGCGCCTGCAAGCCGCGTCGGTGTTGCTTCAAATCTGTGAAAATATTATTACATGAACTACACCTCTCGCAGGAGGGAGGCTCTTGGGGTGGGGGTTAGACTTATTACAACCAAGATTACCTCCACGCAGGGAGGGGCCTTCAGCCGGCCAAGCGGGGTGGGGAAATTATGAAGAGACACCGACTCTCCAAGCTTCGCCGGTTCTGCCACTCTTCAGTTTTGCTGAATAGATTGTCGATGAAGATGCTGCCACGGACTCAATCGAGCTCCAAATTTGATGAAACCGGTGCCAAAAGTTTCCCAACTGGCCGAGGATGATGCTTGAATTTTTTGGGAAGCTCTGGAACTCGGGGCTGATCAGACCGGCGACTGGAGCAGGACAGCAACACTCTGCCTCTGACTGATGCAGAACTGATACAGTGGATTGCAGAAGGCACTGCGGTCGTTCCCGAACTCAAAATCGAACGAAACTGGTGGTGACGCGATCGTGGTTGGAGTAGCTTCGAGCAGAAATTGACGGGGCCACAATCCAAGGTCGGAGAGGTGAATGGTGGCCGGAGAAGTGAAGACAGGTCGAACCTGGACCTGCAGGGGGCAGACTGCACACTCCGGTGAATAAATTCAGAACAAATAGCTCGGTTGGGCGATTGGCGTTGTTCCTTCTTCTACTGATGGAGGACTAGACGAAGAAGAATTTTGTATAAGGAAGAGTGATCGAATTCCTCCAAGGTTGGCTGCTGAACGGCTTCCAAGATCACTCTGGCCTTCAGTCTGGGACAGATTGCGTAGTCGTTGAACATGACGTTCCTCCGGACAGCTCCGAACTCGGATGCAGGCAGTAGTACCACCGTTGGAAAGAAGACTTGGAGTCGATTCCAGCAATATAAGATATGCCACCGGGAGCCTTTAGGGGATGTCGTGGCTGCTACTGTAAATCACTGCTTTTCTGAAACCTGCAACAGGGACAAAATAGGTGGAGGAGAGGGTGTGGGGAAGGGCATGAACAAGGGGTTATTTGGTGGATGGGGAAGGGGGGGTGCGACCTTGGGTGGTTAGGGAGGTGGGGAGATGAAAGGGCACAGCCCAAGGGAGAGGGAAATTCAAAATTTGGCCTAGGGAAGGGCTCTTTCAGTCTTGGGGAGAGGGAGGGTTGCTTGGGAGAGTGGAAAGGTGCCTAGGAGAAGGGGTTTCCACCTAGGGGTTGGAGGGGGAATTGAATGAGTGCATGGGGAAGGGGAAGGGGCCTTAATGAGGGGTGAATGGGGAGGAGAGAGAATAAATTTTGAAATTTGGGTGGGGAGGAGAGAGAGAGGGGGCACAACCCACTTAGAGAGAGTGATAGTAAGAGAGAGAGAGAGGGAGATATTGAGAGGGAACTAAAAGGTGTGAAAATTTTCTGGATTCAATATTCAAGCATAATTGTTACAAATGAGAGAGGGGTGGGGCTATTTATAGACCCCACACTTTTCCTAAGACCAAACTGACCCTGACAAACTAACTAATGACCAAACAGTCCAAGGGAGGGGCGCCCCTGGGCCTAGCCCAATGAATTGGGCCCATTAACCTATCAAACCAACATAATGACTTCAAGACTTAGGAAAATGACTTTCTAACCTAGGTACATGACTCAATAAAGGGAAAATTACATGTTTAAGACTCAAATAAAAATAAGAAATTACATGACTCGACTCACAAACACATGAGTAACATAATGGCGTACACCGACGATCAATCCGAGCTTCAGAAAATGTGGAGGGGCAAGGGATGTCCCCATCATACCCCCGGGATGGGGAAAACTCGACCCTGTCGAGTATGGGTCCATCGGGGAAGTAGCATCCCAAACGCAGTTCCGGGCGAACCTTGTTCTCCAAACTCGACCCATGTCCATAGCCGAGGAACGGTGCTTCCACTCGACAAAGTGGCTCGGACACACCCTTAGGCTGGCGAAGAGATCTTGCTTTGCTTAGTATTGCCGCCATATGCTGACGTCGGGCTCTCGGGCTAGTTTGTGGTGGCACTCCGAGGGTGTCTCTCACAAGGATATGTGTAGGCTCAAGACACTCACTAGGATCCACCGCGGTACCCTTAGAGGGTGCCGGATCCGCCACGTGGGAAGTGGGATGAATCCCAAAACCCATTGGTAAGTTCAACCCGCAAGCCGGGTGCCAAGGCCACTCGAAACTTGGCAAGGTCCAAGTCCTCGTGCCCTCAAATTGGAGGTGACCCTAGAGTAGAGCCACTCCAAAATCATTATCATCATCAAGTCGCCAACGTGGAATTTCAAGTGGCGCTCACGAGTTTTTGCCCGCCTTTTGTAATTCTCACCGCTTTTTGCTTGATGCATGTTTTGATGCATATGCCATGTACTAAGATGCGGTGTGAGTGAGTAGTGCGTGGTATGCAAAGGTGGTCCAGGGCAACCACATGTAGACCTATCATGCATTGTTGTTATGAAGACTTTGAATGTCTTGGGAGGACCGGGGCATCCATAGGTGTCCCTTTCATGTGTGAGTGTGATGAGTGCCGGGGGACCCGGACATCCATGAATGCTCCTAACATGCTTGAGATTTATGATGAATGATGGTGGACCATTACAACCAAATATTGACCACTCATGTTTTCTTCTTGACATGTGGGTGATATGAATGAATGGACCCGACTTTCTAATCATGTCAAGTGGGGTGATATGCCTAAGCACATGCATTTCAATCCTAGTGATGACTTCTATGTGCATAGGTGTGGGGTGGCCCTTGAGCTTCCATTCGTATGAGTCAAAGGGATCTAAGAAGGGAGACATCATAGAGTGGGGCCATCTATCAATCCCATTGTGTATGTTGCCTATGGTTAAGGCTTCTTTGGTGTAACCCAATTCTAGGAAGGGAAGGTTTTGGGTTATCATGGGTGGTAAGGGTAGGGTAAGGTCGGTGGTGAATAAGGTGAGGGGTTACATTGAGATCTAGGCTCCCATAGAAAAGGGTCAAAGGGATCATGGTAAGGGTCACCTTGGTAGGGGTACTCTATGCTCTCAAGGTCCTTGAATGGTGAGTCATCCTCCTCAATAATTGGGCCAAGGTTGCTAATGGGTTGACCGATCAAAGCACTTGGGATCTTAATGGTTGGGGAGTGGACTAGGATAGGTTCTTCCTCCATGGGAAGAAGGAGGATGATCTCACTAGTAACTTGGCCATTAGTGTAGATGGAAGTGATGGAGCTAATGGAGGGATATGCTAGGCTAATGGTGTTAGTTTCGGAAGGCCTCAAGGCTAGCATATTGGTCAAGTGAATTTTCCAATGTAGGTAGTTCACTAAGTCTCCCAAATCTTCCACACAATAGGAAGTTTGATAAGTGACATGTGGCTGAATGGGAATGATTTGGGATTGATATCCCATGGGTAGGTGGCATGGTTGTGAACTAGGAATGGTGAGACCTTTCTTGAGCCATTGGAGTATGGACTTATCTATGGTGAGGTTGGGTGTCTCTAGAGGAGCTAGGCTAGAGGTGTGTGAGTTGTTTAGCCTTTGGATTTCCTCTATGTTGGGAGGTGGATTCGGATGGGCATCCTTCTCCACTTGGGTAGGTGTGTGGGTAGCAACTTCTATTGCTAATGGAGTAGGGGGATCTATGGTGGGTGGTTTGGTGATAGCTAGCGTATGACACACCCGGGGTGGTGAACAAGCATGGGCTTGGGTTGGGATAGGAAGGGGAAGTAGAGGAGGCCTAGGTTGGGGAAAGATTGGTGTAGGAAGTGGGAGGTGGGTTGGGTGAGGGG
Organism: Amorphophallus konjac; assembly: GCA_022559845.1. Classification (NCBI taxonomy): domain Eukaryota; kingdom Viridiplantae; phylum Streptophyta; class Magnoliopsida; order Alismatales; family Araceae; genus Amorphophallus; species Amorphophallus konjac. The sequence continues at coordinate 390,230,774 of CM040121.1, read as the reverse complement.
TTTTGGGTTTGGGGGTGGTGGCCATTATGGGCCTAGGTGGAGGGGTGGACGCGGTGTCCACTTGATTTTTAATGGTGAGGGTTGGATAAGTGGTGGTCACCATGGAGGGAATTGGGTCGGTTAGGGGTCTCTTGTCCTTGGGATCGTTTGGGGTGGAAGTGGGGGCTAAAGGGGCTTGACTAGTGTAGGTTAGGGAAGGGGGGTTTGGTTGGGGTGTGGGGGCCCTCATGGGGTTAGGTGGGGAGGTGCAGGCCTTGGACACTTGGGTTCTAGTGGTAAGGGTTTGGACGGGTGGGGTTGGAGGAGTGGGAGTGCTCCTTGAGTTTTGGTAACCCGGGTAGGAGGGAGGAGGTCGGGGAGTGTAGACTTTCCTAAGTTCGGCTCTCATGTTCTCCCATGTGTTAATAGGCTCTAGCCTCATAACCCTCCTAAATTGTTCAATGAACTTCCACCTATCCTCGGCATGGTACACAAGTTGACTCTTGGCAAGGTAGATTTTCATGGGTTCAGTCATTGGATTCCTCTTAAAGTATTTGTCCATGTTTTCCTCTCACTCTAAATATGCACTAGGGTGGTATCCGTTAAAGATAAGGTCCTCAAATAGGACTTTGTCCAAAGGGGTGTCAATCGGACCTTTGCGGAGGGCCGAGTGAGATAGATGGGACTTACATGAAGTAGCCATGCTAGTGGACAAAAGAGATGCAACCGAAGACTCTAAATGCATATGAGCGTCCTAGGACCAACTTGATAGAGACAGGTTGTGAATTTGCTCTGATACCACTTGATGTGACACCACCTTGGGGTGATGATCACAAGACAATATGACTCTTGGACCTAAGGTTGCAAGCAAGCAAATTGGCGATGATACCACTCGAGCGGCTCACTCGCTTGGTGCACACTTGTGCCCGTGGGCAACTAAACGATAATGGAGAGGGTCCGGGGTGGGACAATGATGCTCCGGTGCTTCGCAAGCTTGGGGAGAACCCCAATTGGGCCAGGGATGCCCACTCACGGGCGGCCGTCACACCATGGGTGTGGGTTGAAATGGCTCGCTCACAACTCGCCCGCGATGGACACTCACGTGTTCGGCAATTTGGGCCGGGCCCTCGCTCTCCGTCCGACGCAGCAAAGCAAGAATACTAAGCTAAGCAAGTGATATTGACCAGCAAGGAAAGGGGGACCGAGGCTCACCTAGCCGGCGTGAAGATGCCAACTCCGGCCGAAGACGGGGGCGAGCGGGGAGGCAAGGGTTTGCGCCCACAAGCCGCGTCGGTGTCGCTTCAAATCTGCGAAAATATTATTACATGAACTACACCTCTCGCAGGAGGGGGGCTCTTGGGGTGGGGGTTAGACTTATTACAACCAAGATTACCTCCACGCAGGGAGGGGCCTTCAGCCGGCCAAGCGGGGTGGGGAAATTATGAAGAGACGCTGACTCTCCAAGCTTCGCCGGTTCTGCCACTCTTCAGTTTTGCTGAACAGGTTGTCGATGAAGATACTGCCACGGACTCAACCGAGCTCCAAATTTGATGAAACTGGTGCCAAAAGTTCCCCAACTGGCCGAGGATGATGCTTGAATTTTTTGGGAAGCTCTGGAACTCGGGGCTGATCGGAACGGTGACTGGAGCAGGACAGCAACACTCTGCCTCTGACTGATGTAGAACTGATACAGTGGATTGCAGAAAGCACTGCGGTCGCTCCCGAACTCCATACTGAACGAAACTGGTGGTGACACGATCGTGGTCGGAGTAGCTTCGAGCAGAAATTGACGGGGCCACAATCCGAGGTCGGAGAGGAGAATGGTGGCTGGAGAAGTTAAGACAGGTCGAACCTGGACCTGCAGGGGGCAGACTGCACACTCCGGCGAAGAAATTTAGAACAAATAGCTCGGGCGGGCGATTGGCATCGTTCCTTCTGCTACTGATGGAGGACTAGACGAAGAAGAATTTTTTAGAAGGAAGCGTGATCGAATTCCTCCAAGGTTGGCCGCTGAATGGCTTCCAAGATCGCTCTGGCCTTCAGTCTGGGACAGATTACGCAGTCGTTAAAGATGACGTTCCTCCGGACAGCTCCGAACTCGGATGCAGGCAGTAGTACCACCGTTGGAAAGAATACTTGGAGACGATTCTAGCAATATAAGATATGCCACCCGAAGCCTTCAGGGGAAGTTGTGGCTGCTACTGCAAATCACTGCTTTTCTGAAACCTGCAACAGGGACAGAATAGGTGGAGGAGCAGGTGTGGGGAAGGGCATGAACAAGGGGTTATTTGGTGGATGGGGAAGGGGGGGTGCGACCTTGGGTGGTTAGGGAGGTGGGGAGATGAAAGGGCACAGCCCAAGGGAGAGGGAAATTCGAAATTTGGCCTAGGGAAGGGCTCTTTCAGTCTTGGGGAGAGGGAGGGTTGCTTGGGAGAGTGGAAAGGTGCCTAGGAGAAGGGGTTTCCACCTAGGGGTTGGAGGGGGAATTGAATGAGTGCATGGGGAAGGGAAAGGGGCCTTAATGAGGGGTGAATGGGGAGGAGAGAGAATGAATTTCGAAATTGGGGTGGGGAGGAGAGAGAGAGGGGGCACGACCCACTTAGAGAGAGTGATAGTAAGAGAGAGAGAGGGAGATATTGAGAGGGAACTAGAAGGTGTGGAAATTTTCTGGATTCAATATTCAAGAATAATTGTTACAAATGAGAGAGGGGTGGGGCTATTTATAGACCCCACACTTTTGCTAAGACCAAACTGACCCTGACAAACTAACTAATGACCAAACAGTCCAAGGGAGGGGCGCCCCTGGGCCTAGCCCAATGAATTGGGCCCATTAACCTATCAAACCAACATAATGACTTCAAGACTTAGGAAAATGACTTTCTAACCTAGGTACATGACTCAATAATAGGAAAATTACATGTTTAAGACTCAAATAAAAATAAGAAAATTACATGACTCGACTCATAAACACATGAGGAACATAATGGTGTACACCGATGATCAATCCGAGCTTCAGAAAATGTGGAGGGGCAAGGGATGTCCCCATCATACCCCCGGGGTGGGGAAAACTCGACCCTGTCGAGTATGGGTCCACCGGGGAAGTAGCATCCCAAACACAGTTCCGGGCGAACCTTGTTCTCCAAACTCGACCCATGTCCATAGCCGAGGAACGGTGCTTCCACTCGACAAAGTGGCTCGGACACACCCTTAGGCTGGCGAAGAGATCTTGCTTTGCTTAGTATTGCCGCCATGTGCTGACGTCGGGCTCTCGGGCTAGTTTGTGGTGGCACTCCGAGGGTGTCTCTCACAAGGATAGGTGTAGGCTCAAGACACTCACTAGGATCCACCGCGGTACCCTTAGAGGGTGCCGGATCCGCCACGTGGGAAGTGGGATGAATCCCAAAACCCATTGGTAAGTTCAACCCGCAAGCCGGGTGCCAAGGCCACTCGGAACTTGGCAAGGTCCAAGTCCTCGTGCCCTCAAATTGGAGGTGACCCTAGAGTAGAGCCACTCCAAAATCATCATCATCATCAAGTCGCCAACGTGGAATTTCAAGTGGCACTCACGAGTTTTTGCCCGCCTTTTGTAATTCTCACCGCTTTTTGCTTGATGCATGTTTTGATGCATATGCCATGTACTAAGATGTGGTATGAGTGAGTAGTGCGTGGTATGCAAAGGTGGTCCAGGGCAACCACATGTAGACCTATCATGCATTGATGTTATGAAGACTTTGAATGTCTTGGGAGGACCGGGGCATCCATAGGTGTCCCTTTCATATGTGAGTGTGATGAGTGCCGGGGGACCCGGACATCCATGAATGCTCCTAACATGCTTGAGATTTATGATGAATGATGGTGGACCATTACAACCAAATATTGACCACTCATGTTTTCTTCTTGACATGTGGGTGATATGAATGAATGGACCCGACTTTCTAATCATGTCAAGTGGGGTGATATGCCTAAGCACATGCATTTCAATCCTAGTGATGACTTCTATGTGCATAGGTGTGGGGTGGCCCTTGAGCTTCCATTCGTATGAGTCAAAGAGATCTAAGAAGGGAGACATCATGGAGTGGGGCCACGCTGCTATGGGAATGAGGCTAGAGGTGGACACTCCAGGGTGGGGTCACTCTCAAATGAGAGAAGGTGGCTCGAACACTCACTAGGAATCACCGCATGTCCCTTATGTGACTAGTTCCGATATGAGGTAGAATCGATCCCAATAGTCCGACAAGCCTCGAACTCGAAAGGGCCAACAACGCGAGCATACAAACCGACTCGACTCGATGTATGCACAGACACACAAGACCCTAGACACTACTAATGTTAGTCCGACCCGTACATGGGTGACGGTGGACCAGGACACCCGAATGTGTGCCATGCATGCATTAGATGTAACTGGTGGTTGGCGGAATGTGGAATTCCTAGACCTCCTAAAGTGGGCCATGCATGCATATTGGACTTACAGGTGGGAGGGCCATGGGTTCCAAATGCATCTTCTTCCTTTCCCCTAGAGGATGGTGTATCTCGCAAGTGAACGGGCTTGGTGGGTGTAGATGACCCGGCCCATGGGGAAGGAGTATGGTAGTGGATTCCCTTGAAGAAGTGAAGTATATAAGGTGGGTCAAGGGGCCCACTAGGGAATGGGTCAAAGGGATCAAAGAGGTATGACCCCTTGTGGTAGGTTCCCACAAGTCATGGTCCCCGATGTAGAAGTCGTGAAGGTGTGGATAGTCACCTTCATGCATTGTTGGTGGGACGGTGATCCTGTGTAGGACGTATGGTTCCTCCCTCGGACGAAAGGGTATGAAGTCGGGTTCGGCCGACATGGGGAGGAATAAGAGAACCTCCGTGGTGATACAACCCACGGTGCACACAGAGGTAATGGACCCTAAGGCCGGATGGGTGAAGCTACGGCTAGTGGGTTGGTCGAAGCTTTGGGCCAATAAATGCGTCAACTTCTATTGTGCGTCTAATCCCATAATAAGGTCATCCAATGTATCAACATGGTGACTAGACCGAAAGGTAGTGTGGAAGGAGTTGATGGGCACTATAGGTAAGGTGGGGTCCATAGAAGGGTAAGGACGTGGGACCAAACCATCCTTGAGCCAACGAAGAAGTGGCTCGGCTATGTATAGCGTACCCGTAAGAAACACGGGTGGCTCGGGTTTTGGTGGCTCCAAATAAGATGGTTCCGAATAAAGTTTGGAAGTAGATGGCAATGGAGCACTCATGGATGGTGAAGGAGCACGTGTCCTTTCCAACGAATCCCAAAACTTTTTCTTGATTTCCTCAAAGGAGCGGGTTGGAGTGGGGACCTCGGAGTGGACTTGCTCCTCTGCTCTCGGCTCGGGTGTGGACCTAGACTCGACTAGAAGCGGGGCTTCCACTCGGTTGGAGGTGCTTGGGTGGGATTGGACGGGGAAGCCAAGGGGAGGTTGGTTGGAGGCGACGGGGCGGACCACTTGAGTGGGGTTGCTTTGGAGGGCTTGGATGGGGGTGAAGGGACAGGGTTGGTTGGAGGTGTGGCCCACTTGATTGCGGGTGAGTTGGTGGGGATGGCTAGTGGTATGACCCCGTAGTTATAGGTAGGTGGACGGGGAAGGTAGACCCTCCTAACCGCTCTCTTCATATCCCACCATGACTAGATGGGCCTTAGCCTCCTATCTTCCCGAAAGTACTTGATGTCCCTCCATGTTTCGGCGGCCTCATAGAAAAGTCACCTTTTGGCTACGTCGACTTGGACGGGACCGGACATAAGATAACACTCAAAGTAGTCGTCCATAACGGCTTCCCACTCTAAGTAGTCACTCGGGTTTTCGGAGCCATAGAAGTCCTGGGCTTCGGGCCTTTTGGGGTGGTTCGGGTGGTCCTTCCATTTTAGATAGTATCGCCACCATGGATAAGATCCGGGTGTTCGGTAATCCATGGGACACGGGGAAGGTAGTGGATGGCCATGCCGACACTCGGACAAAACACTAGACATGACCCTAAGTAATGCAAAGTTGGAATGCCGACTCGACTACCAACCTAGACACGACCAAGATTCGGTACTTGGCGGAGTTAATCGATCCGAAGATCACTCGCGCAAGTGTGCGGCCTTCCCGATAGGCGTAGCCTAATGTTCGGATAACACCTTTCTATATACCGAACAATGGTATGCGGATGCAACCTTAGACCGACTAACACTTAGACCAGACGTAAATGACACTCGTTTCTTTTTTTGATTTTAGACACCCTAGACTCAAAGTCGCCCTGATACCAAACTGATGCGGGACGGGCCACAGACTCGACTCCAATTAGGAATGCAACACTCTGACTCTAAACAAGCTCGCGATCGTCCCTTTTCAAGGGAAGCGTCGGACGTGCGCGGTTGAGAAACCGGCAAGAGCTAGGGTGATCAATTCTCTCTTGTGCCCAGATCGGGTTACGGGACGGTCTCGCTCTCTCTCGCAGCAGCGGTAATGTAAAAATATGAAGCGAGCTAATTACCCTATCATGCTCTCTAGCAGCAGCATATGACATATATACGAATAAAGTAAGTTGTCAAGCAAGGGAGAGAACGCGATACCTCCACGCTCCCGGCGTGGGGAAGACGATCCCGACCGAATTTGGTAACTCCCGGTAACAGTAATGAATTAAATTACAGCAAAGAAATATCACCCACTCCACGCAGGGAGGTAAAGGGCTACACAAGGGGGCCCGGGAGGACGGATCTCGGGTTGACGGGCTGCACTTGATCACCCCGTCGGCGCGGTTCGGACGGCGTATGCTACTGGTTGTGGGGCCCACGCGCTGGTCGGTGGGGCCGTGTGGGACCGGAGTGGCACCACTGTGGTGGGGACGCTTGGGGAAGCGTTTCCTGGTATGGCGGCGTGCTGGTTCGCCGGCCGGAAGCCGGGCGGCTCCGATCGGGACCGGTCGGAAAGAGTGCCCACGGATCTGCTGCTTCTGTTTTCAGGCGTGCGCTCCGGCGAGATCGGCTGCTGCGATCAATCCTGATGTCGGATCGAAGCACAGGAGATACCGTTGGAAAGCTCTTTCGAAGTCCTTCAAACTAGGACCAAGAAGATGAACTGGATTTGCACGGATCTGGCCTTTATTGATTTTTGAAGTTGCTGATGGACAGTTCCCGAAATCTTTGAATAGTAGAGAAGTTTCCTGAGAACTACCTTTGACCGCTGGGTAGACCTTAGATTCAGGCTTCCAGCTCGTCATGAAAGTTATAGAGGGGAGGGAGAAGAAAAGGTAAATATTTTTTGTGAAATGTTTTGTTGACATTTGCGAGGGGAAAAGTATTTTAGACTGGCGGGTGGTCGGATCTGGACAGAGGTAGGTAGAACTGTAGAGGGATCTGAAAGTGAATTTTAAAAAATAGGTGGTGGCTTGTGGAAATTCCACGAAAAGTCTTGGGTGGAGGGGATGGTGGGCAGAACCTCCAATAATTTTGGGGGTTCCAGAAAAAAATCAAAAAGGGAACCAAGAAGGTGAAACTCAGGGTGGCTGTGACTGGATTTGAACAAAAGGCAGAACTTGTGGGTGGAGATGTACGAAAATGGAAAATTATAAAATGGGACTATAATTTTTTTTCAATTTTTTTGGAGGGTTACGATGAACCCTATAACGTACCCTGAAAATATCAGCTCCAGAAGATGAGAGAATTGGGAGCTAAAATTCTCGGAGTGGCCTTCTGTCCAGTAGGGACATAACCTAGACAGAACTTCCGACGGTAGCTCGTGGCGGCTCGATGGCGGCACGAACGGCGGCGGCACAGAATGAAATCAGAGGTGGTGGGGCTAAGATAGAAGGGTTCACAACCCTGAAATGTAGAGGATGGAGAAGGAAAACCAGAGGGAGAGAGGAGAGAGGGCACACCCTTCTTGCTTCAAGCAATTTTCACATAATTTCATCATTAATTCTCTAATGACACTGTACATAGGCTTATATAGAGAATGGCAAGGGGTGGGGGGCTGGGAATTTCGTGAGAAATAGGCTATTTTCTTCCCCCATGTGGTCAAAAACCTAAAATAAAAAAATTACATATGGAGGGGACACTCCTTTGACTAGGTAGGTAAGGTAGGTGGCCTCCCTTTGACATTTTCAACCACTTGTCTCCCATGTGTCCAATTGACCTTCTAGATGCCACCTAGGACTTTGACCAGCCCCACATGGACCCATATGGCTTATGTGGACCATTGGGGGAAGAAGTGAGGGCCCCCTTACTGGACCTACTGACAATTTGCATAAAAACCCACACAATCCTAGGGAATGACACATTGGCTTACAAAGTCTTACAATTGCACATGTACTTTCCCAAGGATATAAAAGTAAACTAAAGGACACAAATGCAAAATAAAAATGTCAATGCTCGACGTCGATTCCCATCAACTCTCCCCGGGTGGGAGGAACTCGACCCCGTCGAGTAAGGGGTGCAGCTGCTCGTGACGTCGGCGGATCCGTCATCGTACCTGGAAGCGCGAAGTACGCTCCACTCCAAGTAATCGACACCTGCTCACCCCGTATAGATTCGATATGCACACGCTGCTATGGGAATGAGGCTAGAGGTGGACACTCCGGGGTGGGGTCACTCTCAAATGAGGGAAGGCGGCTCGAAGACTCACTAGGAATCACCGCTTGTCCCTTATGTGACTAGATCCGATATGAGGTAGAACCGATCCCAATAGTCCGACAAGCCTCGAACTCGAAAGGGCCAACAATGCGAGCATACAAATCGACTCGACTCGATGTATGCACAGACACACAAGACCCTTGACACACCTAATGTTAGTTCGACCCGTACATGGGTGACGGTCGACCAGGACACCCGAATGTGTGCCATGCATGCATTAGACGTAACCGGTGGTTGGCGGAATGTGGAATTCCTAGACCTCCTAAAGTGGGCCATGCATGCATATTGGACTTACAGGTGGGAGGGCCAGGGGTTCCAAATGCATCTTCTTCCTTTCCCCTAGAGGATGGTGTATCTCGCAAGTGAACGGGCTTGGTGGGTGTAGACGACCCGGCCCATGGGGAAGGAGTATGGTAGTGGATTCCCTTGAAGAAGTGAAGTATATAAGGTGGGTCAAGGGGCCCACAAGGGAATGGGTCAAAGAGATCAAAGAAGGTATGACCCCTTGTGGTGGGTTCCTACAAGTCACGGTCCCCGATGTAGAAGTCTTGAAGGTATGGATAGTCACCTTCATGCATTGTTGGTGGGACGGTGATCATGTGTAGGATGTATGGTTCCTCCCTCGGACGAAAGGGTATGAAGTCGGGTTCGGCCGACTTGGGGAGGAATAAGAGAACCTCCGTAGTGATACAACCCACGGTGCACACGTAGGTAATGGTCCCTAAGGCCGGATGGGTGAAGCTACGGCTAGTGGGTTGGTCGAAGCTTCGGGCCAATAAATGCGTCACCTTCCATTGCGCGTCTAATCCCATAGTAAGGTCATCCAATGTATCAACATGGTGACTAGACCGAAAGGTAGTGTGGAAGGAGTTGATGGGCACTATAGGTAAGGTGGGGTCCATAGAAGGGTAAGGACGTGGGACCAAGCCATCCTTGAGCTAACGAAGAAGTGGCTCGGCTATGTATAGCGTTCCCGTAAGAAACACGGGTGGCTCGGGTTTTGGTGGCTCCAAATAAGATGGTTCCGAATAAAGTTCGGAAGTAGATGGCAATGGAGCACTCATGGATGGTGAAGGAGCACGTGTCCTTTCCAACCAATCCCAAAACTTTTTCTCGATTTCCTCAAAGGAGCGGGTTGGAGTGGGGACCTCGGAGTGGACTTGCTCCTCGGCTCTCCGCTCGGGTGTGGACCTAGACTTGACTAGAAGCGAGGCTTCCACTTGGTTGGAGGTGCTTGGGTGGGATTGGACGGGGAAGCCAAGGGGAGGTTGGTTGGAGGCGACGGGGCGGACCACTTGAGTGGGGTTGCTTTGGAGGGCTTGGATGGGGGTGAAGGGGCGGGGTTGGTTGGAGGTGTGGCCCACTTGATTGCGGGTGAGTTGGTGGGGATGGCTAGTGGTATTACCCCCGTAGTTGGAGGTAGGTGGACAGGGAAGGTAGACCCTCCTAAGCGCTCTCTTCATATCCCACCATGACTCGATGGGCCTTAGCCTCCTATCTTCCCGGAAGTACTTGATGTCCCTCCATGTTTCGACGGCCTCATAGAAAAGTCACCATTTGGCTAAGTCGACTTGCGCGGGACCGGACATAAGATAACACTCAAAGTAGTCGTCCATAACGGCTTCCCACTCTAAGTAGTCACTCGAGTTTTCGGAGCCATAGAAGTCCCGGGCTTCGGGCCTTTTGGGGTGGTTCGGGTGGTCCTTCCATTTTAGATAGTATCGCCACCATGGATAAGATCCGGGTGTTCGGTAATCCATGGGACACGGGGAAGCTAGTGGATGGCCATGCCGACACTCAGACAAAACACTAGACACGACCCTAAGTAATGCAAAGTTGGAATGCCGACTCGACTACCAACCTAGACACGATCAAGATTCGGGACGTGGCGGAGTTAATCGATCCGAAGATCACTCGCGCAAGTGTGCGGCCTTCTCGATAGGCGTAGCCTAATGTTCGGACAACACCTTTCTATATACCGAACAACGGTATGCGGATGCAACCTTAGACCGACTAACACTTAGACCAGACGTAAATGACACTCGTTTCTTTTTTTGATTTTAGACACCCTAGACTCAAACTCGCTCTGATACCAAACTGATGCGGGACGGACCACGGACTCGACTCCAATTAGGAATGCAACCCTCGGACTCTAAACAAGCTCGCGGTCGTCCCTTTTGGAGGGAAGCGTCGGACGTGCATGGTTGAGAAACCGGCAAGAGCTAGGGTGATCAATTCTCTCTTGTGCCCGGATCGGGTCACGAGACGGTCTCGCTCTCTCTCGCAACAGCGGTAATGTAAAAATATGAAGCGAGCTAATTACCCTATCATTCTCTCTAGCAGCGGCATATGAAATATATACGAATAAAGCAAGTTGTCGAGCAAGGGAGAGAACACGATACCTCCACGCTCCCAGCGTGGGGAAGATGATCCCGGCCAAATTCGGTAACTCCTGGTAATAGTAATGAATTAAAATACAGCAATGAAATATCACCCACTCCACGTAGGGAGGTCAAGCGCTACACAAGTGGGCCCGGGAGGACCGATCTTGGGTTGACGGGCTGCACTTGATCACCCCGTCGGTGCGGTTCGGACGGCGTATGCTGCTGGTTGCGGGGCCCACGCGCTTGTCGGTGGGGCCGTGTGGGGCCGGAGTGGCACCACTGTGGTGGAGACGCATGGGGAAGCGCTTCCTGGGATGGCGGCGCGCTGGTTTGCTGGTCGGAGGCCGGGCGGCTCCGATCGGCACCGGTCGGAAAGAGTGCCCACGGATCTGCTGCTTCTGTTTTCAGGCGTGTGCTCCGACGATATCGGCTGCTGCGATCAATCCTGATGTCGGATCGAAGCACAGGAGATACCGTTGGAAAGCTCTTTCGAAGTCTTCAAATTAGGACCAGAGAGATGAACTGGATCTGCACGGATATGGCCTTTGTATATTTTTTAATTTGCTGTTGGACAGTTCCCGAAATCTCAAAATAGCAGAGCAGTTTCCTGAGAACTACCTTTGACAATGGGGTAGACCTCAGATTCAGGCTTCGAGCTCTTCATAAAAGTTATAGAGGGGAGGGAGTGGAAAATGGAAATATTTTTTGTGAAAAGTTTTGTTGAGATTTGGGTGGCGAAAAGTATTTTAGACTAGCGGGTGGTCGGATTTGGACAGAGGTAGGCAGAACTGTGGAGGGATCTGAAAGTGAATTTTAAAAAATAGGTGGTGGCCTGTTGAAATTCCACGAAAATTCTTGGGTGGAGGGGACTGTGGACAGAACCTCCAGTAATTTTGGGGGTTCCAGCAAAAATCAAAAAGGGGACAAAGAAGGTGAAACTCAGGGTGACTGTGACTGGATCTGAACAAAAGGTAGAACTGGTGGGTGGAGATGTACGAAAGTGGAAAATTATAAAATGGGACTATAATTTTTTTTTAATTTTTCTAGAGGCTTACGATGAACCCTATAACGTACCCTGAAAATATCAGCTCCAGAAGATGAGAGAATTGGGAGCTAAAATTCTTGGAGTGGCCTTCTATCCAGTAAGACAGAACCTAGACAGAACTTCCGACGGTAGCTCGTGGCGGCACGAACGGCGGCGGCGGCGGCACAGAATGAAATCAGAGGTAGAGGGGCTAAGATAGAAGGGTTCACAACCTTGAAATGTAGAGGATGGAGAAGGAAAATCAGAGGGAGAGAGGAGAGAGGGCACACCCTTCTTGCTTCACACAATTTTCACATAATTTCTTCATTAATTCTCTAATGACACTATACATAGGCTTATATAGAGAATGGCAAGGGGTGGGGGGCTGGGAGTTTTGTGAGAAATAGGCTATTTTCTTCCCCCACATGGTCAAAAACCCAAAATAAATAAATTACATATGGAGGGGACACTCCTTTGACTAGGTAGGTAAGGTAGGTGGCCTCCCTTTGACATTTTTAACCACTTGTCTCCCATGTGTCCAATTGACCTTCTAGATGCCACCTAGAAATTTGACCAGCCCCACATGGACCCATATGGCTTATGTGGACCAATGGGGAAGGAGTGAGGGCCCCATTGCTGGACCTACTGACAATTTACATAAAAATCCACACAATCCTAGGGAATGACACATTGGCTTACAAAGCCTTACAATTGCACATATACTTTCCCAAGGATATAAAAGTAAACTAAAGGATACAAATGCAAAATAAAAATGTCAATGCTCGACGTCGATTCCCATCAACTCTCCCCGGGTGGGAGGAGCTCGACCTCGTCGAGTAAAGGGTGCGGCTGCTCGTGACGTCGGCGGATCCGTCATCGTACCTTGAAGCGCGGAGTACGCTCCACTCCAAGTAATCGACACCTGCTGACCTCGTATAGATTCGATATGCACACACTGCTATGGGAATGAGGCTAGAGGTGGACACTCCGGGGTGGGGTCACTCTCAAATGAGGGAAGGCGGCTCGAAGACTCACTAGGAATCACCGCTTGTCCCTTATGTGACTAGATCCGATATGAGGTAGAACCGATCCCAATAGTCCGACAAGCCTCAAACTCGAAAGGGCCAACAACGTGAGCATACAAACCGACTCGACTCGATGTATGCACAAACACACAAGACCCTAGACACAACTAATGTTAGTCCGACCCGTACATGGGTGACGGCGGACCAGGACACCCGAATGTGTGCCATGCATGCATTAGACGTAACTGGTGGTTGGCGGAATGTGGAATTCCTAGACCTCCTAAAGTGGGCCATGCATGCATATTGGACTTACAGGTGGGAGGGTGTGGAACGTGGATCCTATCTTATTTCATTGTATTATTTATTTATATTATTTTTTTATTATTTTTATTTGGGATTTTTGATTTATTGATTTATTAGGCGTGCCAGTCACGTGTGTGACGATTTTATTGTGCGCTCGATCTGACTTGGTCAGTCGATTGTGAAGTCCGAGTGGGGACCAGAAGTCCGTCATACCATAAAGGCTATGACGTTAATTACGCCCTTCCAAGGAAAGACAACCCTTGATTAAACGCCAAAATAGGAGGCCTCGAGAGGTAATAATAAAAAGGATATTCTTTTTATGTGCGCAAATTGAATTTCATACCAGAGCCAGGAAGGCGGGCAAGATAATAATATCGATTGAAGAAACAGACGATATCGCTGAATCGACGGCTTGAAAAACAATCAGACTCAGGGGAAAGGTAAAATAGAGGATATCAATCGCGGACAGGATGAGCCGCGATCATGACGGAGGTTTAAAGCATCGGTTAACATTTCGGCGGCACTTCCCCATGGTCTGGATCATGCCCAGAGGGAAATAGGCTATCACCCACGGAGTGCCGGGGTGAAAGCCGAAAGAAAGAGAGAGGTCGGGCCTCTCCACGTTACATACGTATGCCCTAAGGCAATGTTTGATTCTTCCCTCACAGGAGCTGGTGGCACTCATGCATTGGCATGGCTCACCGGAGCTAAGAGGGAGGCGCGTCGTTGTGACTTCGACAGGAATCGATGGAACATAAGGGAGTCTACCTCCCTTTAACTTTATCCTCGGGACACATCTGGTGATCCACGAATATCTCTGTGTAGGTTAGCTCTGGGCATTTGGGCTCACAGGGTGGCAACTTAGGCTCTCGGCATGACCACAGATGGGAGGCTAAGGCTCCCGGCGTGAGTAGCAAGGAGATGGAGGTTCTCGGCGTAGCCAAAGGGAAGAATCCAGGAAGCTCCCGGTGCCGACTTCCCGGCGCGCTGAAGATTCTCCAAGGGGGTTATCGGCGTAGGCTAAAGGGGGAAGAGGAGCTCTCGGCCTGGAGGTTCCCGGCGCGCTGAAGGCCGCGCCGGGAGCTGGTGGCGCCGAGAGGTAGCTGGCCGAGAAGGGGTGTTTGGGCACCGTGAGGTACCCTGTTTTTAGGATTTTGAGAGTTTTCTGGGTATTATATCAGAGTAGATTGGCTCTGGAGACTAGAGATGGGGTTCAACTGGTTTTAGTTGTATATGCTTCAAAGGAGGCCGAGAGCTGAGAGGGATTGGAGGGGAAGAGCCCCACACAGAGGTCCTTTTCACCATCACCATACGGAGCCCAGAGGACAGCTTCAGTATTATTTTTCATCGGCTGGGAGGATTTCAGCAGCACCTCCCCCGTACCTAGCGTATGCCAGGGAGTAATAGACGATCACCCACAGAGTGCCGGGATGAAAGCCAGAATAAGGGGGGTATGGGACCCCTAGCCCGTGTATGTGATCACAGCACCAACTTAATATCCCTTTGAGGCCATTGTAACTTATGCAGTGGCAGAGTTTCTCTGGCTCGTAAGGTTATGTAGGGGAGTTATCCCCAATGATGTTTATCCCTTAGGCACATATGATGATCTAGAGTATCCTTCGACAAGATGCAAGGCTTGGTGGATCGGACTTCAGAGGGCATCTGTGTGGTTCCTTGGCCTGTAGCAGGAAGGCTTTCCTCTGGGGTTCAAGGAATGGAGGATTCACAACGTAAAGCAGGGGTGGCAGGAAGCATGGTTCCCGGCGTGGGTTTTATTGGCCAAGGGGGAATGCTCTCGGCGCAAGGGTTCTCGGCGTGGGTTTTATTGGCAAAGGGGGAATGCTCTCGGCGCAAGGGTTCTCGGCGCGGTAATGACCGTGCCGGGAACCCGGCGCCGGGAGGCCCCCGGGCCGGGAAGGCTGTATTGGGATAGACTTTATTTGCCTTGCCGAAGGGGCTAAAGCAAGGGGGATCTCTCTGCAGAGTAGTTCTCGGCGGGGAAATGGCCACGCCGGGAAGGGGCTAAAAGGGTTTATGGCTGAACTGCGGTACTCTGCTCAGGCGATTTCTGGGATTTCTGGCTCGGATTGAGTCAAGATCTGGACTGCAGAAGGGGTTTACGCGGGGGTTAGCATCAGTTGAAGGGCAGATCATCCATTATCGAATCCTCATGGGACGTATGGCATTTTCTATACTCACCTACTGCTCAGACGGTCAAGAGATTGATGTCTCTGACCCTGAACGAGATGGGAGCTCGACAGACATCTGTGATATCCGGGGAAACCATGATCCGAGGGGGAGGAAGAGGAGGGACAGAGCCTAATAACCCACTGGATGAGGGTTGAGACTCCGTCTTCGTCTTCCTCCAGAGGACAGGCTAGGGAGGGGAGGTCGAAACATGAATCGGAAAGCTATAACATCTAGGCAAAATGACATTCAGAAGAACAGCCGATGCAAGAAGGGGAGAAATACAGTAGATATTTCAATCGATCGAATGCCCAAACGAGCCATGTTCATCTTTCATATTATTGCATCATCCCAAACCTGTACAGATCGTAGAAGGTAAACGAAAGACAGAGAGATGGAAATCGAGACCGGAATCCTCCGGCTACAATGATACATCGAGAAAGCCTTGCCAGATTACATCAGAAAAGAAAATAAAAAGAGGAAAGCATGGGGGGAGGGCGGAGCATTGACTCCTCTCCCTCCCCGGGCTACCCACATGAGTCTCCCTTTCTTCTTCTTCTCTAAGCTTCTTCTTTCTTTCCCTCTCGGTCTCTCTTCTGGCTCTTTATCTAGTTTTCGCTTCTATTCTTCCTTTCTTTTTTTCTATCTCTGATTTTTGACCCCCGACCATCAGCCTTTCGAAGGGAAGGGGCTTTATAGCCGTCCCTCCTTGCCTTCTCGGCAGACACCTCACGGCGCGCCTCAGCTGAAGACTTCCCGGCGCGCAGGACTCCAACCTTGTGCAGCATTTGGGCTTTGACAAAGTGGCTCCCGGCGCCACCATTAAAGGCCCATTTAGGTCTCTTTGACTTGGCCTTTGATAGGCCCTTCAAGTACATCAGTACCCAAGAGGGTCCTCCGTTGGTGATATAGTTTGTATTGAGATCATTAGCAGGGTTTTCATCAGTCCGCGGACAGGGGTTTCATCAGTATTGCCATATGAATGATGACAAAACCGGGCATCATTTTATCGATATCGTCACCTGAATGGTGACGAGATCGGACATCAGCTTTAGTCTGGGAAGACTTCAGCCGGGTGTATAATCTGTGGAGACGATTCTTCTTGTGTTCTGACTTTGCAAAAGCCTTTGCAATCTTCATCTGCCGGTACCGGCTTCATCTTTATCTTACATCACATCTGTTAATAAGCCGACATCTTACTTACCATGACATGTCATCTGTGGATTCTTGGATGAGGTAGCAACACAGTTCCTATTAAAGTGTGCTAAGAAGTCTCATTAGTCAAGCGACTACTGATTCGTTAGTGCTGCCATCTGAGTGACATCGGCACCGGACATCAGCTTGGCCGACAAAGGCTTCAGCCGGGTAAATGGTTGACGAGCTTCATCATTGGTCTTTCACTGTGGGTATGATCTGCTTCCACCCTTGTTCATTTTCAAGGTGTCAACAAATGCCCCCCATCTGCGGGCGGCGTAAGCGCAGAATAAGCGGCAAGGGGCCTGCAGGTGACTTTCATTATTCGAGGGTATCTTCCTCAATTTGCTTTTCAATCCGATCCTTAGACCTGATCATCTCGTTGAAACAATATTCTGCACATGTATCTTTCTTTTCTATCTTCATATTGTTTGACTTTATTTTCAGCTTTTTGGAGCTTCTCGGCACGAGGCCATAGGCTTCTCGGCGCGTGAAGACCTCTCGGCGTGGAGAGGGGGTCTCGGCGCGCCTAGCTTCCCGGCGCGGAGGGCTTCTCGGCGCGGGGTGCTTCTCGGCGCGGAGGGCTTCTCAGCGCGGGGTGCTTCTCGGCGCGGAGGGCTTCTCGACGCGCCTTTCGGCCGAGGGGGGTCTCTCGGCCTGGGGGTTCTCGGCGCGCATTCTACCGCGCCGAGAGCCCTTCGCTTCGGCCTTCTATTTGAGGCACCGAAGCCTCTTGGCTTCTCATTATTCTCAGCCCCTTCTCTCTCTTCACTTTCTTTCCTCTCTCGGCGGTGGCGGCAAGCTCCTCCCCTCCGACCATCCGGCTTCTTCCCGTCTTATTTGATTTCGCTTGGGTATGACGATCTTTGGGATTTAATCCCTTTTGTTTCCGGGATCACCCCCTCTTGGTTGGTGACTCCCTATTTTTCTTGGGCAGACCCCAAATAAGGGGAGATGCTGCCGAAATTTTCATAGGGTCTCATGTTACAATCTTTATAAGACTGCCCATTGTTCTAGGATTTTTAATTCACTTTTCTTCTTTGACTGCAGACACTGCAATGGCTTCAGGCTCTGCTGCGGCATCCCCTGGAGGTGTCGGGGCCAGTTCGTCGGCCCAGCCAGATATATCACGGGCCACAGTAAACTGGCTGAACGTGCACAGCCTCGACTTCGGATACGACAAGATTGCTTCCGTTGATGAATCGTCCGATTCTGACACCGATACGGTGTCAACCTCCTAGGTATACTCCACTACCATGGAAACATGCTTCAGACGGGGCACTGATTATCGCCCAGATTTCCCGAAGGACAAACACTTGCTGCCATTTATCCGGACCTTCACCGTGGGTGGAATGCGGAACTACCGAATAGCTCGTACAGTTGAAGCCGCAATTCTCGTTGAGAGAGACAGCCTGAAAGATTCAGTGTATCGCGGAAAGGCTATATATCTTCCCGGGGAGAAGCGTGACTGGGATGCAGTCCTTGGCATATCGGAGCTGGAGCCGGAAAAGAAAATGCTGACCCGGGCCCCGGAGTTCTCACCTGCTCGGTGGGACAATGCCAGTGGCCGAGTCAATAGGGAGAAGCCCGGCTATGGTCTCTTCCTGGTGCCAGTAAAGTGGGGGTACCGCGAAGAGCCT
The DNA here is from genome assembly GCA_022559845.1 of Amorphophallus konjac. Taxonomy (NCBI): domain Eukaryota; kingdom Viridiplantae; phylum Streptophyta; class Magnoliopsida; order Alismatales; family Araceae; genus Amorphophallus; species Amorphophallus konjac. The sequence continues at coordinate 390,212,406 of CM040121.1, read as the reverse complement.
TTTGTGCTGAATTGTTCGGCCATTCAGTTCAAGTATCATTTGGCCGCTGGTTGGTTTGGGGATACCAAGATCACTGACGCCCACCTATTTCGGGTAGGAGCCGTGGAATTTACTGAGTTTGTTCTGAAGGAATATGCCCCTCTGCAGATCAGAGCCGGGGTATATCATAGTATTTTTGCTTCCCGATTTCGGTATCCTATATCCCGAGGGTTATGTTGTGGGATGTTCGAGGTCTTCTGCCCCTTATTCAACATATTCTATACAGTAGAGGGTGAGACATCTCTTGACCTCTGGAGTCTGTCACAGCTTTCCGGACTGCCTATTGACGGCGAGCCGTATGAAGAAGTCTGCTTGGCAGATTCTGAGAAGGATAGCTCCGATGGTGAAGGCAGATATTCCATTGGCTTCTCATACCGGTACCTGATGAAGGCATATCGCTCCATTTGTCTGGCGTACAGTAGAGGGTCCTCCAAAGGTTATCATCCCCGAGAGAAGGGCAGCAAGCTGCGGATCCGGGTAGGGCAGTGGCTTCAGTACTTCTTTGACGGCCCCTTGAAATATGCAGACTTCCCTTCCGTGGGTCCGACTGCTAGCAAGAAGGTAAGGGCTCCCCGTTATAAGTCGGCGCTGCCATCTTCATTGCGCCGTGCAGGCAGCGGTGGTCCCAACCCAGCAGGCGTAGACCCCATCACACATTGTGCGGCTTATTTCACATTCTGGCTGTGCACTTTTGCTCTCCCTCAAGGGGACGAGACAATCATCCGGCCAGAAGCTATATATCTGGCCTGTCAGATGGCCTGGGGAAAGAGGCTGTCGCTCTGCCCAGTGGCCCTGTGTCTGATATACAAATCTTTGGGGGATCTGTACAAGCACCGACTCCCCGTTCTTTGAGGACCGTGGGTCCTTTTCATTTTTTCAACGCCTGGGTCTGCAGTTTATTTTCTGAGTTGGCTCCTAGAACTTTACAAGCAGACACAGTACTGCCCAGAATGATTGAGTTTGCCAATGCTGAACCTGGTCCTTTCTATGATCAGCTGTTCAAAATAAGGGGTCGACTGATAAAGGTGCCGGTGGATGCCCCTGGCAGTATTCATTTCTGGAGCTTGGTAGCAGGTTCAGCTCCTTTGATTGATCCTCAGAGAGAGTGCAAGCTGGAAGAGGTAGAGACATATATCCATCCTGTCTCAGGGGTTAACACTGCCCGGCCAATCCTGGAGCCGGAGCTGGTCAGATGGGCCATGGCCATCCGTCCTAGTGTCTTAGTTTTCAGAAAGGGTGGCCTGCTCCTTCTGGAACCATACTATCCATTCCGCTTTGGGTGGAACTTTGGCTATGACCAGCATATCCCCACAACGGTTGCTCAATTTCCCCTGGATAGCCGGGCTAAGCATGGGTCCACCATTGTCGGCGATGGCCGGTTGTGGTGGGATTTCTACCATCGCCAGGACGGTGCAGTTTTCAGAGTTCCCACAGTTTCTAACCGTGTTCCCCGGGTAACATCAGAATATATCAAATGGTGGAACATTCGAACCAGCTTCTACAGGGATAGTAGAGGTGCATTCTGGGACGTGGCCGAGCGTTCCTTTCTGAAACAACAGCCCGGGCCAGTGTTTGACATCCCCGAGGCCCACCTGAGAAGGCTTTATTCACAGCACCAAAGGGAGGCTGAGAACTATCTGGCCCAGCGTCGGGCTTTGAAGGAAAAGGATTCCGACCCGCCTGCTCCTGTCTTTGCTGCTATCAATGAGGACACTTTCATGCAGAACTTGAAATATTTGAGCCGTGTAGGGGACGCTCGTTTGGAGGCGCAACAATATCCATTTCCTGTCGAAGAGCCGCTCCCGGCAGTAGTTTCTTGGAGGGGTCTGACAGATAGATTTCACCCATATAGGACGTTTGTGCGCCGGGAAGATAGAACCCAGACGTACTACAAGCAGACGTATTGGTTGTTTATTTTGCTAAATTTACACGGGTTATCTGCAGAAAACCCGATAGCCGGCATATTGAACAAGCCGTTGTTTATCTCTTTTCATTATGTCGACGGCTGGGGTATGGACCACCTCGACTTGTTTCGGTGTCTTGACCTTCATGGTCATAGTGACCTGGCAGCTTTAGTGGAGAAGTGCCAGGTACTTGGCGATGTATGCTGGCTTATCAAGGAGGCTGCTTCACGCTCCAAGGAGGTAGCTTATCTGTACTGGCCGCTCTCTATCTTTTACGACGGCCCAGCAGGTATGATCTCTTCTTTCCTGACTGCAGTGATTTCTGCTCAGTATTTACACTTTGCATCCACTGATCACATTACCTCTCTGACATCTTCAACAGACAGGCCTGATATAAAGCGACAGGGGCTTTATAGAAAAATCATTGCGCAGGCTGAGAAGCCTACTTATTTTGAAATCCCTGCAGCAGCACCGACTACTACTCCCCTGTCTCCTGGCAAGAAGAGAAAGGCTTCCGTAGTTAAGGCTGCAGTTGGGAAGGCCAGGAAGGCCAAGAAGGTTTATGCTCAGCAATCGGCTTCGGTAGCTATGGACACCGGGACCCCTCTCCCTGATATTCCCTCATTTGATGAGTTTGAATCTGAAAGGGAGGCTGCTCAGACATCGGTTCAGGGTAACATCAATAGCCTGCAATTGCATTCCTCATTCTCTTTTGCTGGATTTCAAAGAAGTCCTTGAATCTGACCCCTTCCTTTTGCACAACCCAAGAGCCAGTTGTAGCACCTTCTGTGGTGAAGACCAGGTTACCTTCTCCCACGCCGGCTAGTGAGGCGGAGGGTAAGTGTGTTTTTTTCTCATCTGTTTCATACTTGCATTGTCTTCTTTGCTATATTCCTCAGAGGTCCCTTTTGCAGCAGTGGCAGGCGAAGAGCAGACTGAAGCTATGATGACAGAAGAATTGCTTCAACCACAGGAGGGTCACAAGACTCAGTCGAAGCAGAGTACTGTTCCGGCCAGGTGCATAATTACCCGATCTACATCCCGACATGTTTTAGAGGTGGCCCCACAGCGTGTAGCTAGTGTGGAAATATCCTCAGGCAGTTCTAAGACCGTCTCTGATGAGGAGGAAGTGACTTTCAGCGGCAGTGAGGGGGATGCTCCTGAATCAGAGGCCCCGCTTGTATTTGCAAAAGGTGCTCTGCCTTTTCAGCCTGCTAAGCTGCTGGTGCTATCTTCCGAGGAGGAGTTGCAAGAGGAGTTTGCCGGGCTCGACACCGAGATTGACATAACTCCACCATTTGTTACTCCGACTACGGAGGTTCCTTCTCTTTCACCCCACTTCGAGGGTGTGGACCCTGCTTCAAAGGTGGGTTCCTTTTCATATTTGTTGGTTCATCTGTTTCTTTCATCTAGTGCTGAAAGTTGCTTTGCTTTGGTCTTAGGGCATTGTCACTGCTAGCTCAGACACAACCGCAGCTATCACGGACATTTCTTCTACGAACTGGGCTATTGTCCCTTTTCTGCCTTTAACTTGCATGGGAGTTCCTGAGATCATTCGCCCTGTGCCAGTGCGGATACAGTCTTCGACAGATTTAGCATCGTTGGACTTAGGGGCCTCAGGAGAGAGTTGCATTCCTATCAGGGCTTCGGATTTCAGAGCCGAAGCCGATCCATCTAGAAGCTCTACTTTTATACCGGCTGCAGTAATGTCAATTGCGCCCGAGTCAGCAGTCCCTGCCATAGTGGCTATAGAGACTGGACTTCTGCCTTCTCCGACTATAGCAGCTCCTTCCCTGTCACCAGAAAGAGCAGCTGAAGATGAATCCCCTATTCAAGAGACTCATGAAGAGGCAGCTCCATCCTTCATCGATTCTCCCCCTGCGGATGTTCAAGCTATAGCTTCTGATACAGCGATAGGAGAGGAATCTTCAGCTCAGCAGGAGAGCACAGAAAAGGACTGGCCAGCCCTTACAGTAGATCTGCCGTCTTCGTCCTCTCAGCCGGACGTTGCATTGTGGGAAGATATCGATGGCTAGGTGACCTTTGAAGTCGTCCCCTCTGCCTCCTTCGGCTTCGCTTCCTCTGACAACTTTGTCTGGCAGCATCTGGACATGCTACGTCAGCTGGTAGAATCCCAGGCTGGCTTGACGTTTCTACAACTGAAGGAAATCGCCAATCACTTCACCGCTGGCTTGCAGGCCATGGGCTGCCCTTTGGACATATGGGTTCAGCGGGGGCTGCTTCTACTGAAATTCGTGCATCGGAGAGACTTCCTAGCACGGACCATGGTTGATAAGCTAACGGCGTTGAAGCTGCAGAGGTCAGAATATAAATCTGAGCTGGGGAAGCTGACGCTTATGCTTGATGAACGCCGAGCCGAGCTACAAGGTGCTATTCAGCGGGAAGAAGCTGTGCGGGACCGGATGGCCATCTTGGAGACGGAGCTCTCTGGACTTCGAGCCGAACTGCAGCAATTATCCTTTATCCGACCGCGGTCCGAAGAGGAGGTAGCCTCGCTGGAGGGAAGAGTGATGTCTCTCCAAGACATGTCCATTGGACTTCAGAAGGAGGAGGCGCGCCTTCATGAGCTGGGGGCCGCTCCTTATGTGGGTCTTCTGGCCTTCGAGGATATATTCCGACGGCCATAAATTGTCTATCCCTTCTTTTTCTTTTTGTTCTCTTTTGTGATATGGTGTCCCCTCGGGGCCCTTTATGTACTCCCTTTTTAATGGAAAGGAATCTCTTGGCTTCATGCGTCTCCATCTTATTCTGCATGTGGTTTTATCACTTTGGAAGGTGGGGTAGCGGTTTTGACAATCCCTCATGCGAATGGCTCGTACCTTGGCAGGAGAGCGTCCACCCCTTCAGAGAAAGGATGGGGAACTCGCTCCACCGCGTGACGGCATCCGAGGAGGTGCTTGAACCGAATTTTGTTGGTGGCAGCAAACGTCCTATTGGCCATGTGTGCCGTAAGGGAGACGATTTGCCGGAATGCAAATGAAGAGGTCTCATCATAGTAGACGTATGGTCTAGGCTGGGTAGAGACTATTACAGGTGGGACATTGAAAAGGATATGTGGTTCTCATCAGAACGGACAGAAAGTACGAACTGGACAGATTGTATCATTGGCTGGGCGATGTACCGATCAGCCAACGGTTGACTTCATCATCGATATTGAGCTTATATCGATGCAAGGGAAATTTTAGAATAGACGTAAGGTCTAAACTGGGTAGGGTTTCATCATTGATCGGGCAAGGTGCCGGTCGATCAATAGCGAGTTTCATCATCGATATTGGGTTTATATCGACGCAAAGGGATTTCATGAGTTTCATTAGAATAGACGTAAGGTCTAAACTGGATAGGGTATTATCATTGATCGAGCAAGGTGCCAATCGATCAACAGTCGGTTTCATCATCGATATTGGGTTTATATTGATGCAAAGGGATTTCATGAGTTTCATCAGAATAGACGTAAGTTCTAAACCGGACAGAGGATTTCATCATTGATCGGGCGAGGTGCCGGTCGATCAACGGTGGGACGTACGTGACGGTGTAGGTCTCGTCAGGACAGACGTAAGGTCTATTCCAACAGGTTTTATCGCAGGTGGGGCTTGCCAAGAAATGCGTAGGCTTCATCAGGACAGACGTGAGGTCTGAGCTGGACAGGCTTCATCAGAATGGTGATAGGTTTCATTGTCGGTGGGACGTTTGAAAGAGGGTATGTATATTTCATCAGGGTAAACGTAAGGTCTACCCCGGAAGGGTTTTATCATCGGTGGAGAATGGAGCCAACTGACCAACGGAAGGTTTCATCAGTGAAGGGGAGGTAAAGGTAGCGTGCCGGTTGGCATGGAACTTCGAATTACCACATTACTGACCCAAGCGCCCTTTCGGGTTTTCACCGGAGCCAGCCCCCTCTTGCTTTTGCCCACGCGCCCTTTCGGGTTTTCACGTGGCGGGGTACCCGATTTTGCCTGTAGTGCCCTTTCGGGTTTTCACCACAGCTGGGTTTTGGCCATTTTTGCCCTTGTTCAGAATGTCCGAACAAGTCTGGCGGGGTATCTCTATTTTTAACCCCATCCTTTTATATATATATATATATATATATATATATATATATATATATATATATATATATATTGAATTGAGATTTTTAGCATGGATCAGGCGATGTGCTGCTTCATCAGTGGCTGCTCTTATCATCGGTATTGGGTATATACCGATGCAAGGATTTCATAGGCTTCATCAGGATAGACGTAAGGTCTAAACTGGATAGGTTTCATCATTGATCGGGCAGGATGCCGACCGATCAACAACAGGTTTCATCATCGGTATTGGGTTTATACCAATGCAAAGATTTCATATGTTTCATCAGGATAGACGTAGGGTCTAGCCCGGACAGGTTTCATCACTGATCGGGCGGGATGCCGACCGATCAACAGCAGGTTTCATCATCGGTATTGGGTTTATACCAATGCAAAGATTTCATATGTTTCATCGGGGTAGACGTAAGGTCTAAACTGGACAGGTTTTATCATTGATCGGGCAAGGTGCCGATCGACCAATGATAGGTTTCATCACGGCGGGACGTAAAGAGACATGCAAATTTAATAAGACGGGTTTCTTTGTCGATCGGGCAGGGTGCCCATCGACCAAAGGTGGGTTTCATCATCGATATTGGGTTTATACCAATGCAAGGATTTCATGAATTTCATCAGAATAGACGTAAGGTCTACACTGGGCGGGTTTTATCGTTGATCGGGCAGGGTGCCAATCGACCAACAGCAGGTTTCATCATCGGTATTGGGTTTATACCAATGCAAGGATTTCATAGGCTTCATCAGGATAGACGTAAGGTCTAAACTGGATAGGTTTCATCATTGATCGGGCAGTGCGCCAATCGATCAACAGCATGTTTCATCATCGGTATTGGGTTTATACCAATGCAAAGATTTCATATGTTTCATCAGGATAGACGTAGGGCCTAAACTGGATAGGTTTCATCGTTGATCGGGCAGTGCGCCAATCGATCAACAGCAGGTTTCATCATTGGTATTGGGTTTATACCAATGCAAAGATTTCGTATGTTTCATCAGGATAGACGTAGGGTCTAGCCCGGACAGGTTTCATCGCTGATCGGGCGGGATGCCGACCGATCAACAACAGGTTTCATCATCGGTATTGGGTTTATACCAATGCAAGGATTTCATATGTTTCATCAGGATAGACGTAGGGTCTAAACTGGATAGGTTTCATCATTGATCGGGCAGGATGCTGATCGATCAACGGTGAACTTCGCCATGGCGGGACTTTGGACAATGTATGGGGGTTTTATCAGGACAGACGTAGGGTCTATACTAGGTGGGTTTGATCGTTGATCGGGCAAGGTGCCGGTCGATTGACGAGAGGTTTATGGCGAGAGGTGAGGCTTCTTTAGGATCACCACGTTACTGACTCAAGCGCCCTTTCGGATTTTCACCGGTGCCAGCCCCCTCTTGCTTTTGCCCACGCGCCCTTTCGGGTTTTCACATGGCGGGGTACCCGATTTTGCCTGAAGTGCCCTTTCGGATTTTCACCACAGCTGGGTTTTAGCCATTTTTACCCTTGCTCAGAAAACCTGAACAAGACCGGCGGGGTATCTCTATTTTTAACCCCATCTTATTTATTTATTTATTTATTTTCATTCTTTTATTCTCTCTTCCCCTCTTTTTTGGGAGGGTGACAAGTCGGAATGCCATTAGATCATGATGAGGGATGGCTTGGTTAGGGCGGAGTGCCGCTATACCAAGAAAGGGTGTAGCTCGGCTAGGGCGGGAGGCCGCTAGACCAAGGAAAGGGTATATCTCGGCTAGGGCTGGATGCCACTAAGCCAAGGAAAGGTAGCTTGGTTAGGGCGGAGTGCCACTAATCTAAGGAAAGGGTGTATCTCGGCTAGGGCGGGATGCCGCTAAGCCAAGGAAAGGGCGTATCTCGGCTAGGGCTGGATGCCGCTAGGCCAAGGACAGGGTGTATCTCGGCTAGGGCTGGATGTCGCTAGACCAAGGAAAAGGTGGCTTGGCTAGGGCGGAGTGCCACTAGACCAAGGAAGGGTAGCTCGATCAGGGCGGAGTGCCACTAGACCAAGGAAAGGTAGCTTGTTTAGGGCGGAGTGCCACTAGACCAAGGAGAGGTGGCTCGGTTAGGGCGGAGTGCCACTAAGCCAAGGAAAGTGATGGGGACATCACCTCCCATGCCCACGTTTACCGTTCGTCTCCTCACCCCGGTTGCATCCGGCATGGTTTAGTCATTTAATTTTGAGTCCTATGTAATTTTATTTGAGTCATTTGATGTATTTTCCCTTTTATTTGAGTCATGTTCCTAGGTCTTGCATTTATTTTCCTAAGTTTGAGTGTCATTAGATTGTGTAATGTGCTATTGGGCCCAATTCTTCGGGCTTGGCCCATGAGCCTCCCCTACCCCTTCGGTTATTTGTTATTGAGTCTTTTGTAAGGGACTTTTGTAGAAATGTGGGTTTCCTATATATAGGGCCACATTCCCCCCATTTCAACTTAATGAATCAATCAATGAAAAAAATGCCACTTGAGAGTCCAAAGCTTAGTTTAGTGGAGTGATTCTAACATTCTTTAGGTGAGAAACCCTAGGGGAGAGATTCCCCACCCTTCCCTCTCTTAATCCCTCTTTTTTTACTCCACTTTCTCTCTCCTCAACACCCAATTTCGAATTTTCTTCTTTCTCCTCCTTTCCCAACCACCTCAACCCCCACCTACCATCATTAAAGCCCTCCACTTCCCCATGGCCTCCATTACTCCACCCCCCTAGTCCCAAGGAGATCCCTCACCATTCCAACACCATCCTCCACATTCCAACACCACTTTCCCCATTCCAACACAATCAACCCCTTCCCCACACAACCCCACAACTTCCAAAGCATATTTGAATTTGAAATCCACCCTTCCCTCCACTCACTTGTGCCCCCCTTCACCTTCTCCTCTCACCCACCTTCATAAATTCGTAGCTCCTCCTCCCACCACCTGTTAGACCCCCTTCCAGACCCCATTCTTCCCTTCCCCCACCTTAGAACACCCCCTCCTAGACCCCCTCACAGCCCGGGCTTTCCCCACACTCATCCACCCCCATTTCCCCTCCCATATACCCCATTCCCCCCCATCATCATCAACCTACAGCTCTCAACTGAAGATCTACAGCAGAGCAGCAGCTTGCAGCGGCCACCACGATCACCGCCGGACGAGTTTTAAGACCCAAGAGCCATCGTCGGAAGCGTCTGCCAGTCACCTTCGCAACCGAAGTGGTTTCGTCTTCTTCCGATCTCCGAACCATCCTGGAGGTCTATTCTTCCACAGCTGCGCGGTTCTGCCTCGGCTAAGGACCTGAACCAGTTTAGAAGCTCTGCCACGACGGACCCTGAAGGAATCAGTCTTCAAGTTCTTCTTCAAAGTTCCTCTTTGGCCTGTCTAGTTTCAGATTCAAGAAGCAGAAGTTCATTCAGCATCCAGGAGCAGAAGTTACCAATTTTCTCCCCCTAATGCGCGGTTCTACCTTCTACAGTCTGCACCGACCCCTCCTCACTCTTCTGATTACACAGATTGTCTCCGACCTCTTCTGGTGTCCCCGTTTCTTTTTCTGCAAAGAGGACTCACCCACGGTTCTAACGTCGCTGACGGCATCAAATTTGGAGTTCGGGAGCGGGCAGGACAGCCTCTGCATCCTACTGTTGGTGACCTGCCCCTGCTAGTCCGAGAAATAGAGGCCCTGTTCAAGCTCCTGCCCCGTCCAGCAGCGACTCTAGAAGAAATTACAAAAATTCTGAGGCATTCCCCTTCCTGTTATGAAGATTTCGCCGCCAGTCTCGCCATCAGCACAATTCCTGAGCAAGATCTACAACAGCAACACCGACCCTCTGTCCAAGTTCACTGACAGTAGGCAGATTCGGCGTCCACCCTTGTTCCTCGTTCTTTGCTTTGGTTTCCCCACCCCGCTTGGCCGGCTGAAGGCCCCTCCCTGCGTGAAGGTAGTATTGATGTAATATCATTAACCCCCACCCCAAGTTCCCCCTCCTGCGAGAGGTGTAGTGGTGTAATTTGTTTGGGGCAGGTCAAGCGACACCGCCGCGGCGTGTGGGGATCCACTCGCCTCCCCGCTCGCCCTCGTCTCCGACCGGGACCGGTTTCTTCAAACCGGTCGAGTAAGTGCTCAAACCTTCACTCCACTTAGTGCTTGTCTTTCAATATTAGTTCTAATTCCGTTGGTTATGCGAGTGAGAGCCCGATCCTCAAGCCCCATTGCCTTGAGTGATCACCGTGGGAAGAGTGCAACCGGTGCGTTCGGCACTTCGTCGGCCCCGTTGAATTGGGCTTCCAAATCCATTGAGAATCAAATCTTGGCCTTGCTATCCCTCTACCAGCAAGGGCCCAACCCCTCAACCTCACCTTGGCATTGCCAAGTTACCCCGGGCTTGGGTGAGCGACGAGAGAGCGGCGGCCCAAATTGGCCCATTTAGATTGCGATTGTGCTTGCTTGCATTAGGTCCGAGGTTGTGTCACATCAAGTGGTATCAGAGCAAGTCTTTGACTTATCTCTACAAGTCAAGTCCTAGGGCATGCTTGCATTCTTGTCCGAACCGTGCATTGTCAACCCATCATTGTTAACATTGAGTCTTGGGTCACATGGCTCCTCTCCCAATCATATCCCATCCATGCTTACCTAATGGAAAGCCCGTAGAAATTGATTTCATTGACCTAGAATCTGAAAATTGGGTGTCCCCCGATATCGTTACCTCTCTTAGTAGGACCGGACAAATTGTGCACAATGGAGACCAAGTCTTTATTGAATTCCATAAATGGTTCGGGAAGATTAAGTATTTGGATGGGGCTTGGTGTCAAAAGGGAACATTGGCAGGTCCATGTATAATCCTAGGTAATAAATGGTTAGATGAAAGGAATGCCAACATCGACCCAACACGTCGGACTTGCCTTGTGCGTCCGCCACACCTTTCGGGAACCTTTAAATTCAACAACCTTTTATTCTCCCACCCGCGGGAATCCCACCCTCGTTCACCACCCCGGGTGCACCATACTCCGGCCATCATCACCCCACCATCAAAGAACCTTCCCACTCCATTAGTTTTGGAAGAAGTAGTCCAACCGCTTTGTCACATGAAGACAAATATCCCTCGGGAACCTATCCCCTCCATAGAGAGCACCCATGTCTCAATTGAAGAGGAAGCCTCGCACAAGGATCTTCACCGTACACCACCCCCTCTAGATAAGGCCGAATTCATCTTAGAAGAGTCCCTTGTTAGGTGGCTAAGGAAGAGCCTAATTAGAGAGACCTCGACCCATGTTTGCCCTCCCATAGAATAAAATTTTCCCCTAGTGCCCATCTTCTCCTATCACACCATAATCCAAGCATCCTATCAAGTGGAGACCTTAGAGGATTTTCTTAGGGGCTTAGCATGGCAAATTGAGTTCACTAGCATGTTGACTCCTATGGCCGAACAACCTAGGAGCCTTAGCCTCCTACACCTATGCATTGGGTCTATCACCTCGATTTGCACCAATAGTTGCTACACTAGCGACCTCCTTCTATTCCTCCCTACACCGGATGAGCCCAACCTTCTCCTCGATTTAGAGCTTCTTATCTCGGGTAGAAAGCCAAGCCCTCCACTCATGGCCGACCCACTTGTCAAGAACATTGGCCCAACTATCATAGGGAAGGATGACTTAACACCTTTTAAGGATCTTGAGGACATGGAGTTCCTCCCCCTAAGTGACCTATTTTACGATCCATATGATCCCTTCCAATGGGAGTCAAGGGACTCATATGACCCAACCATCTTACCAACCACCCACCCTGTCCTACCCTCACTCACCATATTGGGCCAAACCCACCTCATCCATGACCCGGGCTGCACCTTGGGAGCCATAACCTTGGACCATATATCCCTAGGGAATAAGGTGGTGCCCCACCCCATGATGACCACCTTCTTAGATCCATTCGATCCTTTCCAATGGGAGTTCAAAGGTTGTCCCACACCTATACACATGGAAGTCACTTTTGGGAAAAGCATGCATGTGTCTAGGCTTTCCACACCCCTTGGCATGAACACTATGTTGGGTCCATTCATTCATATCACTCACATGTCAAGTAGAAAGCATGAGTGGGCCACATTCGGATGTCATGGTCCTCCTTCATTCATCATGGATCTTAAGCATGTCAAAAGCATCTACGGATGTCCGGGCCCCCACACATTCATCACCACTTTACATGATAGGTTCACCTACGGTTGCCCCGGCCCACCTAGGCCCACCAAAGTCTACATGACAACATTGCATGATAAGTCCACAAATGGTTGCACCGTCCCACCAAGGTTCATCATGGTCCATCTGGCATCATGGCAGGATAGGTCCATCTATGGTTGTCCAGGTCCACCCATAACCACTAAAAGGATAGCATTCACAAAATTACATGAAAACCTTTGCAAGCACATCAGCAAAAAGAATGAGGCTTATAAAAGGCTGGCCGACTCTCATCGGCACTACCAAGAATTCCAAGTGGGTGACCTTGTGATGGTAAGGATTGAGAGGCTCTCCCCGGGAGCCAACACTAAACTGAGGCCACGTGGGGCTGGTCCCTTCCAGGTCTTGAGGCGCATAGGTGCAAATGCCAACGAGTTAGATCTCCATGAGGAGTATGGAATAAGTCCCACATTCAATGTTGCCGACCTAGTGCCATATAAGGGACCCACGGTGGTACCTAGTGAGGAGATTGAGCCTACTTCTTCCCTTGAGAGAGCACCCACCCATGATGATAAACCACCAGTCAAGAGAGCCCAGCGTGAACAAATTGAACAAATATTGGATGAACAAGTCACTACCACTCGGAGCAAGGTATATGAGCGCTATCTCGGTAGGTGGATGGATCGGTCTTATTCGGGAGACTTGAGGGCGGTACCACTTCTACACCATCCAAGGAGAGAAGGACACTTACTCGACAGAGTCGAGTTCTCCGCACCCTGGGAGTATGATGGGGACATCACCTCCCATGCCCACGTTTACCGTTCGTCTCCTCACCCCGGTTACATCCGGCATGGTTTAGTCATTTAATTTTGAGTCCTATGTAATTTTATTTGAGTCATTTGATGTATTTTCCCTTTTATTTGAGTCATGTTCCTAGGTCTTGCATTTATTTTCCTAAGTTTGAGTGTCATTAGATTGTGTAATGTGTTATTGGGCCCAATTCTTCGGGCTTGGCCCATGAGCCCCCCCTACCCCTTCGGTTATTTGTTATTGAGTCTTTTGTAAGGGACTTTTGTTGAAATGTGGGTTTCCTATATATAGGACCACATTCCCCCCATTTCAACTTAATGAATCAATCAATGAAAAAAATGCCATTTGAGAGTCCAAAGCTTAGTTTAGTGGAGTGATTCCAGCATTCTTTGGGTGAGAAACCCTAGGGGAGAGATTCCCCACCCTTCCATCTCTTAATCCCTCTTTTTTTTACTCCACTTTCTCTCTCCTCAACACCCAATTTTGAATTTTCTTCTCTCTCCTCCTTTCCCAACCACCTCAACCCCCACCTACCATCATTAAAGCCCTCCACTTCCCCATGGCCTCCATTACTCCACCCCCTAGTCCCAAGGAGATCCCTCACCATTCCAACACCATCCTCCACATTCCAACACCACTTTCCCCATTCCAACACAATCAACCCCTTCCCCACACAACCCCACAACTTCCAAAGCATATTTGAATTTGAAATCCACCCTTCCCTCCACTCACTTGTGCCCCCTTCACCTTCTCCTCTCACCCACCTTCCCAAATTCGTAGCTCCTCCTCCCACCACCTGTTAGACCCCCTTCCAGACCCCATTCTTCCCTTCCCCCACCTTAGAACACCCCCTCCTAGACCCCCTCACAGCCCGGGCTTTCCCCACACTCATCCACCCCCATTTCCCCTCCCATATACCCCATTCCCCCCCATCATCATCAACCTACAGCTCTCAACTGAAGATCTACAGCAGAGCAGCAGCTTGTAGCGGCCACCACGATCACCTCCGGACGAGTTTGAAGACCCAAGAGCCATCGTCGGAAGCGTCTGCCAGTCATCTTCGCAACCGAAGTGGTTTCGTCTTCTTCCGATCTCCGAGCCATCCTGGAGGTCCATTCTTCCACAGCTACGCGGTTCTGCCTCGGCTAAGGACCTCAACCAGTTTAGAAGCTCTACCACGACGGACCCTGAAGGAATCAGTCTTCAAGTTCTTCTTCAAAGTTCCTCTTTGGCCTGTCTAGTTTCAGATTCAAGAAGCAGAAGTTCATTCAGAATCCGGGAGCAGAAGTTACCAATTTTCTCCCCCTAACGCGCGGTTCTGCCTTCTACAGTCTGCACCGACCCCTCCTCACTCTTCTGGTTCCACAGATTGTCTCCGACCTCTTATGGTGTCCGTGTTTATTTTTCTACGAAGAGGACTCACCCACGGTTCTAACGGCGCTGACGGCATCAAATTTGGAGTTTGGGAGCGGCTAGGACAGCCTCTGCATCCTACTGTTGGTGACCTGCCCCTGCTAGTCCGAGAAATAGAGGCCCTGTTCAAGCTCCTGCCCCGTCCAACAGCGACTCCAGAAGAAATTACAAAAATTCTAAGGCATTCCCCTTCCTGTTACGAAGATTTCGCCGCCAGTCTCGCCATCAGCACAATTCCTGAGCAAGATCTACAACAGCAACACCGACCCTCTATCCTGGTTCGCTGATAGCAGGTAGATTCGACATCCACCCTTGTTCCTCGTTCTTTGCTTTGGTTTCCCCACCCCGCTTGGCCGGCTGAAGGCCACTCCCTGCGTGGAGGTAGTATTGATGTAATATCATTAACCCCCACCCCAAGTTCCCCCTTCTGCGAGAGGTGTAGTGGTGTAATTTGTTTGGGGCAGGTCAAGCGACACCGCCGCGGCGTGTGGGGATCCACTGGCCTCCCCGCTCGCCCTCGTCTCCGACCGGGACCGGTTTCTTCAAACCGGTCGAGTAAGTGCTCAAACCTTCACTCCACTTAGTGCTTGTCTTTCAATATTAGTTCTAATTCCGTTGGTTATGCGAGTGAGAGCCCGATCCTCAAGCCCCATTGCCTTGAGTGATCACCGTGGGAAGAGTGCAACCGGTGCGTTCGGCACTTCGTCGGCCCCGTTGAATTGGGCTTCCAAATCCATTGAGAATCAAATCTTGGCCTTACTGTCCCTCTACCAGCAAGGGCCCAACCCCTCAACCTCACCTTGGCATTGCCAAGTTACCCCGGGCTTGGGTGAGCGACGAGAGAGCGACGGCCCAAATTGGCCCATTTAGATTGCGATTGTGCTTGCTTGCATTAGGTCCGAGGTTGTGTCACATCAAGTGGTATCAGAGCAAGTCTTTGACTTATCTCTACAAGTCAAGTCCTAGGGCATGCTTGCATTCTTGTCCGAACCGTGCATTGTCAACCCATCATTGTTAACATTGAGTCTTGGGTCACATGGCTCCTCTCCCAATCATATCCCATCCATGCTTACCTAATGGAAAGCCCGTAGAAATTGATTTCATTGACCTAGAATCTGAAAATTGGGTGTCCCCCGATATCGTTACCTCTCTTAGTAGGACCGGACAAATTGTGCACAATGGAGACCAAGTCTTTATTGAATTCCATAAATGGTTCGGGAAGATTAAGTATTTGGATGGGGCTTGGTGTCAAAAGGGAACATTGGCAGGTCCATGTATAATCCTAGGTAATAAATAGTTAGATGAAAGGAATGCCAACATCGACCTAACACGTCGGACTTGCCTTGTGCGTCCGCCACACCTTTCGGGAACCTTTAAATTCAACAACCTTTTATTCTCCCACCCGCGGGAATCCCACCCTCGTTCACCACCCCGGGTGCACCATACTCCGGCCATCATCACCCCACCATCAAAGAACCTTCCCACTCCATTAGTTTTGGAAGAAGTAGTCCACCCGCTTTGTCACATGAAGACAAATATCTCTCGGGAACCTATCCCCTCCATAGAGAGCACCCATGTCTCAATTGAAGAGGAAGCCTTGCACAAGGATCTTCACCGTACACCATCCCCTCTAGATAAGGCCGAATTCATCTTAGAAGAGTCCCTTGTTAGGTGGCTAAGGAAGAGCCTAATTAGAGAGACCTCGACCCATGTTTGCCCTCCCATAGAACAAAATTTTTCCCTAGTGCCCATCTTCTCCTATCACACCATAATCCAAGCATTCTATCAAGTGGAGACCTTAGAGGATTTTCTTAGGGACTTAGCATGGCAAATTGAGTTCACTAGCATGTTGACTCCTATGGCCGAACAACCTAGGAGCCTTAGCCTCCTACACCTATGCATTGGGTCTATCACCTCGGTTTGCACCAATGGTTTCTACACTAGCGACCTCCTTCTATTCCTCCCTACACCGGATGAGCCCAACCTTCTCCTCGATTTAGAGCTTCTTATCTCGGGTAGAAAGCCAAGCCCTCCACTCATGGCCGACCCACTTGTCAAGAACATTGGCCCAACTATCATAGGGAAGGATGACTTAACACCTTTTAAGGATCTTGAGGACATGGAGTTCCTCCCCCTAAGTGACCTATTTTACGATCCATATGATCCCTTCCAATGGGAGTCAAGGGACTCATATGACCCAACCATCTTACCAACCACCCACCCTGTCCTACCCTCACTCACCATATTGGGCCAAACCCACCTCATCCATGACCCGGGCTGCACCTTGGGAGCCATAACCTTGGACCATATATCCCTAGGGAATAAGGTGGTGCCCCACCCCATGATGACCACCTTCTTAGATCCATTCGATCCTTTCCAATGGGAGTTCAAAGGTTGTCCCACACCTATACACATGGAAGTCACTTTTGGGAAAAGTATGCATGTGTCTAGGCTTTCCACACCCCTTGGCATGAACACTATGTTGGGTCCATTCATTCATATCACTCACATGTCAAGTAGAAAGCATGAGTGGGTCACATTCGGATGTCATGGTCCTCCTTCATTCATCATGGATCTTAAGCATGTCAAAAGCATCTACGGATGTCCGGGCCCCCCCACATTAATCTCCACTTTACATGATAGGTTCACCTACGGTTGCCCCGGCCCACCTAGGCCCACCAAAGTCTACATGACAACATTGCATGATAAGTCCACAAATGGTTGCACCGGCCCACCAAGGTTCATCATGGTCCATCTGGCATCATGGCAGGATAGGTCCATCTATGGTTGTCCAGGTCCACCCATAACCACTAAAAGGATAGCATTCACAAAATTGCATGAAAACCTTTGCAAGCACATCAGCAAAAAGAATGAGACTTATAAAAGGCTG
Organism: Amorphophallus konjac; assembly: GCA_022559845.1. Lineage (NCBI taxonomy): Eukaryota > Viridiplantae > Streptophyta > Magnoliopsida > Alismatales > Araceae > Amorphophallus > Amorphophallus konjac. The sequence goes on along the minus strand of CM040121.1, from coordinate 390,195,094 downwards.
GCCGACTCTCATCGGCACTACCAAGAATTCCAAGTGGGTGACCTTGTGATGGTAAGGATGGAGAGGCTCTCCCCGGGAGCCAACTCTAAACTGAGGCCATGTGGGGCTGGTCCCTTCCAGGTCTTGAGGCGCATAGGTGCAAATGCCAACGAGTTAGATCTCCATGAGGAGTATGGAATAAGTCCCACATTCAATGTTGCCGACCTAGTGCCATATAAGGGACCCACGGTGGTACCTAGTGAGGAGCTTGAGCCTACTTCTTCCCTTGAGAGAGCACCCACCCATGATGATAAACCACCAGCCAAGAGAGCCCAGCGTGAACAAATTGAACAAATATTAGATGAACAAGTCACTACAACTCGGAGTAAGATATATGAGCGCTATCTCGGCAGGTGGATGGATCGGTCTCATTCGGGAGACTTGAGGGCGGTACCACTTCTACACCCTCCAAGGAGGGAAGGACACTTACTCGACAGAGTCGAGTTCTCCGCACCCAGGGAGTATGATGGGGACATCACCTCCCATGCGCACATTTACCGTTCGTCTCCTCACCCCGGTTGCATCCAGCATGGTTTAGTCATTTAATTTTGAGTCCTATGTAATTTTATTTGAGTCATTTGATGTATTTTCCCTTTTATTTGAGTCATGTTCCTAGGTCTTGCATTTATTTTCCTAAGTTTGAGTGTCATTAGATTGTGTAATGTGCTATTGGGCCCAATTCTTCGGGCTTGGCCCATGAGCCCCCCTACCCCTTCGGCTGTTTGTTATTGAGTCTTTTGTAAGGGACTTTTGTTGAAATGTGGGTTTCCTATATATAGGACCACATTCCCCCCATTTCAACTTAATGAATCAATCAATGAAAAAAATGCCATTTGAGAGTCCAAAGCTTAGTTTACTGGAGCGATTCCAACATTCTTTGGGTGAGAAACCCTAGGGGAGAGATTCCCCACCCTTCCCTCTCTTAATCCCTCTTTTTTTTATTCCACTTTCTCTCTCCTCAACACCCAATTTTGAATTTTCTTCTCTCTCCTCCTTTCCCAACCACCTCAACCCCCACCTACCATCATTAAAGCCCTCCACTTCCCCATGGCCTCCATTACTCCACCCCCCTAGTCCCAAGAAGATCCCTCACCATTCTAACACCATCCTGCACATTCCAACACCACTTTCCCCATTCTAACACAATCAACCCCTTCCCCACACAACCCCACAACTTCCAAAGCATATTTGAATTTGAAATCCACCCTTCCCTCCACTCACTTGTGCTCCCCTTCACCTTCTCCTCTCACCCACCTTCCCAAATTCGTAGCTCCTCCTCCCACCACCTGTTAGACCCCCTTCCAGACCCCATTCTTCCCTTCCCCCACCTTAGAACACCCCCTCCTAGACCCCCTCACAGCCCGGGCTTTCCCCACACTCATCCACCCCCATTTCCCCTCCCATATACCCCATTCCCCCCCATCATCATCAACCTACAGCTCTCAACTGAAGATCTACAGCAGAGCAGCAGCTTGCAGCGGCCACCACGATCACCTCCGGACGAGTTTGAAGACCCAAGAGCCATCGTCGGAAGCGTCTGCCAATCGCCTTCGCAACCGAAGTGGTTTCGTCTTCTTCCGATCTCCGAGCCATCCTGGAGGTCCATTCTTCCACAGCTGCGCGGTTCTGCCTCGGCTAAGGACCTGAACTAGTTTAGAAGCTCTACCACAACGGACCCTAAAGGAATCAGTCTTCAAGTTCTTCTTCAAAGTTCCTCTTTGGCCTATCTAGTTTCAGATTCAAGAAGCGTAAGTTCATTCAGCATCCGGGAGCAGAAGTTACCAATTTTCTCCCCCTAACGCGCGGTTCTGCCTTCTACAGTCTGCACCGACCCCTCCTCACTCTTCTGGTTCCACAGATTGTCTCCGACCTGTTCTGGTGTCCCTGTTTCTTTTTCTGCAAAGAGGACTCACCCACGGTTCTAACGGCGCTGACGGCATCAAATTTGGAGTTTGGGAGCGGCTAGGACAGCCTCTGCATCCTACTGTTGGTGACCTGCCCCTGCTAGTCTGAGAAACAGAGGCCCTGTTCAAGCTCCTGCCCCGTCCAGCAGCGACTCCAGAAGAAATTACAAAAATTCTAAGGCATTACCCTTCCTGTTACGAAGATTTCGACGCTAGTCTCGCCATCAGCACAATTCCTAAGCAAGATCTACAACAGCAACACCGACCCTCTATCCTGGTTCGCTGACAGTAGGCAGATTCGGCGTCCACCCTTGTTCCTCGTTCTTTGCTTTGGTTTCCCCACCCCGCTTGGCCGGCTGAAGGCCCCTCCCTACGTGGAGGTAGTATTGATGTAATATCATTAACCCCCACCCCAAGTTCCCTCTCCTGCGAGAGGTGTAGTGGTGTAATTTATTTGGGGCAGGTCAAGCGACACCGCCGCGGCGTGTGGGGATCCACTCGCCTCCCCGCTCGCCCTCGTCTCCGACGGGGACCGGTTTCTTCAAACCGGTCGAGTAAGTGCTCAAACCTTCACTCTAATTAGTGCTTGTCTTTCAATATTAGTTCTTAATTCCGCTGGTTATGCGAGTGAGAGCCCGATCCTCAAGCCCCATAAACTTGAGTGATCACCATGGGAATATTGTAACCGGTGCCGTTGGCACTTTGTCGGCCCCCTTGATTTGGGTACTCATACCCATTGGGAATCATTCTTGGCCTTGCTGGCCCTCTACCAGCAAGGGTCCAACCCCACATCCTCCCCTTGGCATTGCCAAGTCACCCCGGGCTTGGGTGAGTGACGATAGAGCGGTGGCCCAACTTGGCCCATTTTGAATGCGATTGTGCTTGCTTGCATTAGGTCCAAGGTTATGTCACATCAGAAAGGTAGCTTGGTTAGGGTGGAGTGCCACTAATCCAAGGAAAGGGTGTATCTCGGCTAGGGCGGGATGCCACTAAGCCAAGGAAAGGGTGTATCTCGGCTAGGGCTGGATGCCGCTAAGCCAAGGACAGGGTGTATCTCGGCTAGGGCTGGATGCCGCTAGACCAAGGAAAAGGTGGCTTGGCTAGGGCGGAGTGCCACTAGACCAAGGAAGGGTAGCTCGATCAGGGCGGAGTGCCACTAGACCAAGGAAAGGTAGCTTGGTTAAGGCGGAGTGCCACTAGACCAAGGAGAGGTGGCTCGGTTAGGGCGGAGTGCCACTAAGCCAAGGAAAGGTAGCTTGGTTAGGGTGGAGTGCCACTAATGCAAGGAAAGGGTGTATCTCAGCTAGGGCGGGATGACACTAAGCCAAGGAAAGGGTGTATCTCGGCTAGGGCGGGATGCCACTAAGCCAAGGAAAGGGTGTTTTGGCCCGATTACTCGGGGAATATTGGTTGTGCAGCATGATACAGCTTGAGGTGTTTACCGTTGAGTGGCGAGAACTGAATTTCCCCTCGATGGTTAACAACTACGTAGGCCCCTCCCTCGTAGACCCTTTGTATAACATAAGGACCTTCCCAATTAGCATTCAGCTTTCCTTTTGGGTTGGACGCCATGACTTCTTTTTTCTTGACCATGACGAGGTCACCTTTCTTGAATTCTCGTCCTCTTACGAGTTTATTAAATGCAGTGGCCATGCGGGCCTGATACATTTGGATATTCTTCTGAGGTTGGAGGCATTTCCCTTCCAATTCAGTCAATTCTTCTAACCTTCTTTCAGCATTTGTTTGTTCGCCACGGGCCAGGCCATATTGGATTGACACTCTGAGTGATGGGACTTCCAGCTCTAGTGGAACCACTGCCTCCGAGCCGTATACCAATGAGTATGGTGAGCACCCTGTAGGTGTCTTAAAGACGGTGCGGTATGTCCACAGAGCTTCATACATCTTTTCTTCCCAGTCCTTTTTATTAGAACTGACAACCTTGGCTAGCAAGGTGCACAAAGTCTTGTTGAAAGCTTCTGCAAATCCGTTTGCCTGGGGATTGTAGGGAGTGGAGGTTCTCCATTCAATCTTATACTTCTCGGTAAGTCGATAGATTTTCTGATTTCTGAAATGACTTCCATTATCAGATATTATTCGGTTAGGGATCCCGAACCGGAAGATAATATTCTGCTTGATAAATCTGGCGACCAGTTCACCAGTCACTTCTCTTAATGCTACAGCTTCCGCCCATCGGGAGAAGTAATCTGTCATGGCCAATATGTACTTATGACCGGCCGAGGAAGTCGGCAGTGGCCCGACTACATCAATTCCCCATTGTGCAAATGGCCAGCTAGGAACTGTAGGGTGCAGAGTTGTAGGTGGCCTTCTAGGCACGGTAGCATGTTCCTGACACTTCTGGCATGACTTTGCAAATTTACAGCAGTCTTCAAACATGGTAGGCCAATAGTAGCCCAGCTTTTTGATTTCGATCTTCATTTTGGGGCCAGCGTGGTGGGCGCCTGCTGTCCCAGGGTGTATTTCTTTCATCGCTTTCCAAGCTTCCTCAGTGGACAGGCAGCGGAGTAGAATCTTTTTGCGTGCATCCGCCATTATTCGGAATAAAGTTCCATTTCTGAATTCATAGGAATCTTTGATTCTCAGGAGTTTCATCTTTTCCTCCCTTTTCTGTGGCAGCTGTTGGTGCAGAAACCACTGTAGCAAATGCTGTCTCCAATCAGACGCCTGTACTGCGCTGATAGTGGCAACTTCTTCCTCTTCGGGGCACCCTTCTAGCATACTGGGGACTTGCCGCCGGTTCATAACAACAATGTTTAGTGTTTCATCTGGCGGGACTGCTAGCAAGCTGGCCAGCTTTGCCAGTGCATCAGCCTGGGCATTATGTCCACGGCCCACATGTTTGAGTTCAATATGATAGAACTTTGCCATGAGGCGTACAGCTTTCTGGTGATAGGAATTTAGTTCTGGCTTCCGCACTTCGAACTCCCCTTGGACTTGTTTTATTATCAACATCGAATCCCCGAATACCTGAAGCATTTGGATACCCATGTTGAGGCTGATATTGAGTCCGATTATCAGAGCTTCATATTCGGCTTCATTATTGGTGCATGGCTTGTTTACAGAACAGGAAGTATGCACAACCTCCCCCTCTGGTGATTTCAGCACAATACCGGCTCCTGCCCGTATTCTGGTCTTTCCATCGGAATCTGTCTCCGTTCTGGATGCTCCATCAAAGAACAGTTGCCACATAACTGGCTGAGCTTGACAGGCCTCGAGTGTCTCATCATCGGGTAATTCAGTCTCCAACATATCATTCTCCGGCACAGGATGCTCTGCGAAGAAGTCAGCCACGGCCTGTCCTTTTATTGCCCTCTGGGGTATATATGTGATATCGAATTCCATCAGAATTACTGCCCATTTGCCCAATCGGCCTTTCAGTACTGGCTGAGTCAATATGTATTTGAGTGGATCTGCTGCAGATATCAATCTGATTTCATGTGACAACATGTAGTGTCGGAGCTTTTTGACAGCAAAGACTAGTGCCAAGCAGGTCTTCTCTATGTAGCTGTAGCTTTCTTCAGTTCTCATCAGCCTCCTACTTAGGTAGTACAGGGCTTGTTCTTTGCCTTCCTCATTTATCTGTGCCAGCATTGCCCCCAGGGAACAGTATGTGGCTGCGATATACAGTATCAAGGGCCTGCCCTTAATGGGTGCCCCCAGCACCGGAGGGGTCTTGAGGTATTCTTTCAACTTCTCAAAGGCTTCCTGACAGCCATCGTCCCAGAGAAACGGCACATCTTTCATTATGAGTTTGTGAAAGGGGTGGCATCTTCCCGATAGATTTGATATAAATCGTCAGATGTAGGCCAGACGCCCTTGCAGGGATCTCAACTCGTGCAGATTCCTTGGTGGAGGGAGCTCCTGGATAGCTTTAATCTTGGATGGATCAATTTCAATACCCCTATGTCGGATAATAAATCCGAGGAATTTTCCACTGGACACGCCAAAGACGCATTTCATAGGATTCATCTTGAGTTCATATCTGCGCAACCTCTGGAATACTATCCTTAGGTCTTGCAAATGATCTTCTCTTTTGCTGGTTTTTACCACCAGATCATCGATGTAGCATTCTACCTTTTTGAAGAGTAGGTCATCAAAGATCTTTGTCATAGCTCTTTGATAAGTAGCGCCGGCGTTCTTAAGGCCAAACGGCATTCTTTTGTAGTGGAATATTCCCTTCGGAGTGCGGAATGCAGTGTGCACTCTGTCTTCTTCAGCAATCCAAATCTGGTTGTACCCGGATGATCCATCCATGAATGACAGGGCTTCATGACCAGTAGTCGCATCGATCATCACCTCAGTGATGGGCACTGAGAAATCATCTTTCGGGCAAGCCTTATTAAGGTCCCAAAAATCAACACATATTCTAATCTGCCCATTCTTCTTCTTTACGGGCACTATATTGGCCAGCCATGTAGTATACTGGTTTTCTTCGACAAAGCCTACCTCAATCAGCTTGTTAACTTCTTTGTTAATCTGATTTATCAATTCAGGACGCATTCTCCTGGAAGGCTGCTTTACAGGGTTAGCCTCTGGGTTTATTGCCAATCGGTGATGTGCCACATCAGAGCTCAGTCCTGGCATTTCATCATATGTCCATGCAAAACAGTCTCGGAATTCTTTCAAGAACTGTATATATTGTTCCCTGACATCTGGCTCCAGCAGTGCGCTGAGGAATGTTGGCCTTGGCTCATCTGCGGACCCCAAATTTATTTCTATCACCTCATCGACGGTGGCTTGGCCTCCGTCTTCGACTTCGGGCGGGGCTCTTTGAAATCAATAAAGCCTCCCGGGATATAATCTTCTTCAGTTTCATGCTCCTCTGCTTCATCATACTGGTCATCAGCGGATGCTGGCGCATCATATAGGGCCCATACTACCGGATCCTGTTCAGTCTGCTCCGAGGGCAAGACTGGTTCAGCAGGAAATTCAGAAGTGGACCCCTCCGTCCTTAGAGGCTCTTCTAATGTGGGCTCCCCTGAAAGGTCATCATTCTGTAGAGCCCGGAATTCTTCTGGGATGCGCCCGAACTCCAGACACTCCTCCAGCTCTCTGGCTATTTGATCTTCGTCCGGGGTTCCCGTATCAAATTTTGCTTCAGCCTGGAACAGATCCTCTTTGGAAGATAGGTCCTCCTAGTACCAAGCTTTCTTTGTCTCATCAGATGTCTCTGTTTCTGGCAGGTTGTCTGAGGCTTCATTGCTTATTATGGATTGATAAATGATTTCTTCATCCTCCGAGGGGTATTTGTCATATCCTACCTCGGGAGGATCGTCATGCTGGTAGGAGACAGATATGACGTCTACCTCAGCCTCATAGTATTCTTGGAGGGTATAACCCAATCCTGGGTGTTGAGTGATCTTCCTCATTTCTTTACTATCTCGAGGCGGATCCCACAGTTCCTTGAATGCCTTCTTCTGAGCAGCAGGCTGCATTGATGGCATTTGCATCTTGGAGAACATTTGTGAAACCCGTTGGGTAATATAATCCAAGCCTGTAATCGGTACCATCCGGTTTGCGGCTTCTTCAGGGGCCATACAGTCTTGATCATCTTCTTCGACTGGCTCCCCGGTGTAGAATATAATAGGAGGCTCGCAGAAGCGAGGGATTTCCATAGTCTTCAGTGGTAGCACCGTTTGGTACTCAAGGCTGACGATGGGTTTAAATAAACCCTGCGGCAGCTCCACCTGAGTGTACTTTTGCTTCATTTCTTCATCGGCATTATCCGGGTGGACGCTAGGAGGGGTAACCCGAGCAAAGTCACTAGCATAAGAGATGTGAGATACATTATGCTTTTTAACATAGCCCTTTGGTGGCGGTGGAGACCAATTCCTTGCCTCTGTCGCGGGCTTTTTCTGGCTGACCACAGCCTCTTTCCTTTCGCACTTTTGCGACACCTCGGTATAGTAGGATGCATCGAGCATATGGCACTCGAACACTTCGAAAGGATGCAGATCTGCAAACACCCTCTCTTCTTTTCCTTCATGGCAGTATTTGATGCACTGATGTAGCGTGGATGGCACTATTTTATATTCATGCAGCCACGGTCTCCCCACCAGGGCTTTATACGTGGTGTTGGAGTCGATCACATAGAATCGTACCACTGTAGTGAGGTCTCCCAACGTGAGGTTGAAATCAGCTACCCCAAGAGGTGTCTCACACTTTTGGTTAAATCCTGCAATCTTCATGTCTCTGACCTTGGTGAGCTGCAGATCAAAGTAATATTTCTGATAGATGCGGTATGGGAGAATGTTCACAGCAGCCCCGGGATCTATCATTATTCTGCTTATCGGCTGACAGTTCAGGGAACCCCTCATATACAGCGGTCTGTTATGGCCGGAATTTGGGATTAGCATATCATCCTCTGTGAATGTGACTGATGGACCAGAATTCACTTCTGTCAAGAGTGCTTCATACTGTGCCGGCGACTGCAAGGCATCAATAATGGCTTGGCGAGCCTCTTCACTCAGAGAGAGGATTTCCCAGATGGAGAACCTGGTAGGGAGCTTCTTTAGCATTTTCATGATCCGGCTGCCCACCCGGACGTTAGACAGTCTCATCTCCTCCACCCAACGGGGTCTTGGAGGTTCATGTGGTGCCTGTGGCCTTTGCTGCCCAGTGCCGGTTTTACCCTCTTGATCGGTTTCCCGGGAGGCTTCTTCCGTAGTAACGACCCCTGTTTCTGCTAGAGGGTTACTTCCTTTATTTTCTTCATGCCGCTTCTGCTTTCTAACTACAGTCTGCTGGCATTTATTGTTTTCAGCTGAAGCAGTGTGAGCCAGCTGCTCATTTTCCAAACTGGACAAGAATTCCAGGAATGAAGGAGCCTCTTCTTTTTCTTGGTACAAGCTGGCAGGGGGAGGAACCTGGACACCTCGTACCTCTGGCTCGGGGATCTGATAGGGTTGCTCCCCTCTGAATATAATATTATGATTGGCTGGTGGTGGGTGCCCCCATCTTTTCCCAGAACGTGTTGCATGGGCTGAGGTAGAGGCCTCAGCATGGTTGGCTTCTAGCGGGGCATTTGATGCTTCATCCTCATCATTCTCCCCGGGCAAGGAAAAGAGTACCGACAGGGTGTTGCATTGTACTGTCGTGACTTTCTTTCCCCTTTTGGACTTGGGCCGTCTCTTCTTCTTCTGGGAATTCGGCTTTGCCGGCTCCTGCCCCCAGAAGGGCTCAGTCTCATCTTTTCTTTGCTCTGCCTCTGGCTGCTCTTCAATTTTCAATTCTTCGAGCTGCTCCCAGAGTATACAATCTTTTACCAGCAGGTTTTTGGGCTTTTTCTGCTCATATTCATCGAGCTCATTGATATACTGCTGTAGACGCCTGGCTGCAGGACTTACTTCTTTATGTGCAGGTAGGGGAGTTTGTCTCCTCCGGTTGTGAGTAGGGATCCGGATGACTGGCCCGGTCTCAGCTGTATGCCATACTGGCTTTACTGGAGGCGGCTCAGGCCTTGGGGTGACACCCCGAATAGTTGCCCCACTGGTGCTGGCTGCAAGAGTGTTTTTCCTGTTCTTTATGGGCTTCGTCTGCCATCCTCCCTGATCTTTCAGTGGGGTGAGGAGGCAAGCTTCATAAGTATGCCTGGTACATTCTTCAACGGCTTCCTCAGGCAGCTGCTGATAGACTGAAATCATATTGGCGGCCATCCTCCAGGGACTGTAGCTCACCCTTTTTGACCATTCCTTCCATAATATCCTTGAAGACATAACAATCTTCAATTGCGTGCCCCAGCGCACGGTGAAATGGACAGAACAGCGGATCATCTTTCTTTGTCGCATCGGTAGGTCTCTTCGGTTCGGGCAATGTTACCTTGTTGAACTTATATGCCCAGTTAAATAGTGCTGATGTCTTATCTTTGGGAAAAGAGTAAGCCCTTCTCATTCTGTCTCTCAGAGAGACCTTATCTTTTCTTTCTGTTGCACCCTCAGGCGGGGGAGCTTCGTCTGCCTCCTTTTTCCCTTTCTGTTGCTCAAAGGTTCTAAAATCGACGGCGTTAGCCTCAGTATGTGATGGCCGTCGGTCATTGGTTTTACCCTTCGAAATAGTGGGAACATTGGCGGTCGGACGCTTGGACAAGAACGTCTCGACTTCCGCCACTATGTTGTTCAGCCGGTCAAATGTCCTGACATCTGCACCGATCATCATTTCTAGCACCTCTCTCTTGAGGCTCTGTTTACATATCTACACTGCATCTTCCTGATGAGGAGGTCTTCGGCATCTCATGGCTAAGTTTCTCCACCTTTTGATGTAATCCAGTGCTGTTTCATCCTATCTTTGCTTGGTTGCATATAGCTCCGCTATTGTAATTTCTCTTTCAGTGACATGAAATCTATCGCGGAATTTTCTTTGCATATCAGGCCAATCAACCACTGATCCAGCGGGCAGGCTTGAATACCATTCAAAGGCTATCCCAGTGAGGGACGAGCCAAAGAACTTAAGCAGATAGGCTTCATCAGCTGCCAGGTCGCCCATATTTGTGGTATAGTAAGCAATGTGCTCCCTGGGAGAGCCCTGGCCGTTGAATTTCTCAAATTTCGGCGGCTTACTGACGCCTGGGGGTAGTCTTTTAGCAGCATACTGGGGAGGATACGGTACTTTGTACACGTCATAGGTACTTACACCATCACCGGTCTTTTCAGACAGCTTCATCTCCACAATTCTTTCAATCATCAGCTTGTGAGCCAGGGCTGGATCTATCTCTTCTGGGAAGAAGTGAGCTTTCTGCTGGCTGTAGGGAGTCGTCATCACAGTTGCGCGCAAGGTGGGCGCGGCGGGCTGCGTTTGATATGTAGAGGGCTGAGCTGCTGCTTGCTGCAGAACAGGCTGGCTCGGAGCTTTGCCCTTATCAGCTGGAAGGGGATTAGTTGGGACAGCCATTTCTACTGAGCTGGAAGTCTGCCCCACAGGTTCGGCTTGCTTGGAGATCGGTGTGGCTTCATGCCTCTCATTTAGCTGTCTTCTGAGAGCACTGATCTCCTGTTGATATCTTCTAAACATCATCTGGATCATGGGATCCAGAGTCGATGGGATCTGTATATCTTCTGAAGTCCCTTCAGCATCATCAACGAAGGGATTGTCTTCTTCTTCTGTTGTCACCACATTGACTGTCATGGTTGTGATCTTGCGGGTTTCCTCATCATTCTTCATCTTATCTTTTGCAGCCTGACCTCTTCTTGTGACGGGGCCTGGTCTGGTAGCCAGCCTGAGCAGTTCATCTGGCTGAGTTGGTAGCATATTCTGCCCCCTGGCGATTCCAGCCATGTTACAGGCGAAGATTTGCATCCTTCCCTTCTGCCTGCAAACTTTTCTTTTTGCCTGGTCAGGGTATTTGAGTCGGTCGAAGACCGATACTCTTTCTTCAGCCTCTTCCCTATACAGGTCTTCTTTATCATATCCGGCCTTGCGGCCTTCTTCATAACCATTTGAATCGGAGGAGGAGACTCCGAGCATAACTTCTTGAAGGGCTTCTCCTTCTTCTTCATCCACGGTGCCCAGAGCACGGGATAATCTTTGCTGACCGAGGGCAGAGTTCCCCAGGTAGTGGAAGTAGTCTTGGACCACTCGTTTCATCTCCTCCGGATCGTGCCTTCGCGGCTCTAGTCGGAGTATCAATCTTTCCTGACTTTTCTGCTGATGAGCCAATCTTGTCATCTGAGCATTCAAATGCTCGGCTTTAGAATATCTGAATATGTCAGCCTATCTGGCACAGGCTCTTGGTCTTCTTGGAATGGCAACCGTGACTGGTTCGCTCATTCCCATGTCGCCATCTTGGCAGCAGTTGGCAGTGTCATCATAGTTCTTCCTTTGCCATCTTTTGCCTTTGGCCCTGGGATGGGTGATAGTAAGGTCTTCATTCTTTTGATATCTTTTGCCCTTCATCACGGGGCGAGTAGTAGTCAGATTCCTTCCTTCATCATTTTTTTCATCTCTCCCCCCCCGAGCCTTGGGGTAAGCAGCAACATCATCTCTTCTGTAATTTCTTTCTTCTCTTCTGCTTCCTGCCTTGAAGCGGGCAACAGCATCCTCAGTAGCCTTCTTCTCATATCGAGCTGGGGCCCAGCTCTGAATCTTCTTTGGTCGCCAGACCTGTTTATATTTTGCTGGCTTGGGCGCCAGCGGCTTCCTTTCATCAGCTTCCCAGTTGGCCCTCCTAGCGGCCAGAACGCGGAACCTGTTGTCGGTCTGGACAGTCGGGACAATCCTGTCCGGCCGGACTTCTCTGGGGCGACCGTTGAGGTTCACCCTAACATCTCCCATCATCATTGTCTTCCCAGAATTGGAAAGACGACGCTCAGTAGCAGCATACTAGCTTCTCCGGTTATTTCTCTTTCCCCTCTGGGCAGCAGCGGGAACCGTATCCCTCCTTTGAACTTGGTGTACATAGCAGGCGACGGCCGTCGAGGTCGTCTTCTCCGGTAAGCCAGCCTTCTTACCAGTAGTCTTCATAGGGGCACCTGCAGCGGTGCCTTGCTCGTCGTTGTTGACCTGCAGAAGGTCGGTGAAGACGAGGCCCAGACAGTTGGGCAGCCCGACAGCAGGGGGCATTGCTCCGAATGACAGGGGTACCGCCAGGTAACCCTCTCGCACATGCATATCGATCGGTTGTTGGCCGAAGCGTACAAACATAAGTCCAGTAGTCATCTTCCTGAAAATAAGGAAAGCGCACAGGATCAGAAATTTGAGGGGGGCCCGCTGGGCCTCCTATTTTGGCATAGAGATGAAGGGAGACTAGGTCCCACCGGGCGTGCCAGCTTGTGGAACGTGGATGCTATCTTATTTCATTGTATTATTTTTTTATATTATTTTTATATTATTTTTATTTGGGATTTTTGATTTATTGATTTATTAGGCATGCCAGTCACGTGTGTGACGATTTTATTGTGCGCTCAATCTGACTTGGTCAGTCGATTGTGAAGTCCGAGTCGGGACCAGAAGTCCGTCATACCATAAAGGCTATGACGTTAATTACGCCCTTCCAAGGAAGGACAACCCTTGATTAAACGCCAAAATAGGAGGCCTCGAGAGGCAATAATAAAAAGGATATTCTTTTTATGTGCGCAGTTTGAATTTCATACTAGAGCCAGGAAGGCGGGCAAGATAATAATATCGATTGAAGAAACAGACGATATCGCTGAATCGACGGCTCGAAAAATAATCAGACTCAGGGGAAAGGTAAAACAGAGGATATCAATCGCGGACAGGATGAGCCGCGATCATGACGGAGGTTTAAAGCATCGGTTAACATTTCGGCGGCACTTCCCCATGGTCTGGATCATGCCCAGAGGGAAATAGGCTATCACCCACGGAGTGCCGGGGTGAAAGCCAAAAGAAAGAGAGAGGTCGGGCCTCTCCACGTTACATACGTATGCCCTAAGGCAATGTTTGATTCTTCCCTCACAGGAGCTGGTGGCACTCATGCATTGGCATGGCTCACCGGAGCTAAGAGGGAGGCGCGTCGTTGTGACTTCGACACGAATCGATGGAACATAAGGGAGTCTACCTCCCTTTAACTTTATCCTCGGGACACATCTGGTGATCCACGAATATCTCTGTGTAGGTTAGCTCTGGGCATTTGGGCTCACAGGGTGGCAACTTAGGCTCTCGGCATGACCACAGATGGGAGGCTAAGGCTCCCGGCGTGAGTAGCAAGAAGATGGAGGTTCTCGGCGTAGCCAAAGGGAAGAATCCAGGAAGCTCCCGGCGCCGACTTCCCGGCATGCTGAAGATTCTCCAAGGGGGTTATCGGCGTAGGCTAAAGGGGGAAGAGGAGCTCTCGGCCTGGAGGTTCCGCGTCGGGAGCTGGTGGCGCCGAGAGGTAGCTGGCCGAGAAGGGGTGTTTGGGCGCCGTGAGGGGTTTAGAACTTTACGGTACCCTGTTTTTAGGATTTTGAGAGTTTTCTGGGAATTATATCAGAGTAGATTGGCTCTGGAGACTAGAGATGGGGTTCAACTGGTTTTAGTTGTATATGCTTCAAAGGAGGCCGAGAACTGAGAGGGATTGGAGGGGAAGAGCCCCACACAGAGGTCCTTTTCACCATCACCATACGGAGCCCAGAGGACAGCTTCAGTATTATTTTTCATCGGCTGGGAGGATTTCAGCAGCACCTCCCCCGTACCTAGCGTATGCCAGGGAGTAATAGACGATCACCCACAGAGTGCCGGGATGAAAGCCAGAATAAGGGGGGTATGGGACCCCTAGCCCGTGTATGTGATCACAGCACCAACTTAATATCCCTTTGAGGCCATTGAAACTTATGCAGTGGCAGAGTTTCTCTGGCTCGTAAGGTTATGTAGGGGAGTTATCCCCAATGATGTTTATCCCTTAGGCACATATGATGATCTAGAGTATCCTTTGACAAGATGCAAGGCTTGGTGGATCGGACTTCAGAGGGCATCTGTGTGGTTCCTTGGCCTGTAGCAGGAAGGCTTTCCTCCGGGGTTCAAGGAATGGAGGATTCACAACGTAAAGCAGGGGTGGCAGGAAGCATGGTTCCCGGCGTGGGTTTTATTGGCCAAGGGGGAATGCTCTCGGCGCAAGGGTTCTCGGCGTGGGTTTTATTGGCAAAGGGGGAATGCTCTCGGCGCAAGGGTTCTCGGCGTGGTAATGACCGCGCCGGGAACCCGGCGCCGGGAGGCCCCCGGGCCGGGAAGGCTGTATTGGGATAGGCTTTATTTGCCTTGCCAAAGGGGCTAAAGCAAGGGGGATCTCTCGGCAGAGTAGTTCTCGGCGGGGAAATGACCACGCCGGGAAGGGGCTAAAAGGGTTTATGGCTGAACTGCGGTACTCTGCTCAGGCGATTTCTTGGATTTCTGGCTCGGATTGAGTCAAGATCTGGACTGCAGAAGGGGTTTACGCGGGGGTTAGCATCAGTCGAAGGGCAGATCATCCATTATCGAATCCTCATGGGATGTATGGCGTTTTCTATACTCACCTGCTGCTCAGACGGTCAAGAGATTGATGTCTCTGACCCTGAACGAGATGGGAGCTCGACAGACATCTGTGATATCCGGGGAAACCATGATCCGAGGGGGAGGAAGAGGAGGGACAGAGCCTAATAACCCACTGGATGAGGGTTGAGACTCCGTCTTCATCTTCCACCAGAGGACAGGCTAGGGAGGGGAGGTCGAAACATGAATCGGAAAGCTATAACATCTAGGCAAAACGAGATTCAGAAGAACAGCCGATGCAAGAAGGGGAGAAATACAACAGATATTTCAATCGATCGAATGCCCAAACGAGCCATGTTCATCTTTCATATTATTGCATCATCCCAAACTTGTACAGATCGTAGAAGGTAAACGAAAGACAGAGAGATGGAAATCGAGACCGGAATCCTCCGGCTACATTGATACATCGAGAAAGCCTCGCCAGATTACATCAGAAAAGAAAATAAAAAGAGGAAAGCATGGGGGGAGGGCGGAGCATTGACTCCTCTCCCTCCCCGGGCTACCCACCTGAGTCTCCCTTTCTTCTTCTTCTCTAAGCTTCTTCTTTCTTTCCCTCTCGGTCTCTCTTCTGGCTCTTTATCTGGTTTTCGCTTCTATTCTTCCTTTCTTTTTTTCTATCTCTGATTTTTGACCCCCGACCACCAGCCTTTCGAAGGGAAGGGGCTTTATAGCCGTCCCTCCTTGCCTTCTCGACAGACACCTCACGGCGCGCCTCAGCTGAAGACTTCCCGACGCGCAGGACTCCAACCTTGTGCAGCATTTGGGCTTTGACAAAGTGGCTCCTGGCGCCACCATTAAAGGCCCATTTAGGTCTCTTTGACCAGGCCTTTGATAGGCCCTTCAAGTACATCAGTACCCAAGAGGGTCCTCCGTTGGTGATATAGTTTGTATTGAGATCATTAGCAGGGTTTTCATCAGTCCGCGGACAGGGGTTTCATCAGTATTGCCATCTGAATGATGACAAAACCGGGCATCATTTTATCGATATCGTCACCTGAATGGTGACGAGATCAGACATCAGCTTTAGTCTGGGAAGACTTCAGCCGGGTGTATAATCTGTGGAGACGATTCTTCTTGTGTTCTGACTTTGCAAAAGCCTTTGCAATCTTCATCTGCCGGTACCGGCTTCATCTTTATCTTACATCACATCTGTTAATAAGCCGACATCTGACTTACCATGACATGTCATCTGTGGATTCTTGGATGAGGCAGCAACACAGTTCCTATTAAAGTGTGCTAAGAAGTCTCATTAGTCAAGCGACTACTGCTTCGTTAGTGCTACCATCTGAGTGACATCGGCACCAGACATCAGCTCGGCCGACAAAGGCTTCAGCCGGGTAAATGGTTGACGAGCTTCATCATTGGTCTTTCACTGTGGGTATGATCTGCTTCCACCCTTGTTCATTTTCAAGGTGTCAACAGAGGGCCAGGGGTTCCAAATGCATCTTCTTCCTTTCCCCTAGAGGATGGTGTATCTCGCAAGTGAACGGGCTTGGTGGATGTAGACGACCCGGCCCATGGGGAAGGAGTATGGTAGTGGATTCCCTTGAAGAAGTGAAGTATATAAGGTGGGTCAAGGGGACCACTAGGGAATGGGTCAAAGGGATCAAAGAAGGTATGACCGCTTGTGGTAGGTTCCCACAAGTCACGGTCCCCGGTGTAGAAGTCTTGAAGGTGTGGATAATCACCTTCATGCATTGTTGGTGGGACGGTGATCATGTGTAGGATGTATGGTTCCTCCCTCGGACGAAAGGGTATGAAGTCGGGTTCGGCCGACATGGGGAGGAATAAGAGAACCTCCGTGGTGATACAACCCACGGTGCACACGGAGGTAATGGACCCTAAGGCCGGATGGGTGAAGCTACGGCTAGTGGGTTGGTCGAAGCTTCGGGCCAATAAATGCGTCAACTTCCATTGTGCGTCTAATCCCATAATAAGGTCATCCAATGTATCAACATGGTGACTAGACCGAAAGGTAGTGTGGAAGGAGTTGACGGGCACTATAGGTAAGGTGGGGTCCGTAGAATGGTAAGGACGTGGGACCAAGCCATCCTTGAGCCAACTAAGAAGTGGCTCGGCTATGTATAGCGTTCCCGTAAGAAACACGGGTGGCTCGGGTTTTGGTGGCTCCAAATAAGATGGTTCCGAATAAAGTTCTGAAGTAGATGGCAATGGAGCACTCATGGATGGTGAAGAAGCACGTGTCCTTTCCAACCAATCCCAAAGCTTTTTCTCGATTTCCTCAAAGGAGCGGGTTGGAGTGGGGACCTCGGAGTGGACTTGCTCCTCGGCTCTCCGCTCGGGTGTGGACCTAGACTCGACTAGAAGCGGGGCTTCCACTTGGTTGGAGGTGCTTGGGTGGGATTGGACGGGGAAGCCAAGGGGAGGTTGGTTGGAGGCGACGGGGCGGACCACTTGAGTGGGGTTGCTTTGGAGGGCTTGGATGGGGGTGAAGGGGCGGGGTTGGTTGGAGGTGTGGCCCACTTGATTGCGGGTGAGTTGGTGGGGATGGCTAGTGGTATGACCCCCGTAGTTGGAGGTAGGTGGACGGGGAAGGTAGACCCTCCTAAGCGCTCTCTTCATATCCCACCATGACTCGATGGGCCTTAGCCTCCTATCTTCCCGGAAGTACTTGATGTCCCTCCATATTTCGGCGGCCTCATAGAAAAGTCACCATTTGGCTAAGTCGACTTACGCGGGACCGGACATAAGATAACACTCAAAGTAGTCGTCCATAACGGCTTCCCACTCTAAGTAGTCACTCGAGTTTTCGGAGCCATAGAAGTCCCGGGCTTCGGGCCTTTTGGGGTGGTTCGGGTGGTCCTTCCATTTTAGATAGTATCGCCACCATGGATAAGATCCGGGTGTTCGGTAATCCATGGGACACGGGGAAGCTAGTGGATGGCCATGCCGACACTCGGACAAAACACTAGACACGACCCTAAGTAATGCAAAGTTGGAATACCGACTCGACTACCAACCTAGACACGATCAAGATTCGGTACGTGGCGGAGTTAATCGATCCGAAGATCACTCGCGCAAGTGTGCAGCCTTCCCGATAGGCGTAGCCTAATGTTCGGACAACACCTTTCTATATACCGAACAATGGTTTGTGGATGCAACCTTAGACCGACTAACACTTAGACCAGAGGTAAATGACACTCGTTTCTTTTTTTGATTTTAGACACCCAAGACTCAAACTCGCTCTGATACCAAACTGATGCGGGATGGACCACGGACTCGACTCCAATTAGGAATGCAACCCTCGGACTCTAAACAAGCTCGTGATCGTCCCTTTTCGAGGGAAGCGTCGGACGTGCGCGGTTGAGAAACCGGCAAGGGCTAGGGTGATCAATTCTCTCTTGTGCCCGGATCGGATCACGGGATGGTCTCTCTCTCTCTCGCAGCAGCGGTAATGTAAAAATATGAAGCGAGCTAATTACCCTATCATGCTCTCTAGCAGCGGCATATGAAATATATACGAATAAAGCAAGTTGTCGAGCAAGGGAGAGAACACGATACCTCCACGCTCCCGGCGTGGGGAAGACGATCCCGGTCGAATTCGGTAACTCCCGGTAACAGTAATGAATTAAATTGCAGTAATGAAATATCACCCACTCCACGCATGGAGGTAAAGGGCTACACAAGTGGGCCCGGGAGGACCGATCTCGGGTTGACGGGCTGCACTTGATCACCCCGTCGGCGCGGTTCGGACGGCATATGCTGCTGGTTGTGGGGCCCACGCGCTGGTCGGTGGGGCCGTGTGGGACCGGAGTGGCACCACTATGATGGGGATGCTAGGGGAAGCGCTTCCTGTGATGGCGGCGAGTTGGTTCACTGGCCGGACGCCGGGCGGCTCCGATCGGCACCGGTCGGAAAGAGTGCCCACGGATCTGTTGCTTCTGTTTTCAGGCGTGCGCTCTGGCGAGATCGGCTGCTGCGATCAATCCTGATATCGGATCGAAGCACAGGAGATACCGTTGGAAAGCTCTTTCGAAGTCCTTCAAACTAGGACCAGATAGATGGACTAGATCTGCACGGCTCTGGCCTTTGTTGGTTTTTGAAGTTACTGTTGGACAGTTCTCAAAATCTTAGAACAGTAGAGCAGTTTCCTGAGAACTACATTTGACCGTGGGGTAGACCTCAGATTCAGGCTTCAAGCTCTTCATGAAAGTTATAGAGGGGAGGGAGAGGAAAAGGGAAATATTTTTTGTGAAAAGTTTTGTTGAGATTTGGGTGGGGAAAAGTATTTTAGACTGG
Source organism: Amorphophallus konjac (assembly GCA_022559845.1). Lineage (NCBI taxonomy): Eukaryota > Viridiplantae > Streptophyta > Magnoliopsida > Alismatales > Araceae > Amorphophallus > Amorphophallus konjac. The sequence continues at coordinate 390,175,916 of CM040121.1, read as the reverse complement.
TGGGTGGTCGGATCTGGACAGAGGTAGGCAGAACTGTAGAGGGATCTGAACATGAATTTTAAAAAATAGGTGGTGGGCTGTGGAAATTCCAAGAAAATTCTTGGGTGGAGGGGATGGTGGGAAAAATCTCCAGTAATTTTGGGGGTTCCAGAAAAAATCAAAAAGGGACCAAGAAGGCGAAACTCAGGGTGGCTGTGACTGGATCTGAACAAAAGGCAGAACTGGTGGGTGGAGATGCACGAAAATGGAAAATTATAAAACAGGACTATAATTTTTTTTCAATTTTTATGGACGGTTATGATGAATCCTAGAACGTACCCTGAAAATATCAGCTCCATAAGATGAGATAATTGGGAGCTACAATTCTCGGAGTGGCCATCTATCCAGCAAGATAGAACCTAGACATAACTTCCGACGGTGGCTCGTGGCGGCTCGATGGCTGCACGAACGGCGGCGGCGGCGGCACAGAATGAAATCAGAGGTGGAGGGGCTAATATAGAAGGGTTCACAACCTTGAAATGTAGAGGATGGAGAAGGAAAACTAGAGGGAGAGAGGAGAGAGGGCACACCCTTCTTGCTTCAAGTAATTTTCACATAATTTCTTCATTAATTCTCTAATGACACTATACATAGGCTTATATAGGGAATGACAAGGGTTGGGGGGCTGGGAATTTTGTGTGAAATAGGCTATTTTCTTCCCCCATGTGGTCAAAAACTCAAAATAAATAAATTACATATGGAGGGGACACTCCTTTGACTAGGTAGGTAAGGTAGGTGGCCTCCCTTTGACATTTTCAACCACTTGTCTCCCATGTGTCCAATTGACCTTCTAGATGCCACCTAGGACTTTGACCAGCCCCACATGGACCCATATGGCTTATGTGGACCAATGGGGAAGGGGTGAGGGCCCCCTTGCTGGACCTAATGACAATTTGCATAAAAACTCACACAATCCTAGGGAATGACACATTGGCTTACAAAGCCTTACAATTACACATATACTTTCCCAAGGATATAAAAGCAAACTAAAGGACACAAATACAAAATAAAAATGTCAATGCTCGGCGTCGATTCCCATCAGAGCATGACCTAGCCATTTCCCCCTCAGTCGCTCCGGCCAAGCAACCACAGCGGCGCATCCGCCATGAGCTAGAGCTCCAGGTTTCGGCCGAAGTCCATAAAATGGCGGAGGTTGACTTCATCGAGCCGTGCATCTACCCGATCTGGCTCGTCAATATAGTCTAGTCAAGAAGAAGAATGGTCAAGTCCGCATCTGCGTCGACTTCCGGGATCTCAACAAAGCTTGTCCGAAGGATGACTTGCCAGTCCCAATTACAGAAACGATGGTCGATATGACCACCGGTGTCACGCCCCGAGCGCGGAAGATACCCGGAGATGCGCGACGAGTTTATATCAATCACGTCAATCAGAGTAGTCGTGTATTCGACACAAAGACAGAGATGCGCAAATAGCAAGATAACCCAATCCTTTATTTCATAATAGGCTATTACAAATCCAATACTCTGTTTAATAAAAATAAAAGTACATAGTTGACTCAAGAAAACTATAGAAACAACTAGACGACACTTGGAGAAGTTCTATCACTTTCACTCTTGACCATTCCCATCCGATTGACTTCCATCGTCGTCGGACTTACCTGAAAAGTACAAAAGGGACAAACAGAATGAGCGAACGCTCAGTAGGAAATTATATCTCAAGTACTAGCAAGGGGTTTAAGTGATTACATTTTTCATGAATGCAATAAAGCTATGCATGCTCGCATAAAACGACAAGATAGAGAGAATGTAATATCAAGAATAAGATGAACTAATCATGAACTTTCAACAAGATACTCAAGATATTCAAGTAAGTACATTTAACAAGTCATGTCAAGAATTTTGGCTATCATGTATCAAGCAAGTAAATTACCCTTTTTCGGGCCACGCATTTCATGTCAAGTCAAGTACGATTCAAATACAAGATTTATGTGGAATGTCCAATCTAGAAAGTAAAGTACTTGGTATAATGCCAGATACCTTATCATTTTAACTCCCATGGGCACAAGTACTTTCGGGTGCTCCCCCCAGGACCAGATCGGGCCCTATATGCGCAGGCATTTATCATGTATTTTGACATCCACTCTTGTTTATAGCCAACATAGAATTTCAATAATCAAGCTTATAGACATGTATGACAACTTTGACAGAATGGAGTCCAAAAATATGACAAAGGACATAGAATGGCGATAATAACGGTATAATCACTATATCGATAAAATTAGGTAGAATATGGTTCCCTTAACTTGGGTACCATGACAAATCAATATGGACATTCTTTATATAGAATTGAGGTCCACATGAACAGTATATCAAAGGTAAGATACCCTCATTCTTATCATAGAATTGAGGTTTACAAGAATGACATGATATGGCATGATATCATCATCCCATTAAGAATTTCTTATGATATACTCTTTGTATAATCATAAGGGCCGGTATACCATGTTTCTTTAGAGTGACATGGCATCAATGGTGTAATGGGTTTTTAGGGTACAACCAACTCAGTCGGCCTTGAGGGAATCCAAGGCTACGAGGAGTCTTACGGAGGTCTCTATGACTAACTCGCTAGTTCAAAGGAACGGAATGTCCAATGGAGAGCTTGTATGTCAATGAGAGTTGAGTGTGATCGATAAAACAATCGTGAAACGTGGGACTATACTCACGGAATGGAGAATAGTGCCGATATATATATTATATAACATATGAAACCATCGGTTAACAGAAAAAAATTAGTTTACAGTAAAAATAACGACTTAAGTAAAGCCGTTTATCAAGTAATTAACGCCTAACAGAAGGGCATTTATCTATTTTCCATATTTGCAAATTTTCAATATTTCAATAATTTATCTAAAACGCGCCCTGGGCAGGGGCCTTTCTTCAAGATTTGACGACTATACCAGAAGGCGTCCTTTTTATTTACATATTTGACAGAATATAAATAATTTTCAGGAATTATCAAAAACGCGCCCTGGGCAGGGGCGTTACTATTTAATTCTATTTTTCAGAATATATAAATTTCAAGATTTTAACTGATACCCGCCCTAGGAAGGGGCGTTAGCTTTCAGATTCACGCCCTGTTCTGGGGCGTTAACATATGGAAAACGACTTTGTCCAAGTCGTTAATTCAAGTTTCTTCAGAAATTTTAAGGACAGTAATAATTTCAGGATAACAGAGGAACGAATATAATATCATGACAGTAAAGTTAGCAGGTTGAAGACAGAGGATCATGCATTATTTTATAATCATGATTTCATAGATAATCAGTTCTTAAGATGGGTGATTAACGGTTTAAAGAAATTAACGCCTGAGTACAGGGCGTTAAATATGAAATTAACGACCTGGGAAGGGTCGTTTCATGTGAATTAGCGCCCTTGACAGGGGCGTCTCTTTCAGAATATTGCAGAAAACGCATGGAAACTATAATAACCGTATGCATGACATGTTTATATATATATATCTTGCATTAATTTCATTTGGGCTACAGTAACTTGAGAAAACCTACCTTAATAACTGTCTGAAGCTGGACGAATGATGGTGAAAAACTCTATTTGTTAACAGAGCCTTCTCGGGAGGAAGGAAGTTGAGTTTTGTCAACCCAATATCCACAGTAGCAAGGTCAGATGGAGTAACCGGTTGATGAAGAACAAACTCCCTACACATAAGAGAAGATCAATACATGATCGTATAGTAGGAAACGATGAGGATTTAAGGAAGAAAGAACATCACCTGGTTCTTTCGTAGGAGCTTCTTAACCTGTAAGAAGGGATGAAGAATCGTTAATTCTTCATGTGCTACGTACATAAGAAAAGGGAACAGAACAAACAAGGAATAAGAAGAACTATTGGTTCTTCACGTACCTCTGCAGTCGATTGGTCAAATAGGTTTAGGTTTGGATCGAACGTATTATTTATAGGATTTAGAATCCTAACAAAGGTAGTGGTTAATTGAGAGTAATATATCCCTATTAGAGTCCTTGCCCTATTAAACACTTACTAGATTAACATGATCCTTCCCTGGATAAGCTCTGGGTTAGAACGGTTCATGAATAGAATTAACGACCTAGGTCAGGGCGTCGATTCCTGAATTGACGACCTTGTACAGGTCATTTCTTAAGAAGCGTCTTGTATAAGGGCGTTCCTTATTTTTAAAACACGCCCAAGTAAAGGGCGTTTCTTGGCCTTGCCCTTTTTGGCATTTGGAATTTGACGCCGTCAGGTGAGGGCGTCCTTTCTTTAGTCACGCCGTAGATAGAGGCATTCCTTTTTAAATTAACGCCTTACTAAGAGGCGTTATTTGTATCTTGATTTATTTCATCTATTTAACCCTCTTCTTATTATCTGTATTACTTCTGTAGTATATATTTTTTAATTCATTTCAAATATTCATTTATCAGGGTTGCTACAACCGGTCATGAAGCCTTGTCTTTTTTGGACGGGTCATCAGGTTATAACCAGATCCGGATGTCCCTCAAAGACAAGAACCACACAGCCTTTAGATCCCTCAAGGTGATTTTCAACTACAAGCGCATGCCCTTGGTCTGAAGAATGCCGGCGCTACTTACCAAATGGCCATGACCAAAATATTCGATGAGATGCTGCACAACACCGTCGAATGTTATGTCGACGACCTTGTCGTCAAGACCAAGAGGCGTGAAGACCATTTGCGCGACCTCCTCCAAGTCTTCGAGCATCTCCGGTAATATGGGCTCAAGATGAACCCCATGAAATGTGCCTTTGGCGTATCCAGCGGCAAATTTCTCGGCTTCATCGTCAGATACCAAGGAATCGAGGTGGATCCCAGCAAGATCAAAGTGATCTGGGAGCTTCCACCACCCAGCAACATCACCGAGCTTAGGTCCTTCCATGGGAGGCTAAACTACATTCGGAAGTTTATCTCTAATATCTCCGGTCGGTGTGCGCCTTTCAGCAAGCTGATGAAGAAAGATGCCCCATTTACATGGGACTCGGAATGCCAGGTGGCTTTCGAGCAAATCAAGGAGTACCTCCTTACTACCCCAGTCCTGGGGGCACCAATCAAGGGTAAACCCCTCATCCTTTATGTTGCTGCCATGGACGCTTTGCTAGGATCTCTGTTGGCACAAATCAATGAAGAAGGTAAAGAGCAACCCTCTATTACCTCAATCGGAAGCTAATCGGTGCCAAGTACCGCTACTCCCCTATGGAGAAGGTCTGCTTGGCATTGGTGTTCACAGTTAAGAAGCTACAGTATTACCTCCTGTCCCATCAAGTCGAGCTTATATCCAAGCACGACCCTCTGAAGTATCTCCTTCGACGACCTATCCTCTCAGGCAGACTGGGGAGGTGGGCACTCCTGTTGATGGAGTATGACATTACTTATGTCCCCAGAATAGCAATTAAGGGACAGGGTATGGCTGAATTCTTGGCAGCCCATCCAGTGCTAGACGACACACCCTTCAGCTCGGAGCTCCCGGACGAGGAGTCCCTTGCCGCTCAACCACAACAACCGGTTGAACAGAGTGGAGATGTCTTGCATTACTAGCAGCAAAGCACTCTCACAACCAGCATACCTTGCTGGGTGCTCTACTTCGATGACGCTTCCCGAGGGATCACCCGGAGCAACCAGGATCCAGTCACCACAGCAGGTGCTGGCATAGTTCTCCTGACTCCTCAGAGCGGAGTTTTGTACAACTCGTGCGCCCTCATGAAACCTCTGACAAACAATGAAGCCGGGTATGAAGCTCTACTCATCGGGCTCCAGATGGCTCTCCATATGGGCATTAAATGCCTCAAAGCCTACGACGACTCCCAGCTGATAGTCCGGCAGGTCCTCGACATCTATGACGTGCGGAAGCCAGAGTTGGTTTCATACCATACCGCCGTCACCAGATTAACCCAGAAGTTCTATTTCTTCGAAATAGATCATATCCCCAGAAGCAGCAACGCTCAGGCGGATGCCTTAGCAAAAGTAGCCGTAGCCATCAAGCTCCTGCCCGAGGGCGAGGTCGACATCGTCATCAAACACAGAAGGCTGATGCCGAGCTCACTCGAAGGCAACACTAGTCTCACCATTTACAAGGTCCACGACCTTGACCAGAGTGCGCCTCTAGAAGAGGATTGGCGTGCGCCCATCATCAAATTCAAGAAAGGGTGGCTCCCTCCTGATCGAGCTCAAAGGGTCCAGCTACTCCGTCGAGCAACCTCTTATGAGTTGATTGGCGACTCCCTGTATCGACTCGTCCACGAGAAGGACAAGTCAATTCTTCTGAGATACTCTGGATTGTGCGGTGCGCACCAGGCCGAAGATCGAATGAAGTACAACATCAAGCTCAAAGGCTTCTGCTGGCCAACTATGTACGTGGACTGCATCCAGTATGCCCGTACATGCCACCAATGCCCAGCCTTTGGCCCAGTAGCCAGAAGACCTCCCAACCCACTGCGTCCTACAGTCCCCACCTGGCCATTTGCCGAGTGAGGCATGGACATTGCGGGGCCTTTCCCGCCATCTTCCAAGGGCCATAAATACATCTTGGCCGCCACTGATTATTTATCTCGCTAGGCGGAGGCTCTACCTTTGCGAGAACTCACCGGTAAGGTGGTTACCAGATTCGTCCGGCACAACATCATATACCGATTCGGTACTCCCAGTCGCATAGTGTCTGACAATGGGACACCATTCAAGAATATGGCCGTATACCAGCTAGCGGCCAAATTCCACATCGACTGGAGAACCTCTTCGGTCTACAACCCATAGGCTAATGGCTTAGTGGAAGCCTTCAACAAAACCCTCTGCAAGCTTCTGGCTACGACGGTTAGCCACCGGAAACGTGATTGGGGTGAGAAGGTCTTCGAAGCATTATGGGCCTATCGGACGGTCTAAAATACCCCTACGAGGTGCTCGCCGTTCTCCCTTGCTTACGGGACAGAAGTAGTTATCCCCATCGAAGTTCAGTTAGCCTCTTATCCCGTGGCGATCCACACCGGCCTTACCGGCCCTGACGAAAGTGAGTACCAGAGAAGGCTAGAAGAGCTCGCTGATCTAGAAGGAAAGCGACTCGAAACCTACAAACACCTGCAAGTATACCAGGCCCACATGGCTCGGGCCTACGATAAGCTCGTCAAGTAGCGAGCTTTCAAGCAAGGCGACCTTGTCATGATCAAGGAAAAGGAAGTCATGGAAGGGCGCTCCAGTGGAAAACTACAGCCAAATTGGCGAGGCCCGTATATTATCCAGAATGTCTATGAGGGTGGGGCTTACACGGTCGTCGATCATAAAGGCCATAGACCATTCCTGCCTCTCAACGGCAAACATATGAAGCTATACTATGCACCGGAGCACGAGTTCGCACATCAGCCAGACTGAGGCGCACATCTCAGTTACTACCAGTGAGGCCAGTCCTTCCCCGCGAAGGATCTAACCGGCCGGTCCTCCCAGTCTTCAATTCCTAGTCAAGCACCCCAGCCCGGTTCCCTAGAACCGCCGCTAGGCGTCCTCGGGGACCAATCTCCTGCCCTCATTCCCGCTACCACGAGAGCACGGGCACTTCTGCACCGGCACTAGTCTAGCCGCCAGGCTCCTAGGTAAGCACAAGAAAAAATACAAAAAAATGGGGTTAAAAATAGAGATGTCCCGGTAGACCTAGTCATCCTCACCACAAGGGGGCGACTGGGGGCAAAAAGGCCAGTAACCCGACTGAGGTGCAAACCCGAAAGGGGCACCTAAGGCAAAATTGGGAAACCCCTCTACGTGAAAACCCGCAAGGGCGCGTCGAAAAAAGCTAAAGGGGGTCGGCTCTAGCGAAAACCCGAAAGGGCGGTAGAGCCGATAACGAGAAAATCTTCCTCTCCCCACCAGTCAGAACGGCCTTCCACCTATTCCTCGGTGGGCCGTTAGCCTCACCCAAAGCTAGTATTCAATCAATTCAAACTGCTAGAGCACGAACCCTATAATTCCCAGTTGGCCTTGCACAACACCTACTCAGTTCGGACAACCTTAGGCCCTTGCTTCGACGACACAGGCCAACCAGTCCCTGTGACAGTCAAGCTCCCAGTCACCATCCCAGTAGACTTATGTCCCGGCACATTCCCAGACACTTATCGTTCCATGCCCCTACACCCTACATTCCCTGCGAATCCAGAGCCTTCAAGTTTCACCATGATCCCAGTTTTCCCCTACAATCCCTGATCCACTAGCCATAACTCCAGTCATATCTTGCCATAACAAAGCGGCCCTTCTCCACCATGACATGAGGGTCTGTAAAGAACCCTTATTAATGGCGGAACAATATCCGATCACCCACACCTTCCAGTTTCAGGTTACGTCCCCTGACGGCAACATGCTATGGATGACAGTCTCAATATATATATATATATATATATATATATATATATATATATATATATATATAATGGGGTTAAAATATAGAGATGCCCTGACAGACCTAGTCATCCTCACCACAAGGGGGCGAATGGGGGCAAAAATTGCCACTAACCCAGCTGAGGTGAAAACCCGAAAGGGCGCCTCAGGTAAAATCGGGTAACCCCTCGGTGTGAAAACCCGCAAGGGCGCGCCAGAAAAAATAAAAGGGGTCCAGCTCTGGTGAAAACCCGCAAGGGCGGTAGGGCTGGTAAAGAGAAAAAAAACTCTATCCCTCTCTACTCTTCACTAATGAAAGCCGTCAACCGCGACACCCCGCTGACGGTGACCTTTGCATCACTCCACAACAACGGTGGCCACTACACCCCCGAGGGTCAGTCATCGCCTATTCCAGCCCCAGTCTCGGCTACACACCTCAACTGTCAGCCGACCAATTCCAGCCTTCCGGTCGCTACGCATCCGTAGCTAGTCAGCCAGCTCCAGCTTCCGACTCCAGTTTTTGGCTACAGCGCCTTCACAGGCCAGCTGCCAGTTTCCAACTCTAGTACTTTGGCTACAACGCCTTCACAGGCCAGCCGCCAGTTTTCAACTCTAGTTTTCGGCTACAACATCTTCACAAGCCAGCCGTTAGTTTCCAGCTCCAGTACTTCGGCTACAACACCTTCACAGGCCAGCCGCCAGCCTCCCATTCCAATTTTTGGCTACAACACCTTCACAGGCCAGCCACCAATTTCCAACTCTAGTTCCCGGCTACAACGCCTTCACAGGCCAGCCGCCAATTTTCAACTCCAATTCCCGGCTACAACGCCTTCACATGCTAGCCGCCGGCTCCCTACTCCAGTTTCGGCCACGATCCCTTCACAGGTCGGCCAACCAATCATCCCCCAATCTTGGCCTTTGACTGTGATACCTTTTGAGGCCATTCGGCCAACCCAGCCCTTGTTTTTTAAGCCGGGAAGAGCTACATTACCGGCTAACGACATACGAACACCCAACACCCAGGCATCAACCTACAATCGATGCATTCTAGGGTTAGTTCCCGACTCCAACCCAGTAGGCCGCCACGTTCTGACAGGCCTACGCCGCTCCTGCACTAGGGCTTTGCCCCTACTCCCATCAACCAGCACTCAGCGCCCAGTATTTGAAATCCAGTTACACCATCCCCCTTACCCAGTCTTTTATCCCAACTCCAGTTTCAGGTAAACCCAGTCCTCTACCCCCTACACTGGTACGTGATAAAATAATCAAGCACGACCGACAGTAAGTGGTAGCCATTCCCTGTACTCAACCCTGTCCCATAGACTAGGAAGAAAAATAACTCAGTAAACAACAACACCAAAATCCAGAATTTGCCATTGATACTCTATAAAAGGGAGCCCAAGACATGCCCTTGGGGTAACGAAAAGACATATAGCCCGTATAACAAAAAAAAGAAAGGAGAAAGAGAGGTGATACAGTCATATCCCAGGCTCGCCCCTTTCTAGTGCCGTCAGGCGAGACTCCGCGGCCGCGAGCTCCGCCTTTAAGGTCGACGCAAGTTGAACACTAGCCTCGGCCCCGGCTTCGGCAGTCCGCCACTCAACCCTAGCAAGCTCTACGACTTGCCGTTGCTCCTCCAAGGCCTTCTGCAAGGCCTCAGCTCTGCTCTCCACCTCGCTCAGATGCGTAGCGCGGTCCCCGGCAAGTGACACGGTCGCATCAGCAAGCCTCCTCTGCTCGGTAGCCGCTAACACGAGCCGAGCCCGCTGCTCTTGCACCTCTTGAATGGCCGCTAGCTGTCGAGCCCTCTGCTCCTGAGCCTCCAGGAGCCGCAGGTACTCCGCCCAGATGCTGGCTAAGCCAGACATCGAGAGCTCACGCGGGAAGCCAAGGCCGTGGTAGCCCTGGGTTCAGTCCCTCAGCCGATGCTGAAGCTCCTCTGGAGAAGGCAGGGGGTCGCCTCCTAGGTACCCTCGGGCTTCGCTGGAGCAAGGCCGCACCCACGCTGGCGTCCAGCAATGGCTCTGGCGGCAAAACAGACATAGGCCACTCGATCCCTAGCTCCAAGGAAGAGTGGCCCATCCCGACCAACACACCAGAAGAATCTGCACAATTTCATCAAATAGTCAGCAACAGCCGGGACTTCCTGGTGACAAGACAAGGTGAAAAACATGAGAAACGTCCTAACTCTCACCTGGTGTGGCTCCCGCCGCGCCTACAACATCCCCGCTCGGGGTCAGTGAGGGTAACCTCTCCTCCGCGTCGGCGGCATCCCCCGCTGGAGTCGGGGAGGGCAGGACCTCCCCGATAGTCCGACCATCCCTATCTGCCATCGGGGAGATGGAGGGCTCACCCTGGTCACCCTCAATGAGAGCCGACACGCGCTCCCCCTCAGATTCCAGGCCTGGATAAAGCACGAGGGCATCAACACCCCGCTATAAACTCTAAACCAAAGCTAATGGGGAGGAGGGATGGATCTCTATATACCTTCCAAAATCATCTCCATCTCGGCATCCCCGGTAGAAGAGGCCTCGGAAGAAGAAGAGCTCAAGCTTGAGCTCTCGTCAGTCTCCATCGTTGCCCTACCACTATCGGAAGAACCAGACGAGGTCTCTGATGAACCCTCGGCCGCAGGCAAATCAGAGGCACCTGTATACCAAGAAGCCAAGTCAGGCTACTGCCAAATACAGCCTCACATGAAGATAACTTCCTAGCCAGAGGTGTTAGGCAAGAAGCTCACCAACTGGGGCGTCCCCTTCGGAAACCCCCTCAATGTTGACGAACTCTTCGTCGCCCCCAGCAGAAGCTGCGATAGTAGGCTCGTCTCCTGCTACCCGGGCCACGTCCCGGGAGAGTTCTCCTTCCTCCAGAGGGGAGGAGGTACCTGCAATCAACCCTGATAAAAACTTAGCACGGGTGGGTAAAGCAGAGCAATCTGCCATGAAATGACCAAGTGGTCAACTACATACCTAATGGACCCACACTGGAGGACTCTACCAGCCCCACCCTGCAAGCCGATACCACGGTCGGCACAAGTTGGTGAGGTACCTTTTCCAGCAGCTGTGGCAGTCCGCTCTACGTGTCCTCAATAATGGGTGGGGACACAGAAGCCACCTGCCCAGGCTCGCTGGCAAAGGACAGCAGAGCCACTAAGGGGCCGGCGTCAACCAGTTCCTGGATCATCTCCAAGGTGGCCGTCGCATCCTCACCTGCCAAACAAATAACTCCAATCAAGTCAACAATTCCGACTTGCTAAAAAATCCAACAATAATGGGAAGATCCCCTCAACAACAATTGGACACTTACCCGGACAGCTACTAGCCACCGTCTGTGCCGGCTCTTTCACCTGTTCAGGGGCTCCGCTCAGTACCCCAGCAGGGGCCTTGGCCCCCAATGCCTCTGCCTCCTCTGCACAATCCAGACGGTTATGTCTGTAACCGAAAGCAAGTGAAATCATAGCTCACACTTAGCATCAGAAGCCCTTACTTGAAGGGGCTCCGCCAGTAGCCTTCCACGACTCGAAATCAAGAAAGGTCTCAGTATTGGGAGCAGTTTCGTCCATCAAACAAAGGAGCCCCTCCATGTCTATCTCGTACTCGTCCCCCTCCTCAGGTGGAGGATCCACCTCCTGAGGGGGCGAGAAAGCCGCCTCCACACCAGCCTCCAGGGGGGCTACAAGACACAAATCCAGCAAAACAAGATTAGCCGATTACCATGGCTAAACCAAGCACAAGAAAAGAAGGCAAAGCGACACTTACTCAAGGTCGTCTCTATCTCAACCTGCCTGCCAGTCTCGAGTCCCTCAGGGGACTCACCAGTCTCAACGACTGTAGCCTCTACTCGTGGGCGTTTCTGCCTAGGCTGTAGACCTAAGTCCCCACTCCCCGAGGACGTCTCAGTGGAGGGGTGATCCCCCTCTACCGCAGAACCTGTCAACAAACATAGCATCACACAATGCCTCAGTCTATACCCAAAAAAAAAAACTACAAAAGAAAAAAAAACGGGGGGGGCATGCTAGCAAGAAGATAGCCTTACCTAAAGCTCTAAAGGGGGTCAACGGCAAGGGCACTAACTGCTCTGGTTTCAGCGCCAGCACCCGGGCCGCCTTCGCAACGGCCTCCCGAATGTCCCTTAGAGTGTGAGCACACTCGATCTGGGACACGAACTCCACGGGCCCAACTGATCCGATCGCATGGGCGATGTGCCGCCTCTAGTCATCGGTCGCCGTGTCGGTAAAGCTCCCGTCGGGGAGTGCCCGGTCCAACGAACCTCTGCTCTGGAAGCCGCAGTCGGCCAAGAACTGGGTCCACCAGCTTCGAGGTGCCTTCGATCGAGGCAACTCCGCTCTAGTCGTTGCCGCCGCCGTCACCACCTGTTTCAGGGGCTTCACTGCCCCTCCATTACCTCGGCTCTCAGACTACGAGCCTCGGCTTCTCCGGGGCCACTGCTCCGTAATTCGCTCGATCTCTCAACAGATCCGAGTAATGCGGGTCCTCAGGTACCCCGCATCTAGTGCAATCAGAGGCAGGTCCTCCCTCAGCAAGCGACTCTCCTCCGCCTTCCTGATCGCAGAGGCCTTCTGCCGGTATAGGTGGCTGTGCTCGAACCACCACCTAGCGTAGTGCACGTCGAATTGCCCTCGACATCCCTGTCCCGGCATCGGGAGTCGCTCGGGCTCACGATGATAGTAAAAGTCCCACCATGCTGCTGCAAGTAAGTGGGTATCTCTGCCCCTGTACTGCCAGCCTGTCAGAGGAAACTCTCGGTTCGGTGGGATCCCCTGGTCGTACCTGAAGTTCCTTGCAAACCGATGCAGGTAGTATGGCTCCAAGGAACTCATCGTCGACCGGTGCAACGTCAACACTGCCAACCGAGTGCTCAGCAGCCACTCAGTCCGCAGCCCTGCATCTGTCGCACCCTGACCGTGGTGGGCGCTGATCACCCCTCCGCTTGAAACCCCCAAGAAAAGGCTGGAATCCCTCGCAGTGCTGTCAAAAGGCAGTCCCTCCTTGCCCCGGGCGGGCAGGTAGCAAAGGGCTCTCCTGGCCCCCTCCAGCTGTGCCTCTGCATCTCCGTCAGGCTGCCCAGTGAAGCTGAACAAAAGTGGTGCCGTCGAGTTCACCGTGGTCCCTCGCGTCACCAACCCCGGGAACAGCAGCCCGGCCCACACACTGAGATAATGGGTCGGTAGAAGTATGCTCCTCTCTCTCGGAGCCGGGTGCACCGCCAGGACTCCCAGTCCTTGATATATATTGGTGAGTGCAGCAGGAGCTAGAGCCAACTACCTCCCCTCAGCTAAAAAATAGGCCGGCCATAGCAGCTCGGTCCTCAACAGACCATCCTCTTCATGCGAGACCACAAACGTCGCCAACCAGTATGCCAAGTAGGCGGCAAGATGTGTCACGTCCGGTAAGCCGTGGGGATTCCACCCCTCCTGCGGAGCATATATATATCGTAAGTACGTCTGAAACCTGTTATGTTAGATGGACGCAGTCTATTACCACGGAGAGTGGATCTAGAGGGGGGTGAATAGATCTATTGCCTAATTTAAAACCAATATAAAGCTCTAATGCGGAATATAGGCAGATCTACTAAATCACTAACTCGAGTATTAGATTTGAACAGAAGCGAATCAAACTGTGAAGGTAAACAGGAAATCCAATCGCACACAGTTCATAGACAATCACACAAACACAAGGCACACAGGATTTTTAGGTGGTTCGGTCAGGAGACCTACGTCCACCCCACACTCAACCGAGTATGGCTTACTGCTGCGCAGTACAGCTTGCGTCCGCTGGGTAATGCAGCTTAGCCTACAACCGTTGATACAGAGCTTCGCTGGGCTTTACAGCTTGCAGACCAGAGGAACAAATCCTCTGCAACCACTGGGCGATACAGCTTAGCCATCCGAGACCTGGTCTCGCCTGCTGAAGATTACAGCTTCACCTGTCCAGTGGAAACCTCCACTGCAACTGCTGGCTCACAGCTTGAAGAAACAGATTCGGAAACAAAAGACAGAAGCAAACGAAAATGAGAAAACCCGGAAGGGAAATAGCTCTCAATGAGCAAACATCTCAGCTCTGGTATCTGAACCAAGAGTCTGAGTTACAACCTCTCAATGAACCTCTCTCAACTCATCTCTCTCAATCGAGCTCTCTCAACTCATCTCTCCTTTCTCTCTTTCTTCTCTTCTCTACTTTTCTTCTCTATGGATCTCGGTGGCTCTCTGCTGCTTCAGACTTTCAGTCTCACTGTATAGACTTTTCCACTCGATCGATCAGCCTCCTTCTGAAGAAGAAAGCTCATATATATACCAGCAGCAGATTGGATAAGGGCGTGTGGCTTCCACATTTCCCGCCCAATGCTTTTGCCAAATTCGAGGAACTTCGACCACCTGGCAACATCCTGACTGAGCTGCTTCCACGTGTCACCATCTGGGCACCTCATCCATCCTTGGATCACGAGCCATGTCATCAATCTCAGCAAGCAGTCCCTGTCAGACAGACGAACAGAGTTATCAGTTTAAGTCTAAAACCCCGTACAGACTTTATAGGGTGTAATACATTGTATAGACTTTGCACTGTATAGACTCTGTGAATGCGAATGCAATGTATAGACTCTACAATGTATAGACTTCATATATACAGTGCTATGCGATGTACAGACTTCCTATATGAAGGCAACCACTGTACAAACTTGCTGAAGTGTAATGCAATGTGCAGACTTTGAAGAACATTCAATAGCCAATGTATAGACTTACGCAATGTAAAGACTTGGACAGACAACTGAACGATGTATGAACTTCAACTCAAAGGATGCACAATGTACAGACTTGAATGCTATATGAATATGCAGACTCATCGTGCAATGTTATCTAGACTTTGTATATGCAGAGCTTAAGCCATGTACAGACATCAAATATGCAGAAGTAAACGTGCATCAATGTGTAGACTTAGCAAGACAAAGTGTGAACAAAGCAACACAATGTGCAGACTCCATGCAATGCAAGGTAAACGAATGTATAGACTCTGCATCAACAATGTGTAGACTTTGAAAGCCAATAAGCGAACTCAATGTATAGACTTGCTGGATGTGTGAGCTACAATGTATAGACTTGACTGCCTGCATACATGTATAGACATTATCGTGCAGACATGACCTCACATGCATTAGTGTATAGACTGTATGCCTGATGGATGCACTGATGCAGTATATACACAGAGGAAGCAATGCACCGATGCAATGCATGCACATAGCAGGTATTGAACTGAAGCAATGGATGCAAAGACTTGTGTTGACGCTGCATGACAACTGCCAATGTATAGACTTCACAAGTGCAAGCAATGTAGCAATGTATGGACTATGCACATATACGCTAAGAGAGACGGTCCAATGTATAGACTTCAAGTCCACTTGAGATGCTGCATGAGACGCAGATAGGCTGTACAGACTTCAACAATAGAGATGCAATGTATACACTTAGCATATGCCTGAGACGCTAAATGAGACGAATGATGTATAGACTTGAAGTTCGTGCATGCTACAGTGCAATGTATGGACTTGAAAAATGATGCATGACGCTGCAGGACAACAGCCAATGTATAGACTTTGCAGATGCAAGCAATGCAGTAATGTGTAGACTTTGGGATATGCCATGCAATGTATAGACTTTGAGCACAAACACCACAATGCAATGTATAGACTTGCTAGTTACGTGATCTGCAATGTATAGACTTTGCCCAATGCATAAGACGCTAAGAGAGATGGACAATGTACAGACTTAGCCAATGCAATGTACAGACTTACTGAGCTGACGCTGCATGAGACACTAAGTAAGACGGACAGTGTATAGACTTCACAGCTCAAGTGAGATGGTGGATGTACAGGCTTTGAAGCTCAACTGAGACGGACGATGTATAGACTTAGCATGTGCGAGCAATGCAGCAATGTATAGACTTATGTTCTAAATGATGCACAAACACAACAATGCAATGTATGGACTTTGAGTGTGTAGACTTGTGTGTGTGCAATGTGTAGACCTGTGTGTGTGCATGACGATGTATAGACTCTTACTGCATAGAACACATAGATAATCTGACAGAGATAGTTTCATCAAAACATAAACAGTTGCCAATCAATCAAAACAAGCTGTTGCTAATGAAATAAAGCTATTGTCAACATCATCAACACAGAGGATTCACAACAAAATCGTAGCTCCACTTTAGTATATTCCTCCCACGGAGTCTGATCCCTGGCAAATTCCTGATAGAAGCAAAAGGGTCTGTTGTAGAAATGGCGGACCCACACATTTATCGGCACCCTCGGAGTCTGTGCGGCTCTGTCTCTCCCGGCTAGGGCCAGGTCCCTCCAGGTCTTCAGAAGATACCGGTAACTGTAAGGCACCCGGTATCGCCCCAGTTCGTCGGTATGGCTACGGTGGAAGTCATACAGTACCACCTCCTCATACCCTTCGCCAATGATCAGCAACCCAGAGATCCGGAACAGAGACCACAAGTCAAGGCTGGTCTCTCCCTCTGTTGTCACCACCGTGTTCCATTGGCGGTTGAAGCGCTCCAGTAATCCCTGTAGTAGTCCGGTGTAGCATGGGTACGTTGTAGCAACCCTGATAAAAATAAGATTTTTAAATAAATCAAATTAAAATAAAAGATAAATAATTAGATGATGAAAGCCTAAACGCATAAAAATAAGACAGAATGGAAATAACGCCTTTGGTCAAGACGCTACTTCATTAAGAAACGCCTCTAGAGAAGGCGCTAATTAAAAAGGGACGCCCATATAACAAGGCGTCAATTATCAAACGGCCAAAAGGGGAAGTAAGTGTAATGCCCTCTACCTGGACGCGTTTTATACAAGAAACGACGCTTGACAAGGTGTCAATTTAAATTAACGCCCTCACTTAGGACGTTAATTCAGTTCGAGTTTCGTTCGACCCAAGAGACCATCCAGGGCAAGTTCTGGATAACTACGACAAAGATGGAAGATGGTAAGGACTCTATCATGGAAGTATTACTTCCAATACAACTCTAACCCTATTAGGATCCCCAAAATCCTATAAGTAACCCTCTCTGTCGAACCCTAACGAGCTGTTGGCCGAAGGAAGCTCTGCTGCTGTTGTGCGTGAAGAACAGGTTTATGTTCTTCTTCCTTCCGTTGTTTCTGCCTCTGGTTGTTTGAGGAAGGAACGTTAATATTCTTTTCTTCTTCTCCCTCATCTTCCTTTGCAGGTAGCATACAAATAACTCGTTGAAGAACGTGGTTCTTCATCAACATCGTTCTTCCTCTTTTTCTTTTACCTTAGGTTATATGATTAATGATCTTCATTATTTCTTCTGTAGGAAGTCTGCAGTAACTCCCTGTCGAAGTGAAGAACGTGAGGTTCTTCATCCTCTTCTTCTTCTTCTTCTGCCGGTGATCAGAAGACTCTGTTGCAAAACAGAGTATCGTTTCTCTTCACATATCTTCACTCAGATAGTCATCATGTAGGTTTTCTCAAGAATATAGCCCAAACTAGCTTAATATCTTTAATAATATCATCGATCCTCCATGCATATAGTTTTATTGTGGTTTCAACTGTTTCTATGCAATTTTCAAAAAAAGCAACGCCCTTGACCAGGGCGCTAATATAAAGAAGCGACCCACACTAGGGCGCAAATTCTTGTTTTGACGCCCTACTTAGGAGTCGTCAATTTCATATAAATTGATAATTACCCATGTTAAAAATTCTATATCTATGAAACCATGAACCTAATCTAATGCATGTTCATCCTGATTGAATCCTGCTATTTTTCTGGTCCTGACCATGTACCTATTTTCCTAAAATTTATTATCCGAAGTTTGGAAAATTATTGAATTAACGACCTGCACAAGGTCGTCTCTTATTGAACTGACGCCCCAGACTAGGGCGCTAATTGACAAGTAACGCCCCTGTCCAGGGCGCGTTATTATTAAAATTCCAGAATATTGATTTTCTGCAGAATAGAAATATTGAAGGGACGACTAATGTATAAGTCGTCAAATTGTGAATAAACGCCCCTGAGTAAGGCGTTAATTGGATAATTAATGACATAGCTTAAGTCGCTATTTTCTGTATTACTGTTTTACACTGATTACTGTCTCCGAAGGGTTTTATATATATATATATATATATATATATATATATATATATATATATCGGCACTATATTCCAGTCCGTGAATATAGTCCCATGTTTCATGATATTTTTATCGCACTACCCTCAATTCTCATTGACATACAAGCTCTCCATTAGACATTCCGTTCCTTTGGACTAGCAAGTTAGTCATAGAGACCTCCGTAAGACTCTTCGAGCCTTGGATTCCCTCAAGGACGACTGAGCTAGTTGTACCATAAAAATCCATTACATTATTTGATTGCCATGTCACTCTAAAGAAACATGGTATACCGGCCCTCATGTTATGCAAAGTGTGTATCATGAGAATTTTCTTAATGGGATGAGGTTATCATGCCATTTGATGCTGTTCTTGTAAACCCCAATTCTATATTCAACATGATGTTCTTGTGGACCTCAATTCTATATTAAGAATGAGGACGTCTTGCCATTGATGTGATGTTCGTGTGGACCTCAATTCTATATAAAGAGTGTCCATACTTGCTTGTCATGGTACCCAAGTTGGGGAACCAATTCCACCTAGTTTTATCGATAATCGTGATTGTATATATCGCCATTCTATGTCAAGTGTCATATTTTTGGACTCTATTCTATCCAAGTTATCCTACGTATCTACAAGCTTAAATCTTGAAATTCCATATTGGCTATACACAAAAGTGGATGTTAAAATACATGATTAATGCCTGTGCATATAGGGCCCGATCTGGTCCTGGGAGGAGCACCCGAAAGTACTTGTGCCCATGGGAGTTGATTGATCACGGTATTGGCATTATACCGAAGTGCATGACTAGCTTGATTGAACATTCCACCAATCTTGTACTTGTACTTGACTTGATATTACATGACTTGCGTGGCCCGAAAAAGGGTAATTTCATACTTGCGTGCTTGAAATGTGATAGCCAAATTTCCACATGACATGATGAATACATTTGCTTGAATATCTTGATATCTTTTGATATAAGTTCTTGAAAGTTCATGACTAGTTCTTCTTGCTATCGTATTGTTATACACTCTCTCTATCTTGTCGTTTTATGCGAGCATGCATAGCCATAGTGCATTCATGAAAGATGTAATCACTTAAACCCCTTGCTAGTTCTTGAGATATAATTTCCTACTGAGCGTTCGCTCACTTAGTGTTTCCCTACTTTTCAGGTAAGTCCGACGATGAGGGAACTCAAACGGATGGGGAAAATCAAGAGTGAAAGAGATAGAGCTTCTTCCATGTTATCTAGTCTTTTTTTATATTTTCTTGAGTCAACCTTGTATTTTTCCTTTATTTTAGTTAGTACTTCAAGGTTTGTAATAGACATATTCTTATGAAGGAATAAAGGACTGGGTTATCTTTACTTTTGCGCATCTCTGATTTTGGTGTCGAATACACTACTACTCTGATTGACATGATTGATATAAACTCGTCACGCGTCTCCGGGTATCTTCCGCTCTCGGGGCGTGACAGTTTTTGTGGTATCAGAGCCTAGGGTATTCAATTCCTAGGAAAAAACCCAAGTCCAAGGATAGGTTCAAACCTTTAACCAGTGAGATTGGGTAGAACCAAGGGTTGAGTTAGCATAAAAACTTAAAAGCCCTTAACGCGAGTATATAATAACATAGTTATGGTAATTGTAGGATAATGGCTGCCGAACGTGCTCAGTGGCACAACATGCAGCGTACACTCCAAGGCATGACCCAAGTGCTGCAACAAGTAGCACAGGGTGGTGCACAACGAGCCAGAAGTCTCCACCAAGTCTTCAAGAACATGAACCCTCCCAAATTCATGGGTTCTACTGATCCGGATGACGCAGAGCACTGGATCAGGGAGACGGAGCGTATATTCCGTGTTATGCAGTGCACGGATCAAGATAAAGTCTTATTAGCTACTTTTCAACTAGAAAGGGATGCCCGATGCTGGTGGGAGTCAGTCGAAGCTACTATAAATCAAGACCAAGTTACTTGGGAAGAATTTGTTGAACATTTCAACAATAAATAATTTTCAGACCGAGTCCAAGAAAAGAAAGCTACCGAATTTGCCGCACTCAAGCAACGGTCATTATCGGTGGCGGAGTACGAGGCACAATTCTCTAGATTGTCTCGGTATGCTAAGCACTTAGTTAGCACCGAGAAGATGAAAGCTAGGAGGTTCCTTAACGGGCTCAAGCCCCAATATATTACCCAGCTGGCGCCAATGGATATTCAGGTCTACTCAGAGATAGTACGCCGAGCTCAATTGTTAGAAGATGCCACGAAGCTATCAGATAGAATCCGTGGGAAGGATAAGAAGGAACAAGTTACAAGTTCGGGTTCCTTTTAACCCAACTTCAAGAAGAGGCCTAGCACTGGAGGTACTTCTTCTCAAGACCAAAAATTTAAGAAGACCAAGCCCTTCTCTATCACTACTACACCTTCGAATATAATATGCAAGCATTGTGACAAGGTTGGTCATAAAGCCGAAGAGTGCTGGAGGAAACTTGGAGCATATCTCCGTTGCGAGAGCCGTGAGCATCGGATTCTCGATTGCCCATTTTCCAGCTGGTGACGGAAAGCGCCCGGTAACCAAGAACACTCGTCTTCACGCAATTAAGGAGACCGAACAAGAAGAGGAAGGCGGACTAGTAGAAGGTACACTGAAAGTTTGTTTCAAGTCTGCACATGTCTTATTTGATACTGGTGCTTCACATTCAATTGTTTCCAAGAAGTTCGTTGATCCGTTACCCCTAGAACCGGAATGGATAAAATTAGTCTTATCTACTCCTCTAGGAAACGAGACTGATATTACACACCATTACCAGAACTGTGAAGTATTGGTTCATGGTAAGAATCTCCCTATTGATCTTATATGTTTAGATCTAAAGGAGTATGATGTCATACTGGGAGAGGATTGGTTATCCAAATACCAGGCAACAGTCAATTGCCGCAATAGCAAGGTTACTTTCAAGGACTTTCTAGAACTAGTCTATTCTAGCCCTAAGAGTCGGAGCGAGTCACCTCTTATTTCAGCTCTCCGAGCTAGCAAGCTAATAAGGAAAGGATGTGTATCTTTCCTTGCATTTGTCACGATTAAGGAGGCTCAGGAAACTAAGATAGAAGATATCCCAGTTGTGCAAGAATTTTCGGATATGTTTCCGGAAGATTTGCCTGGATTACCCCCACAAAGAGAAGTGGCCTTCACCATCGACTTAGTCCCTGGTGCTGGACCTGTTTCTAAGACACCTTATAGAATGTCCCTTGCTGAACTCAAGGAGTTAAAGGAGCAATTAATGGAACTTCTTAAGAAAGGATTCATTAGACCGAGTACTTCCCCGTGGGGAGCGCCTGTGCTATTTGTAAAGAAGAAGGATGGATCCATGAGACTATGCATCGACTATCGACAGTTGAATCATCTCACTATCAAGAACAAGTATCCACTGTCGAGAATCGATGAGTTATTTGATCAAATATCTGGATCCAAGTATTTTTCAAAGATTGATCTCAAGTCAGGATATCACCAACTAAGGATCAAGGATGATGACATTCATAAGACCGCATTCAGAAGCAGGTATGGCCATTATGAGTTTGTTGTTATGCCTTTTGGACTAACAAATGCCCCTGCTGCCTTTATGCAGTTAATGAATAGTATATTCAGACCTTATTTGGATCAATTCGTGGTGGTCTTTATTGATGATATATTGATTTATTCCAAGACCAAGGAAGTGCATGAGGAGCATTTAAGGATTGCATTACAAATATTGAGGACAAACCAATTATATGCAAAACTCAGCAAGTGTGAATTCTGGCTTGAGGAAGTGACTTTTCTCGGACATGTTATATCAAAGGATGGCTTATCAGTAGATCCATCAAAAGTTGAAGCTGTAGGAAATTGGGAAAGACCGACCAATGCTAGCGAGATCCAAAGTTTCTTAGGTCTTGCCGGCTATTACAGGCGATTCATCAAAGATTTCTCTAAGATCGCCGTACCACTTACAAGGTTAACTCGCAAGGAGATCCGTTATGAATGGAGTGAGGAATGTGAAAGAAGCTTCCAAAATCTCAAGGATCATCTAACTACAGCTCCGGTCTTAGCATTACCAATGGAAGGAGAGAAATTCGAGGTATACACTGATACTTCTGGCATTATCCTCGGATGTGTTCTAATGCAACAAGGAAAGGTTATATCTTATTCTTCTCGTCAATTGAAGAAGCATGAAGAGAACTACCCCGTCCATGACTTAGAATTGGCCGCGGTGGTATTTGCACTCAAAATATGGAGACATTATCTTTATGGAGTACAGTTTACTGTATACTCTGATCACAAGAGTCTCAAGTATCTCTTTTCACAAAAGGAACTAAATATGAGGCAAAGACGTTGGCTAGAATATCTCAAGGACTTCGACTTCAATATACAATATCATCCCGGAAAGGGTAACCATGTAGCAGATGCCCTTAGTCGAAAGCCGAGAGCACTGTTAGCCAATTGTATGATTCAAGAATGGAAATTGATGGAGCAATTCTCTGAACTCAATATAAGCATGGACACAGACTTTCAATGTGTCACATTATCTCATATAAGCATTCATCCGGACCTATTATCTGAAATACGAGCGCTTCAAGATAATGATCCAATATTAGTAGAGATCAAAGGCAAACTGGAAGGACAATCTGATTTCCAAATAACTTGTGAAGGAAGATTAATGTTCAGGAATAGAACTTGCATACCGGATTGTCCCGAGTTAAAGAAGAAGATCTTAGATGAAGTTTATAGATCAAGGTACACGATTCATCCTAGATCTACCAAAATGTACCAAGATGTGAAAAGAAATTTTTGGTGGCCCAACATGAAAAGGGAAATAGCGGACTACGTGTCGCGCTGTCTCACTTGCCAACAGGTCAAGGCGGAACACCAAAAGCCTGCTGGAAAATTACATCCTCTAGATATTCCCAAATGGATGTGGGAGAATATTAGTATGGATTTCATTATGGGTTTATCTAAATAAAAAGGAGGACATGATGGAATATGGGTTATTATTGACCGATTGACTAAATCGGCGCATTTCTTGCCAATAAAGAGCCGATGGTCAGTTGATGTTTTGGCTGCATTATACATCAAGGAAATAGTCAGATTACATGGTATTCCTGTTTCAATCGTGTCTGACAGAGATCCCCGTTTTACTTCTCATTTTTGGAAAGGACTACAACATTTGTTGGGAACAAGGCTTAACTTTAGTACAGCTTTTCATCCTCAAACGGATGGTCAGACCGAGAGAACTAATCAGGTGGTTGAAGATATGCTCAGAGCTTGCATCATTGATTTCGATGGAAGCTGGCATGATCACTTGTCGTTGGTGGAATTTGTATATAATAATAGCTACCAGGCAAGTATACAAATGGCACCTTTCGAAGCTTTATACGGAAGGAGTTGCCGATCACCCTTATGCTGGGACGAAGTTGGAGAGAAACAACTGCTAGGTCCAGACATGGTAAGGGTTACCACTGAGAAGATACAATTGATTAGAGAAAGACTGCAAGTTGCTCAGTCTAGGCAAAAGGCTTATGCTGATACAAGAAGGAGAGATCTTGAATTCCAAGTTGGAGATCATGTATTTCTCAAGATATCGCCTGGACGTGGCATACAGAGATTTGGTGTTAAAGGCAAGCTTACGCCAAGATTCATCGGACCCTTCGAGATACTGGAAAGAGTTGGCGAGGTTGCTTATCGCATCGCATTGCCTCCTCAATTATCCGATGTTCATAATGTGTTCCACATATCTATGTTGAAGAAGTATGTACACGATCCATCACATATTATTGAACATGGAGACTTAGTTATCCAGAAGGATCTCACATATGAATAGAAGCCCATAAAAATACTAGATCGTGAAGTACGTACTCAAAGGAATAAGGTTATTCCCATGCTAAAAGTACAATGGAATAAGAGTTCCGATCATGAAGCCACGTGGGAGACCGAGGAATCCATGAGGAAGCGATTTCCAGAATTATTTTAAGGTATATACTCTACGCTCTCCACTTATATATACTATTGAATTTAGGGACCAAATTCTTTTAAGTAGGGGAGGGTGTAGCAACCCTGATAAAAATAAGATTTTTAAATAAATCAAATTAAAATAAAAGATAAATAATTAGATGATGAAAGCCTAAACGCATAAAAATAAGACAGAATGGAAATAACGCCTTTGGTCAAGACGCTACTTCATTAAGAAACGCCTCTAGAGAAGGCGCTAATTAAAAAGGGATGCCCATATAACAAGGCGTCAATTATCAAACGGCCAAAAGGGGAAGTAAGTGTAACGCCCTCTACCTGGGCGCGTTTTATACAAGAAACGACGCTTGACAAGACGTCAATTTAAATTAACACCCTCACTTAGGACGTTAATTCAGTTTGAGTTTCGTTCGACCCAGGAGACCATCCAGGGCAAGTTCTGGATAACTACGACAAAGATGGAAGATGGTAAGGACTCTATCATGGAAGTATTACTTCCAATACAACTCTAACTCTATTAGGATCCCCAAAATCCTATAAGTAACCCTCTCTGTCGAACCCTAACGAGTTGTTGGCCGAAGGAAGCTCTGCTGCTGCTGTGCGTGAAGAACAGGTTTATGTTCTTCTTCCTTCCGTTGTTTCTGCCTCTGGTTGTTTGAGGAAGAACGTTAATATTCTTTTCTTCTTCTCCCTCATCTTCCTTTGCAGGTAGCATACAAACAACTCGTTGAAGAACGTGGTTCTTCATCAACATCGTTCTTCCTCTTTTTCTTTTACCTTAGGTTATATGATTAATGATCTTCATTATTTCTTCTGTAGGAAGTCTGCAGTAACTCCCTGTCGAAGTGAAGAACGTGAGGTTCTTCATCCTCTTCTTCTTCTTCTTCTGCCGGTGATCAGAAGACTCTGTTACAAAACAGAGTATCGTTTCTCTTCACATATCTTCACTCAGATAGTCATCAGGTAGGTTTTCTCAAGAACGTAGCCCAAACTAGCTTAATATCTTTAATAATATCATCGATCCTCCATGTATATAGTTTTATTGTGGTTTCAACTGTTTCTATGCAATTTTCAAAAAAAGCAACGCCCTTGACCAAAGCACTAATATAAAGAAGCGACCCACACTAGGGCGCAAATTCTTGTTTTGACACCCTACCTAGGAGTCGTCAATTTCATATAAATTGATAATTACCCATGTTAAAAATTCTATATCTATGAAACCATGAACCTAATCTAATGCATGTTCATCCTGATTGAATCCTACTATTTTTCTGGTCCTGACCATGTACCTGTTTTCCTGAAATTTATTATCCAAAATTTGGAAAATTGTTGAATTAACGACCTGCATAAGGTCGTCTCTTATTGAACTGACGCCCCAGACCAGGGCGCTAATTGACAAGTAATGCCCCTGTCCAGGGCGCGTTTTTATTAAAATTCCAGAATATTAATTTTCTGCAGAATAGAAATATTGATGGGACGACTAATGTATAAGTCGTCAAATTGTGAATAAACGCCCCTGAGTAAGGCGTTAATTGGATAATTAATGACTTAGCTTAAGTCGCTATTTTCTGTATTACTGTTTTACACTGATTACTGTCACCGAAGGGTTATATATATATATATATATCGGCACTATATTCCAGTCCGTGAATATAGTCCCATGTTTCATGATGTTTTTATCACAGTACTCTCAATTCTCATTGACATACAAGCTCTCCATTGGACATTCCGTTCCTTTGGACTAGCAAGTTAGTCATAGAGACCTCCGTAAGACTCCTCGAGCCTTGGATTCCCTCAAGGCCGACTGAGCTGGTTGTACCATAAAAACCCATTACATTATTTGATTGCCATGTCACTCTAAAGAAACATGGTATACCGGCCCTCATGTTATGCAAAGTGTGTATCATGAGAATTTTCTTAATGGGATGAGGTTATCATGCCATTTGATGCTGTTCTTGTAAACCCCAATTCTATATTCAACATGATGTTCTTGTGGACCTCAATTCTATATTAAGAATGAGGACGTCTTGCCATTGATGTGATGTTCGTGTGGATCTCAATTCTATATAAAGAGTGTCCATACTTGCTTGTCATGGTACCCAAGTTAGGGAACCAAGTCCACCTAGTTTTATCGATAATCGTGATTGTACAGTTATTATCGCCATTCTATGTCAAGTGTCATATTTTTGGACTCTATTCTATCCAAGTTATCCTACGTATCTACAAGCTTAATTCTTGAAATTCCATATTGGCTATACACAAAAGTGGATGTTAAAATACATGATTAATGCCTGTGCATATAGGGCCTGATCTGGTCCTGGGAGGAGCACCCGAAAGTACTTGTGCCCATGGGAGTTGATTGATCACGGTATTGACATTATACCGAAGTGCATGACTAGCTTGATTGAACATTCCACCAATCTTGTACTTGTACTTGACTTGATATTACATGACTTGCGTGGCCCGAAAAAGGGTAATTTCATACTTGCGTGCTTGAAACGTGATAGTCAAATTTCCACATGACATGATGAATACACTTGCTTGAATATCTTGATATCTTTTGATATAAGTTCTTGAAAGTTCATGACTAGTTCTTCTTGCTATCGTATTGTTATACACTCTCTCTATCTTGTCGTTTTATGCGAGCATGCATAGCCATAGTGCATTCATGAAAGATGTAATCACTTAAACCCCTTGCTAGTTCTTGAGATATAATTTCCTACTGAGCATTCGCTCACTTAGTGTTTCCCTACTTTTCAGGTAAGTCCGACGATGAGGGAACTCAAACGGATGAGGAAAATCAAGAGTGAAAGAGATAGAGCTTCTTCCGTGTTATCTAGTCTTTTTTTTATATTTTCTTGAGTCAACCTTGTATTTTTCCTTTATTTTAGTTAGTACTTCAAGGTTTGTAATAGACATATTCTTATGAAGGAATAAAGGACTGGGTTATCTTTACTTTTGCGCATCTCTGATTTTGGTGTCGAATACACTAATACTCTGATTGACATGATTGATATAAACTCGTCACGCGTCTCCGGGTATCTTCCGCTCTCGGGGCGTGACATACGTATACAAAGCAACAGTCACCGCATACCGGATCCCATCCCGGTCCAGCAGCACCTGGTAGTGGTGAACAATCCCCATCAGCCACTCAGTGGCACCCTAACGGTAGTAGTGTGACGAGATCACTGCCCAGCGACCGTACCAGCTGATGACAGTCTGCCGCATGACTCCATCCAATATGCTGTGGTCGTTACAGCCCTCCCTAGCATACAGCAAACCCGCCAGCTCCAGCACCAACCCAGCAGTCCCCTTTGTCTTTGTGCGATGGCGACCGTGTAAGTCCCAGGAAATAGGGCCCAACGGCCCAACTCTGACACCTGACTACTCTGCTCTGCCAAAGAACCCCAGGCACTCAACACTGGAGAACCGACGCTGCCTCCAGTACTCCTCGGAAAAGCTCAGGTAACTGTAAAATGCTACACCATGCAGGCTGTCCCTGCCAATCAAGATAGCCCGCTCAAGCAGGCGACTGGCTCCCAGAATCTGCGTGTCACCCTCTTCCATGTCGGGAGGGACATAGCTCCGGAGAAACTTGAACAGATGGTGATCCAAGGGGAACTCCAAAGGATAACCCCACTCCGGTCATAGGCATACAGATCGCCTACTCCCAAAATCCGGGCCACCTCCACAATCCCGACTCCAGCTGCCCTCTCACCGACGGGACCCTCAGCCACTACTGTATGCCCCGAATCCAGCTGCTCCACACTAGCCGTAGTAACCACCGGTGGACCTAGAGGAGGCATAGGACGCTCAGTCCGCCACACCCAGTGATCCTCCTCCCGAGCCATCTGCCTCGGGACACGCCCATCTCTGCCGAAACGTGCCATAGCTGCAAGACGGGGCACCCAAAAAGATAATCAGTATACCAGAAAATCAGCATATACAGCACATCAAAATAAAGGCACATGAAGTGTCAAAATACAACTACAACTGCCCGGAACAGGGGTCTCACGGGCCGTACGCCCTCATCTCTGCCTCCGACGCATGCCCCGTGGGGGGCATTTGTTGTACCCGGATTGTTTCCCAGCAAAATAACAAGGAATAAGGGTTTGGGCATTTCCCCGAACACCTTTACGGCACGGGCTATTTAACCCTTTCTAGAACCATGCGGGTCCCTACAAGGGTCCTGACCAGCTTGCCGTGACACACGATGACATAAGCAATGGTCCGGGGTCAACCCCGGCCACTCACAAATGGGCTTTGCCTGTATCCTACATGGCCGCCCGGGATCGCTCGGGGGACGCCCCGACGTTAAGCCACGCCACGTGGCACTCAGTGAAAGGGCCGTGGACCCACCCTGAGACACTTCTTTCAACCCTCCAAGGTCAAAGGGAGACCCAAGTAAGTCAACCACAGGCTCTAGAGGCCCGCAACATGTGCATACGGCTCACACGAGTGTGTTCGGCATTTTTCCGAACACCTTGTGGGCGCATATATTCTAGCCCTTCCACATAAAACCACGGGCCACCCCGTGGTTCCAGCACACTAATTGGGTCCTACAATGACCCCCCAGTAGGTCGGGGCCACCCCGACCCTCAGATACGTGGCGACGAGCCACTCAACTTTAGCACTAGGGCCAACCCGAGGCTACCCTGCCAACCCACCATGCAACGTGGCACATAGCTCGAGGCATGACTCACGTCCCTAAGATGCCTCTCCTAAGCTCCCACGAGCTCCCCCCTTCAACCCAAGGCCCCCTTTGGGGCCCCTCGGTCATCTACCGAAGTCGTTCGGCAATCCAGGGTGTGTCGGGCATTTACGCGAACACCTTGCGAGCGGCTACGACCACTCGAAGAACAACGGCCCCCACGGGCCCATCCCAATTTCTCGGAGCTCAACGTCCTTCAAAGGACGCTTGCAAAAGACACAAGGATACCCCGGGGGCCATCCCTCGGGGTCATGACCGGCCCCAGGGCCAGTTAACCCAAGGGCGCGGTTGTGCGCCCCCAGGGAGGGCGAACTCCGAGGGGGTCCCGCCCCGTCTCCAGCCGGGTGGTCCCACGACCCCACTCAGTCTCAGTTCATCCAGTTTGCGGTCCTACGACGCGGTTCGTGTGTCGTACAAGTTCAAGAAGTCAACACGTGGACGCGGGAGCACAAAGCGACAGCACGCGGGAACTCCACAAGTCAACGCGCACACAAGCCTCCGCAAGCTTCCACGTATCCTCCCAGTGCTAACTGTCCTTTTTTCTTAGTTAATTTAGAAAGAAATAGCCCCAAAAAATGAATTTTATAGGGTTGGGACCTCCCCCTCCCTCTCCATGCGCCAACCCACCTAAACCCCCTGGGGGGGTTTACGCAGACCAGCCCAGCCCTCTGGGCTGGTCTGCGTAAACCCCTTCTATTCAATATGAAAATTGGTTTTTTAAAATTAAAAAGGACCAAAGCCAACCCCCCGGGGTGGGGTTTATGCGGACCAACCTGTACCCCCAGGCTGGTCCGCCTAAACCCCCTAGGGGAGGGGGTTTACGCGGACCAGCCCGCCCCCCTGAGCCTAGCCCGCGTAAACCCTTCCAGCCCACTCTTTTTACCAAAAACACCCTCTGTGAGGGGTTTATGTGGGCTAGCTTGACCCCCTCAACCCAGCCCTCCTAAACCCACACTATTCATGTGGTTTACGCGGGTTGGCTTGACCCTATCAACCCAGCCCTCCTAAACCTACACTATTCATGGGGTTTACGCGGGCTGGCTCCACCCTATCAAGCTAACCCTCCTAAACTTCTTCCAACCCTTCAACTTCTCTATAAAAGCCCCTTAGAAGCTCAAGGGGTAAACACACGGAGACAATACACAACAACAACACAGGAGAAGCACATAGAAGCCCCGAGACATCCGACCTTCTTCAAGCGGCTCAGGACAACGAGCTAAGGAGAATTATGTGTGGGTGACTTGTTCGTTGGCTTAGTACGCCTGGGGTATGTCGTTTACACTTCCCTCACGCCGTATTTAGCCGTAACATACAAGTCAACACACACCATGTGCGAGATGTTATGACAAGGGCGAATGTCCCCTCATGCCGGGATTCCCCCTCGCGTGCCCGTCTGTTCCAACCACGCACCTACCATGACGTCACGCTCTCCCGCAGTCACGAGGCTACGTCCGACCGCTCTACTCGAGCCGTGACTGGCCCTCGCCCAGACACCGGATCGATGCATCCCTCCAGTCATCCATTCATAAGCCCCCTCGTTCGATGCCGCCATCATGGCCCATGCCACGGGAGGGGCCCTCTGTAAAACACATATGTGTTCGTCTATCAAGCACTAACCCAGGGACCGATCATCACATCGGAATTATCCCGTGGCGTGCACCAATTGTACCCTTGCCACTACTACCCACCTATAAAGACATGTATATCTCAAAGATTACACCACCAATTGGACGAATGCTCTCGCATCCACATTCAGGCCCCCAGCTCGCTATCTACACCACTCGACATCCGTGCCTGACATCCTATGCCTAGTAAACACCCCTCAGTCAAAAGCTTACCCACAGCTACTGAATGCTCCCAGCCCTCTACCCACGGCTTCAGACATATATACATACTTTTCTACAGCTTAGAACGAAGGTATTCGGATTCAATCCGATGTAAATAAACACCGGTTGCTTGCGGTCGGTGGGGAAAGCCGTCCAGTACACGATTCTCGCAATGACTTTCCGTGAAAGGAGAGTGCCCGATACCGCCGTGAGAGGCATGCAACCGTAAGGTGGATACCCAAGATACATCAAACTCCCGTATCTTCCTTCCCCGCTGTATCCCTTCCTTCACCCGGTTATTTGGCATAAAAAAAACCCGCAGCGACAACGGTAAATAGGGGAAACACATAATCCTCTATACTACCGTGACTCCCACAATCGGACAGTCCGTCTTTACATACGGAGACACTGACAAGGCCACACGTCCACACGCTGAATCGACACCCTCGAGAGACCCTACGAACCACAGAACCTCTCGATCTTGAGCTAGAAACAGCGAAAGAACCACGTCCAACACACAGGGCGACACCAGCCCATCTGTCAGAAGGGCCACGCAAAATGGAATAGACCGAGCCGCCTGTACAGTAACTACGTCGAAGAGACACCCGCACTGAAACCTCTCTAGTGACAAGAGTGCTACCCCACTATCGACAAGGCCGGAAGCATCCTCCGATGACTTATACCACAGCCTCAAGTGTCTCCTTACATGCCCCAAATGGAAACTGAGACACCAACATAGCACCACAAAAGAAGGACTAGTCGGGGTCGCGCTTGTCAGCATGCGTCCACTGCCCCCGACTACGTGTGCACACACAGACCATCTGCTCTAGGTCGGATCCTTTAGCCGATTTCCCCCCCAGTCAGACTCAGGCTACAAAGGCAAGGGGCCCTCGGGTAACCAGCTTAGAAACCTCCACACGGGACAAGCCTCCACCACTCCCAGGTGGGTCGGCACGGACGTGCCGAGGTCAACTACGCCTAGTGGCTAGAGTCACCAAGGGTGAGAACTCATCGTAAACACGGAAGCCACCGGAGTACCACCGGTCTGTACTAATCCACCATGAGGCGGCTCACTAGCACGAGAACCAAAGACCACTAGCTAGACAACTAGACTATAACTGCACGTCCACAAGAGACTATCCAAAGCTGAGTACAGGAACACAAGGACCACAGTCCACAACTCTTATGAGGATAACTAACCGCGATCACAGCCCTCACGCGGGAACTCCCTCCACAGTCAAGGGGCTCTCATGGGGATAGTCGACACGAGTAGCCCGACACCAGAGTGACTATCCACACACCACCAGCAGACATGGATGGTCCACACCACCCCTCCAAACCTGACAGAACCTCGGGAATCACGTGGACACACATCACGCGAAGCCACAACTCCCACGGACACCTCGAGTACCAGAACTCGGGCCACGATGACACCCTAGATGAAGGGATCTGGGCAACCACGGCACTGGCTCCCCAATAGGGCTGGGCGGCCAACCCTATGGCCGCCCACCCAAGGGAACTCACAGGCCTGGGCGGCCACTCCTCTGGCTGCCCAGAGCCCAGACTCAAAGGAGACTAGGCGGCCAGACTTCTGGCCACCCACCCTGGGCTGAACAGGGCCAGGGCGGCCACTCCTCTGGCCGCCCAAGGGCCTGGGCGGCCACTCCTTTGGCCGCCCAGACAGTGGGCTATAGAAAACACCGAACGAAAGTAGACGACCCAACCTATGGCCGTCTGAGACCCTGGGTGGCCCAACGCTTGGCCGCCTAACAGACCTGTGTGACCAGACCCATGGCCTTCCAGTCCAGGACGCGACGGCCAACCTTGTGGCCGTCTCCTGCCTATTTCACGGAAAACAACACCCGAGTTCACCTGGAGCTCGATCAGAAGCCCCATTCATCACCAGACGAAGTGGAGAACCTGGGGAATCATCCCCGAACCTTTCTACCACCGAAAAACCAAATCCAAATCATAAATCATGGCCCTAATCAGCCAAATCCATTGCTCAACCCCACCCGACATGCTTAAACCCCCAAATCAAGGGAGACACCCGCTCTCCGCCTCCCTGAGCATGGAATCGAACGAAAATCGCAAGAGGAGAACAGAGATCCATCCCCCTACCTGAATCGAGCTTTAACCTCACCCCAAACCATGAAACGGCGATCGTCCGAGCTGCTGGCTTCTTACGAATGCAAACACGGCCGCCTTAGCCTCCGATTCAGCACGCCCTCAAGCCTTCCCTTGCCGCATGCCACTGCCGTCGCTCCGTCCCGCTCCATCCCACAACTGTCGGCCGTCGGGAGTGGGGAAACGGGGAAGGGGAAGAGACGGTGAGAGGGTGAGGGGGAGTGAGTCGAGAGAGATGAGAGAACGGAGGGGGACAAAGGGGATATGGTTTTAATATTTTATTTATATTATTATATTTATTTTCTTTTTTCCATTTCTTTTAGAAAATCACAAGAGCTCCAAAAAAATCCCGAAAAATATAATCTGACCCAGAAAAATTCTGGGAAAAAGGCAGGATCGCTCCATGCGCCACCACGGACCCAGAATAATCCAGAAACACGTCGAAAAGGGGTCTAAAAATCATTATAAAAAGTCTGAAACCCACTTGGACACGATCCACAACCCGCGTAACTAGATCAAAAAATCTAGTGCTTTACAGGGCTGGTCTACGTCGACGCACTGATCATGGTGCGTCGACGCAGCCTTGATCATATCCCCTTTCTGTTTCTTCTTTCTTCCTTTTTTTGTAATTTTTGTTTAAACCCTGCGTTCGGCAGGTGGATTAGAGGGTGTGTTAGGATCCCATCTTTTAGTGCGCATCTGATTTTATGTCTTTCTTTCTTTTTTTTCTTTAATTCTTGATAGATATGTGAAGCATGCATACGCATGTATATATATTATACATTCAGTGTTATTTTTGTGTTTGATCAGAGGGTTATCACTTTCTTTTGCTCCATCTTCTTCTACAATAGTCTTTCGACCTTTATCATTATATCGTTTTCTTTGTGTCATTATCTTCAACATCCTGGTGCACGTATGCCATCGTCTTCGTTTGGTTCATCATCTTCTTTTATTTGTTGATTTTGCAATTAGTTCAAGTGTTTTGGCAAAAATCTGGCAGCACCTCCCCTAGACTTGGAGCATTTGGGGGGGTGTAAATTAGGTACTCGTCCACGGAAGATCCGAGACGACCCAAAAATAGAGAGGATGCGGGCGAGAGCGGCAACATCCGACGACCAGAGTTGAGCATGAAAACCGCGAAGACTGGCCTACGAGGGGCTCCAAAGACCCATGAGATGCCGCGGTCTCGATTCGAAACGCGTACTTAGATTGTCGCCAAACTATATGGCCATTATTATGCACCCCTTGAAGGGAGATCACCCGGGGACCATGCTATGAGGAAGCAGGCCCTCGGGGAACCGAGAGTGATCAAAAACTTCAGCAAAGAATCGAGGAGAGTTGAAAGGTGATACGACGACCAGAGGAGAGGGGATGATAAATCAAGTGATCACACAGCGCAAGGGGTGATTCGTCGACTAAGCAAGAGGGGGCTTTTGGACTTCGGAGGATGACAGACGGGGGTTCACTCTAGAGGAAATGAAAAAGAGAGAGAGAGAGAGCATGCTTCTGGCCTTCCCTCTCCTTTTATACATGCACACCGAAAGCTCCGTCGACGTGTTTGTTTGTTTTTTCTTCTGCCTTCACCGCTCGAACGTGGGCTGTTGGCATGCCTTGTCTCTTTGCACCACTCAAGCATGAGTCGTGGCGCGTCCTCCCGCTTGCCACCGCACACACAGCACGTCGCCGATGTGCCCACCCTCTCCTACAGGTTCATTAATGGGCCAGCAGAGGGCAGGGGGAACTATTGTCGCCCGATGGGTTGCTAGCAAGGCTGCCGGATGAGCTTCTTTGGAGGCCGCCGGATCAGGTGTGTTTAGGGGGCTTGCGCGCCAGATTAGAGTAGCGGGGTTAGCTGTCGTATCAGGTGCCTTGGGGAATCTTGCGCGTCGGATCAGAGGGGGGGGTTCAGCCACCGTATCAGGTTCCACAAAGAGCCGCCGATTCAGCGCCCTGGGGAGCCGCCGATTCAGCGCCCTAGGGAGCCACCGATTCAGCCTCGCCTTGCCTTATTTATCTCCTTCATTTGGCTTAGTGAGGTTCTTTACCCTTGATGCTAATTTTCAAGCACTAACAGGAGATCAACCTTGGCACTAAGGATAACCCAAAAATTGTTCTGATAAGTGCCAATT
This sequence comes from Amorphophallus konjac, assembly GCA_022559845.1. NCBI lineage: Eukaryota > Viridiplantae > Streptophyta > Magnoliopsida > Alismatales > Araceae > Amorphophallus > Amorphophallus konjac. Next base: position 390,140,590 of record CM040121.1, on the reverse strand, counting down.
TGAAGAGGAAGAAGTTGCAGTTGTGGCGGTGCTTAAAGAATTCCCTGATACCTTCGCTTGGTCCTACAAAGATATGCCGAGCCTAGATCCTTCATTGGTAGAGCATCGTCTTGTCATAAAGACCGATGTGAAAGCTGTCAAACAGAAGCTGAGGGGACTCCAGCAGAAGCTCACCCTCAAAGTCAAAGAAGAAGTTGACAAGCTCCACAAGGCCAAGTTCATCAGGGTAGTCGTGTATCTGCAATGGGTAGCTAACATCGTCCCTGTCATGAAGAAGGATGGTAGGATTTGAATCTGCATAGACTTCTGCGACCTTAATCGGGCCTGTCCAAAGGATGAATTTTCTCTTCCACACATAGATGTCCTAGTACATAACATCGCCAGGTATGAAATGTTGTCATTCATGGATGGATTTACAGGGTTTAACCCGATCCGCTTGGCCGAGGAAGACCAGGAGAAAACATCCTTCAACACCCCATGGGGAACTTACTGTTACGTCGTCATGCCTTTCGGATTGAAGAATGCAAGAGCTACTTATCAAAGAGCTATGATGGCGATCTTCCATGAAATGATGCACATTTGTATGAAAGTATATGTGCATGATATTCTGGTGAAATCTAAGATCAGGAGTGTCATGCAAAAGTCCTCTGCGTGGTTCTCCAGCTGTCTCAGGAGTATATATCAACTCAAGATGAACCCCAAGTTTTTATTTGGGGTATCTTTAGGGAAACTCTTAGGGTTCGTAGTCAGCAAGAGAGGAATTGAAATAGATCCTAATAAGGCCAAGGCAATCGTCAAGATGCCTCTTCCCAAGAACATTATAGAAGTTCGAGGACTAATCGGGCATCTACAGTTCATCAGGAGATTCATATCCCATCATTCTCAAAGATGCAAGTCATTTTATGATATGTTCAAGGGAGAGGCTAAATTCGATTGGAATGATAAGTGTCAAAGGACCTTCGATGACCTAAAGAGCTACCTCCTTAATCCTCTAGTCTTGGCACCCCCAGTCTCTGGTCGACCTCTACTGCTCTATGTATCCACCACGGAGGAATCTGTTGGAGCGGTTTTGGCCCAATATGAAGATGAGAAGACGGAACGAGCAGTCTACTATTTGTCAAAATTGTTTAATGAGGCTGAAAAGAAGTATACTGCTATGGAAAGAACATGCGCAGCCATCGTTTGGGTGGCCCAAAAGTTGAAGCACCACTTCCTAGCTCATGAAGTTAAACTTTTTGCAAGCATTGACCCAATTAAATACTTGCTTGAGAAGCCTGTCTTGACTGATTGCTTAGTAAGATGGCAAAGCTTTCTCAATTAGTTTGATATCACTTATGTCAATCGCAAGGCAATCAAAGGACATGTCATTGCTAAGCATCTCGCTAATCATCCACTTCCTACACACTCTCCCATCGATGAGGACTTCCCGGACAAAGAGTTATGAGCCATTATTGATGGTGAACCTTCATGGATTCTCTACTTCGATGGTGCACTCAACTCCAAAGAATGTGGTATTGGAGCCATACTCCATTCTCTAGAAGGGGTGATCATTCTGCGCACTTGCCAATTATCCTTCCCTGCCACGAACAATGTGGCTGAGTAGAGGCGCTCCTCACAGGCTTAAAGATGGCGTTAGCCCTCATAGTCAAAGAATTAAGGATAATCGGTGATTTGCAGCTCATGCTCCAACAACCTCTCAACAAGTATCAAACTCGGGATCCGAAGCTGAAGCCATACCAATATTTGGTTAGAAAAATAGTCCGATGGTTTAGGAAGCTCACTCCAGTGCACACCCCTAGAGCCCAGAATATCCTGGCCGACTCTTTGGCTTCCTTGTCCTCTTCCCTCACAATTCCACTCGAGAAATCCTCAGCAACCGTCGACGTTGTGCAGAGAATGCATATCCCTTTACACTCTGACCCTTGCTTCCAGCAGTTCCAAGAGCCTTCACCCTGGGTGCATTCCCTTTCTCACGAGCCTGAAGTCGACCTCGATGACGGCCACCCATGGTTCTTTGACATCGAAAACTATCTTCGTGATAGATCCTTTCCCGAGTACGCTACTGCCTTCGATAGGCGGGCTATTCGTAGCATCTCTGAATGCTTTGCGATCATAGGTGGCGCCTTTTGATAGAAGATCCCTTAGTGGAGTTTACCTTAGATGTCTGGATGAAATCAAATCCCGTGTAGTTGTTGAAGTTGCACATTCTAGTGAATGCAGTGGCCATGTCAATAGTCGCATGTTAGCCCAGAAACTTCTCAGGCATTACTACTGGCCCACCATGGAGGAGGATTGTACCCGCTTTGTCCGTCACTGTGCCAAGTGTTAGCTCCTATGGATAAAGTCCATGCTCCTTCATCTTCACTTCACCCTCTTATCTCTCCTTGGCCCTTTGCCATGTGGGCATTCGATGTGGTTGGTCCTTGTTTGACACATTTTTTCTCTTTATTATTTTAATCCTTATATTTTATTTTATTTTCTTGGTTCATTGATATATTGGCGTGCCAGTCACCGAAGTGACGATTTCATTGTGCGCTCGATCTGACTTGATCAGTCGATTGTGAAGTCCGAGTCGGGACCGGAAGTCCGCCATACCATAAAGGCTATGACGTTAATTACATCCCCCCTAAGGAGGATAACCCTTGATTAAACGCTAAAGGTAGGAGGCCTCGAGAGGCAAACATATATTCATGTGCACAAATGGAACTTCATACCGAAGCCAGGAAGGCGGGCAAGATAACAACATCAACCATAGAAACAGATGATATCGTTAGGTCAGCGATTCAAAGACCGGGCTTAGGGGGGAAAGGAGGATCTCAGTCACAGGTAGACTGAGCCGTGACCATGATGGGGTTTAAAGCATCGATCGGTATTTCGACAGTATTTCTCCTTAATCTGGATTATGCCCAGGGAGAAATAGGCTATCACCCATGGAGTGCCGGGATGAAAGCCGGGAGAAAGAGAGAGGCCAGACCTCCCTACCCATATGTATATATATATGCCATGGGGTAATGTTTGATATTCCCTATAGAAGCCGGCGGAACTCATGCAATGGCAGAGTCCTCCCGACCTAAAGGGGTTACTCATCAATGCAGTTCAAGTGTACATAGGTTCCCGGTGCGAAGGCAAAATGGCCGGGCTTCCCGACGTGCCAATTGGAGAGCTTCTCGGCGCGAAGGGGAGATGGCCAGGAGTATTCTCGGCCTGGTTGAAGGGAGGAGGAAGAGGATCTCGGCACAGCTGAAGAGGAGGAGGAGGAGCTCTCGACGCGCTGACAAGAGGGCCAGGGGGGGTTTTCTCGGCGTGAGGGTTCCCGGCGCGCCCAGGGCCGCGCCGGGAGCCATGGCGTCGAGAGAGAGTTGGTGTTCTGGTGCCGTGAGGACCCGAAAGGGGTTCCGGGGGCTCTGCTTTGGGTTTCTTGGCGATGCAGGACAAGCCAGATAGGTCACCTTTTGGGTTCAGATAGGATTTAGCTTTCCTTTTGGGTTGGACGCCATGACTTCTCTTTTCTTGACCATGACAAGGTCACCTTTCTTGAATTCTCATCCTTTTACGAGTTTGTTGAATGCAGTGGCCATGCGGGCCTGATACATCTGGATATTCTTCTGAGCTTGGAGGCGCTTCCCTTCCAATTCAGCCAATTCTTGTAATCTTCTTTCTGCATTGTTTTGTTCGGCATGGGCCAGGTCATATTGGACAGCCACTCTGAGTGACGGGACTTCCAGCTCTAGTGGAACTACTGCCTCTGAGCCGTATACCAGTGAGTATGGCGAGCACCCTGTAGGTGTCTTGAAGACAGTGCGGTACGCCCACAGAGCTTCATACATCTTTTCTTCCCAGTCCTTCTTATTAGAACTGACGACTTTAGCCAGCAAGGTGCATAAAGTTTTATTGAAGGCTTCTGCCAATCCATTTGCCTGTGGATTGTAAGTAGTGGAAGTCCTCCATTCAATCTTATACTTTTCGGCGAGCCGATAGATCTTTTGATTTCTGAAATGACTTCCATTATCAGATATTATCCGGCTGGGGATCCCAAATCGAAAGATAATGTTCTGTTTGATGAATCTGGCGACCAGTTCACCAGTCACTTCTCGTAATGCTATAGCTTCAGCCCATCGGGAGAAGTAATCTGTTATCGCCAGTATGTACTTATGTCCGGCCGATGAGGTCGATAGTGGGCCGACTACATCAGTTCCCCATTGTGCAAACGGCCAGCTAGGGACTGTAGGGTGCAGAACGGCAGGTGGCCTTCTAGGCACAACAGCATGCTCCTGACATTTCTGGCATGACTTTGCAAACTTGCAACAGTCTTCAAACATAGTGGGCCAATAGTAGCACAGCTTCTTGATTTCTATCTTCATCTTAGGGCCATCTTGATGAGCACCTGCCGTCCCAGCATGTATTTCTTTCATTGCTTGCCAAGCTTCCTCAGTAGACAGGCAGCGGAGCAAAATCTTCTTGCGTGCATCTGCCATTATTCGGAACAGAGTTCCATTTCTGAATTCATAAGAATCTTTGATCCTTAGAAGTTTCATCTTTTCTTCTCTTTTCTGCGGCAGCTGTTGGTGTAAAAACCATTGTAGCAGGTGTTGTCTCCAATCAGATGCCTGTTCTGTACTGATCATGGCGACTTCATTTTCTTCGGGGCAGCCTTCTAGCATGCTGGGGACTTGCCGCCGGTTTATAACAACAATGTTCAGTGTCTCATCTGGTGGGACTGCTATTGAGCTGGCTAGCTTTGCCAGTGCATCAGCTTGGGCATTATGTCCACGGCCCACATGCTTGAGCTCAATATGATAGAATTTCGCCATGAGGCGCACAGCTTTTTGGTGGTAGGGGTTCAACTCCGGCTTTCGCACTTCGAACTCCCCTTGGATTTGCTTTATTATCAACATTGAATCCCCGAATACCTGAAGCATCTGGATACCCATGTTGAGGCTTATACATAGCCTGATTATCAGAGCTTCATATTCAGCTTCATTATTGGTGCAGGGCTTGTTTATAGAACAGGAAGTATGCACAACCTCCCCTTCTGGTGATCTTAGCACAATACCGGCTCCGGCCCGTATTCTGGTCTTTCCATCGGAGTCCGTCTTTGTTCTAGATGCTCCATCAAAGAATAGCTGCCACATAGTTGACTGAGCCTGGCAGGCTTCTAGTGTCTCATCATCGGGTAACTCAGTCCCCAACGTATCATTCTCTGGCACAGGATGCTCTGCGAAGAAATCGACCACGGCCTGTCCTTTTATTGCCCTCTGGGGTATATATGTGATATCGAATTCCATCAGAATTACTGCCCATTTGCCCAACCGGCCTTTCAGTACTGGCTGAGTCAGTATGTATTTGAGTGGATCTGCTGCATATATCAATTTGACTTCATGTGACAGCATATAGTGCCGGAGCTTTTTAATGGCAAAGACTAGTGCCAAGCATGTCTTTTCTATATAGGTGTAGCTTTCTTCAGTTCTAATCAGCCTCCGACTCAGGTAGTATAGAGCCTGCTCTTTGCCTTCTTCATTTATCTGTGCTAGAATTGCCCCCAGGGAACAGTGTGTGGCTGCAATGTAAAGTATCAGGGGTCTGCCCTTAATAGGTGCCCCTAGCACTGGAGGGGTCTTGAGATATTCTTTCAGCTTCTCAAAGGCTTCCTGACAGCCATCGTCCCAGAGGAACAGTACATCTTTCATCATGAGTTTGTGAAAAGGGTGGCATCTCCCTGACAGATTTGATATGAATCGTCGGATATAGGCCAAACGCCCTTGTAGAGATCTCAGCTCGTGGAGATTCCTTGGTGGAGGGAGCTCCTGGATAGCTTTAATCTTGGATGGGTCGATCTCAATGCCCCTATGACGGACAATGAACCCAAGGAATTTTCCACTGGACACGCCGAAGGCGCATTTCATAGGATTCATCTTGAGTTCATATTTACGCAGCCTCTGGAACACTATCCTCAGGTCTTGCAGATGATCTTCTCTTCTGCTGGTTTTTACCACCAGGTCATCAATGTAGCACTCTACTTTCTTGAAGAGCAAATCATCAAAGATCTTTGTCATAGCTCTTTGATAGGTAGCGCCGGCATTCTTAATGCCGAACGGCATTCTTTTATAATGAAATATCCTCTTCGGGGTGCGGAATGCAGTGTGCACTCTGTCTTCTTCAGCAATCCAGATCTGGTTGTATCCGGATGACCCATCCATGAATGACAGGGCTTCATGGCCAGTGGTTGCATCGATCATGACTTCAGTGATCGGCACTGGGAAATCATCTTTCGGGCAAGCCTTATTCAGGTCCCTGAAATCTACACATATTCTGATCTGCCCATTTTTCTTCTTCACGGGCACTATATTGGCCAGCCATGTAGTATACTGGTTCTCTTCAACAAAGCCCACATCAATCAGCTTATCAACCTCTTTGTTAATCTGATTTATCAGTTCGGGGCGCATTCTCCTGGAAGGCTGCTTCACAGGGCTTGCCTCTGGGTTTATCGCCAATCGGTGCTGTGCCACATCGGAACTCAGTCCTGGCATTTCATCATATGTCCATGCGAAGCAGTCTCGGAATTCTTTCAAAAACTGAATATACTGTTCTTTGACAGCTGGCTCCAGCAGTGCGCTGAGGAATGTCGGCCTTGGCTCATCTGCTGACCCCAGATTTACTTCTATCAGCTCATCGACGGTGGCTTGGCCTCCGTCTTCAACTTCGGGTGGGGCTTCTTGCAAATCAATAAAGCCTCCCGGGATATAATCTTCTTCATTCTCATGATTTTTTGTTTCATCATATTGGTCATCAGCGAATGCTGGTGCATCGTATAAGGCCAATATTACTGGATTCTGTTCAGTCTGCCCCGAGGACGTGACTGGCTCAGCGGAAAACTTCGAAGTGGAGTCTTCCGTGCTTAGAGGCTCTTCTGATGTGGGCTCCCCTGAGAGGTCATCATTATGTAGAGCTCAGAATTCTTCTAGAATGCGCCCAAACTCCAGGCACTCCTGCAGCTCTCTGGCTACTCGATCTTCATCCGGGGTTCCCGTATCAAATTTCGCTTCATCCTGGAATAGATCCTCCTTGCAAGATAGATCCTCCCAGTACCAATCTCTCTTTGTCTCGTCAGGTGTCCCCGTCCCCGGCTGATTGTCTGGGACTTCATTGTCCACTACAGACTGATAAATGATTTCTTCATCTTCCGAAGGGTATTGGTCATAGTCCATCCCGGGGAATCTTCATGCTGGTAGAAGGCAGAGATACATCTACCTCAGCTTCATAGTATTCTTGCAGGGTATAACCCAGTCCCGGGTGCTGTGTGATCTTCCTCAGTTCTTTATTATCTCGAGGTGGATCCCATAGCTCCTTGAATGCTTTCTTCTGGGCTGCAGACTGTATCGATGGCATTTGCATCTTGGAGAACATCTGCGAAACCCGTTGGGTAGTGTACTCCAGGCCTGTAATTGGCACCATCCGGTTTGCGGTTTCTTCAGGGACCATGCAATCTTGATCATCTTCTTCGACTGCCTCCCCGGTGTAGAATATGATAGGAGGCTCGCAGAAGCGAGGGATTTCCATAGTCTTCAGTGGCAGCACCGTCTGGTATTCTATGCTGGCTATGGGCTTGACTAGACCCTGAGGAACTTCCACCTGTGTGTATTTTTCTTTCATTTCTTCTTCAGTATCATCTGGGTGTATGCCAAGAGGAGTGATTCGAGCAAAATCACCAGCATAAGAGATGTGAGATACTCCATGCTTTTTAATGTAGCCTTTTGGCGGCGGCGGAGACCAGTTTCTTGTCTTCGTCGCCGGCTTTTTCTGGCTGACCACAGCTTCTTTTCCTTTATCCTTTTGTGACACCTCAGTGTAGTAGGATGCATCGAGCATATGGCACTCGAACACTTCGAAGGGATGTAGGTCTGCAAACACCCTTTCTTCTTTTCCTTCATGGCAGTATTTTATGCATTGGTGTAGTGTGGATGGCACTATCTGATATTCGTGCAGCCACGGTCTTCCCAGCAGGGCCTTATACGTGGTGTTGGAGTTGATTACATAGAATCGTACCACGATAGTGAGGTCGCCCAGTGTGAGGTTAAAATCAGCCACCCCCAGAGGTGTTTCACATTTCTGATTGAACCCTGTAATCTTCATATCTCTGACCTTGGTAAGCTGCAGGTCAAAGTAGTATTTCTGATAGATGCGATAGGGAAGGATATTTACAGCAGCCCCGGGATTTATCAGTATCCTGCTCAGCGACTGACAGTTCAGGGAGCCCCTCATATACAGCGGTCTGTTGTGACCGGTATTTGGGATTAGCATATCATCTTCCGTGAAGGTGACCGATGGCCCAGCATTCACTTCTGCCGGGAGTGCTTCACATTGTGCCAGAGACTGTAGGGCATCCACGATTGCTTGGCGAGCTTCTTCGCTCAGAGAGAGAATTTCCCAGATGGAGAATCTGGTAGGGAGCTTCTTCAGCATTTTCATAACTCGACTGCCCACCCGGACATTAGACAGCCTCATCTCCTCTGCCCATCGGGGTCTTGGAGGTTCATGTGGTGCCTGTGGCCTTTGCTGCCCAGTCCCAGTTTCATTTGCTTCATCGGTCTCCCGGAAGGCTTCTTCTGTAGCGACTGCCCCCGGTTTTGCTAGAGGGTTACTTTCTTCAGTTTCTTCATGCTGTTTCTGCTTTCTAGCTGCTGTCTGCTGGCATTTATTACTTTTAGCTGGAGCAGTATGAGCCGGTTGCTCATTCTCTAAGCTGGACAGGAACTCCAGGAATGAAGGGGCTTCATCTGCCTTCTTTTTGTCTTGGTACAGACTGGCAGGGGGAGGAACCTGGGCACCTCGTATCTCTGGTTCCGGGATTTGATAGGGTTGCTCCCCTCTGAACATAATATTATGGTTGGCTGGTGGTGGGCGCCCCCATCTTCTCCCAGAACGTGTTGCATGGGCCGAGGTGGAGGCTTCGACATGGTTAGCTTCTAGCGGGGCGTCGGATGCTTCTGGCTCATCATCCTCCCCGGGCAAGGAAAAGAGTACCGATAGAGTGTTACATTGTACTGTCGTGACCTTCTTTCCCTTCTTGGACTTGGGTCGTCTCCTCTTCTTCTGGGAATTTGGCTTTGCAAACTCCTGCCCCCAGAAGGGTTCATTCTCAGCTTTTTCTTGTTCTGCCTCTGGCTGCTCTTTGATTTTCAATTCTTCGAGCTGTTCCCAGAGTATACAGTCTTTCATCAGCAGATGCTTGGGCTTCTTCTGCTCGTACTCATCAAGCTCATTAATATATTGCTGCAGATGCCTGGCTGCAGGGCTTACTTCTTTATGTGTAGGGAGGGGAGTCTGTTTCCTCCGGTTGTGAGTAGGGATCCGGATGACTGGTCCAGTCTCAGTTGTATGCCATATTGGCTTTATCGGAGGCGACTCGGGCCTTGGGGCAACACCCCGGATAACTGCTCCGCTGGTACTGGCTGCAGGAGTCTTCTTTCTGTGGGGTGAGGAAGCAAGCTTCATAGGTGTGCTTGGTGCATTCTTCAACGGCTTCCTTGGGCAGCTGTTGGTAGACTGAGATCATATTGGCAGCCATTCTCCAGGGTGGAGGCTCATGTGGATGGGGCGGCTTTACCTGGTAATCTCCCAGCTGCAGCTCACCTTTCTTGACCATCCCTTCCATGATATCTTTGAAGACATAACAATCTTCAATTGCGTGCCCTAGCGCACGGTGAAATGGACAGAACAACGGATCATCTTTCTTTGCTGCATCTGCGGGTCTTTTGGGTTCAGGCAATGTTACCTTATTGAACTTGTATGCCCAGTTGAACAGTGCGGCCGTCTTATCTTTTGGGAAGGAATATGCTTTTCTCATCTTATCTCTCAGAGAGACTTTATCTTTTCTTTCTGCTGTATCTGCCAGCGGGGGAGCTTCATCTGCCCCTTTCTTCCCCTTCTGTTGCTCGAAGGTTCTAAAATCGACGGTGTTGGCCTCAGAGTGTGATGGCCGTCGCTCATTGGATTTTCCCTTCGGCATGGTGGGGACATTGGTGGCCGGATGCTTGGACAAGAACGTCTCGACTTCTGCCACTATATTGTTCAGTCGGTCAAATGTTCTGACATCTGCACCGATCATTTTTTCTAGCACCTCCCTCCTGAGGCTCTGCTTGCATATCTGCACCGCATCTTCTTGATGAGGAGGTCTTCGGCATCTCATGGCTAAGTTCCTCCACCTTTTGATGTAGTCCAGTGCAGTTTCATCTTGCTTCTGCCTGGTTGCATATAGCTCTGCTATCGTGATTTCCCTTTCCGTGACATGAAATCTATCGCGGAATTTTCTCTGCATATCAGGCCAATCAACCACTGACCCAGCTGGCAGGCTTGAGTACCATTCAAAGGCCAACCCAGTGAGGGATGAGCCAAAGAACTTGAGCAGATAAGCTTCATCGACTGCTAGGTCGCCCATGATTGTAGTGTAGTAGGCTATATGCTCCCTAGGGGAGCCTTGGCCATTAAATTTCTCGAACTTCGGCGGCTTACTGACGCCTGGGGGTAGTCTCTTGGCAACATACTGGGGAGGATACGGTACCTTGTACACATCATAGGTACCAGCATCACCACCAGTCTTTTCTGACAGCTTCATTTCCACAATTCTTTCAATCATCTGCTTGTGGGCTACAGCTGGATCTATGTCTTCTGGAAAGAAGTGAGCTTGTTGCTGGCTGTGAGGAGTTGTCATCACAGTGGCGCGCAAGATGGGCGCGGTAGGCTGTGTCTGAGACACAGAGGGCTGAGCTGCTGTTTGCTGTGGAATAGGTTGGCTCGGTGTCTTGCCCTTATCAGCTAGGAGAGGGTTAGCTGGGATAGCCATCTCTGCTGAGCTGGATGTCTGCCCCGCAGGTTCAGCTTGCTTTGAGACTGATGTAGCTTCATGTCTCTCATTGAGCTACCTTCGGAGAGCACTGATCTCCTGCTGGTATCTTCTGAACATCATCTGGACCATAGGATCCAAGGCTGATAGGATTTGCATATCTTCAGAAGTCCCTTCAGCATCATCAATAAGGGGATTGTCCTCATCCTCTGTCGTCACCACATTGACTGTCATGGTGGTGATCTTGCGGGCTTCATCATATTCCTTCATCTTATCTTTTGCGGCCTGGCCTCTTCTTGTGACAGGACCAGGTCTAGTAGCCAACCTGAGCAGTTCATCTGGCCGAGTTGGTAGTATATCTTGCCCCCTGGCAAGTCCAGCCATGTTGCAGGCGAAGATTTACATTTTTTCTTTCCGCCTGTAGACCTTTCTTTTTACCTGGTCAGGATATTTGAGCCGGTCAAAGACCGATATTCTTTCTTTGGCTTCTTCCCGGTACAGGTCTTCTTTGTCATATCCGGCCCTGAGACCTTCTTCATAGTGATTTGAATCGGAGGAAGAGGCTCCGATCATCGTTTCTCGAAGTGTTTCTTCTTTTTCTCCACCTCTGGTGCCCAAGGCACGGGATAGTCTTTGTTGACCGAGGGCAGAGCTCCCCAGGTAGTGGAAGTAGTCTTGGGCTATCTGCTTCATCTCTTTAGAATTGTGCCTCTGTGGCTCAGGCCGGAGCATTAGTCTTTCCTGGCTTCTCTGCTGATAGGCCAGTCTTGTTACCTGAGCATTCAAATGCTCGGCTTTGGAATATTTGAACAAGTCGGCCTGTCTGGCACAGGCCCTCGGTCTTCTTGGGATGGCGACCGTGACTGGTTCGCTCATTCCCACATTGCCGTTTCGGCAACAGTTGACAGCAGCATCATATTTCTTTCTTTGCCATCTTCTGCCCCCAGCCCTGGGACGGGTGACAGTAAGGTCTTCCTTCCTCTCATCCCTTCTGCCCCTCATCACGGGGCGAGCAGTAGTCAAATTTCTTTCTTCATCATTTCTCTTATCTCTTCTGCCCCAAGCTTTGGGGTGAGCAGCAATAGCATTTCTTGTCTCTTTTCCCTCTCTTCTTCGGCTTTCTGCCCTGAAGCGGGCAACAGCATCTTCAATAGCCTTCTCCTCATCTCGAGCTGGAACCCAGCTCTGAATCCCCTTCGGTCGCCAGACCTGTTTGTATTTTGCTGGCTTGGGTGCCAGCGGCTTCCTCTCATCAGACTCCCAATTGGCCTGCCTGGCGGCCAGAGTCTGGAATCTGTTGGTAGTGGGCACCATCGGGATGATCACGTCCGGCTTGACCTCCCTTGGGCAACCATTCATGTTTGCCCGGACACCTCCAAGCATCATGGTCTTTCCGGAGTTGGAAAGACGACGGTCAACAGCATCATACCGGCTCCTCCGGTTGGTTCTTCTCCCCTTCTGAGCAGCAGCAGGGACCATGCCCCTTTTTTGGACATGATGGACGTAGCAGGCGACGGCCGTGGGGACCGTTTTCTCTGGTAAGATATTCTTCTGGTCAGTGATCTTCACCGGGGCACTTGCAGCAGTGCCTTACTCATTGTCATCGACCTGTAGAAGGTCAGTGAAGACGACGCCCAAGCAGTTGGGCAGCCCAACGGCAGGCGGCATCGATCCGAACGCGAGAGGTACCGTCAGGTAGCCTTCTCGCACATGCATGTCAATCGGCTGCTGGTCGAAGCAAACGGACATGATTCCGGCTGTCATTGTAGATTCCTGAAAATAAGGAAAGTACACAGAATCAGAATTTTGAGGGGGGCCCGCTGGGCCTCCTACTTTAGCGTAAAGATGAAGGGAGACTCAGTCCCACCGGGCGTGCCAGACTTGTTTGACACATTTTTTCTCTTTATTATTTTAATCCTTATGTTTTATTTTATTTTCTTGGTTCATTGATATATTGGCGTGCCAGTCACCGAAGTGACGATTTCATTGTGCGCTCGATCTGACTTGATCAGTCGATTGTGAAGTCCGAGTCGGGACCGGAAGTCCGCCATACCATAAAGGCTATGACGTTAATTACATCCCCCCTAAGGAGGACAACCCTTGATTAAACGCTAAAGGTAGGAGGCCTCGAGAGGCAAACATATATTCATGTGCACAAATGGAACTTCATACCGAAGCCAGGAAGGCGGGCAAGATAACAACATCAACCATAGAAACAGATGATATCGTTAGGTCAGCGATTCAAAGACCGGGCTTAGGGGGGAAAGGAGGATCTCAGTCACAGGTAGACTGAGCCGTGACCATGATGGGGTTTAAAGCATCGATCGGTATTTCGATAGTATTTCTCCTTAATCTGGATTATGCCCAGGGAGAAATAGGCTATCACCCACGGAGTGCCGGGATGAAAGCCGGGAGAAAGAGAGAGGCCAGACCTCCCTACCCATATGTATATATATATGCCATGGGGCAATGTTTGATATTCCCTATAGAAGCCGGCGGAACTCATGCAATGGCAGAGTCCTCCCGAGCTAAAGGGGTTACTCATCAATGCAGTTCAAGTGTACATAGGTTCCCGGCGCGAAGGCAAAATGGCAGGGGTTCCCGACGTGCCAACTGGACAGCTTCTCGGCGCGAAGGGGAGATGGCCAGGAGTATTCTCGACCTGGTTGAAGGGAGGAGGAAGAGGATCTCGGCACAGCTGAAGAGGAGGAGGAGGAGGATCTCGGCACAGTTGAAGAGGAGGAGGAGGAGCTCTCGGTGCGCTGACAAGAGGGCCAGGGGGGGTTTTCTCGGCGTGAGGGTTCCCGGCGCGCCCTGGGCCGCGTCGGGAGCCATGGCGTCGAGAGAGAGTTGGTGTTCTGGCGCTGTGAGGACCCGAAAGGGGTTCCGGGGGCTCTGCTTTGGGTTTCTTGGCGATGCAGGACAAGCCAGATAGGTTCTGTGAAGTGAAAGTGGATCAGTTCATCAAATCTGAGCTGGATTAGATTTGGGCTTTACAGGAGCATCAGGATAGAAGAGGGATTTAGGAAGACTAGGGTCGAGGGAAACCCTGTCACCATTATCATGCGGAGCCCGGGGGACAACCTGATGTCGACTTTCATCTTCATGAGAGAATTTTGGCAGCACCTCCCCTGGACCGAGCATTTGCCAGAGAATGGTATAGGCTGACATCCACGGAGTGTCGGGATGAAAGCCGAAAAATGAGTGAGCACTAAGGCTCGAAGAGACTATCCACGTCTCTGGCATCGGTCACTATTCCCCTTCTCGGAGACTGACGAAACTCATGTAGAGACAGGGTTCGTCAAACCCACGGGGTGGCATGTGAATCCTGTTAGGGACCTCAGAATGTAGGGGAGGTCAATCCCCAGTTAATTTATCCCCTGGGGTGCATATGACGACTCACAAACGCCCCAGAATAAATGGACGAAGAGGCCAAAGGAGTGGACGAAGGAGAGGCTCTCAGCATGATTTTCATTGGCAAGAAGATGGCTCTCGGCGTGAGATTATAGGTTGGCCAAGGGGGGTTCTCGGCACGGGTTTAAATTGGCCAGAGGGGGTGCTCTCGGCATGGGTTTAAATTGGCCAGAGAAGAAAGGAGGGAGGCTCCCGGCATGGCTCCAAATGCAAAAGAAGGCAGGAGGGAGGCTCCCGGCGTGGCTCCAAATGCAAATGAAGGCAGGAGGGAGGCTCCCAGTGTGGAGGCTTCTCGGCGCGCTCCTCATCGCGCCGGGAGGCTGGCGCCGAGAGGCCAAAGGCAAGGGGGAAGGTCTCGACCAGGGGCTTCCCGGCGCGCCCATTACCGTGCTGGGAAGGTGGTGCCGGGAAGCGGAGAGCTGGGGGGTTCACGTGGAAGTGGCCTGGAGAGACTTTTGTTGGTTTGTTGAAGAGATAGGTTTCTCGGCAGCGTAGTTCTCGGCGGGGCATTTTGCACGCCGAGAGGATGGAATTGCTACAGGATTTCATGGTTTACAGGGCTGAAACGATGCTCTGTTTGGGGATTTTATGAGATTTCTGGCTCGGATTGAGGTTGGATTTAGAGTGTAAGCGAGAGATTACACAGATATGGGTTTGATTTGCCAAAGATGGGCTGGGTTCAAAGGGGAATCGAAGGAACCACTGCAGGATGGGGTTCTGAATCGTCATATTGTTATTGACCCTCCAGGGCTCATTTGCTGGCATCTTTGGTCGCCTGGGAGCCAAGAGATGGCCATCTCTGACCCCAGGGGCGACCCTGATGTAATTGTTCGGACTGGAGCCGGATTAGAAACCATCGGTATTAATTTATTGAAGCAGCTTACTTACTCCTGTGAGAAGAGGATCTCGAGCAAACCCTCGGAGTTACTGCCAATATCGGTAGCAGACCGTCCCAGAAGCCAAGAGATGGTCTGTCTCTGGCCCTAGGGCAAGCCTGGGAATCTTTATGCAAACGATGATGAATCGGAGAGGGACATCGGCTCATTTAGAACGACATTTATTCTACTGCAGACAATTGAGCCCGAAGACCACCGGGGAATCGGATGCACTTCAGTTGGACTTAAAATGAAAACATATAAAGGAAAAGCATAGCAGCAGACGGAGAGATAGCGGGCAAATACTTCAATCACCTAGCGCCCAAACGGGCCACTAGAGCATTTCATACAATCACATCATTCCGGGACTCACCCCAGCCACATAGAGGGAATCGAGGAAAGGGAGATGAATGGCGGCCGGGATATCCCGGTTATCACCGATGAATCGAGATAAGACTCGCATGGTTACATAAAGAAGAAAATAGAAACAAAGAAGATAAAAAGGGGGGGGGGAGGGCGGAGCATTGACTCCTCTCCCTCCCCGGCTGCCCACCTTGAGCTTCTGCTCCTTCGTCTCTTCTCAGATATTCCTTCGCTTCTTCGAGTCTCTCCTTCTGGAGCTCTCCTTTTCTTTTTCTCTTCTCTCTTTTTGTTCTTCTGTTCTGTGTTTTCTTGTGTGTCTCTCCTCTGCCCCCCTTTTTTCTTGTTCGAAGGGAGGGGTTTTTATAAGCGTTTTCCCCCTCTCGGCAGGCTTCATCACGGCATGAAGAAGGCAGCTTCCCGGCGCGCCTCTTTCAATCGGGGAGGCCTCCCGGCGCCAAAGGGCATGGCTTCCCAGCGCCCCCCCCCCCCCATATATGGGCTTTTGGGCCTTGGTGAGGGTCTCTCGGCGCCATTCTCTAGAGCTCATTCGGCAGGCCCATTCAGGGCTTTTAAACTTCATATGCACTTCGACCTCTCTTAGTTCTTCCAGTATATCTTCCAGAACCGAGGAAGGCCATCTAGTGGTGACATAGCTTCTATTTCATAGATTTTCATCAGTCTGCAGACAGGGGTTTCATCAGTCCGTAGACAGGGGTTTCATCAGTATTGCCATCTGAATGGTGACAAAACCGGGTATTATCTTATTGATATCGTCACTTGAATGGTGACGAGCTCGGACATCAGCTTTAGTCTGGAAAGACTTCAGCCGGGTGTATAATCTGTGGAGACGATTCTTCTTATGTTCTGACTTTGCAAAAGCCTTTACAATCTTCATCTGCCGGCACCGGCTTCATCCTTGTCTTTTATCACATCTGTCAATAAGCCGACATCTGGCCTATGCTGACATGTCATCTGTGGGCTCTTGGATGTAACAGTAACATAGCTCTTAGTAAAAGTGTGCTGGGAGGTCCCATCAGTCGAGTGACTGCTGCTTTATCAGTGTTGTCGTCTGAATAATATCGGCACCGGGTATCGGTTTGGCCGACAAAGGCTTCAGCCGGGTAAAAGGTTGGCGGACTTCATCATTGGCCTTTCACTGTTGGTCTGATCCTCTTTTCAACTGTGCTTTCACCCTTGTTCATTTTCAAGGCGTCAACAAATGCCCCCCACCTACGGGCGGCGTAAGCGCAGAATAAGCGGCACGGGGCTTGCAGGTGTCTTTCGTCATTCGAGGGTATCTTCCTCAATTTGTCTTCAATTCGGTTCTCAGACCCGATCATCTTGATGTAACAATATTTTGCACACTTATCTTCCTTTTTCATATTTTCATTCTTCATATTTTCTTTATTTTCAGCAGTTCGGAGCTTCTCGGCACAGGGCCATAGGCTTCTCGGCATGACCCTCTCGGCGCAAGGCTTCTCGGCGTGAGGGGCCTCTCGGCGCGGCCGAAGGAAGGCTCTCGGCGCGCCCTCGGCCGAAGGGGGCTCTCGGCCTGGGTTCTCGGCGCGCCCTTTGACCGCAGGGGGCTCTCGGTGCGCCTTTCGGTAGCCTGGGGCTGTCGGCATGGGGAGCTCTCGGCATGGGCAGGCTCTCGGCGCGCCTTTTGGCCGCCTGGGGCTCTCGGCATGGGGGGCTCTCGGCGCGCATTGTTTCACGCCGAGAAGCCCCTCCCCCCTTTCTCTTATTTAATCCCCCCGAGAGGGTTTTCTTCTCATTTCTTCATCTTCTTTCTCTTTCCTCATTTTTCTTTCATCGGCGGGAGCTTCTTCTCCTCTCGGCCGCTCTCGTTTTTCTTCCCGTTTGGTTGGATTTCGCCCGAGTAGGACGTTACTCTGGGATTTAATCCCTTTTTATTTCGGGATCACCCCCTCTTGGTTGGTGACTCCCTATTCCTCTTGGGCAGACCCTGAATAAGGGGAGATGCTGCCGAAATTTTCATAGAGTCTCATGTTACAATCTTTATAAGACTGGCTTTTAATTCACACTTTTTCTCCGACTGCAGGCACTGCAATGGCTTCCAGTTCTGATGCTGCATCTTCCGGAGCTGTTGGTGCTAGCTCATCGGCCCAGCCAGACATATCTCGGGCCACAGTAAATTGGCTGAATGTGCACAGCCTGGATTTCGGATACGACAGGATTGCTTCAGTCGATGAGTCGTCTGACTCTGAGACTGACACAGTGTCGACGGCCCGGGTATACTCCACGGCGATCGAGACATGCTTCAGGCGGGATGGTGGCTATCGGCCAGACCATCCGAAGGACCGGCATTTGATGCCGTTCATCCGGACTTTCACAGTAGGCGGCATGCGAGATTACCGGATAGCTCGCGTAGTTGAAGCTGCCATCCTTGTTGAGCGAGATAGCCTGAAGGACTCAGTGTATCGCAGCAAGGCCATCTATCTTCCTGGGGAAAAGCGTGACTGGGATGCAGTCCTTGGCATATCGGAGCTGGAACCAGAGAAGAAGATGCTGGTCCAGGCCCCGGAATTCACACCTGCCCGGTGGGATAATGCTAGCGGCCGAGTTCATAGGGAGAAGCCCGGCTATGGTATGTTGTTGGCACCATTAAAGTGGGGATATCGCGAAGAGCCCTTCGTGCTGAATTGTTCGGTCGTTCAGTTCAAGTACCATCTGGCCGCTGGTTGGTTCGGGGATACCAAAATCACTGACGCGCACCTATTCCGAGTAGGATCAGTGGAGTTTACCGAGTTTGTTCTGAAGGAATATGCCCCTCTGCTGATCAGAGCCAGGGTGTATCACAGCGTCTTCGCTTCTAGATTCTGGTATCCCATATCCCGAGGGTTGTGCTGTGGAATGTTTGAAGTGTTCTGCCCTTTATTCAACACTTTCTATACAGCAGAGGGGGAGACATCCCTGGACCTCTGGAGTTTATCACAGCTCTCCGGCCTGCCCATTGATGGCGAGCCGTATGAGGAAGTTTGCTTGTCAGATTCCGAGAAGGATAGCTCTGATGGCGAGGGCAAGTATTCCATTGGCCTCTCATATCGATATCTGATGAAGGTATACCGCTCCATCTGTCTGGCATATAGCAGAGGGTCCTCTAAAGGCTATCAACCCTGAGAGAAGGGCAGCAAACTGAGGGTCCGGATAGGGCAGTGGATCTAGTATTTCTTTGACGGTCCCCTGAAGTATGTAGACTTTCCTTCCATGGGTCCGGCTGCTAGCAAGCAGATAAGGGCCCCTCGCTATAAGTCGGCACTGCCATCCTCATTGCGCCGTGTAGGCAGCGGTGGTCCCAACCCAGCAGGCGTAGACCCCATCACACACTGTGCGGCTTATTTCACATTTTGGCTGTGCACTTTCGCTCTCCCACAAGGGGACGAGACAGTTATTCGGCCAGAGGCCATATATCCAGCTTGTCAGATGGCATGGGGGATGAAGCTGTCGCTCTGCCCAGTGGCCCTGTGTTTGATATATAAATCTTTGGGGGACCTGTACAAGCATCGGACTCCCCGTTCTTTGAGGATCGTGGGTCCTTTTCATTTCTTCAACGCCTGGGTCTGCAGTATATTCCCTGAATTAGCTCCGGGAACCTTGCAGGCGGATACAGTGTTACCCAGGATGGTTGAATTTGCCAGCGCTGAGCTTGGTCCCTTTTATGATCAGCTGTTTAAAATAAGGGGCCGACTGATAAAAGTACCAGTGGACGCCCCTGGCAGCATACATTTCTGGAGCTTGGCGGCAGGTTCAGCTCCTTTGATTGATCCTCAGAGAGAGTGCAAGCTGGAAGAGACAGAGACATATATCCATCCTGTCTCAGGAGTCAACACTGCCCGGCCAATCCTGGAACCGGAGCTGGTGAGATGGGCCATGGCAATTCGGCCCAGTGTTTTGGTCTACAGGAAGGGTGGCCTGCTTCTGTTGGAGCCATACTATCCGTTCCGATTTGGGCGAAACTTCGGCTACGACCAGCATATTCCTACCACAGTTGCCCAGTTTCCCCTGGATAGCCGGGCCAAGCACGGGTCCATCATTGTTGGCGAGGGCCGGTTGTGGTGGGATTTCTATCATCGCCAGGATGATGTAGTTTTCAGGGTGCCCACTGTTTCTAACCGTGTTCCCCGGGTAACACCAGAATATATCAAATGGTGGAATATCCGGACCGGCTTTTATAGGGACGGTAGGGGTGCCTTCTGGGATGTGGCAGAGCGCTCCTTCCTGAAATAGCAGCCTGGGCCAGTGTTTGATATTTCTGAGGCCCACATGAAAAAACTTTACTAACAACACCTGAGGGAGGCGGAGAATTATCTGAATCAGCGGCGGGCCTTGAAGGAAAAGAGTTCCGAGCCGCTTGCTCCTGTCTTCGCTGCTATCAACGAGGACACTTTTATGCAGAGTTTGGAACATCTGAGCCATGTAGGGGGCGCTCGCTTGGAGGTGCAGCAATACCCATTTCCTGTCGAAGAGCCGCTCCCGATAGTAGCTCCTTGGAGGGGTCCAATTGATAAATTTCATCCATATAGGACGTTTGTACGTCGAGAAGATAGAACTCAGACGTACTACAGGCAAACGTCCTGGCTGTTCATTCTGCTAAATTTGCATGGATTATCTATAGAAAGCCCGATAGCTGGCATATTGAACAACCATTGTTTATATCATTTCATTATGTCGATGGTTGGGGCATGGACCATCTTGACTTATTTCGATGCCTTGACTTTCGCGGCCATAATGATCTGGCTGCTTTAGTAGAGAAGTGCCAGATATTTGGTGATGTGTGCTGGCTCATCAAGGAGGCTGCTTCCCGCTCCAAGGAGGTAGCTTATCTGTACTGGCCACTTTCTGTATTCTATGACGGCCCGGCAGGTAAGATTTCTTCTTTTCTGATTGCAGTGTTTTCTGCTTAGCATCTGAATTTCGCACCCACTGATCCCATCACCCTTCTGCCACTTTCAACAGACCGGCCTGATATAAAGCGGCAGGGACTCTACAGAAAGATTATTGCGTAGGCCGAGAAGCCTACTTATTTTGAAGTCCCGGCTGCAGCACCGACCACTACTCCCCTGCCTCCTGGCAAGAAGAGGAAGGCTTCCGCAGTCAAGGCTGCAGTTGGGAAGGCTAGGAAGGCCAAAAAGGCCCATGTTCAGCAGTCGACTTCGGTGGCGATGGACACTGGGACCCCTCTCCCTGACATTCCCTCATTCGATGAGTTTGAGTTGCAAAGGGAGGCTGCTCAGACACCGGTTCAGGGTAACATCATTAGCTTGCATTTGCATTCTTCATCATCTTTTGCAGATTTCCAAAGAAGTCTTCGACTCTGACCCCTTCCCTTTTTGCGCAGCTCAAGAGCCAATTGTGGCACCCTCCGAAGCAGAGACCAGGCTGCCTTCCCCCACGCCGGCTAGTGAGGCGGGGGGTAAGTGTGCTTTCTCATCTGTTTCACACTTCTATTGCTTTTTCTACTATAACCCTCAGAGATCGCTTTTCTGTTGAAATGGCAGCCGAGGAGCAGGCTGAGGTTGAAAGGATGACAGAAGAGCCGATTCAACCTCTGGAGGGTCACAAGACTAAGTCGAAGCGGGGTACTGTTTCGGCCAGGCGCATAATTACCCGGTCCACATCCCGACATGCTTTAGAGGCGTCCCCACAGCATGTACCCAGGGTAGAAATATCATCGGGTAGCTCTACAACCATCTCTGATGAGGAGGAAGTGGCTTTCAGCGGCAGTGAGGGGGATGCTCCTGAATCAGAAGCCTCGCCTGTACTTGCAAAAGGTGCTCTGTCTTTTCAGCCTGCTAAGCTGCTGGTGCCATCTTCCGAGGAGGAGTTGCAAGAGGAGTTTGCCGGGCTCGACACCGAGATCGACATATCTTCACTCTTTGTCGCTTCAACTTCGGAGTTTCCTCCTCTTTCGCCCCACTTCGAGGATGCAAACCCTGCTTCAAAGGTGGGTCCCCTTTCAGACTTGCTGCTTCATCTGCATCTTCATTTAGTGCTGAAGGCTGTTTTGCTTTGGTCTCAGGGCCCTATCACCGTCAGCTCAGACACAACTGCAACTTTTATGGAGGTTTCTTCTGCAAACTGGGCTATTGTCCCTTTTCTACCTTTATCCTGCATGAAGGCTCCTGAGGTCATTCGCCCTGTTCCAATGCGAATACAGTCTTCAACAGACTTAGCATCGTTGGACCTGGGGGCCTCAGGAGACAGATGCACTCCTATCAGGGCTTCAGATTTCAGAGCCGAAGCTGATCTAGCCAGAAGTTCTGCTTTCATACCGGCCGCAGTGATGACCATCGCTCCTGAGTCAACAATTCCCACAACATCAATCATGGAGGGTGAACCTTTGCCTCCTCAGACTGTGGCCTCCGCGGCCTCGACATTGAAGGAATTGGCCACCGAAGCGGAGATGGAAGAAGGAGAGGTGGCTGCTGCGGAACTGGGAGTATTGCCCCGGACTCTATCTCCATACTTTCAGGATCTGAGGAGGAGGTGCCTGAAGTTGCATCTGGGGGTATTCAGACGGCCGCTTCCGAGGAGATGGAAGTGGAAGATCTCTTGGCCACGCCAGAGGTTGCAGGGAGA
The DNA here is from genome assembly GCA_022559845.1 of Amorphophallus konjac. Lineage (NCBI taxonomy): Eukaryota > Viridiplantae > Streptophyta > Magnoliopsida > Alismatales > Araceae > Amorphophallus > Amorphophallus konjac. Next base: position 390,118,498 of record CM040121.1, on the reverse strand, counting down.
GCTCAGTTGGTACCTTCGGTAGACCTCCCATCTTCTTCTTCGCAGCCGGATATCACCCTATGGGCGGACATTGATAGTGAAGTAACCTTTGAAGTAGCTCCTCTGCCTTTGCCTGGCTTTACTTCACCTGAGAGTTTTGTCTGGCAACATCTGGGCATGTTGCGCCAGCTAGTGGAGTCCCAGCCCGGACTAACCTATCCACAGTTGAAGGAGATAGCTGAGCGCTTCACCGCCGGCTTGCAGGCGATGGGATGTCCCACAGAAATATGGGCCCAGCGGGTTCTTTTATTGTTTGTTCATCACCGGGATTTCTTGACACATATCATGTCTGACAAACTGGCGGCTTTGAAGTTGCAAAGAATGGAATGCAAATCCGAGCTGGCGAAGACGAACTCTATTCTTCAGGAGCGACAGTGCCAAATGCAATCTTTGGCGGAGCGGGAGCAGTTTGTGCGCGACCGGATAACTACCCTGGAAGTTGAACTGTCCGATCTCCGAGCTGAGCTGCCGCAGCTAACAACTTCTTGACCGCAGCTCGAGGAAGAAGCGGCTCTATTAGAGGGGCAGGTGGCGTCCTTTCAAGACGAGTCCGTTCGATTGCAGGAGGAGGAGGCTCGTCTTCATGAACTGGGAGCCGCCCCTTATGTGGGTCTTCTGGCTTTCGAGGATATCTTCAGGTAGCCATGAACCATCTTCTCTTTCTTTTTCTTTTGTACTCTTTTGCGATACAACGTCCCCTCGGGGCCCTTTATGTACTCACTTATTAATGAAAAGAAATCTTTGGCTTCACGCGTATCCATTTTCTTCTGCATGTGGTTTTATCACTTTGAGAAGTGGGGTAGCGGTTTTAGCAATTCCTCATGCGAATGGCCCGTACTTGGCAGGAGAGCGTCCACCCCCTCAGAGAAAGGATGGGGAACTCGCTCCACCGCGTGACGGCATCCGGGGAGGTGCTTAAACCGGATTCTGTTGGTAGCAGCAATCGTCCCTCTTGGCAATATGTGCTGCGAGGGAGACAATTTGTAGAAATGTGAAAGAAGAGGTTTTATTGGACTAGACGAAAGGTCTAGACTGGGTAGAGGTTATAGCAGGTGGGACATTGAAAAAGGGTATGGGGTTTTCATCAGAACGGACATAAAGTACGAACTGGACAGATTGTATCATTGGCCGGGCGGTGTACCGATCAGCCAGCGGTTGACTTCATCATCGATATTGAGCTTATATCGATGCAAGGGGGATTTCATATGTTTTATCAGAATAGACGTAAGGTCTAAACTGGATAGGGTTTCATCATTGATCGGGTAAGGTGTCAATCGATCAACAGTTGGTTTCATCATCGATATTGGGTTTATATCGACGCAAAGAAGAGTTTCATCAGCATAGACGAAAGGTCTAAACTGGCTAGGGTTTCATCATTGATCAGGCAGGGTACCAATCGATCAACAGTTGGTTTCATCATCGATATTGGGTTTATATCGACGCAAAGAAGAGTTTATAAGTTTCATCAGAATAGATGAAAGGTCTAAACTGCAGGATTTCATCATTGATCGGGCAAGGTGCCGGTTGATCAACAACTGGTTTCATCATAAATATTGGGTTTATATCGACGCAAAGAAGAGGTTCATCAGCATAGATGAAAGGTCTAAACTGGCCAGGGTTTCATCATTGATCGGGTAGGGTGCCAATCGATCAACAGTTGGTTTCGTCATCGATATTGGGTTTATATCGATGCAAAGGGGTTTATAAGTTTCATCAGAATAGACGAAAGGTCTAAACTGTAGGATTTCATCATTGATCGGGCAAGGTGCCGGTCGATCAACAGTGGGACGTCGGTAGAGGCGTAGGTCTCGTCAGGATAGACGTAAGGTCCGAGCTGGACAGGCTTCATCAGAATGGTGATGGGTTTCATTATCGGTGGGACGTTTGAAAGAGGGTACGTGAATTTTATCAGGGTAAACGTAAGGTCTATCCCAGAAGGGTTTTATCATCGGTGGGGAATGAAGCCGGCTGACCGACGGGAGGTTTCATCAGTGAAAGGGAGGTAAAGGTAGCGTGCATGTTGGCATGGAACTTTTGAATTACCACATTACTGACCCAAGTGCCCTTTCGGGTTTTCACCGGAGCCAGCCCCCTCTTGCTTTTGCCCACGCGCCCTTTCGGGTTTTCACGTGGCGGGGTACCCGATTTTGCCTGCAGTGCCCTTTTCGGGTTTTCACCACAGCTGGGTTTTGGCCATTTTTGCCCTTGTCCGGGATATCCGAACGAGCCTGGCGGGGTATCTCTATTTTTAACCCCATTTTTTTAATTTATATATACGTATATATATTTCTTGAATTGGGACTTCAGCACGGATCAGGCGATGTGCTGCTCCATTAGTGACTGCTCTTATCATCGGTATTGGGTTTATACCGATGCAAGGATTTCATAGGCTTCATCAGGATAGACGTAAGGTCTAAACTGGATGGGTTTCATCATTGACCGGGCAGTGTACCAATCGATCAACAGCAGGTTTCATCATCGGTATTGGGTTTATACCAATGCAAGGATTTCATAGTTTTATCGGCATAGACGTAAGGTCTAAACCGTTTTATCGGCATAGACGTAAGGTCTAAACCGGACAGGTTTCATTGCTGATCGGGTGAGTGAGCCCATTGATCAGCAGCAGGTTTCATCATCGGTATTGGGTTTATACCAATGCAAGGATTTCATAGGTTTTATAGGCATAGACGTAAGGTCTAAACCGGACAGGTTTCATTGCTGATCGGGTGAGTGAGCCCATTGATCAGCAGCAGGTTTCATCACGGTGGGACCTGGGACAAGGTATGAGGGCTTTTATCAGGATAGACGTAGGGCCTATACTAAGTGGGTCTAATCGTCGATCGGGCAAGGCGCCGGTCGATTGACGAGGAGTTTTATGGCAGGAGGTGAGGCTTTTTCTTTGGGCTTACCACATTACTGACCCAAGTGCCCTTTCGGGTTTTCACCAGAGCCAGTCCCCTCTTACTTTTGCCCACGCGCCCTTTCAGGTTTTCACGTGGCGGGGTACCCGATTTTACCTGCAATGCCTTTTCGGGTTTTCACCACAGCTGGGTTTTGGCCATTTTTGCCCTTGTTCAGAATGTCTGAACAAGACTGGCGGGGTATCACTATTTTTAACCCCATTTTTTTTCTTTTATTTGGTATGCGAGCTGAGAGAGAGAGAGCAGCTTGGGCAGGGCGAGATGCCACTGGACCAAGGAGAGGGTAGCTCGATCAGGGCGGAGTGCCATTGACCAAGATGAAGCGGCCTGATTAGGGCGGAGTGCCGCTAACTGAGGAATGGGTAGCTCGGCTAGGGCGAAGTGCCGCTAAACCAGGGGATGGGGAGCTCGGTTAGGGCGGAGTGCCGCTAAACCAGGAAATGGGGTAGCTTGGTTAGGGCGGAGTGCCGCTAGACCAAGGAAGAGGTAGCTTGGTTAGGGCGGAGTGCCGTTAGACCAAGGAAGAGGTAGCTTGGTTAGGGCGGAGTGCCGCTAGACCAAGGAAGAGGTAGCTTGGTTAGGCGGAGTGCCGCTAGACCAAGGAAGAGGTAGCTTGGTTAGGGCGGAGTGCCGCTAGACCAAGGAAGAGGTAGCTTGGTTAGGCGGAGTGCCGCTAGACCAAGGAAGAGGTAGCTTGGTTAGGGCGAAGTGCCGCTAGACCAAGGAAGAGGTAGCTTGGTTAGGGCGGAGTGCGAGGCGCTAGCCCAAGAAAGAAGGGTAGCTTGGTTAGGGCGGAGTGCCGCTAGACCAAGGAGGTAGCTTGGTTAGGCGGAGTGCCACTAGACCAAGGAGAAGGGTAGCTCGGTTAGGCGGAGTCGCTAGACCAAGGAAAAGGGTAGCTCGGTTAGGACGGAGTGCCGCTAGACCAAGGAGGAGGTAGCTTGGTTAGGGCGGAGTGCCGCTAGTCCAAGGAGAAGGGTAGCTCGGTTAGGACGGAGTGTCGCTAGACCAAGGAAAAGGGTAGCTTGGTTAGGGCGGAGTGCCATTAGACCAAGGAAAAGGGTAGCTTGGTTAGGGCGGAGTGCCATTAGACCAAGGAAAAGGTAGCTCGGTTAGGACGGAGTGCCGCTAGACCAAGGAAGAGGGTAGCTTGTTAGGACGGAGTGCCATTAGACCAAGGAAAAGGGTAGCTTGGTTAGGGCGGAGTGCCAGAGGTCGGCCGCTAGACCAAGGAGGTAGCTTGGTTAGGACGGAGTGCCATTAGACCAAGGAAAAGGGTAGCTTGGTTAGGGCGGAGTGCCATTAGACCAAGGAAAAGGTAGCTCGGTTAGGACGGAGTGCCGCTAGACCAAGGAAGAGGGTAGCTTGGTTAGGACGGAGTGCCGCTAGACCAAGGAAGAGGTAGCTTTTTGCCCGATTACTCGGGGAATATTGGTTGGGCAGCATGATACAGCTTTAGGTGTCTACCGTTGAGTGGTGATAATTGAATTTCCCCTCGATGGTTAACAACCATGTAGGCCCCTACTTCGTAGACCCTATGTATCACATAAGGACCCTCCCAATTAGGATTTAGCTTTCCTTTTGGGTTGGACGCCATGACTTCTCTTTTCTTGACCATGACAAGGTCACCTTTCTTGAATTCTCATCCTTTTATGAGTTTGTTGAATGCTGTGGCCATGCGGGCCTGATACATCTGGATATTCTTCTGAGCTTGGAGGCGCTTCCCTTCCAATTCAGCCAATTCTTGTAATCTTCTTTCTGCATTGGTTTGTTCGGCACGGGCCAGGTCATATTGGACAGCCACTCTGAGTGACGGGACTTCCAGCTCTAGTGGAACTACTGCCTCTGAGCCGTATACCAGTGAGTATGGCGAGCACCCTGTAGGTGTCTTGAAGACAGTGCGGTACGCCCACAGAGCTTCATACATCTTTTCTTCCCAGTCCTTCTTATTAGAACTGACGACTTTAGCCAGCAAGGTGCATAAAGTTTTATTGAAGGCTTCTGCCAATCCATTTGCCTGTGGATTGTAAGGAGTGGAAGTCCTCCATTCGATCTTATACTTTTCGGCGAGCCGATAGATCTTTTGATTTCTGAAATGACTTCCATTATCAGATATTATCCGGCTGGGGATCCCAAACCGGAAGATAATGTTCTGTTTGATGAATCTGGCGACCAGTTCACCAGTCACTTCTCGTAATGCTATAGCTTCCGCCCATCGGGAGAAGTAATCTGTTATCGCCAGTATGTACTTATGTCCGGCCGATGAGGTCGGTAGTGGGCCGACTACATCAGTTCCCCATTGTGCAACCGGCCAGCTAGGGACTGTAGGGTGCAGAACGGCAGGTGGCCTTCTAGGCACAACAGCATGCTCCTGACATTTCTGGCATGACATTGCAAACTTGCAACAGTCTTCAAACATAGTGGGCCAATAGTAGCCCAGCTTCTTGATTTCTATTTTCATCTTAGGGCCAGCTTGATGAGCACCTGCCGTCCCAGCATGTATTTCTTTCATTGCTTGCCAAGCTTCCTCAGTAGACAGGCAGCGGAGCAAAATCTTCTTGCGTGCATCTGCCATTATTCGGAATAGAGTTCCATTTCTGAATTCATAAGAATCTTTGATCCTTAGAAGTTTCATCTTTTCTTCTCTTTTCTGCGGCAGCTGTTGGTGTAAAAACCATTGTAGCAGGTGTTGTCTCCAATCAGATGCCTGTTCTGTACTGATCATGGCGACTTCATTTTCTTCGGGGCAGCCTTCTAGCATGCTGGGGACTTGCCGCCGGTGTATAACAACAATGTTCAGTGTCTCATCTGGTGGGACTGCTATTGAGCTGGCTAGCTTTGCCAGTGCATCAGCTTGGGCATTATGTCCACGGCCCACATGCTTGAGCTCAATATGATAGAATTTCGCCATGAGGTGCACAGCTTTTTGGTGGTAGGGGTTCAACTCCGGCTTTCGCACTTCGAACTCCCCTTGGATTTGCTTTATTATCAACATTGAATCCCCGAATACCTGAAGCATCTGGATACCCATGTTGAGGCTTATACATAGCCCGATTATCAGAGCTTCATATTCAGCTTCATTATTGGTGCATGGCTTGTTTATAGAACAGGAAGTATGCACAACCTCCCCTTCTGGTGATCTTAGCACAATACCGGCTCCGGCCCGTATTCTGGTCTTTCCATCGGAGTCCGTCTCTGTTCTAGATGCTCCATCAAAGAATAGCTGCCACATAGTTGACTGAGCCTGGCAGGCTTCTAGTGTCTCATCATCGGGTAACTCAGTCCCCAACGTATCATTCTCTGGCACAGGATGCTCTGCGAAGAAATCGACCACGGCCTGTCCTTTTATTGCCCTCTGGGGTATATATGTGATATCGAATTCCATTAGAATTACTGCCCATTTGCCCAACCGGCCTTTCAGTACTGGCTGAGTCAGTATGTATTTGAGTGGATCTGTTGCAGATATCAATCTGATTTCATGTGACAACATATAGTGCCGGAGCTTTTTAACGGCAAAGACTAGTGCCAAGCATGTCTTTTCTATATAGGTGTAGCTTTCTTCAGTTCTAATCAGCCTCCGACTCAGGTAGTATAGAGCCTGCTCTTTACCTTCTTCATTTATCTGTGCTAGAATTGCCCCCAGGGAACAGTGTGTGGCTGCAATGTACAGTATCAGGGGTCTGCCCTTAATAGGTGCCCCCAGCACTGGAGGGGTCTTGAGATATTCTTTCAGCTTCTCAAAGGCTTCCTGACAGCCATCGTCCCAGAGGAATGGTACATCTTTCATCATGAGCTTGTGAAAAGGGTGGCATCTCCCCGACAGATTTGATATGAATCGTCGGATATAGGCCAAACGCCCTTGTAGAGATCTCAGCTCGTGGAGATTCCTTGGTGGAGGGAGCTCCTGGATAGCTTTAATCTTGGATGGGTCGATCTCAATGCCCCTATGACGGACAATGAACCCAAGGAATTTTCCACTGGACACACCGAAGGCGCATTTCATAGGATTCATCTTGAGTTCATATTTGCGCAGCCTCTGGAACACTATCCTCAGGTCTTGCAGATGATCTTCTCTTCTGCTGGTTTTCACCACCAGGTCATCAATGTAGCACTCTACTTTCTTGAAGAGCAAATCATCAAAGATCTTTGTCATAGCTCTTTGATAGGTAGCGCCGGCATTCTTAAGGCCGAACGGCATTCTTTTATAATGAAATATCCCCTTCGGGGTGCGGAATGCAGTGTGCACTCTGTCTTCCTCAGCAATCCAGATCTGGTTGTATCCGGATGACCCATCCATGAATGACAGGGCTTCATGGCCAGTGGTTGCATCGATCATGACTTCAGTGATCGGCACTGGGAAATCATCTTTCGGGCAAGCCTTATTCAGGTCCCTGAAATCTACACATATTCTGATCTGCCCATTTTTCTTCTTCACGGGCACTATATTGGCCAGCCATGTAGTATACTGGTTCTCTTCAACAAAGCCCACATCAATCAGCTTATCAACCTCTTTGTTAATCTAATTTATCAGTTCGGGGCGCATTCTCCTGGAAGGCTGCTTCACAGGGCTTGCCTCTGGGTTTATCGCCAATCGGTGCTGTGCCACATCGGAACTCAGTCCTGGCATTTCATCATATGTCCATGCGAAGCAGTCTCGGAATTCTTTCAAAAACTGAATATACTGTTCTTTGACAGCTGGCTCCAGCAGTGCACTGAGGAATGTCGGCCTTGGCTCACATGCTGACCCCAGATTTACTTCTATCAGCTCATCGACGGTGGCTTGGCCTCCGTCTTCAACTTCGGGTGGGGCTTATTGCAAATCAATAAAGCCTCCTAGGATATAATCTTCTTCATTCTCATGATTTTTTGTTTCATCATATTGGTCATCAGCGGATGCTGGTGCATCGTATAAGGCCAATATTACTGGATTCTGTTCAGTCTGCCCCGAGGACGTGACTGGCTCAGCGGAAAACTTCGAAGTGGAGTCTTCCGTGCTTAGAGGCTCTTCTGATGTGGGCTCCCCTGAGAGGTCATCATTATGTAGAGCTCGGAATTCTTCTAGAATGCGCCCAAACTCCAGGCACTCCTGCAGCTCTCTGGCTACTCGATGTTCATCCGGGGTTCCCGTATCAAATTTCGCTTCATCCTGGAACAGATCCTCCTTGCAAGATAGATCCTCCCAGTACCAATCTCTCTTTGTCTCGTCAGGTGTCCCCATCCCCGGCTGATTGTTTGGGACTTCATTGTCCACTACGGACTGATAAATGATTTCTTCATCTTCCGAAGGGTATTGGTCATAGTCCATCCCGGGGGAATCTTCATGCTAGTAGAAGGCAGAGATACATCTACCTCAGCTTCATAGTATTCTTGCAGGGTATAACCCAGTCCCGGGTGCTGTGTGATCTTCCTCAGTTCTTTATTATCTCGAGGTGGATCCCATAGCTCCTTGAATGCTTTCTTCTGGGCTGCAGACTGTATCGATGGCATTTGCATCTTGGAGAACATCTGCGAAACCCGTTGGGTAGTGTACTCCAGGCCTGTAATTGGCACCATCCGGTTTGCGGTTTCTTCAGGGACCATGCAATCTTGATCATCTTCTTCGACTGCCTCCCCGGTGTAGAATATGATAGGAGGCTCGCAGAAGCGAGGGATTTCCATAGTCTTCAGTGGCAGCACCGTCTGGTATTCTATGCTGGCTATGGGCTTGACTAGACCCTGAGGAACTTCCACCTGTGTGTATTTTTCTTTCATTTTTTCTTCAGTATCATCTGGGTGTATGCCAAGAGGAGTGATCCGAGCAAAATCACCAGCATAAGAGATGTGAGATACTCCATGCTTTTTAATGTAGCCTTTTGGCGGCGGCGGAGACCAGTTTCTTGTCTTCGTCGTCGGCTTTTTCTGGCTGACCACAGCTTCTTTTCCTTTATCCTTTTGTGACACCTCAGTGTAGTAGGATGCATCGAGCATATGGCACTCGAACACTTCGAAGGGATGTAGGTCTGCAAACACCCTTTCTTCTTTTCCTTCATGGCAGTATTTTATGCAATGGTGTAGTGTGGATGGCACTATCTGATATTCGTGCAGCCACGGTCTTCCCAGCAGGGCCTTATACGTGGTGTTGGAGTCGATTACATAGAATCGTACCACGGTAGTGAGGTCGCCCAGTGTGAGGTTAAAATCAGTCACCCCCAGAGGTGTTTCACATTTCTGATTGAACCCTGCAATCTTCATATCTCTAACCTTGGTAAGCTGCAGGTCAAAGTAGTATTTCTGATAGATGCGATAGGGAAGGATATTTACAGCAGCCCCGGGATCTATCAGTATCCTGCTCAGCGACTGACAGTTCAGGGAGCCCCTCATATACAGCGGTCTGTTGTGACCGGTATTTGGGATTAGCATATCATCTTCCGTGAAGGTGACCGATGGCCCAGCATTCACTTCTGCCAGGAGTGCTTCACATTGTGCCGGAGACTGCAGGGCATCCACGATTGCTTGGCGAGCTTCTTCGCTCAGAGAGAGAATTTCCCAGATGGAGAATCTGGTAGGGAGCTTCTTCAGCATTTTCATAACTCGACTGCCCACCCGGACATTAGACAGCCTCATCTCCTCTGCCCATCGGGGTCTTGGAGGTTCATGTGGTGCCTGTGGCCTTTGCTGCCCAGTCCCAGTTTCATTTGCTTCATCGGTCTCCCGGAAGGCTTCTTCTGTAGCGACTGCCCCCGGTTTTGCTAGAGGGTTACTTTCTTCAGTTTCTTCATGCTGTTTCTGCTTTCTAGCTGCTGTCTGCTGGCATTTATTGCTTTTAGCTGGAGCAGTATGAGCCGGTTGCTCATTCTCTAAGCTGGACAGGAACTCCAGGAATGAAGGGGCTTCATCTGCCTTCTTTTTGTCTTGGTACAGACTGGCAGGGGGAGGAACCTGGGCACCTCGTATCTCTGGTTCCGGGATTTGATAGGGTTGCTCCCCTCTGAACATAATATTATGGTTGGCTAGTGGTGGGCGCCCCCATCTTCTCCCAGAACGTGTTGCATGGGCCGAGGTGGAGGCTTCGGCATGGTTAGCTTCTAGCGGGGCGTCGGATGCTTCTGGCTCATCATCCTCCCCGGGCAAGGAAAAGAGTACCGATAGAGTGTTACATTGTACTGTCGTGACCTTCTTTCCCTTCTTGGACTTGGGTCGTCTCCTCTTCTTCTGGGAATTTGGCTTTGCTAGCTCCTGCCCCCAGAAGGGTTCATTCTAAGCTTTTTCTTATCTTACCTCTGGCTGCTCTTTGATTTTCAATTCTTCGAGCTGTTCCCAGAGTATACAGTCTTTCATCAGCAGATGCTTGGGCTTCTTCTGCTCGTACTCATCAAGCTCATTAATATATTGCTGCAGACGCCTGGCTGCAGGGCTTACTTCTTTATGTGTAGGGAGGGGAGTTTGTTTCCTCCGGTTGTGAGTAGGGATCCGGATGACTGGTCCAGTCTCAGTTGTATGCCATATTGGCTTTATCGGAGGTGACTCGGGCCTTGGGGTAACACTCCGGATAACTGCTCCGCTGGTACTGGCTGCAGGAGTCTTCTTTCTACTTTTTATGGGTATCATCTGCCATCCTTCCTGATCTTTCTGTGGGGTGAGGAAGCAAGCTTCATAGGTGTGCTTGGTGCATTCTTCAATGGCTTCCTTGGGCAGCTGTTGGTAGACTGAGATCATATTGGCAGCCATTCTCCAGGGTGGAGGCTCATGTGGATGGGGCGGCTTTACCTGGTAATCTCCCAGCTGCAGCTCACCTTTCTTGACCATCCCTTCCATGATATCTTTGAAGACATAACAATCTTCAATTGCGTGCCCCAGCGCACGGTGAAATGGACAGAACAGCGGATCATCTTTCTTTGCTGCATCTGTTGGTCTTTTGGGTTCAGGCAATGTTACCTTATTGAACTTGTATGCCCAGTTGAACAGTGCGGCCGTCTTATCTTTTGGGAAGGAATATGCTTTTCTCATCTTGTCTCTCAGAGAGACTTTATCTTTTCTTTCTGCTGTATCTGCCAGTGGGGGAGCTTCATCTGCCCCTTTCTTCCCCTTCTGTTGCTCGAAGGTTCTGAAATCGACGGTGTTGGCCTCAGAGTGTGATGGCCGTCGCTCATTGGATTTTCCCTTCGGCATGGTGGGGACATTGGTGGCCGGACGCTTGGACAAGAACGTCTCGACTTCTGCCACTATATTGTTCAGTCGGTCAAATGTTCTGACATCTGCACCGATCATTTTTTCTAGCACCTCCCTCCTGAGGCTCTGCTTGCATATCTGCACCGCATCTTCTTGATGAGGAGGTCTTCGGCATCTCATGGCTAAGTTCCTCCACCTTTTGATGTAGTCTAGTGCAGTTTCATCTTGCTTCTGCCTGGTTGCATATAGCTCTGCTATCATGATTTCCCTTTCCGTGACATGAAATCTGTCGCGGAATTTTCTCTGCATATCAGGCCAATCAACCACTGACCCAGCTGGCAGGCTTGAGTACCATTCAAAGGCCAACCCAATGAGGGATGAGCCAAAGAACTTGAGCAGATAAGCTTCATCGACTACTAGGTCGCCCATGATTGTAGTGTAGTAGGCTATATGCTCCCTAGGGGAGCCTTGGCCATTAAATTTCTCGAACTTCGGCGGCTTACTGACGCCTGGGGGTAGTCTCTTGGCAGCATACTGGGGAGGATACGGTACCTTGTACACATCATAGGTACCAGCATCACCACCAGTCTTTTCTGACAGCTTCATTTCCACAATTCTTTCAATCATCTACTTGTGGGCTACAGCTGGATCTATGTCTTCTGGAAAGAAGTGAGCTTGTTGCTGGCTGTGAGGAGTTGTCATCACAGTGGCGCGCAAGATGGGCGCGGTAGGCTGTGTCTGAGACACAGAGGGCTGAGCTGCTGTTTGCTGTGGAATAGGTTGGCTCGGTGTCTTGCCCTTATCAGCTAGGAGAGGGTTAGCTGGGATAGTCGTCTCTGCTGAGCTGGATGTCTGCCCCGCAGGTTCAGCTTGCTTTGAGACTGATGTAGCTTCATGTCTCTCATTGAGCTACCTTCGGAGAGCACTGATCTCCTGCTGGTATCTTCTGAACATCATCTGGACCATAGGATCCAAGGCTGATGGGATTTGCATATCTTCAGAAGTCCCTTCAGCATCATCAATAAGGGGATTGTCCTCATCCTCTATCGTCACCACATTGACTGTCATGGTGGTGATCTTGCGGGCTTCATCATATTCCTTCATATTATCTTTTGCGGCCTGGCCTCTTCTTGTGACAGGACCAGGTCTAGTAGCCAACCTGAGCAGTTCATCTAGCCGAGTTGGTAGTATATCTTGCCCCCTGGCAAGTCCAGCCATGTTGCAGGCGAAGATTTGCATTTTTTCTTTCCGCCTGTAGACCTTTCTTTTTACCTGGTCAGGATATTTGAGCCGGTCAAAGACCGATATTCTTTCTTTGGCTTCTTCCCGGTACAGGTCTTCTTTGTCATATCCGGCCCTGAGACCTTCTTCATAGTGATTTGAATCGGAGGAAGAGGCTCCGATCATCGTTTCTCGAAGTGTTTCTTCTTTTTCTCCACCTCTGGTGCCCAAGGCACGGGATAGTCTTTGTTGACCGAGGGCAGAGCTCCCCAGGTAGTGGAAGTAGTCTTGGGCTATCTGCTTCATCTCTTCAGAATTGTGCCTCTGTGGCTCAGGCCGGAGCATTAGTCTTTCATGGCTTCTCTGCTGATAGGCCAGTCTTGTTACCTGAGCATTCAAATGCTCGGCTTTGGAATATTTGAACAAGTCGGCCTGTCTGGCACAGGCCCTCGGTCTTCTTGGGATGGCGACCGTGACTGGTTCGCTCATTCCCACATTGCCGTTTCGGCAGCAGTTGACAGCAGCATCATATTTCTTTCTTTGCCATCTTCTGCCCCCAGCCCTGGGACGGGTGACAGTAAGGTCTTCCTTCCTCTCATCCCTTCTGCCCCTCATCACGGGGTGAGCAGCAGTCAATTTTCTTTCTTCATCATTTCTCTTATCTCTTCTGCCCCAGGCTTTGGGGCGAGCAGCAACAGCATTTCTTGTCTCTTTTCCCTCTCTTCTTCGGCTTTCTGCCCTGAAGCGGGCAACAGCATCTTCAGCAGCCTTCTCCTCATCTCGAGCTGGAACCCAGCTCTGAATCCCCTTCGGTCGCCAGACCTGTTTGTATTTTGCTGGCTTGGGCGCCAGCGGCTTCCTCTCATCAGCCTCCCAATTGGCCTGCCTGGCGGCCAGAGTCTGGAATCTGTTGGTAGTGGGCACCATCGGGATGATCACGTCCGGCTTGACCTCCCTTGGGCAACCATTCATGTTTGCCCGGACACCTCCAATCATCATGGTCTTTCCGGAGTTGGAAAGACGATGGTCAACAGCATCATACCGGCTCCTCCGGTTGGTTCTTCTCCCCTTCTGAGCAGCAGCAGGGACCATGCCCCTTTTTTGGACATGATGGACGTAGCAGGCGACGGCCGTGGGGACCGTTTTCTCTGATAAGATATTCTTCTGGTCAGTGATCTTCACCGGGGCACTTGCAGCAGTGCCTTGCTCATTGTCATCGACCTGTAGAAGGTCAGTGAAGACGACGCCCAAGCAGTTGGGCAGCCCAACGGCAGGCGGCATCGATCCGAACGCGAGAGGTACCGTCAGGTAGCCTTCTCGCACATGCATGTCAATCGGCTGCTGGTCGAAGCAAACGGACATGATTCCGGCTGTCATTGTAGATTCCTGAAAATAAGGAAAGTACACAGAATCAGAATTTTGAGGGGGGCCCGCTGGGCCTCCTACTTTAGCGTAAAGATGAAGGGAGACTCAGTCCCACCGGGCGTGCCAGACTTGTTTGACACATTTTTTCTCTTTATTATTTTAATCCTTATGTTTTATTTTATTTTCTTGGTTCATTGATATATTGGCGTGCCAGTCACCGAAGTGACGATTTCATTGTGCGCTCGATCTGACTTGATCAGTCGATTGTGAAGTCCGAGTCGGGACCGGAAGTCCGCCATACCATAAAGGCTATGACGTTAATTACATCCCCCCTAAGGAGGACAACCCTTGATTAAACGCTAAAGGTAGGAGGCCTCGAGAGGCAAACATATATTCATGTGCACAAATGGAACTTCATACCGAAGCCAGGAAGGCGGGCAAGATAACAACATCAACCATAGAAACAGATGATATCGTTAGGTCAGCGATTCAAAGACCGGGCTTAGGGGGGAAAGGAGGACCTCAGTCATAGGTAGACTGAGCCGTGACCATGATGGGGTTTAAAGCATCGATCGGTATTTCGACAGTATTTCTCCATAATCTGGATTATGCCCAGGGAGAAATAGGCTATCACCCACGGAGTGCCGGGATGAAAGCCGGGAGAAAGAGAGAGGCCAGACCTCCCTACCCATATGTATATATATATGCCATGGGGCAATGTTTGATATTCCCTATAGAAGCCGGCGGAACTCATGCAATGGCAGAGTCCTCCCGAGCTAAAGGGGTTACTCATCAATGCAGTTCAAGTGTACATAGGTTCCCGGCGCGAAGGCAAAATGGCCGGGGTTCCCGACGTGCCAACTGGAGAGCTTCTCGGCGTGAAGGGGAGATGGCCAGGAGTATTCTCGGCCTTGTTGAAGGGAGGAGGAAGAGGATCTCGGCACAGCTGAAGAGGAGGAGGAGGAGGATCTCGGCACAGCTGAAGAGGAGCAGGAGGAGCTCTCGGCGCGCTGACAAGAGGGCCAGGGGGGGTTTTCTCGGCGTGAGGGTTCCCGGCTCGCCCAGGGCCGCGCCGGGAGCCATGGTTTCGAGAGAGAGTTGGTGTTCTGGCACCGTGAGGACCCGAAAGGGGTTCCGGAGGCTCTGCTTTGGGTTTCTTGGTGATGCAGGACAAGCCAGATAGGTTCTGTGAAGTCAAAGTGGATCAGTTCATCAAATCTGAGCTAGATTAGATTTGGGCTTTACAGGAGCATCAGGATAGAAGAGGGATTTAGGAAGACTAGGGTCGAGAGAAACCCTGTCACCATTATCATGTAGAGCCCGGGGGACAACCTGATGTCGACTTTCATCTTCATGAGAGAATTTTGGCAGCACCTCCCCTGGACCGAGCATTTGCCAGAGAATGGTATAGGCTGACATCCACGGAGTGCCGGGATGAAAGCCGGAAAATGAGTGAGCACTAAGGCTCGAAGAGACTATCCATGTCTCTGGCATCAGTCACTATTCCCCTTCTCGGAGACTGACGAAACTCATGTAGAGACAGGGTTCGTCAGACCCACGGGGTGGCATGTGAATCCTGTTAGGGACCTCAGAATGTAGGGGAGGTCAATCCCCAGTTAATTTATCCCCTGGGGTGCATATGACGACTCACGAACGACCCAGAATAAATGGACGAAGAGGCCAAAGGAGTGGACGAAGGAGAGGCTCTCAGCATGATTTTCATTGGCAAGAAGATGGCTCTCGGCGTGAGATTATAGGTTGGCCAAGGGGGGTTCTCGGCACGGGTTTAAATTGGCCAGAGGGGGTGCTCTCGGCATGGGTTTAAATTGGCCAGAGAAGAAAGGAGGGAGGCTCCCGGCGTGGCTCCAAATGCAAAAGAAGGCAGGAGGGAGGCTCCCGGCATGGATCCAAATGCAAAAGAAGGCAGGAGGGAGGCTCTCGGTGTGGAGGCTTCTCGGCGCGCTCCTCATCGCGCCGGGAGGCTGGCGCCGAGAGGCCAAAGGCAAGGGGGAAGGTCTCGGCCAGGGGCTTCCCGGCGCGCCGATTACCGCGCCGGGAAGGTGGTGCCGGGAAGCGGAGAGCTGGGGGGTTCACGTGGAAGTGGCCTGGAGAGACTTTTGTCGGTTTGCTGAAGAGATAGGTTTCTCGGCAGCGTAGTTCTCGACGGGGAATTTTGCACGCCGAGAGGATGGAATTGCTACAGGATTTCATGGTTTACAGGGCTGAAACGATGCTCTGTTTGGGGATTTTATGAGCTTTCTGGCTCGGATTGAGGCTGGATTTAGAGTGTAAGCGAGAGATTACACAGATATGGGTTTGATTTGCCAAAGATGGGCTGGGTTCAAAGGGGAATCGAAGGAACCACTGCAGGATGGGGTTCTGAATCGTCATATTGTTATTGACCCTCAGGGGCTCATTTGCTGGCATCTTTGGTCGCCTGGGAGCCAAGAGATGGCCATCTCTGACCCCAGAGGCGACCCTGATGTAATTGTTCGGACTGGAGCCGGATTAGAAACCATCGGTATTAATTTATTGAAGCAGCTTACTTACTCCTGTGAGAAGAGGATCTCGAGCAAACCCTCGGAGTTACTGCCAATATCGGTAGCAGACCGTCCCAGAAGCCAAGAGATGGTCTGTCTCTGGCCCTAGGGCAAGCCTGGGAAACTTTATGCAAACGATGATGAATCGGAGAGGGACATCGGCTCATTTAGAACGACATTTATTCTACTGCAGACAATTGAGCCCGAAGACCCACCGGGGAATCAGACGCACTTCAGTTGGACTTAAAATGAAAACATATAAAGGAAAAGCATAGCAGCAGACGGAGAGATAGCGGGCAAATACTTCAATCGCCTAGTGCCCAAACGGGCCACTGGAGCAT
The DNA here is from genome assembly GCA_022559845.1 of Amorphophallus konjac. NCBI lineage: Eukaryota > Viridiplantae > Streptophyta > Magnoliopsida > Alismatales > Araceae > Amorphophallus > Amorphophallus konjac. Next base: position 390,101,923 of record CM040121.1, on the reverse strand, counting down.
TTCATACAATCACATCATTCCGGGACTCACCCCAGCCACATAGAGGGAATGGAGGAAAGGGAGATGAATGGCGGCCAGGATATCCCGGTTATCACCGATGAATCGAGATAAGACTTGCATGGTTACATAAAGAAGAAAACAGAAACAAAGAAGATAAAAAGGGGGGGGGGAGGGCGGAGCATTGACTCCTCTCCCTCCCCGGCTGCCCACCTTGAGCTATCTGCTCCTTCGTCTCTTCTCAGATATTCCTTCGCTTCTTCGAGTCTCTCCTTCTAGAGCTCTCCTTTTCTTTTCCTCTTCTTTCTTTTTGTTCTTCTGTTCTGTGTTTTCTTGTGTGTCTCTCCTCTGCCCCACCTTTTTTCTTGTTCGAAGGGAGGGGTTTTTATAAGCGTTTTCCCCCTCTCGGCAGGCTTCATCACGGCGTGAAGAAGGCAGCTTCCCGGCACGCCTCTTTCAATCGGGGAGGCCTCCCGGCGCCAAAGGGCATGGCTTCCCGGTGCCCCCCCCCCCATATATGGGCTTTTGGGCCTTGGTGAGGGTCTCTCGGCGCCATTCTCTAGAGCTCATTCGGCAGGCCCATTCAGGGCTTTTAAACTTCATATGCACTTCGACCTCTCTTAGTTCTTCCAGTATATCTTCCAGAACCGAGGAAGGCCATCTAGTGGTGACATAGCTTCTATTTCATAGATTTTCATCAGTCTGTAGACAGGGGTTTCATCAGTCCGTAGACAGGGGTTTCATCAGTATTGCCATCTGAATGGTGACAAAACCGGGTATTATCTTATCGATATCGTCACTTGAATGGTGACGAGCTCGGACATCAGCTTTAGTTTGGAAAGACTTCAGCCGGGTGTATAATCTGTGGAGACGATTCTTCTTGTGTTCTGACTTTGCAAAAGCCTTTACAATCTTCATCTGCCGGCACCAGCTTCATCCTTGTCTTTTATCACATCTGTCAATAAGCCGACATCTGGCCTATGCTGACATGTCATCTGTGGGCTCTTGGATGTTACAGTAACATAGCTCATAGTAAAAGTGTGCTGGGAGGTCCCATCAGTCGAGTGACTGCTACTTTATCAGTGTTGTCGTCTGAATAATATCGGCACTGGGTATCGGTTTGGCAGACAAAGGCTTCAGCCGGGTAAAAGGTTGGCGGACTTCATCATTGGCCTTTCACTGTTGGTCTGATCCTCTTTTCAACTGTGCTTTCACCCTTGTTCATTTTCAAGGCGTCAACAGAGCCCCGCGAGGCCGAGAATTTTGAAATAGTCCAGAGAAGGTTCCTGCAGAAATATAGGGATAGGGTCGGTCCCTCACTCTCCATTACCGACCTAGTGGCGAAAAGATGAAGCCCGACGAGGATTTTGTCCGCTATGCTGATATATGGAGGTCTTTGGCGGAAAGAATAAGGGATACCCTCCAAGCCCGAACAAGTGAAGATGACTGTGTCTAATGCAACCCCACAGTTCAGACCCGTCCTGGCCATGAATAACTTACAATGGAGGAACTCTATGAAAGGGCCCGGTACATCCAAACCCAATTAAAAGGCTCCCCCATTATGAACATGTTTGAGTCGCCGAAGCCCAAAGTAGTCAGAAAGACAGGCGCTGGTGTCCGGGCGGAGCCACAGAAGGGGTCGTGACAAATGAGTAAGTGGGTGCGTTCAACAATGCCAACTATGCAGTCAACCCAAGGCCTCCACAAATGCCCCGACTTCCCCTCCAACCAGGTCCTTTCCCTCTTCGTCCTCCACCCCAAAATAATCCACCCCAGGATAATATGCCTCCATACGTCAACCCCAGCAACAACAACCACAACCTCAGCAACAACAACCACCGCTTCAGTACAACCAAGTTCCACCCCCGGGGAATTATGGTCCCCAACAGCAACAAAGGAGGCCGGTCGGTCCCAAGAGAGCCTACTATCCACCGTTGCGAGAAACTCTGGCGGATATTTTCAACGCCCTCATAGCCTCAAACATACTTGTGCTACCCAGGGAAAGGCCAGCGTGGCCCCCGAATATTTATACCTCCAAAATACTGCGTCTACCACAGGCAGCCAGGACACACAGTAGATTACTGCTTCCATTTCAAAGATTACATCCACGATATGAATGATGAACATCAAATAGATTGGGATGAAATGAGACGATACGTCGCCGCTCTCAAGGCTATGAGACCTCCTCATAGGCCACAGCAGCAGTTACCACAGCAGCAGTTACAATAGCAGCAGCAACGACAACAACAACAACAGCCTCAGCAGGCCCCACAACAACAGCCCAACATGGGCATAATTGATGCGGGACGGATGACCGACTCGGACTAAGATGTACGACCGACTCGATGTGCGACCAGCACTAGCACACTAAGGCAAGCCGGGCGGCTGACCACCGTGGTATTCTCCGGGTGGAGACGTCTCTCAACAGCGACTCTCTTGAGCCCGACGATCGTCCCTTGCGAGGGAAACATGGGGATCGCGGCGATTAAGAAACCACCGTCGCCTAGGGTGCTAATTCGCTCTCGGTGCTCGATTGGAGCCACGGAACGGGCGCTCACAACTCACAATCGCGGTGAAATTTAGAACTAGCTACCGGCCCTAATCTCACAAACGTAGCAATATAGAAAGTATACTAAACAGTAAATGTGAGAATTGGAACGAGCAGTACCTCCACGCCTAGGCGTGGGGAAGATTCCCGGCCGATTTCCGAACAACCCCGATATACAAATGCAATAAGATTACACTTTCAGAAATATTTGCCCACTCCACGCAGGGAGGTATAGGGCTACAAATGCCAATGTTGGGGTTGCTGGAACCCGGTTGACGGGCCACACTCGCAGGAGGCGAGGAACGCGTGCCGGAGCCTCTCGGGTACGCCGACGGAAAGCCGATTCTGCCCGCGCTGGTCACCCTACGCAGCGAGATTGCGGAGGTTGGTACGACTAGATCCGATGCCCGATCGGAGCGCCGTTTGTTGGAGAATGTCGGTGACTGGATGTAGTATCTTCACTCCGAAGGGCGCGATCAGATGCTTTCAGATCTGGGCGCAGCGACGAAACTTCTTTGGTTCTGATTTTGTGCTCACAGAACTGCACAGTGACACGGTAAAAATATGAAATAATGGTTGCCGATGTCGGATCGGGGAGTTCTTTATGGAGAACATCGGAGACGCCCTGAGGAAGAAATACTCTGAAGATCTCTCACATGGATCTTGGCCGGATGAAGATGGGGCAGGCTCTGAAAGTCGACTCAGATTTCAGCCGGACCTGCTCAGACCTGCCTGCGTGATCCCACTAGATCTGTTGGCACGATCAGCACCGGTCACGGATCGAGGCGAAACCAGCGGAAACGCGCGAGAGGACTTGAAGCACTACGACTTCTCTTTAGAAATAAACTGCATATAGTGTCGGGTTGGGCTCCAAGAATTAATACACAGATATCTTCTGATCTGGACTGCACTCTGGGACAGATCTGCGCGCCGCCACGAGGAAAATCGCCACCATTGCTCACGAACTCGGATCGACACAAAACCAAAGCTGAATCCTTGCTAACTCATAGTAGTATCAGGGATAAATCAGGTGGAACCAGAAGATAAGAGGACAAGGGGGTAGAGGGTCGAGTCTCATGACCTGAATGCTGTCCAGTCACAGGACAGGGTTGGGAGTCACACCCAATGAAGGAGAAGTGAATCACTCACTTAAGGCAATTTCTCACAAAATATTTTCATCAATCCTTAAACACACATTGTACAAGCCTTTAAATAGGCAATGGAGGGGAGGGGGCTGCGTGGGATACACAATGAGAGAGGGTGGGGAACCCATTACAATGTGATAGTGAAAGGGGGAAACAAGGGGCAATGGTGGCTCACCTAACTTTGATATTTTTTTATAAAATGTGAGGTGGCAGCCATTGGAAAATTGACCAGAAGCCTTTCTAGCCTCCCATGTGGTAAATGGAGAGAAGAAAGAAGAAAATTAAGAATTTTCTAGCCTAATAAGCCAAGGAAGGGGGCGCCCCCTTCAATGGGCCTTGAATGGGCCACTTTGGCTCATGGCCAGCCCTTTCTCCTCCTCTTGCTTAAGGCCCCTTCCAACCTTGTAAACCCATGAGTGAAGCCCATGCTTGTATAAGGCCTCTCCCATTTAAGAGCCCATATAGGAAGGGAGCCCAATTGGGCCTTACTAGGCTAATGGGTTTTTATATTGGTCCAAGGCCTTTCCTTTCTTAAGGAAAGCTTAAGGGCCTTTAACCACTTGGCCTTTTAAGGGTCTAGCAACCAGCCCAATATGAAAACCCATGTATAATCTTCAATACAAGCCCAAATTTAATGTCAAAGTGTCCAAATTGAAGCCAAATTATCCCCAATTCGATGGGAAGCCGATATAGTCCACTTGGCGCTCCGCGTATGGTACCGTCGGTTCGCCGACGTGTCACGTGATCGCCCTGGTGTCCGCACCAATAATCCAGAATCTATTACCGGAGCACCAACAGCCCAATCATCAGGTTAACCCCATCTCCTCCTTCCCGAAAGTCGTGGGAGAGAGCAGGTGTGGCACCCGGAAAGTACCTCCTTTCTTTCTACCGCCAATCCTATCATCACGCAAACCCTTGCCTTGCCCGGGTAGCACCTCTCTCTCATCAACCCGCGTCAGTATCACCTTCACCATTTCCACTACCATTACGCCCTCTCATCCGCACCCCGATCTCCTATCAACCGACACTCTCCACTACGCCTTCACACCCTCTCATCTTCTCTCACTCCCCCACTTACCATCCACCTCTACCACATTTACCCCTACGCCTTCTAAACCCCTTATCATCCGTCAACCATACATAACCCCGTCTTTCTCCACCATATCACCACTAATGCCTTCAAAACCACTCATTACCCATCACCCACCTTAAAATCATTGCCCGCTTCAAGCCCTACCCACTTCTACTTCGTCTCCACCTCCACCTTCCAACCCCTTATCCTCCATAATCCGTGTGATATCCCCCTCTACCTCCACCATGCCTCCACCTAACAACCCTCATCAGAATCCCTGCACCCGTCATCACCCCTGCTTCATCAACCTTCCTCCACCACTACCCCTCAAATCCCTGTTAAAACCATTGCTACCCCCACAGAGGTACAAAAGCCGCAGGCAATGGTGCTCCGGAGTGGAAGGATTTCCACAGGGTTTTCCCCCACAATAGTCAGAATCCTGAGCAATCTCAGCCAGAGAAGTATGATGGAGAACAATGGAAAGAGCTATCCCTGGAACACAGTATGATCTATTGAAACACTTGGACAAGACACCTGCTCGGATCTCCATCCTGGAGCTACTTCAAAGATCCACATCCCACCGGCAGCCTTAATGGAGTACCTTCAAAGGGTATGGTGAATGAGGACCTCCCTGTAGAAAAGATCTCTACCGTCCTGACCCCAACGGACACACAACCGGCATCATGTTCCACAACTACGAGCTCGCTCCCAAGGAAGCTCGAAAAATATGCACTATGCATGTCAATAAAAATTAATGGGGTATCCATAAACCCGTGCCTTGTAGACACGGGTGCGTCCATAAATGTGATATCCATGAGCACTCTTCAGTTGTGTGGGTCGCCGAGGAACAACTAAGACCTTCCTCGATCACGGTCACGGCTTATGACAATAGCAAAAGACCGCGCAGGGGATGATTATTCTGAAGGCATGAACTAGGCCCCATGTCAATTCTCACGGAATTTCCATGTCCTCGACATGGACCCCACATTCAAGCTATACTGGGTCCCCCTTACATCGAAGCCATGGACGTTGTGCCTTCCACCAACCATCAGTGCCTGATGTTTCCTTACAATGGGAGGATTATTAAAGTGGTCAGTACACCTGTCCTTCACACAGTAGATGCTATCAACACCTCTCTCCCTCTGTTTGGCCGTCTCATCAGCTCATATTGTCACTACTTGACGTACGTGATTCATCTCACGTTCCACTAGCCCAAAGGAGCCGGTCAGGGCAACCGCAACATCATGTCTCCCTTTTCACTCCAAAGGTTGGGAGATTATGAGGAACATCGACTATCAACAGGGTAAAGGTCTGGACGCACAGTTACAGTGGGTAAGACTCAAAACTGCCAAAGGAAATTAGGCCGAACCGCAGGTTTGGCCTAGGCTTCAAAGGACCATTCAAGGCGGATTGGAAGCCCTCACATGGACTCTATCGAACCACTTCAACAGAGGGCCCGTTGTTCAGATGGGAGATTACCCACGAGAAGCATATGGGGGATCACATGCTGTATATTTGGCTGAAAAATGTCCGAGGATCACCAAAAAAGGTAAAATCAAAGATCTGGAATGCGAGTGGGACAAATGGTTCGACATATGGGACTTTTCCGTTGCACTGGAAAGGATGTTCTCGTCTCCGCAGCTTGAAGTACCACCATTGATCTCCGGAATACCAGAGAATATTACCACTCTTCCAAAGGTTTCCAAACTATTCCTCGTCCTCGCCAGAAAGGGACCCTGTCATCGACGGATCTTCATCCGTCCTCAACATTGCCGTCGACGGTCATTAGCCGCCATCTTCTCCATCCACTCGTCTCAGCCTTTGCTGATATTTTCTTCCTGGGCCAGATAGTTGTCTGATGATCTTCCCAGGGTCCCTTCTTTGCTTACATACCTACGCGGGCTTCTCAACCGTGCCAGGTCTTCAACCATGATCTGCTCTATGAGCCTCACAATCCTCTAGCCATAACCACTTTTCTCTCTCTCCAATCTCTTTTCACTGTTTTGTCATCAAAAATGAAAATGAAAAAAAAATGTGAATTTTCAAACCTCCATACAACACATCTTCGTTGAGGAAACCTCCTACATCTCCCAGGTGCGTCCCGCCCTGCGGACCACCCGTCTAAGGTCCGATTGAGCGACCTTTTCTATCCCTCCTCTGAGGGGTCTTTCTCCTGTACATTCTACACCATCTCTTCGTCTTCCTCTTCTTCTGTAAATATTGTCAGTCAATCTAGGAATGATAGGTCAAGGGTAGTACCTTAGGAAGAAATCCAAGGGTAGGCAGATCCCTCGTCGATTCCTTCTGGATTTAGCCGCCAGGTGTCAAGCCCTCCTTGCCATCCCCAGTTGTTAGAAAATCCATCCAGCTACGAAAATAGAATGTGAGGGTTATTGTGCATTTGATGAAGGGTATGGAGTCTACGAGATCAGGATGAAGAGTGCCCCACTGACGATGAGGGTGAAGAATATGAGGATGCGGCGGGCGCATACGCTAGTGGAATAAAGAGATTCGACGAGCCGTCAACGACGTAGAAGAATTCCACCAAAGAAGTCAAACTTGGAACTGAGGAATGACCCTAGGATCATCCTCATAAGTGACAATCTACCACCCTCTGAAGAAAGGCATTAATTGAAGTTCTCAAAGAATTAAGGAACGTTTGCATGGAGCTACAAGGATATGTCGGGTCTAGATTCAACCTTGGTCGAACACCATTTAACCCTAAAACCAGGGTCTGTCTCGATAAAACAAAGGTTAAGGCATTTCACCCTCAGATGGCTTTGAAAATGAAAGAAGAGGTCGATAAGCTCCACAAAGCCAGGTTCATTAGAGTCGTCCTTTATCTCAAATGGGTGGCGAACATTGTCCCGGTCATGAAGAAAGA